>CM052898.1:67063567-67149579 GCA_028534135.1 Potos flavus | reverse complement strand
ACAGTTGATGACTCTCGTCTCACTTCCTGGATAAACAGTTCAGATGAGGCAAAAAATAAAATATTCATGTCCTGGTACTAAAGAGACAAACATGCCCCCCAAAAAGGATTATGTTTTAACCCTAAGCAGAGAAGACTTTCAGAAACAGCCGGTGTGCACTTACATAAATAGTTGCTGCACGGTGATCATAACAGGCTCTCTCATTCAAACTCACACTCCATTTTTCACGTGGGGGAAGAGATGGTTTCCCTCAAAAATGTTTAAAATAATCCACGATCTCAAAAGTACTAGATACATATTACTAAAATAAGAGATGAAGGCCGTTGGCTGTGTTCCAGAAAAGCTGAACTCCGTTAAAGGACATAATGAACAGTCATTGCTTTGCGTGCAATTATTTAATTGGGGAATAGATTTTTCTATCACTGTCCCTGGCAGTAGCAGCCATTTGATCCCGAGGCTTGGATTAAATGTTTCATCAGTAGTGCCTATTTAAGGATCTTTATGGCACAACAAGTCAGTCCCCTGGGCGAGCCCATGTCAACTGCAATAAAGAGATCGGCACAAGTGAGGGAGAGGTATTTTTTTTGCAACATGTACAGAGAATTGAACGTGCACTGGGTGATTTGGATGCTTTCCGAGGTTTGAGGGTACACAGTCTCCTGATGGCAGAGGTTGGAAGCTGAACTCACTTTGTCCATGGGATTGCATGGTTTCCTTAGGAAAGTGAATCCTCCAGCTACCACCCTCTTTCTAAGCACAGGTGAGTCTTGGCAAACAGGAAAATGGCCTAGAACTGTGACTTGCCTTTCTTTTTCAGGAAATCGCTGCTTCTGAACTTGAAACTGGACAGCTCATTGCTTTATGCCTTCTACAGAAGCCACCATCTGTTTCGCGAGGGCTAGATGTAAATTTCAGAGGCTTGAACAATTATCTTTTAGTTTGGTTAGTTGTTTGCCCACTTACTCTCTGAGTGGTCATAGAGATAAATGCACACAGCTAAGGAGGACTGGATTATTTGTGGAGTGGGCACTAAAACGCACTGGTGACACTAAAACAGTTGAATAGGCTTAAAAGCGTTCTGAAAATGAAAATCTGAACATCTGTCTTTTTTAAAAAAAAAAAAAAAGGCAGATGTGCTGTTGCTGCCATCAATAACCCTGGAAAAGGGTTTCATTTGGGGTTGATTTCTCCCTCTTGATGGTGTGATCATTCTTGGTTCGGTCTGCGTATCCTGCAAGTTATCTCAAGATTGCATCCTGTGACATAGTTGAGTCACAAGATGTTGTGTGGGGATTTATTTTCAGGATCTGGGAATGTGTCTGGGCGTGCTGTTTCATTCAAATCAAGAAACCAATTGTGGCACAGTGTTCTTTTATAGACTTCTAGTATTTGGATAATTGAATGGCTATGCTCTGCCTCACTATAGCTTAAGAGGCATCTTTCTGATGGGGGGTGGTGGGTTGCGGTGGTGGAAACAAGTGCTTTTACAGCCAGGCTCTAGGAATCTGCTGACGAGGCACTTAGGAGAGATGAGGCGGTCTCATCGGTTGCTTAGAAAAGTTCACAAAATCTTTCCCATCTGTGAAGTGACAGGGGGGAAAAAGTACCGGACCAAAAAGGATCCAAACTATTGTGACGTTTGAGTTCTTTTGAGAACAGGAGGGCAAAGAAATACTCCAAAATGCCTTTTTTCTCCGTTTCATCTAGGACTTTTTGTTTGTTCAAGATCTTAAGAAAAATAAATGGGGTTGCACCCTAAATGAAGCGTCCCTGTCTTAATTTGCGGGCAGGCATGCCTTCAGATTTTAGGGAAAAAAAATGAAGTAAAAATGAGTGTCTCTCACTTTAATTCTTGCTGCTGTTTCTAACAGCCTCTGTCCCAGTGTGCAGAGAAGGGTGGCAGTCAGGACTCGCCTGTCCCGTCTAGTCCCCACACCACCGTAGGCAGTCTGTGGCCTGGAGATCTGGTGATCTGTGACTCACATTACGTCCTTGCTCCTTTTTTTCCAGAAAAGAATGTAAGACAACACTTACAGTTGTGCAGAAGCTTTGTGAATACCTTATTTATGATAAACTATTGCCTCTGAGAAGTATGTCACCCTGCTATGAAATTGCTGTTGGCCATTGGAATAGTTTTCCACTGAATACATTCCCAGACAGTAATGTCACCTAATGTGAGTTCTAGGTGTGAGGGAGGATACTCGATGCAAGTGTCATTTTTCCTTGTGCCCTTAGTCCATCTCTAATAGTAACTTAGGGAGGGGAGAGGCCTGAGGCCACAGCTCAGGACGACTAAGGCATTCCTTACAGCGTTACGGAGATGTGGCAGAAGGGGGATGTTCACGTCCCGTGTTCTAATGACCAGGTTCAAGTGAATGGTGTTCCATGCTAAATTGGTGCACAAGTGTTGCTTGCCATTGACTCTGGATTAGTCTCATGTTTCGCGGGCCTCTTGCTCTGATGCAGGTGGTAAACCAGAACTCTCTCGCTCTTAGCGGACATGTTATTCTTCACGATTTTTGCTACCTTCTCCACTGGAAGATTAGCTTTTAGTTGTTTCATTTTTAGTTATGTGATCCAGCACTCTTTAAAACTGATTTTTTTTTCTTTTGTACCAGGGTCTGGGTTGGAGTGGATTTCTATTTGTTTTTACTTTAATTTTTATCAATCATAGTAAGGCTACGTCTCAGGACCCCCTTGGGAGCTCGGAGTTTGTAAATCACCACCACAGCGTTATCTAGAATAAAATACAAGGATTCTTCCCATGACTCACGTTATTCTAGGGTTGAAATATCTCTAGATCCCCTTCCTCTTCCTTGCTAATGCAGGATGAATTGTCCAGATGCTTTCACTTACCAAGTGCCTGCTTGTGCGCCTCTGGTGGGAGTGCAGAGATGTTTAGGATAGCACTTCGAAAACACCAGTGTGTATTCAAATCCTTTGGGGGTCGGGGTGGGGGGCTTATTAAAATGGAGACTCTAATATAGAAAGTCTGAGGAGAGCCCTAGGATTCTCCAGTTCTAAAAAGTACCCAAATGATGTCAATGCTCCTGGTCTGTGGGTATCAAGGGTATAGGATACCCTCTATGATCTTACAATGTACCAGGTTTTATGTGACCTTGAACGAATAACAGGACAAACCGTAAGGAGAAGGCAGTTAGCTAACACTGGTCACCTATTGCATGCAAGTCATGTGCTATGCTAACTGATTAGGGTGTGGTCCCTGATGTTTTTGATACCTTGTATCTAGTTTGAGAGACAGGCATATAAACCACTAATTTCATCAGACTGTGACAGATAGAGCTCTCTAGCAAGATGGCAGTGGCACCAAGGGAAGGAAGCAGCTTTGCATGTGTGGGTTAAGGAAGCATCACCAAAGTGATGCTTATTCATCTGGGTCTTGAAGGAGGAGAAGTTTCCAAACTGATGACATGGGAAAGTGCCTATTCAAAGGTAAAGAAGCGAAGTGTGGCATAGAGTGTTTGAGGGAGCTCACAGCTCCTGGCACAGGGGCTGCATGTATAAGGAAATGCATGTATCAGGAAATGTAGTTCATGTTTACTAAGAAAATGTATATGCCATGGGGCACCTAGGTGGCACAGTTGGGTAAGCACGAGAGTCTTGGCTTTTGGCTCAGGTCATGAGATTAAGCCCCACGTCAGACTCTGTGCTTAGCAGGGAGTCTGCTTAAGGCTGTCTCTCCCTCTGTCACTCCCTAACCCTGTCTCTCCAAAATAAATAAATCTTTAAAAAAGAAAATAAAATGTATATGCTAGACATCTCATATTTATTAGTCCTAGTCTTACAACAAACCTGAAAGGAAGTAATATTTTTTCCCATTTTGCAGATAAAGAAACTGAGGTTCAGGGAAATTATGGAACTCTTAGGCAGAAGTACAGTTTGTCAGAGGCCAGGCTGGGTTTTAACCCCTAATCTTGATAACAAAGGTCTGGCTATATCCCCTCTGCCAAGCTTGGGGAAGTCATCAGAGGCCAGATCACGAAGAGCCTTACAACTGCACTAAGGAGGTTAAACTGGAGGCTATGAATGATGGGAAACCTTGGAAGACTTTTAAGTAGAGAGATAGCATTTGGATTGTTGAAAAAGTATTCAATTACCCCCATGTAGTGGTAATTTAAGACGGGACCTTGTGGAAATAGATGAGAAATTGATGACTGTTAAGCACCCAAAATTATCAACCCATGGGTGCTCTAGGAAAACACGAACCTCATGAAATTCAAGGAGCTTGCTGTCTAGTCCAGGGGAAGAACTTGTATACACAAAATAAAATATAAGATTCAAGATCTGAAGGTACCTTCAAGTTCAGATTAACTACCAGTATGTAGGGTATCTGAAGAGCAAACCGCCTTGTAAGTGGGTTCTGTCCAGCTGCAGGAGGAAAGGGCGTGGAGCTCCCTAATTCTAAGGATGCTGCTGCCTCAAGACCCAGCCACTGAGTTATTTAAACTGAATTGAATCTTCACACACCCACAATGGTCTCCTGTCCACTTATGTGATGCTATTTTTCAGCCTTTCTGCTATTAATTTCACTAACCTCTGTTCAAATGTCTACCCAAAGGGAGGCCTTCTCAGTATCCAGCGATCATGGCATGTGTAATATATACACCCATCAAATATGCCCTAGCAGTCATTTCTGGAGCATGCACTATGTTCTGGACAAATAGCAAAATTGCTCTGGAGGAACCCTGTGAGGAAGGAAATCACATTGTGGTTTTACAAAGGAGGAAAGTGAAGCACAAAGCAGTTCAATGAACTTGCTTAGGTGGTGGAGCTAGGCGGAAGCAGGGTGCTGACCCAGGTCTTCCCGCTGGCAAAGCCTTTGCATCGCACCCTAGGCAGCGCCACCGCCCTTGCTATGCCTTCCATCTGGATGCTCCTTCCTAATTTTCAAAACCATTTTGCTGGTTTGTTGTATTTGTCTTGCTACTGGTGCTTGAGAGGCAAGTAAAGGGGTGGTCACCTCGTTTGACAGATAAGAAAGAGAGACTAGGTAAATAGGAGGGTCCCAAGGTCATGATTAATAAGGGCTGTTCTTCTTCCTCCTCCTCTTCCTGGCCTCTGGTCTAATCCTCTTTCTCTTTGTCTCTGAGTCTCATCCCAAGGTTCAGTGGTTCTTAAATTTGGCTATATTTTGTGATTACCTGGAGATCTTTGAAAACACAGATGCCTGCCTTTGAAAGCTGTGAATGCCTGCATACACATTCTGATTCACTTGGTATAAGATGCATTGGGATTGTCAAAGTTGTCAAGGCGATTCTGAGATGCAGCAGAGTTTGGGAACCCCTGCCTTATCTTTTGAGAGAGTCGCTTTAGGATTTGTTGAGAGCAGTGATCTTGAGAGCACGGTTCCTGGACCAGCAGCATCAGTACCAAGTGGGAACTTCTTTGAAATGCAGATTTTTGGATTTCACACCAGACCTATATATCAGAAATCCTGAGGGTGGAGTCCAGAAATCTGTGTTTTAAACAAGCTGTCCGAGTGATTCCGATGCAAGCCAAGCCCCTTGGCCATACTTCCTCCCAACAGGTTTATGGTGTGGAACATGGTGACCAGCTGTCTGCTATTTTTACTGAAGCCAGAGCTCAGGGGAAATATATTTAAACCCAAATGACAGTACAAGGCATTCAAATTTGTATTAAAGATGGATATCCTGGTAGTGTAGGTTGCCAACTGCAGGAATAAAAAACCGAGGGAGGATTCTGGAATCTTTCTGGGGGTGGCCAGAGTACTGTACCATCAAAAAGCAAAAAAGGAAAAGGAAGAAATTGGCCTCTGGAGAAAAAAGGAAAGCAGTAAGTATTGTCATCTGACTTCACTTTAGTCATTTACAGCCCTTCCTTCCTGCACTTTGAAGTTCATGGTGATGTCTTAACTGGCACCTTTTGTTTTCTCCTGAAAATCTCAACGCAGTTGAAACCTCTGTCTTCCAGATAGTTCCGTGCTTATGGCAGAAAAGCATGCATTCACTGCCCAAGAAGTGAAGGGCTGAGTTATAGATGGCAAAGTGACTTTTCCCCTGCCTCTTTCCCATTACTGGGCCACTAATTGGCATCATTTCCCCGCTACTGCAATTTTTTTTTCAACATTATAATTTTAAGTAATTCAGTATATTAGCCAATTTCCCTAATGCCCTTTGTTGCGTGTTCATTCAATGTGGCTGGTTTTTGTCATATTTTTCCAAGTATTCCCCACTGGAGTTCACTCAGTAGCTGCTTGGGTTAGGTTAGATGGGTTCTTATGACAATGTTTGTCATAAGGGTCCAGTATATTGGAGTGGGGAAGCTGTTAATGGGATATAATTGTTTAAACTGTGAGTTTGTATGATACTCCCACAGGAGGGGGTGGGGGAAGGGAACTATTGATGTAAGGTTGGATACCATTGTAGAGATTGTGGGAAGAGTTGGGAGAGACTGTACCAAAATTAATAAATTTAATACAGACTCAAAAAATCTAGCCATTTGACTTCAGTCCTTAGTCACCAATCCTACAATGCTTTATAATATATGTAAAATGTTCCCCTTTAATTTAGTAAATTTTTTATTATTTTTAGTTGTACCTTTCTCAACCAATAAGTGACTTCGAGTTTTGACTTTGGCATCATTTGACTTGTTCTGTTTTCATCCTGCCATGAGGAACCTGTGTTTAAAATGTCGTGAAAATGCTAAGGAGAGGAGACAAGAAAGGGAGGGAAAGAGGACAGCTTAGCTGCTCTTACCTGGGTTAGGTGGGTGTTTCACCTCCTAGTATCTCAAGATGATTAATCTGGGGGTGGACCCTGCATATTAATCATCCATCAGCTGAGGCCCCTGGGAAGACTAACCTATTCATAGACGAAAACTTGTCAAAAGAAAACAGGCCCCTCGGTAGAAAAATGGTACCTACTGCATCGTCGAAGATGATATGGGATATGAAATGATGTTTCATCTTAAGCTACCTGAAACCTCTCAAACAGAGGCTTTTCCAGCCTGCAGGATTGAACAAGGAGGGACAGATAAACCTTTATTTATAGCATTAAGAATCAAATAAGCATCTCAGCACATCCTAATAATACCTTGCTTCGTGGTTTGTTTCTTCTAGCTCTTTGTAGTGATTGAGCTAAAAGGGTGCAAATGATTTGAAAGGTAGAGTGAGAGCAACTGGCAACAGTGTAGTCAAGACTATGTCCATCACGTTGGCATTTTTGTACCATAACTCAAAGACCCACTGGAAACACGAAGACACATGGCTTGATAGACGATGAACTGAAACTCTTCATAGACATAAACCAAAGACCATCCAGTGACCACATCCAACAATTTAAAGCTGAGAGACTGGAAGAGAAGTTAAAAAGGGAAAAACAAGAAGAAGCATAAGTCAAAATAGAAATCTAGCCAAAGCATATCCCCAGGTACTAACAAAGAGTAACATGAAAACATTTAGGGTGTTACTTGAATGTTTTTATAACATAGTCTTATGGCTTCATCAGGAGAGGGGAGGGAAATCAATTTCACTAAAATAGCATATGAAAATGTCTGCAATCAAAATAGTTTCCAACTCTGTAATGAAAAACAAGCTACTTCAGGGATGGCAGTGTCACGAGGAAAGTGATGGTAGACTCCTGGGTGCCATCCCATCCAGGTCCCAACTCCAGTTGTACTCCCCTCTTCACCGCTCTCACCTCTTTAGGCTCAGCTTCATATCCATGTCCCAAGTCATAGGCGATTCCCCTTCTAGAAAATGTAATTTTCACCTCCCTTTATGCTCATCCAAATCTGACCCCTATTTATGAATTTGATAATTCAACTCATGAATCGCGAGCATGTACTACACCAACATGGGGCTAGACTCAAAGAGGGAAAACAACAGTTCCTGCCCTTGAGTTGCTCATTGTCCTTTGGAGATTCAGACATGGAATTAACCAGGCCATGGTGCCAGGTGATAGGCGCTGTCAATTTTTGTTGGCTGATTTTAGTTTTAATAAGTATAATCTAAATGCAGAACAGTGTGCACGTAGGGCTGTGGACTTTCACCAGGTGCAATGGGAGCACTGTAGAGGGAGCATCTGATGATGCCTGAGGATTCTGGGGAGCCTTCCCACAGGAGGTGAAGCTGGAGGTAAGACCTGCAGAGTGAATAGAGGCAGGCGAAGGCAGGTAGGGGAAGAAAGGGTGGGTATTCCAGGTCAGGAATTTGTCCAGCCCACCTCCTCTAGAAAGACTTCTGTAACTGCTCCAGCTCTCACTGACCAACTTATTGTCATCACAACTAGTTACCCAAATTATAGCACTTCAGTTAGAGATTGGAGACCTCTAGCATACAGCATCTCCCAGGCTCGTTTTTCTCCATGTTTGTCTTATTCACCAACTACATGAAGTTAGGGATACAGAATGAGTTAAGGGAATTCTTACCTGTGTAACCTTGGGTAAAGGATTCTACCTAGTATAGGTTCAGTTTCTTCATTGTGAAGGATCGTTGGGAAAAGATGAACCACAATCAGGATTGGCAAACAACGCATGTGGGCCAAGTCTGGCCTGCAGATTCTTTTCGTGAATAAAGTTTTATTGGAACATAGCTGTGGTGATGTATTTGCACATTGTTTGTGGGTGATTTTGTGCCACCTTGGAAAAGTTGAGTAGCTAGAATAGAGACTGTCTGGCCCACAATGCTTAAAATATTCACGGTCTTGTCCTTTGCAGGAAAAGCTTGGTGACTACTGACCTATGCTTAGTTGGCAACCTAAGTTTGTTTTGGTGGTCATTGTTAGTTTTGGGGAAATCGGATTTTTAATGCTTCCTTTTTCAATTGTATCCTCCTCAACACCAACACTCTACCCCTGCATCCGACTTAAAGGATAAGTACTCTTCATTTTATTAGGGTTATTGTTTAAGGAATTTTTAGAAATGTTCTCTGTGTCTGAGATGTTTAAAATACTACAGCCCTACTGTATGTACAGGCATACTTGCTTTGAATGGCTCACACGTCAGCCCCATGAAAGCAGGAATGTGGGTCCTTTCACTGCTGCAACCACAATGTTTGGTTATGTGTCTAGCACAGAGAAGGCATGCAAGAACGACTCTTTTGGGGTGAAGTGATTAAGTAATCATGCCTAGAGCTGGTGAGTATAAAAAGAAAGATGGTAGCAGAACAGGTAGGCACTCCTCAGACCCCTGGGCTTTAAAGACAGTTCAGTTGTTAGGTGCCCCAAGGAAAATTGTCCCTTCCCTCCTCACTTTTTCTGTGCCCTTGACCCAAGTCCAATGTTGCCTGTCCATCTCTGATTCAGGGGAGACATGGATCTATTGCAGATAGTAGATTTTTTTTTTTTTTAATGTGGCATTGAGTGAAGGGCAAGAACAAGCCTTGAAAGAAAAAAATATACTAATACAACAGAATATGAACATGCTGAGTGAAGTATTTCATTTATAATGTCTTAGAAAAGAAAAACTTACCAGGGAAAAAGTTCATCTGAAAAATACCAAGATTAAGATGCATATGTATCATTGAATCAAATTATGTCTTCTAGGATATTATTATATTATTAACATTTTTCCATTACTGTCAATTTTCCTCTAACTCTTTCATGTGTGTTTTCAGAATTAAAACACACACACACACACACGCTCTTATTATGCAGCAGATGATGGCTAAACATCTGGGATAAGATTTTGTTGATGTCAGTCTATCCACGGAAGACCACTGGAGTCATCCATTTGGCCTTTGCTGGCTTTGTTTCAGTTCTCCAGTGCTTAGTGATCATCCGCAGACCTGAACATGGTGTTTCTCAGAAGACTTGAGGAGACCTTGATATACTTCTACCCTCCATTGACTTTTCCCTTTTTTAATCTAGTCCCCTGACTCGGAGAGGCAGGAAAGCTGCAGGAAGACATTACAAGCTGTTTGTGAACACTTTTCCGAATGAACCGCCCTGGTCCTAGGCCTTTAGTCTTCATTCAGTTTAAAATATCATTTCCTGGTTTTACCCAGCCTTTTTCCTATTAAACAAAAGCAGTATCTGCTTTGCCTTTTCCACCCCCAAAACATCTGGCTTACCTTTCTAGGGGATGGAATGTGACAGAGTGTTCATTCATTCACTCATTACACCAGCAAATGATTGCCCAATACTCACTGTGTTCCAGAGAATATACTGACAATCGAAACAGACATGGTTTCTGTTTTTACAGCATTTTATTTGGAGGGGGTGGGGTGGGAAACAAACCAACAATAATTGAATAAATAGCAAGTAAAGGAAATAATCATAAGTAATGTGTAGAGAACTTAAATGTGGCAGTACTTGATTGGAGAAAGCAATGTAGGTGCCATGGAAGCTGCGATTTAGATAAAAAGAAGGAGCCAGCCTCATGAAGATCATGGAAAAGAGTGTTGTGCATAGAAGATCAGCCGAAGGGTGAAGTGTACTTAGATTGTTTAAAAAAAAAAAAAAAAAAATATCTCTGAAGATGAATGGTTTAGGGAAAGCAGAGAAGAATTTAACTCAGAATAATGAAGCCTAAAGGCCAATCAGGCATCTGATTCTTAAAAATTCATATATCTGCCAGTAGCTTGACCAACTCAGTTGGTTTTTTGTTTCTACTGGACCAAAGGAATACTATTCAGCATAATATTTATGTGCCAGAAATGAAAGGTAACTCTGCTCTTTACTGTCTTTCTAATCCAATTGCAATTCCAGGTAAGCTTAGAGCAGAGTTAAATTTTTGGATTGGATTTGAAGGGGTCCATAGATATATTCATCCTGAGATTACTGTTCCGATTAAACTTGGGAGATTCCGGTGTTCAAGAGGACAGCTCACAGGCCACTGTATGTCACTGTGTAAGCCATCTTTTACATGCTTCATGAGGTGGGTAGTGGCAAGTGGAAAATCTTGGATCAGTACACTGAGGTTGAGGTCCAGCTAATCACAGCCTCTTCTTGGCTCTTAGCAGCACACCCAGAGCTGAGGCACAGATCATGCTATTGGATCAGAAAGGCAACAGTATAGTTCACATGCTTTACATAGGCATATTTAAGGGGGGTAGACGGAGGTGATCATTGGATTTATTTGGCAGAAGGTCATCTCAGGAATTCCATGATATCATCTGTGGAGTTTCTTATTAATAGAGGTCTGTATTGAAGGGTCAGTGGAGGTCAAGTTGAACTGGAAGGTGATGGGAGTCTTTGGTGGCTGGAGGCTTCCTTTCATGGTACTTGTGATCTCAGGAAAGATGCTCAGTGGCCTGTACTATACCTGGGTCTGTGAGAATTCCACAAGCTTTGTGGCAACCAGGAAGAGCAGCATATGCACATGGCAAAGAAAAAAGTTAAGAACATATATAATGAAAGGTGAAAGCCTCCTTCCCTTGTTGTCATCTGTAATCATTACCACCTGTCATTTTCTATACAAATATGTGTAAGGGGAAAATTGGCTTATCTAGAATATAAGTATATCCTTAGAAATTATAAAGATCATATGTATGTTTTTTTTAATATGTTTATTATTCTGGAAATTGCTTATTTCACTTACAGATTTATTTTGGAGACTTTTCCATGTCATTACATTCAGGTCTACCTCATTTCCATTTTTTTTTTTTTTTTTTAAAGACAGCATTGTATCATTTTGTGTAGTTACACCAAAATTTATTTAACCAGTCTCTTACTAATAAACCTTTTTTTTACATTGTTATATAATATTCAATATTGCACATGCTCGACATACTCTTTGGACTCTTTCTGCAGGATAATTTGCAGTAGAATTGCTGGGTCAAACTATATATGCAATTTAAATTCTCCAAGAAAACTGCAAATCACCTCTCAAAAAGTTTCTGCCAATATACATTCCCACCAATAGTGTACAAGGGTCTCTGCTTCCCCACATCCTCTTCCACTCTGGTACCTTATTAAATTTTTATTTTTTGACCGCTCTATTAGGCGAAACCCTGTGTCTTCTCATTTTGATTTTCTTCTCTTTAAAATAATTCAAATAAAAAGGTAAACACTCAACAGGACATATCGTTTGAAAGCAAGGTCTATTGGGAGCTGGTATGTGTCTGTGGTTTTTTATCCAACACTCTGGGGGTCAGAGTTATTTCAAAATTCAAAATTTTTCAGATTTTGGAAGGTATTATGTACAGATGCCATGAATCAGTAGCACTCCCAACCCAGTCTGGGCCAGCACTCCCTAAGCAAGCCCAGCAGCCCTTCTACAGCAAATTCTATCCATTTCCCCATAAAGTGGACCAAGTAAAGATAATAAATAGCCTCACATCTGGTTAGGCAAAGCTTTTGCCATGAAATAAGTTTGGATCAGGTAAGAGTGTGCCTCCAAATGAGTGATGAAAAAGAAATTTGCGGATTCAGAGCCATTGGGATTTCAGAATAGCCATAAAGATACTGTGAGCTTGTGTAAACAACCGCTTCATAGATAGAGAAGGAAGGTGCCTGAGTAGGATGAATAGGCCTCGCAGAGCATGAGGGCAGACCAAGGATATTGAAACCAAGCACGTGTGGCTCAAAGGAGCTGCCAGTGGGGTCTGATTCTTTTCCCTTCCTTTTCTAGTTTCCTTCAAAGGCAGGAGTGCCTGTGTGCCGTGGGCCAGTGGCTGATCTCACTGTTGCTGATGAAGCCCTTTGAAGACCTCTGCTGAGACCAGGTAAGTAAGTGAGAACTCTACAAAGCCTCAGATGTGATGGGCACCATCAGAAGTGTCAGGGAAGATGACCTGCTCCTTCTGGTCATTCCAGCATCTAATATTCCTGCATCGTTTTCCATAGTGACAGGTGAAATGACCCAAAAGTCCATGTCTTGATTTAGACAAAAATCAGGAAAGACCTCGGTGACCCATGGCCATTCCCTGAATTCCTGCTATCTTCAGCAGGCTTTTAAGAAGGAGACTAATTCAAGAGCACGTAGACTCACAGAAATCATGAAAGATTTGTGCCCAGGAGAAACCTGTCCTTGAACAAAGGGAAGGATCATGAGCGTCAAAAATGGTACAAATCTGTTTTTAGTTAATCCTCACAGTACCACTTTCTAGGAATGAAGTAACTTGCCAGGATCACTCAGTTCCATGAATTGAACTTTGCTACTATAAAACAAGTCATACCAACCTGATAAAAGGCAGTGTCATAAAGAGAAATCTTCTTTTCTGTCATGGTGAGTGGCAAATCTGAAATTTAAACCCAGAGCAGCCTACCTTTGACTTTTCTACGAGTTCTACCTTTCTGCTTCTGATAAACTTTATCTGGTCAGTAAGATCCCTCTCGTGAGTTTATTTTGTTTGCTTGGAAATGACTGTGTAATGAGTTGTATCTGGAAAGTTTCTGAAGCTGAATCCAGGTCAGTTAACTATTGTCACATTCCAAAGGGAAGGGAAGGGGTGGTGTAGGGGTATAGTGGGGACACATGTGCCATACATTTGATATCCGTGGAATGGGTCATCTTTGAGATCCTTTACTGAATCAGGATTCTGTAACATATACATCTATTTAAAAATATATCAAAAAGTCTCATTCTGTTTAATAGTATTAGCAGGGAAATGCAAATTAAAATCATAGTGTGATTATACCACACACCTACCTGAATGGCTAAAATGAAAACCACAGATAATACCAAGTTTTAGTTGAGGGTATGAAGCATCCAGAACTCCCATACATTGCTGGTGGGAATATAAATCAGTACAACCACCTTAGAAAACCCTTAGCCTTTACTAAACCTGAACGTGCATACATCTCATGACCTCTTGATTCTATAGAGAAGTGTAAATCTAATAAAAAGCACTGGCGTGTGTTCACCCAAACACACGTACACAAAACTCATACTAATACTATTCCTAATAGCTCGAAACTGGAAAATATACAAAGGCCCATTAATATTAGAACAGTTAAATAAACTGGGGTATACTGGCAACAATGGAATATCATAAACGTCAATGAGAGTAAGCAAAGTGCAGCTGCATATGACAATATGGATGAAGTTCATGGTTCTAGAAGTACAAACTGATTCCAGTGTACAGGTATGCATATGCAAAATAAATCCCCAGTGTTCAAAGTTCCGAGAGTACTTTCCCTGCTGGAGTGGAGGTAATGACTATAAAGGGAGCTTCTATTTGTTAGTCTTGTTCTATTTCTTACTCTGAACTGATGGTCCTATGAGGGGTGAAAATTCATTGAGCTGTATGCTTAGAATTTGTGTACTTTCCCGTTAGTATGTGTGATTGAATAATATGGTAAAATATTGAAAAATTCTTAATGAAGAAAAGAATCATTCTATTTCTAGCATTTTTACTCTGAAGGTAAAATATTTTCATAACTGCATTACTTTCAGTAGGTTAGAGAATTTTTTATTTTGGCTCCCTACAGTTTACATCACATACAAATATCCTGAGTCCCCACAGAGAATCTATACATGCTGGACGTTATTCCTCTCCTACCTAATGAGCTTTAGGATGCACACCCAGGCTTCTCTGAGACCTACTGTAAAAGAGAAAAAAAAAATAAAGACAGTAAAAAGATAGTAAAACAAGTGCTTTGATAGCACTTTTAAAAAATTCATAACCGGTATAAAAAGAAGTGACAGCTGTTTAATGTGTACATGTGCAGAAGACAAAAAGCAAAACAAAACAAAAGATTTGTGGTGCCATAAAGGGTATCAGTCATATGTTTTGCCAAGTAAGATCGCACTGCTTCTGACATGATAGTCTTGGTTGCTTCTTTGCCTTTATCTTGTGAATAATGGATTCGGCCATTTATAGGCCTTGGTACATTTGGAGGAAGAGATTGGAAGAATGTGCTCACCAAATTTGCACTCTCTTGAAATTTCTCGAGCACGTAGGCAGAAGCACCTTCTATTATCTGCCTCGAAGTTGGGATTGTTTCCCATTCCAGTGTTTTCTCTTGTCAGGCTTTCCGTGCCCCACCCCCCCTAACAGGTTGGCTGGTCTAAATCATAAATGCACATTTGGTGGTACAAGCATTGCTATTATAAAGCAAATCATACCCACTTTATAAAGTCAGTATCATGAACAGGTATCTTCTTTTTTATGCATTATCAGTTTTAACATAATAGGAAAATTAAAGCATGCATTTCCCAAGTATAGAAATCAAATGTAATCTAAATGCAAGCCTCAGGTCGATTGCACAGTAATATTTGGTAGTATGGCTATTACTAATCGCAGCAGGAAGGCTGCAGAGATCACTTACATAGTTTACAGTGTGTGCCCCGGAATGACAGCAGTGGAAAGATAACCGGAAAATAGGGAACGTGCGCCTAGGCAACAACTTGAGAGAATGAGCTCTTGTGATTCACATCAGTAGAAGAGGTGGTTGGTTTCCCATAAAATGGGACTGCATTAAAAAAAAAATGGAGACTGTTCCTGATATTCTGCAGTATATCAAATCTAACCCCTATCTGAGTTTCCTACAGAATTTACAGTTGCGATGTTACAAAGGGCAGTTTCTTAGATAAACAAATGCATGGTCATGTGCTGCCATTTAAATTTGTGCTGTTCTGTATAATTTCCCAGCTAACTAAAACACATCCTTTAGGCAGCAGGATTTTCTTTTTTTCCTTATTTTCTTTTCTTTCTTTCTTTTTTTTTAATGTTGACCGTGTCAGTTGAAAAATATTCACAGGCATCTTTTAACACTTTCCTGCTTTCTTAAAAAGAACTTCGGAAACATGACTTTTTGATCACTTCGCCATCTTTATAAACGCCAACTGTTGAAAGGAGCAATTCTACTGTGATTCCTTTGAAAACTCTGAAGGATTGGTGGAGCTCGAGCCCTACACCAAATGGCCCCACACTGCGTTCTTTCTTCTGTGGCTTCTGTATTCCTTCTGCCTCTCGCTTTACCACTAAGCTACCAGCTGTCCATTTTTGTTTCTATCAGT
Organism: Potos flavus; assembly: GCA_028534135.1. NCBI lineage: Eukaryota > Metazoa > Chordata > Mammalia > Carnivora > Procyonidae > Potos > Potos flavus. The sequence goes on along the minus strand of CM052898.1, from coordinate 67,133,694 downwards.
GATCTTATTTATCTTACAGATAAATCTTTTTTTTTTTTTTAAGATTTTATTTATTTATTTGACAGAGAGCGAGAGCACAAGTAGGTAGAGAGGTAGACGGAGGGAGAGGGAGAAGCAGGCCCCCTGCTGAGCAAGAAGCCCCATGCAAGGGCTGGATCCTAGGACCCTGGGATCATGACCTGAGCCAACGGCAGACACTTAACCAACTGAGCCACCCAGGTGACCCCAGATGAATCTTTCTCTTTGTTCTCCAGTTTTCTTCCTCTAGTCTAATTTGAACTGTAAGAGAATCTAACTGGGCTCATTTATGCCATGTGCAAAGTATAGAGATGTTCTGAGTGAAGGCCTGGCAGGTATTTTATAAATATATGGGGAGATTGCACAGTTCTTAACATTTTAATCAAAGCTTAATAAATAATAGCTCCTATGATTTTTTAGTCTTGCTAATATTACAAATCACGTGTATATCAGTTAAGGGTACATTAAGCAGTGGCAATGAATACACTCAGACATGAAATGGCAGAGTCATAATAGATGTTTTTTCCTCAAATACAGAAAAGCCCCTCAGGGTAGGGGTGGAGGTCTACAGTAGTTATCTTCCACAAGAGGATTCACCTCTCCAGACATCCTCTGACTTGAGTCCCTTCCGTCTTCTAAAATTCAGATGTTTTTTGAATCCACCTGGAGAAAGAGGAAGAGATGAAGGCATGAGGGTGGGAGGTTTTCTGGGCCAGATCAGGAAGTACTGCATACCGCGCCCCCTCACGTTTCTATTGGCTGGGACTCAGTCACGTGACCAGGCCTGACTGCAAGAGACCCTGGGTAGTGTAGTCTCATTCAGGGCCCAGGAAGAGGAGGAGAGTTTTAATGGATCTCATTCCCTGCTATGATGTTTTGTTTTCATTTTTGTATATAGATCTTGTGACATTCATTTTAACAATTATGAAGCCATTTTTCTTCTCTGCCATTTTTACTATGTTCAAATTGTACAAGGTTTTAAAATTAAAACTATATATGAGCTAACGTTAAAATATATATATATATATATATATATATATATTATGATTAAGCTTATTTTTAAACCTTGCTAAAACTGGTATTGCTTAAAATTAGCTTCACCATGTCAGCAGTATTTCTGCGTTTTCTAATTCAAATATTCTCTGCCAGTTTCCAGGTAGCAACTCCATATAGAATTAATCTTTATATGGAAACAGTGAGATATGAAGCAAAGATCTTGGGCATTGGCATCACCCAGACCATATTTTACCCCTGTATTGCCAGACACCAATGGAGAATCTTGGATATGACTCTTCACCTGGTTTGCTTCCATTTCTTCCAGCCCTACCTCAGCCATGCTCTTCACCCAGGAAGCACCAGTGTCTTTCAATAGCTTCAGTTGATTCCACTTTGTAGCTTTTCCAGCACCCCCAGAACAGGTTTCAAAGCCACCAGCACCTGTCAGGCAGAGGCCTCTCCTCAGAGGTGTGGGTCCCTTCTTCGAGCTTTGAAGTTGCAACAGTTCCAACCTCTTCCCTTTGTTTCTCCAACCTGTGAGTGAAAGCTGATTCCTGTAATTATTAACCTATAATGCTTCTATTCCCTTTTCCCCTTTTTGGAGAATTTTCAGTCCTACAGTATCTGGTTAAAAATTCTTGACATTAAATCCTGTTAAACTCCCAGTATTGTTTCTGTATCCTGACTGACTCAGAAATTCATGCCAGGACTGGTCCCAGAAACAAAGCCCTAAAAATGGGATGTAGGGATGACTGTCCTCATAAATTGACAGTTTATCGTGTCTAGGCTAAATATATGTCAACATGTCTCAGTTTAGGGTTTTCATGGTTGCCGCTCCTGTTGTGACCTAAAAAAACAGAACTAGTATATTTATAGCATTCCTTAGTTTTGAAAGGGTATTTGTATGTGTTCTTTTATTCAGTCCTTGATTCATGTCTCTGAGGAACATTGCAAAGGAGGAGACACAACTTCTGAGATGTTTGAAATCACTGAGTTGGTAAATGGAAGAGCCAGGGACTCAAAATCAGATATTTCAGTGCTTTTTTTGTCTACACTAAAGCTAACTTTTAGAAATGTTTTAAAAACACTGCCTGCTTCACAATTAAGAGCAAATTGTGTTTTAAATATTAAGAGAAAATATAGTGCCTGTTGACATGGTAAAGGGGAAAGATAATCCAATAAATTGGCTTAGTTTAGTCATGTCGCTGAAGCCTTAGACGGCTATAATTATGTCTTGCTCCAGGAGAGAAATAATTTTTGGCTTTTCCCATTTTAAAAGATATTAAGTTTCAAAATCGCAGGAAGAAGGGATATTTTCTGCATTGTAACAGTTTAAGTTGATCAGGCATTAGTAGTAAGAATCTGTTCGTAATTACCCAACTCAAATTGAATAATCTCAGCATTGCCCCAGGTATCAAAATCTCTCATCCTCATTTCTCAGGGAAACAATGAGTTGCATTATGTGAAAGACACATAAAGCTCCAAGTTTAAGTTTACTTTGACATAAATAGAGTGTGCTTTTACAAATGTGTACAGATTATGTACATTTTTATGAGTTTGACAGAAAAGAGACAGTGGAATGGGGAGGTATTTGTAACATCTTGGCTCTTTTTCCAGCCTCTTGAGTTTTTCCAAAGCTTGGCAGGATTATTTTCATACCAGTTAAGCACTTGTATGGCCACGGCAGCAAGGAAGTCTAGAATTCATAACAAATCCATCTTGTTTTTTCAGATGCAAGTAATCAATCCTAATACTGTTTTGATTTCATTTACTAAGAGGTGTATTTTTATAAAGCCTTTGGAGGCAAAGTGAGTGGCATAATTTTAGGAAATGCTTCAATGATATTTGAGAGTTAAAACTATATTTAATTTTAGTTGTTAAGTACTAGCTGCTATCCTTATGTTCTCTACCACTTTTAAATAAAAAATGCATATACTTAAGGTGTACAACATCATGACTTTATACACATAGTGAAATGATTACTATAGTCAAGCTAATTAACATATTGTCTTCTCACATAGTTCCTTTGTTGTTGTTGTTGGGAGAGCACCTGAAATCTCATAACTAATTCAGTATTCAGTATATTCAGTACAGTATTAACTATAATTGTCATGTTCTACATTTGATCTGTAGATTTATTCATCCCCATAGTGGCAACTCGTACCCTTTGACTAACATCGCCCTCCATTTCCTCCATCTCCCCACCTCCGGCAGCCACCATTCTCCTCCCTGCTTCTGTGCATTTGACTTCTTTAGATTCCAGTTATAAGTGTGATCACGCAGTATTTTTCTTTCTGTGCCTGGTTGGTTTATTTCATTTAGCATGATGCTCCCCAGTTTCAGCCATGTTGTTGCAAATGGCAGGATCTCCTGTTTTGAAAAAACTGAGCAATTACATGTGTATAATTATGTGGGGGTACACACACATACACACACACACACATATCAATCAATTTTTTTTAGCTAGTCTCCATCAGGGGCACTCAAGTTGTTTCTATATCTTGGCTGTCAAGAATAATGGCAATGGACTTGGAAATGAAGATATCTCTTTGAAGCGCTGATTTAATTTCCTTTGAGTATATACCCAGAAGAGGGTTTGCTGGATCATACAGTAGTTCTATTTTTAGGTTTTTGAGAACATCCATACTGTTTTCTATAATGCCTGTACCAATTTACACTCCTACCAGCAGTGTGCAAGGGTTCCCTTTCCTCCACATCCTTGCCAACACTTTTACTTTTTTTGATAATAGCCATCTAAACAGATGTCAGGTGATGTCCCATTGTGGCTTTGATTTGCATATCCCTGATCACTATTAGTAAATATCTATTTTAACCACCAGAATACTGTTGACAGGTATAGCGTGCTGTGCGTGCGGAAATACTCTGCCTTGCTGCCTGGAAAACTGCTTTCTTATCCTTTCTGAAATGCCACACCCTTTCCTAGGAATTGTCCAAAAGAGAACTCAACAGCTCAATAATATGTATTGCAATTTGGGCTTCCTAAGTGAAATTATCTCTGTTTCCACCAAATTTTATATTCATTTTCTGTCCTTTTATTCCAAGAACAAATTAAACCTTTGATTTGGATGTGATTTGACAACATACATCTGCTTTGGTGCAGTTTTCTGGTTTGCAGTATCACATACACACCAATACCAATGCCTTAGTGTTAGATTATAAACTCCTAGGGGGCAGGAGTCGATATTTCCATTTATAACCTAACCTGCCATTCCACAGATATTAGGCAGCTGTTCAGTGTTTTGGTTAGGATAATGATTTTAAATAAAAGGGAAAGCAGCCTCTTAGAGAAGTTCATCCTTATTAGACATAGGTGGTCTTAAACCAAAATACATCATTGAGACCAGACATGGTTCTGAGTGGAAGTTGGGCATCCTTTTGGTTCCCGTATAGCTAGTGAAAGACTCCACCACAAAGAGGCCGCCTGGTGAGCCTTGCTATTTAAATCATGGTCCACAGGCCAGCAGCTTTAGCATCTTTAACCTAGAAGTTTGTTGAAATGCAGATTCTTGGGCCTCTGTTTTGACCGTCTGAATTATTCTGCGTTTATGTGATCGCTGCGTGATTTGTATACACTGTAAAGTTTGAGAAGTACTGATGTTAGAAGACATATTGATCTATTTACTGATTTACAATACCAGCATCAAGTAAGTATCATATTTGAAGACATAATCCATTTAAACTATGACACTACAGTAGTAACAAAATGTCTCAAAGTCTTAGAAGATAATTTAAACATATACTTTAAATTTAATATACAAATTAAAGAGACATTTTCTTATGTACTAGGTTTTGTTTTTGTTTTGTTTTTAGAGAGATGGGGTGGGATGCGGAGGAGGAGCAGAGGGAGAGAGGGAAAGAGAATCCCAAGTAGACTCCCCGCTGAGGGCAGAGCCTGATGCAGGGCTCAGTCTCAAGACCCTGAGATCATGACCTGAGCCGAAATCAAGAGTAGGACACTTAACCAACTGAGCCTCCCAAGCACCCCTATATATTAGTTTTTCTTTCTGTAGTATGGGCTATCAAAAAGTAGCATTTCCTTATAAAAACTAATGTTTTTTTCTAACCCTCGTGCATAGGAAATTAATGTTCAATGTACTGTTTTTTAATGCAGAGTCCTATCAGCCTCATGATATAAAAATTACAGGGACTGTGAAGTCTTCTGTGTTCTCTTCAGCTATATCCTCAATGGTTTTTTTTTTTTTTCCTGAATGTTAGGGTATTTTCTATTTATCTAGTGGATACCTACTTTTTTCTGGTGTTCTGATAGATACTCAGCATCACTAAAAGCCAGTATTTTTTCATGTGGTTTTGTCTTGACTTGCCATTTATTTTAAAACACATCCTGTTATAAAGTGATCTGTCATTTGATTTATTTTTGTTCTGATCTTTTTCTTCTTGTTTCCATTTCTCACTGATAATTTCCTTGCTTTTGCCCCTTTGTATTTGCATTATCTGAACTGACACAGTCTGGTACCAGTGTTTGCAATTAGCTTCTTTCGCCTTCCCTTCAGGAATTCTTCTTGGACTTGGGCACATTCTGTTCCCAGTTTCTCTCGGGAGACTGATAAGGAAATTAAATTACTGCTGCTGTGATGCATTTCAGCAACACTGTAAATTTCCTAAAAGTCTAAATTTTCATATCGCGTTTATTTTGACAACCCTAAGACCCATCCTTTCCTAGTTTAACAATAAATGTCCAGTGGAAATATTTTTGGCTTGTTTGTTTTCTTATTTGGAGAATAAAGTCATCTTTCAAATGCAAGGGCTAAAAAAAAGATAATTATTTAGTGGAAGGAGAATAATTTGTATTATTATTCTTTTCTGTACAATTTCCTGGTTATAATGGAGCTGCCCCTTAATTCTTCAAATCCAAATACTGTTTTCAAGTCCTTGGAAGCTTCTCTGCTAGAGATGGACCCAGGGTTTCACAGATATAGTCTTACCACCCGGCTGGGATGTACACCATGGATTTAGGAAAGACTTTTTAATTAAAGGGTAACAAGTAGAACTCTGACTGGAAAGTTCCCCAGCAACAAGTAATGGCCACCAAGCAGAAAGAAAGGACCCTGAGTGGAGAACAGGAAAGCTTGGTTGCATGGGCAGTGCCCATTTTTCCTTGCAAGGCAGAGGCAGAGAGCATGTGTGTACAGGACTGTGTTCCCCTGGAAATGATCGATATTATTCCTGGATTTTATGTGTGAAAGCATTTGTGAGTTAACCAGAACGTTCAAGTGGTTGGAAGATGGTATATAAAAATATACATTGTCAACTTACATCCCTGCTTAACTAGTTTGTTTTCTTGGGTGTTTAAAGGCATGCAATTAGTATCATTATGTGTAAGGAAGTGTGGGAGCGAGGTAGGCAATGATGTGTTTAAGTCACTTGTGTTTCAGGTCTGTCCTATTGCACCCACTCTATCTCTGTATAGCTGGGAGGGGTGAAAAGTATTACCTCTCATGAAATTTCTGCCTCATCTGGGTCAGGACAGCTTGCAGTGAAATTCCTTTCACTAAAGAAGACCCATGTGCCCAAACTGGCCAATTGGAATAATGATCAGTTTGGGTGGATTCTATCATGAAGCTACTCTACTTGCAAATAAGGGAGAGTTTTAACTAGTTTGGAAATGCTCTAAAAGCATCTTTGAGTTAAAATTTATGTGTTCTGGTATAGGTAAAAATGATCAAGCCAAGCCTGTTTTAAAGGAATTTTACTTTCTGTTCTGGGGGTGAGTCTCTAACTTGTATTTCGTTGGTTCTAAGATACACTCCGCTCCCCACTTTACACACACAGTTACATATCCCTAAAATCAGGATTCAGCTTACAGTTTTTGGCATCTTGCCAGTGATGTGGCAGCAGCCATATCATAATTACCATTCTTTGCATGAACATGATTGCTCTTTCTAGTTGCATGACCAGACAACCGTAACTTCCGGAGATTTAAGATAGCATTTAAGGACTGTTTGATGAAGGTAGGTTAGGTTATTGACACCTGGTAAGATCAAGAAAGCTCTAGCATGAAAACTTGCCAACTGGTTGGCATCTTAGAGACAATAGTGGACCACTCTTTAAAGAAACGCTCCTCTTCTTTCAGAAATGCGTAGTTATCAAAGACTGAATCGAACAGTGATCTGGAAGGGTTGAACGCATGAGCATAAAGACATGTTAAGAGTACCTTAACCATGGGGTGCCTGGGTGGCGCAGTCATTAAGTGTCTGCCTTCCGGCTCAGGTCATGATCCCAGGGTCCTGGGATCAAGCCCCGCATTGGGCTTCCTGCTCTGTGGGTATCTTGTTTCTCCGTCTCCCACTCCCCCTGCTTGTGTTCCCTCTCTCACTGTATCTCTCTCTGTCAAATAAATAAATAAAATCTTAAAAAAAAAAAAAAAAAAAGTACCTTAACCAAAACATTCAGCTCAGGGTTCCCTTGTTTATGCATAAGAATGATCTATGCTAGAGATATGTGCTAAATCTGAAAAAAGCCACTTTAAGGAGTATAAAATAAAAAACAAGTGGTAAGAAAGTCTTGTATCACCATTTAATTCGCAGTATTTTTGTCTTTTAGTGATTCGTAAAAGTGAATGTATTTTTACTGTGAATGGCTATTAAAGTCTGTAAAACTCAGTTGTAAGAAAGGGGCAGGTAATACCTTGGTGAGTGTGTATGTGTGCAGAGATGATTACTTGTTTGTGCTGAATCTAGATGCAGAAGAAGTCGGTGTTTGTAACTGTGCTTGGGATTCTTCCATCATTTTGGAAGATAATCATTTCTCTTCGAGGAGAACCCGGATTCTCTCCCACAGAGATAAGTTCAAGAAGTGATTCTCTTCCTCCTCTAACAGCCTGTATTTTAGACCACCCGTGTATCTGATATCTTACTGATTGAGTTTCCTTGCTCTATTAGTTGAGATTTTCTTCATCGCAAGCAACAGAAGTCACTGGAGAGGGACACAGAGCATCTCACAGAACCCAGGGCCTCAGATGTAGCAGAGTCTGAGAAATCAAGTAGGATAGCAGTGCAGGAGCCCCTCTCCATTTGCAAGTAAATGAGCATTTTAACTAGTTTGGAAATGCCTTCGATGCATCCTTGAGTTAAAATGTTTGTTTTAGCACAGGTAAGAGTCATCATTTTGTCTGAATTTTCTGGAAGTTCTAAACTACTTGATCCTCATAGATATAAAAGAGGACCATCCCATTAGAGTTTATAAATGAGCAAGAGTCAAGAATGCTGAAAGTAAAAGAAGCAAAGCCAAGTACTTGCTGGACCATGCTAGTCTACTTCCATACTTTCAGCCCAAGAATAGAAGTCTGTGAGACTGCTTGACTTTGTAGTATGTGGCCCCCCATGCACACAAAAAAGTAACAATACAACTTATTTTAACAGAAAGGCAGAAACTACTGATGTTATGAGTAGATTGTTTTATAGGGACTGTGCAGGGGGAGTGTGAAGTTACCAGTGACTTTGGCAGCTAAACGAGATCTCTCTATTACTTGGTAATTTTCTCTCTCCTCTGGTTTCTCAGACAACCATAAGTCTTTCTCTAAGTCTAAATAATACTATCTTTTGATAACTAGAAAGATCTCTGAAGATGCACTTTTTTTTTATTGCTCCATTATCCTAGGTGATTTATGGCAACTGAATAAGCAATCAACCCAGGAATGACATGCTTGTGTGAGTTCTCTTCTCTATTTTAATGTGAAAATATTGGAAGATAGAAAAGGACCAATCAAATACAATGAATTTTTTTTATGTTAAGTAAGAACAACTTTGCAGGTTATTTCATTACATTTGTGGGTTCGCTAAAGATACACTAGCTGGGAATCTTGTGTTGGCATTGCCTAATTCTAATTTCTGGTGATTTATCTCATTCAGTCAATCAACCCATATTTACCAAGTGCCTATGATGTACCGAGTGCTGGGACTAGAGCAGTGAACAATACAAATGCAGGACACTCCTTGTCCTGTAGTGCAGCAGAGAAAACGAACTCTTCAACTAGTAACCGCAGTCAAATATAATAGGCCCAAATCATAATTATTTTTTAAGGTGTGTAACAGGAATGTATAACCCAACCTAAAAGTCTAGGAAAACCTCCTCCTAAAAAAAGAACATTTACATTGAGAACTGATAACTAGGTAAAAGCCAGGAGTGTAAAATATGGGTGTTTAGGCAAAGAGAATGGTGTGTGCAAATGTCCAAAAGAGGGAGGAGGGAACATTGTACTTCTGAGGAAGAGAGATTCCATGAGTTATGTGAAAACGTGCTCATTTCAGATTTTCCAGGGACTTTAACGGTCTTTTAAGGAGTTTAGACTGTAACCTAAGGCCAAAGGGAAGCCAAAATAGAGTTGCCAGAATAGCTAAAGCTCAAAGAATAGGTTGCGTAGGGCAGTGGACCAGACAAGAAGGGAATAAGACTAGTTAAGATACTGGAGTAGCCCGGAAGAGAGATGCTGTTGGCCCAGAGTGGGTGGAGTTAAAACAGAATCAATTGTGTAGGCATGAGGGAGAAGAGTCAAGCTTAACTTTCAGAGTTTCATGGTAACAACTGGATCATTATTGGAACTAGTCATTAGGAAAAAAACAACAGCAACAAAACAAATGAATTGCATATTTCTATCCTTCTTTATTCAAAGAATTTTTACTATTTGAAAGGAAGAGACCCAGCCCATCACTGTTGTCCAACTTTGTGCAGAAGGAACTCGCATTTGACACTGAACACTTCAGCCCAAGGGAAGGGGCAAATGATTCATAGTGTTCATAAGTGAAATGAAACCCACTGCTTGGAGAAGCCCCATTCTGCCTGATACTGAGACCAAAGAGAAATTTCTCTGATAAGTCTTTCTCGAAAGACATCATATAATGTCACAAACAGCATCCTCATCAGAAACCGTGATAATCTTCATCAGCTCTTCCCTGTATAGTCCCTCAGTATGGACTAGTGCATCTGCCATGGCAAAAGTAATTGAAAATCAATTCGGTGAAAGAAGAGAATACTTCCATCAGATTCAGCCTTACGTGGTTCTGACTGTCACTTTCTGATGATCTGCCATCAATCCTGGGGGTGGAATGTGGAGTATCCTTCTCTCACTTTGTGTCTGTGAGGTCCCTGAAATTTTATTAAAAAAGTAAATACATATTCTGTATAATTTTTTTGGATGTCACAGGAAAGAAGCTGTTTCTGAGGAACAGACATAGGTTTGGAGGAGTTCCCCAAAGTACATCTTCTCTCAGCCAAGTTTTTGAAAGACGTTACTGGATTAGTAATGAATTTAAGGTATATTCTTAGAGAAGTACATGGAGAACAGCTGCTCTGTTTTGTCAGGAAGTGCTAAGCCATGTGCTTTTTTAGTCAACCTGGGGGTAGAATTAATATCCTCCTGTGGAAGTCAGGGTATTTAACAATGAGATATGCCTCAGTAGAAGGGTACCTGGTTTTGCTTAGCTGTAAGCCATACAAGTAGTCCCAGGCAACCCAAGATCCTCCCCAGAAAGTCATTTTGAGTCCATTAGAACACAGACAGATGGGAAATGGAGGTCCCAGAGTTCCCTGTTTTAAGGTACAACTTTAATCTTTATTTCAGAAAAATTTTAAAGCAGCCGTAACCAAATGCCCACTTTGGTCATAAAAATAAAAATCTCAGCAAATAGAGTATCCAGAGAATATCAAGCTTTGAGCAGTGTCATTCCCAGTATAGACTGAAAAATTTATAATGCAATTTTTAAAGTATCCATTAAATTTTTTACCAATATCCCGGCTTCTTTAAGCCTAGAAATAGTAAATCTGTATTTTCGTTGCTGTTGTTACTAAAGAAGAATATGGGTAGTTCTAGAATGCAATCTTACTACCATTAGATTTCAGTGTGATAGCTGAATTAGTCGATTGCTAGCACTACCTTTGGTTTGAACTTGTTTAAACAAGAGTCTTGGTTCTGCTAAAAGGACATCTAGTAAGTGTAAGGAGGAGGTGGCTGTTGAGGTTAGTGATCAGGAGAATATACTTTGAAATTACATTTCCTGGGTCCTAATCCATGCTCCTCCATTTGACCTTGGCAAATTATCTAACTTTTTGTGTCATTTTTCTCAGAAATAAAATAAATATAATAGTATATACTCTACAAGTGAATCATGAGGAAGATACAAAATAATACATGTAAGAGATCTTAGGATACTCTTGGATATAGACATTGCTCCATAAACATTGGCTGTTGTTACAGGTCTTAGTTGAACTATATGCACCATTCCATCTGTGTCCCACATGCGGGCTGCAGGACATGAGGCAAGCTAGACAAACTGAGTATATCTCAGCCCAACTCCTCTAGTGAGGCAGTGATCACAAGGACGTGTGTTCTTCTGCCAAAAGTAAGGGGGCTATCTTCGTGCTTATTCATTCAGGTATAGCAAATGGCTACCAGAAACATCCAGATGCACTTTATACTAGAACTTTCAGTGCTTATTAACTGGTGCCTGTATTATCATTAAAAAGTAATTGAGCATTTGCATTTTTTAAGAAGAACCTGATGAGTAGAAATATGAGATAACATGAGAGATTTGCACGGTGAGAAGAAGGCAGGATCCAGGCTGGGGGAAAGGAGAAGTGATGGTTTGAATATAGAGCAAAAATAATTTTAGGCTGCTCTCAGCTTCAAGGCATACAGTTTTAGAATTCATTTCATCACAAAAACTGGTATGCCTAACTTGGCTGTCCAAGGAATTAAAAACAGAAATGGGTGCAAGGAAAGTGGAGAGCTTGTGGTCTGAAATCATCCAGGAATTCTTAATACCTGTATCTGGGCTTGCAAACTCAAATGACCAGAGGAACCAGACAGGTAACATAGAGAAAGAGGCAAGGTGTATGTAAGATGATAAATGGCAGCGGACACTCATACTCGGTGCTAGAGAACAAGAGAGTAGTGATGCCTATGAAGACCTGGGGATTATGTGCTCCTTTTTCTTTTCTTTTCTTTTTTTTTTCTTCAGAGAGAGGAAAAGAGTGTGTGAGCAGGGGGTGAGGCAGAGAGAGAGAGAGAATCCCAAGCAGGTTCCACGCCCAACATGGAGCCCGAAGCGGGGCTCGATCTTACGACTCCAAGATCATGACCTGAGCCGAAATCAAAGTCAGACACTTAAACCAACTGAGCCACCCAGGAGCCCCTTATGTGTTCCTTTTAAAAGATAGCTACTACTCAGAGCCAACTGATTGTTACCACAAGTGAAGGTAGATGGACTATGGCCACATCTTCCAAGCTGTCAGGAAGCAGTGTTTTAATATTTTTGGTAACTATTTTAAAATATTATCAGCTAATCGAAATCTGAGACACTGTGTGGGTCAACATTATAGGCCAACGAAAACACATCTGTGTGCCCACTTGAGTGTGGTTTCTTGAACAGGTAGCTTACCTGCCTTATATTGGATGTGAGTTACATATATTAACTAAAACCCTTTCCAAAATTTCTCAGTCAAAAATGAATCCAGTTGTTCAGGTGTCCTCACAGATTGGGGGAAATTGTTAAAGACCTAGCGTATTTTATGAAGATCAATGATCTAGGAGACTTTATAAGCAATACAGGCCTTCCTATCTTGAAGATTTGGATCAGAGATCATAAACTGTTGACCTTTGGCCTTCAATCAAAGCTTTATTGAAATTTAGCCATGCCCAATGATTTGCTTATTGTCTCTGGCAACTTTCCCATGGCCATGGCAGAATTGAGCAGTTGCTACAGAGACTCTGTGGCCTACACGGTATAAAATGCTTATGATCAGAGGCCCTTTACAGAAAAAGTTGGCTCACCCCTCCTCCAAACAAACACATCAACCAAAAATAGCTATATAATCCCAAAAGTATTATAGCAGAAGTACACATATAGGAATTCATGCACATGTATGTAAAGTGCTGGGATAGCCTGAAAGGAGAGGAGGGATCATTCCTTCTGGGAGGCGGTGTGGAAGGCTACACTGGGCAGGTAATATTTCACTTGAGTCTTGATGGGCAGGGCAGAGTTCCCCAAGTGCAGAAGATGGAACTTTGAGGAATGCCATATTTGGATCATAGCTAGTGATTTAATCTTGTGGAAGAAAGGAGGCAAAAGAGGGCTTAATGCTCCCAGGAATATGGCAGAGAAGCAAGAAAGAACTTAGCTCACATCCTTTTAGCTCTCATCATCTCTAGGTCCCTACTCAAGGTTATTCAAAGAATACCTCCTTTGATTCAACTTTTATAGTTGAAAAGCAACCAAATATAACACAGCTAATCAAAGTGTGAACTACCAGGTAAAGAGAGACAATGACTGTGGTCCATAAGAAAAGAGTCTGACTATGCCAATCTAGTATTTTTTCTCAGAGATCAATGTTGAAAACAGTGGACCTTTGATTTTTGACTTAATGAGATGTTAGAATCCAGTCTGTCAAATGAATGTGATTCATTCTTCCTAAGAATACTTTGCAAAGAATAAATTCTATGTCTGGTAGTAGTGTGAATTTTATATTTTAATACCCAGTAGTACTGTGGACGTAGTGCTTAATAAATACTGAATTAGTTGGTAAGCTATTCAAAATCATTTACATTTATGCATTTCCTAATCATTCCTCAAGATTTGTCAACAGACAAATGGATAAAGAAAATGTGGTCCATATACACAATGGAATATTCCTCAGCCATCAGAAAGGGTGAATACCCAGCTTTTGCTTCAACATGGATGGGACTGGAGGAGATTATGCTAAGTGAAATAAGTCAAGCAGAGAAAGTCAATTATCATATGGTTTCACTTATTTGTGGAACATAGGGAATAGCATGGAGGACATTAGGAGAAGGAAGAGAAAAATGAAGGGAGGGATGTCAGAGGGGGAGACGAACCCTGAGAGACTATGGACTCCAAGAAACAAACCGAGGGTTTTAGAGGGAAAAGCGTGGGGGGATGGGTTGGCCTGGCGATGGGTATTAAGGAGGGCAGGTATTGTATGGAGCACTGGGTATTATACACAAACAGTGAATCATGGAACACTATGTCAGAAACTAATGATGTACTGCATGGCGACTAACGTAACATAATAAAAAAAAGAAATGAAAGAAGAAAAAAAAAGATTTGTCTAGTGAACATTCCAGAATTACAATTTGATAAAGAGCCAGGGATTACAGCCCTAGAAGAACCTGGAGGCCATTTGGAGGTTGTTCATGCTCTTGGGAGGGTTACATCCCAGAGAGCATTTGTTCTTTAATGTTCTTGCTCCTACATTTAGTTAAGCCCTAAAAAAAGTAGTAGTGTGCCGGGTAAATCCATGTCTCATTCTGATTCATCATGATGCTTTCTTACATTTGTTTGAAGGCTATCCAAGAGTTTAGTCAATGTATTAGAATAATGCTAATTATTACAACAAAGCAGCCCCAAATGCAAATAACACGGAACCATTTCAACATCAGATCTCACACTACATTGCTTTAGGTGATGCCATGTCTTCGCAAAGCTGGTTTTTCAGAAATTGTGATCTTTAGAAGCAAGTATTGAGCAAAAGTCAGGGCTGAGTAGGAAGTGAAGTTGGTGGTATTTGAGAAGTATAAATTTCAACAGACACACAGATCTCATCAGTAATCATGAGTATTAAGAATATTTCTTGACTTATATGTATTTTTTTTTCAAACGACCAGTAGATCATTAAGACATATATATTTAAGGTTTTTTTTTTTTAACCTAATTGCTTTTTTTTTTTTTAAGGTTTATTTATTTATTTATTTGACAGAGAGAGAGATCACAAGTAGGCAGAGAGGCAGGCAGAGAGAGAGGGGGAAGCAGGCTCCCCGCCAAACAGAGAGCCCGATGCGGGGCTCGATCCCAGGACCCTGAGATCATGACCTGAGCCGAAGGCAGAGGCTTTAACCCACTGAGCCACCCAGGCGCCCCCCCTAATTGCTTTTAAATGAAATTTATTTAGGATAGTCTTTTTGGCCTACGGGGCACTGCGAAAAGATTACTTATATATAGGGTGCCATGAACTGTGAGAAGGTTTTGGAAGCTCTGTTCTGAGGCATTTTGGCATGCAGAATGCAAGGTTAAAGCTAGCTTACAGGTGTGTCTATGCTGAGGCTTAGGGCAAGGGAAGGGAGGGTAAGAGAGGCAGGTCTACTCTCTTGAAGGTCTCCACCTGGTACTCTCATATCACTTTACTCATGTTCTCTTAGTGGTGTCTTATGATCATAAGCAATGGCAGGCTGGGGAATGTTACAGAGTGAGCTGACATGACATGAGCCAGGCAGCTTCGTGAAAGGGGAGAATGAATTTTGGTGGAGAGCAAAGTCTCTGTACAGTTCACTACTACAGCCACACAGAGAACGCTCTCACTTTTCTCAAGGAAAAAAAAAAGTCCTTGATACTGTGATGTATAATAAATATATGTTTGGCCTTCATCCCATTTTTGCCCAGAGCTCCTAAAACCCTTGGAATTTCCTAGTGAGGAAAGCAACAAAGGTGTCTTTTGTTATGTTAATGGACGTTTGGACCACACCTAAGGTGCAAAGCAGGGGAAATAACCAGGAGATTGGAGGTTTAGAGCTTTCCCACCCACACCCCCTTGTCCTCTGGGGAGGGCAGAGGGGTTGGAGGCTGAATCACTTGCCAATGACCAATGATATCTTAAATCATGCCTATATAATGATGCCTCCATAAAAAGCACAAGGACTAGGTTCAGAGAGCTTCCGGATTAGTGAATACATGGAGATGTGGGGAGAGTGGTGCCCTTGGGCAGCCTGAGAAGGCTCTGTGCCTTTTCCCTGTACCTTGCTGTCTGCATCTCTTTCAAGTGGCTATTCCTGAGTGGTATCTTTTATAATAAACTGATGATCTAGTAAGCAAAATGTTTCCTGAGTTCTGTGAGCCACTCTCACAAATTAAACCCAAAGAGAGGGACACCGGAACCTCCAGTCTATAGCCAGTTGGTCAGAAGCACAGGTGGTAACGTGGACTTGAGACAGGTGTCTAAAGGTGGGGGAACAGTCTCTTGAAATCTGATGCCATCTCAGGTACATAGTGTTGAAAGAGGAGAGTGAGGTTCTTATCTCAAGAGTGGGAGAATGTGTGTTTCAGACAAAGGAGAGTGAGTAAAGCGATAGACGTTCATTAAGTGAAGATACAGAAAAAGCTCTCAAGAGTAAGAGGGGTCCCGACTGGGTTGCCACTGAGGGCCTTTAGGGTTGGTCTTTTATAGAAAGCTAACCAGGGAACTTAAATCCTTTTAACTTCCAGGGTTATCACCATTGAGCAAGGACTAGTGATAACACCTTCAATGGCTTACTTCCTTTTTAGGGGCTGGTGATTCTTTGTTGGTCACAGGTGATTATCATAAAAAAAGATACCCACCCCACACGCCTAGGGCAGGGTGGTCCGGCTTGTTCCCTTATTTCTGGTTTCCCCACATCTCCACATTTTTGGGATTTCTGGGAGCCTGATCACATAGCCCCCTCTCTATCTCTCCTTTCCCAGCCCCGCCTGTACTTTACTCGGTGTCAGAATGGAGGTCAATTGTGGGACACCGAACTGGTGCTGGAGAATTTCTTGGTGGTGTGTGGGGAAACCCCCTGTAGACCAAGAAAAGACAAAAGTGCAAGTTGAAAAATAAAATGTGTTCATTTATTTTGAGGTCTTAGGGATTGGCAATCGAGAGACAAAGAGTGGACCAAAATCGATGTATGCTTCAGAGAGACAAAGGAGGTTAAGGTTATTTAAAGAGAAAAGAGGGAATTCATGTAAGTTGTTTTGAAGGAAAGTGAGTGGTGCTGGTACAGCTACAGTTAGGCTAATCTATACATGATTGGTTGCTAGGGCTATTACTAGGCAGAAAGTCCATTTATGTCCATTTTAACATGCAACAGATGCCTTGGCTTTCAGCTGAGTTCAGCAACGATTCCAAGAATCTGAGACAGGAGACATATATGAGTCCCACTTCCACTGTGGCCTCCCGACTCCATTTTAAAATGACTCTTTCAGCTATGCTTACTCTATTTGGAATCTTCTTTCACAACCCCCACTGCCCACACACACACACACACACACACACACTGGAATTGGGTATTCTGAACCCTTTTGAGTCCCCAACCAGTTACTGCATCGAGCTCAAATCCAGACGTCTGATAATGCTCAATTGTTTTCCTCAGGTTTAGAGTTGGTTCCTCCTGTTTTGTGCATCTACATAATAAAAATCAAGTTATCTACACAGACCTCCC
Organism: Potos flavus; assembly: GCA_028534135.1. NCBI lineage: Eukaryota > Metazoa > Chordata > Mammalia > Carnivora > Procyonidae > Potos > Potos flavus. The sequence continues at coordinate 67,116,455 of CM052898.1, read as the reverse complement.
CCACTACACACACACAAGACACAACACAGTGGTAAGTCATGGATGGCATAGCTGCATTAAGAAATTGTCATTTAGATAAAAAAAGAATTGGTTCATTGCAGTAATGGAGTTGTCCTGCACAGGCATTGAGAAAACACTTAGACCTGGCAGTCGGGGGGTGGGGGGTTGGTAGTGGGAGGATTAGTGTGTTTCTATGTCTTGGGTAAAACTCTCTTGTCCACTATTTTCTATGGCCTCTGACTCCATCACTGACAGGTATTTTTTTGCCCATTATCTGCCATTGTTTTCTCTGAGGTGGACATTGGGACATCTGTTTTGTAAGCCAGTTTCTGCTTGTGTCACTTGGCGGGATGGAGTGTCCATCTAGGGCCTGAATCATCACAGGCTTTCTTGCAGACGGGTTCTGTGATTTCTTTGGCGATATACTTTGCTCAAAATCATAGTAGGCTTCTCATCTATTTATGCCCAGGAACTCTTTATGCCAGTAACTATACCCGGTGTTCTGTGCTAGACGCATTTCCTCGCCTTTTTTTGTTACCTTGCTCCCTCTGTCACATGAATGGTAGTTCTTTTGAGGCCATTGAAACATTATGCTTTGGCAGGAAATCTATAGCTATATCCCCCTTTCCAGTCATGGAAGCCTAGCACCCAGCTGCTGAACTACTTCCTTCCCTCATATCTCTGCTGGCAAACCAGGAACTTCTCTGAGCTCCTCTCTTTCTTGTAACATTTTAAGACAAATAGAAGCAAGCCAACACTCACTAATACTCTGGCTCTTTTAAATGACTCTTCTGCATTTACAGGTTTAGTCTTTGGAAATCCATCTATTCAACCCCATCATCTAGGATTTTTGTTTAAATCTCTCTGCCACGTATGATGCTGATTTAGTTTTAAGGTTGTTGCTTTACATGACTATGCAAGAGGCTTTCTTCCTGTGGCTTTCTCCAGAACTTGCCAAAATGTCAGTAGCAAACATCTCATAACTTCTTGGCCAGATATCTCAGTCGTGAACTGATTAGTACCAAGCATAACTTTGAATAATCAGGCACACCTCTTTAGTAGAAGTAAATTCTTCAAACTACATACCCAGTGCTCAGGGACAAGTAGGGTGAGTAGTAAAGATCTCAGTCCATCACAGCATCTACTACACAAGATTTGCAAGAGATGACAGATCCTAGTATGGTCAGCATAATGGGCTAACCTGCCCTTCAAATGCTTTCCTAGTTCTAGACCTCTGACTAGCAAAGAAATTTGTGGAAAGCTAGGGAATACAAATAACTATAATTAAGCTTTCCTTTCTATCTCAAATGTATTCATTGCCACCCTTTTTAAATCAATACACTAAGCTCCTTTCAGTGGTTTCAGCAGGCAAGTATATTAAACTGACAAATAGAAGACAAACTTTATTTTGCTGCCCATTTTTACCAGCATCAGTTAATCTGTGGCCCCTGGTGATCCTAGCAATGGTGGGCAGCATCCTTTGATTTGCTGCCTTTCAACTTCTCTTCAATGATCGTTATTACTTTCATAATGAAAAGTACACTTAGAAAATTAATAGATATTTGAGCCTGAACTGGGAATTTTATGGAATGTACGCAAGAGTCCCTCTTGATTTCTTTTGAGGCCACCTGTATAGGCATAATAGATCTGGGAATTCAAATTGACTTGTAGAATTTTTTTTTTTTTAATCTGGGAAGCAAAATTGACTGTTTCAGTAATTTTTCTAAATATTTCTCCCAACCTTTCCGTCTTGCTCACTGTGAACTGGTTAAACATATTTACAAAATGCGATTTTGAAGTTTTGACCTGGAGACAAATTTAGATGGGGGTCTTTGCTTTCTCTTTTTGCTTGAATGATATTTCTTTTTTGTAACCCATCAGGTTTTTTGCCACCTCTTTGCAGTCAGCCCGCCTGCAGCTGTCCTATAGTCCGAGTACGAACCAGGCACCATTCCATTGGGTCACATTGGTCTGTGTTCCTTGTGTGTATTCTTAAAAGAGCGATCTTTCCAGATTAATTCTTTGAAATATATTATGCATTTGGCTAACACAGTAAAAGGCACATAATTTTAATGGGAATTTTGGTGCTACTGATTCACATGTTGAACTTAATTATTTAGCTTTTAGTAACAAAAGAAAATCCCTGAGTAAGGTCATGCAATTTACTACTGGCTTCCACATATATATTCAAATGAGAAAAATCAGGAATTAAATAAAGTGATAAAAATGTGCTGATATTCCATGATTGCTGGATGATTCAGGACAGCTGAGATTTAGAATCAGAGGTCTCAAAAGAACATGTTTATTCTCTTTTAGGTAAATGTACCTAACATACATGTCTACCTAGACACACATAGTGTTTCAAGTGAATAAGCAGATGGGGAAGAAACAGGGAAAGATGAGTTTTACTCGGGGCATCATGAAGAGGCGGTAATCAGTAGAGCAGCGAAGAGATTTGGCAGTTAATACTTTCGTGTATTCACTCCACGAATATTTATTGTCTGCCAAGAAGAGTCTTCTGGGGAGCAAATCGGACCAGCCCCTGTTCTCATGAAAAGTGATCTCGTGGGAAGACAGAGAGAAAGCAAATAAAGATACACAAAATTAGAGCGTGTATGAAATGCCCAGAAAGGAAAGAACTAGGTTATATGAGAGAGTAACAAGGGAGAACCAAAATGGCTATTGGGTTGGGTGGGCAGGAACAATATCTCTGAAGAGGGAACATTTAAGCAATATCATAAGATTCAGATATTTAAAAACAAGGGGAAAAGAAAACCCAATTAAATTTCATACTCCAAAAATAAGACTGAATCTTCATAGTAGTTAACATTTTGAGTGAAGTTCACTCCTTTTGTCTTTGAAATTGTCAGTGTGGAAACTTAGCTTCAAACTTTGGTTATTATAATAACTTCTGCGCAAGCCAATACAGAGACCTCAGCACCACTGTTCTAGAAAACCTCTTGTTTGGGTTTTGAAACAGATGGCTTTCGCGTCCAGTTTTTAGGTGACTTTTTCCAGGAAGGAAATCCAGATTTTGAGGGAAGTGCCCTTCTCAGTGAGGTTTCCCTAAACTCAAGTGAGAAATGAGCTCTGTATAAATGGTTCCATTCTCAGTAGATTCACTGCCGGTTGGAAATGTAGTTGAGTACATAGATTTTTATTATAATTTTTGCTGCTCTGGTGTGTGTGATATATTGAAGTGTTGGCTTCTTTGCCTTTTTTTCATTAAAAACATCATAAAACATTTAGGGGTCTGTGCAGAAATTGCTATGACCTCTATTTATAATTGAAGAAAGTAATGTTTTCTTTAAAATATTACTCGAGAGCAGTATTCCTGACCACAAGACCCTGAAGTCTGCTAACCAGATTTGTGCAGATTTCCATCCTCTGGTGTGCAATTATTAAAATGACGGGAAAGTAAGACCGTTGGCAAGGGAAAGAAATCTGGTAAGCACCGTGATTTGAAGCAAGCTTATAGGAGCTAGGTTTTATGTTTTGTTTCGGTACTTTTGTTGTTCCAGTGAAAGCTAGCTTGAATTTTATGAGGTCGCTAATGCTAAACAAGCCTGGTACCTTTGTATATTTCTTAAAGCAAGGGATCTGGCCTCCAATCAGCTGGAACTTCTCCGCTCCACTACATCTCCAACCTCAGTGTGCACGTGAATCCCTTGGGGATCTAGCTACAAAGCCAGTTCTGATTCAGTGGGGCTGGAATGGGGGGTGAACACTCTGCATTTCCAACCGGGTCATTCAGTCATGTTGTCCTCAGACCACACTTGACATAGCAGGGCTCTAAGTGATGACTTGTGTCTCCTGAGGGTAAACTATGTCATCTGTCATTTGAACATTAGCTTACAGTCTTTCTGGTTTTGCCCATGTTCTGGAGCAGTGTCTTTTGGATAACTTGCCAAGATCATCCAGTTGAGTTACTCAGCAGTTGCTTCTTTCATCTGAGAATTAGTCCAAAAGCAATGACAAGGCAAGGCAAAGCTCTAATCACCTTCGATTCTCTCTTCCTCCACAACACATTCAGTGGGTCAGCAAGTCCTGTCAGCTGTACCTTCAAAATACACCCTTCTCCATCCCGTTCTCACCATCTCTGCCACCCCATCCTAGTCAGATCCTTCGACGTCTCTCACTTGGGCTCTGAGAGTCCCCTGACTCCTCTTCCTGCTTTTACTCTTACCCCATACAAGCTAGATGATCTTTGAAGAATAAAATCAACCTATGTCGCCTCCTGCTTAAAATCCTCCAGTAGATTCCCATACACTCAATAAAACCCAGACCCATGACCATGGCATCCAGGAGCTAGCTACCGGATCTGACCTTGCAAACCTCCCTCACCTTATTCCAGGACCCTTTCCCCATTGAGCCCCACGCCCTGCCCACTAGCCTCCTATTTATTCCTTGAACACAGCAGACCAACTTCTTTTCATCTGAGCTTTATACAGGTGCTTCTCTCATTGGAAAGCTTTTCCTGGGCATTCTTACTCTTCAATTTACCTCTTCCGAATGACAGTCTCGAGGGGCCCAATTTAAATTAACTGTGCCCCGTTTTCCTGTATTTCATCTGCCTGCTTTATTTCATTTTTAGCCCTGATCACTACCTGAAAGTATCTTTTTAAAAAAATCTTTATTTACGTGTTTATTTACTTGTTAGACCGTGAGCTCCTTGAGGACCTGGCATTCCAGGTCCAGGTGGTTGGGGTGATGGTGGGAGGGAGAGAGGAAGGAAAGAAGGAAGACAAATAATCTCAATTCCCTTGATCAAAATGTTCCCCATTTTTCTGTTTGATAGTGAGTACTATTAGAATTTATTCTTCTCTCATGTTCTAGAAAAGACAGAAATTATCATATGTAATTTAAAAGCTTAAAAATATTTTTCTATAAAGAGTAGTTCACTTCTATGTTGAGTTTTAGTAACATCATTAACTTTTATTTCCAGAAACTCAAATGAGTTGAAAAAAAGCACCATTTGGGGAAATTTACATGAGAACAACACTCTTAATGAAGTTTATCCACTTTGGATGGTGCATTTGTGCTGACAGAGCTCTAGGCCTGCTGTTTGGGGACACAGGGCCAACGCTCGCTGCATGGTCCACTGAGGCTTCGGTGGTCTGTGGTCATGGGGCAGAATGCAGTTCTTGGGCTCACTTTAGTGTTTAATCCCTCCCTGTGGCCTTCCTAGCAGGGTGTTCGAGCCCGCTCACAACCCCAGACCAAAAGAGCAGGAATCCCTGCCCTAGAGTAATCAAGTCCGCCGTTGGATGGTACAAAGAATGCGGCACTTTGGAGTCTACCAAGTTGACCTTTCAATCTTGGCTCCTTAATCCTGTGACTCTGAGAAAATACCCAAGACTTTCTGAGCCTCCTCATTCTCACCTGTGTCATGAAAGTGAGACTCTCTTGTGGTGAGGTTTTTAAATCACTGAAGTACCTAGGCTTATATCTCTGGGGGCCCTCGGGATCTAGGAGGCAGCCTTTATTTTGCATCCCTGTAAATGGCATCATCACTGACATTCTATCTATGTAAATGATTCCCAGGAGCACCAATTCAGAGTGTAATTTTACATGGAATTTGGTATACGTGGCAGCCCCAGATTTATACAAGGAGGCACACCATGTTGACCCAAACAGTCCTCTCATTAACAGCAACTCAATATGCTGGGAGAGGTCTAAAGTCAGTCACTGGAAAAAAAAAGGGGGGGGTGGGGAGGGGAGAGCTAAGGACATTTTAAGAGAGATATAAGGAAAAAAAAATCAAATTAAAAATTGTTAAAAATAAAAACTCTATGGAAGAGTTAATCAACAGATTAGACCCTGCTGAAAAAATTCATTGAGGAGAATCTAGAAATGGATATAATGAGAAGGCCCAACACAGATTTTAATGAGGAAGAAGCAATATTTGGGGGAGGGGAAGGTTTAACCCATCATGTAAGTCCAGTGAATTATATCTTGGAGTTTTGGAAACTAATTTTTTTTTTCCTTTTAGTGTTGCACTAGATGTATTTCCTACTGTTTTGTTGGTTTTAGGTAACAAACTATTAAAGCAGCAGGCAAGTTTAGTGGAAAAAAAAATATACTGATTTCTCCACATATTTTAGTCAAATATTTTCCTATGTGTTAATATTAGAACCTGTGATTTTTATTTTTGAGTTTTCATACAAAGATGGATTTTTTTTTTTTTAACCACCTCAATATATATTTTAAACCATCAGTAGAGTGTGTCTTTTTTGGAGAAATGGTTTCAGGTTTCCTGAGCTTCCATTTTTTTTTTTTTTGTCTCTGATACAAATCCATAACTGGAACATTTAGAATCAGATTATATAGTTTGTATTAAAATAACTAATCTGAAGACCCAGATGAAGTAGGTTCAATAGTCTGAGTCTTCACCTTTAAACTTACTGTTGTTGGGACACCTGGATGGTTGAGTTGGTTAGCATCTGCTTTGATTCACGTCATGATCCCAGGGCCTGGGATCGAGCCCCACATTGGGCTCCTTGCTCAGCGGGGAATCTGCTTCTCCCTCTGCCTGCCCCTCCCCCTGTTTATGCTATCTCGCTCTCTCTGACAAATAAATAAGTAATAATCTCTAAAAAATAAAAATAAGCTTACTATTGCTTTAACTCCTGAATTTGTCCAGATCATAGGCAAAGAAATATTTAATTGTAAATAAAAGATCGGAGCTAAGATTAATCCTTAGCATATAGTTGGTATTTGATAAATACTTGTCAAATGACTGAATTAATGTCTTGTAAGTTAATTTCAGATTTTAAGAATGTTGATTAAAAAAAGTTTTTAAAGCATGTTTTTCCATTTGTTTGGATTGGCTGTTGTCCTAAATGTTAAAGTCCCCATTTGTCATCATTCTTGGTGTTAATTACACACTCTTTTGACACAGACTGATAGAGGAAGAAAGTGATTAGAAAGTGTTTAGCAGTATTTCCTGCCCATGAAAAATGGATTTTTATGTTTTTATCTTACAAACTCTTCTTTATCTGTCCTTTCCTTTACTATATCTAGTCCACCAAATCAAATCTTTGGATTTGAAAACCCAGCTCGAAACATCAAGGCCTTGTTGAGACTTTATAACGCTCATATAAGAAGCTGGAGGCAAAATGGTCTTTCTACCCAGGGCATGAGGACAGACAGGCACATGAAAGGCCCATTGAGTGTCTGGTCTTTTTTGTTCTTATGTAGGTAGGGGAAGAAAGCAACTCTTCCTTTAGTAGGAGTCTTTGCTGAGCACTTTTGATCTTGGAATGCCCTCCCTCCAGTAGAACCTACCAAATCATACCACTCATCTTATAAAACTCAGCTAAAACATCGCCTACAACACACAGCCTTCCCTCAATACTTTCAGCTGAAGTCCTACTAGAAACTGTGTTGTGCTAGGTGAATAATACGCTCTGCAACTGACTTTGACAATTAGAGGCTAAAGAATTCTAAGAGTTCTAAGGTGCTGTGTTCTTGCACAATTTTTACAGAATGACGGAGCATGTTGTGATGTGATATATATATAAATATATATATATATATATATATATATATATATATATATATATATATATATATTGGCCAGGTTAGTAATGTGCAGTTTTGTATTTATTCTCCTTCCTCCCTGCCTCACTTCATTTCTCTTTCTCTCACTCTTGCTACCCTGGGATTACATCTCCTATTAAGCCTTAGTATATTTAAAAAAAGAAAAGAAAAAAGTGGGGAAGATTTGATTTTTCTGTTCAAGATCAACACTGATCATTGTCATCTATTACAATTACAGTTATAAATGTCTTGACTTTCTTGCGGTAATTCTAAGAGGCCAGAGTCCTGCCTCATTCATCTTGTTATACCCCACAGTGCCATCTTTGCTTATAGAAACTGCTTGCTCTGGAAATTGGGAATGATTTGCTTCTACCTCATATCACATACCAGTGTGTCACAACAGACTTGGGAATATGTATCGTTAATTCTTCCAAACCTCTCTATTGATTTATATAAAATCAACGTCTTTGTCTTCTGAAACACAAGCCTCAAGTGAACGTTGATTGAGATCTTACACCGTGCATAGAAATTAGACCCAAAGTTATGCAAGGTGAGGTGCCTATAGAGGAAGCCAAGTGTTGAGAAAAGTTCACAAGCTTACAGCCAAGGACAACCAGACCCAGTCAAGGCCCATGCCTTCCTCCTGAGCTCCTAATCATTTTGTGTTTAGCTTGAGTCCTTTACTCTTTAACATCAAGCTCTTCAGTGACTTGGCTGCTTCTGCAGATATCACACTCAAAATAATGGGCTTTGGAAAATAATTTTGGCACAGCTTGTTTCTTTTTAAACATTTTTTATCAGATGTAGGGTTTTATGGTCATATTGTTTGTAAAATGCCTTTTCTGTACATTTTTATCATGGCAGTGTTTATGTTGCATGTCTAATTAGCTTCAACATACCAGATGAATTGTTTAAACCCGTCTGGCATGCTATAATTTTTCGAAGTTCCTCATCTGCTAAGAAAAATGTATTTGTAAAGGTTTTAGATTTCAGGAATCAAAAGTCTATCATGGATCCTAGTCACTATAAGAAACATGTCAAGGGAGGTAAATGGCACAGCCACTCGCCAGGCTAGCCAGTGGGAGAGAAGACAAGACCCCAAACACGTTTACAATTCTAATTTGAGAATCAGTGCCAAGGTCAACACTCCTTCCCCTTCCAGCTCCCCATCCCTCCCAGGATTAAGGGAAACAAAATATGGAGCTGACAAGTTTCTTACCATTACCAGTGCTGGATATATTTGGGATGAAGGAAGCCGAAGGAGATCACAGGCTCATGGGAGAAAGAATAGGAGATGGGATTATTAGGGGTGTAAAAGATGGTGAGGTTGGAGACGAGGAGGGGTTGGAGCCAAGCAGGGGCTTAAAGGCTGTGGCTCCATCCGAAGTCAGGTACTGGCCTGCCACATGTTCCTCAGTTTGACACATTACACTATCTCAACTCATTAAACCTTATTGATACTCAATTTCAAAAAAAACCCTTATAAATGGAAGAGGTGAGCTGATCTCAGGTTCTCCTCTTCTAACCCCCAGAAGAAGTTTCAATCCCTTCTTTCTTTCAACCTCTGCTTGAACCCAGGTAGTAAATCTTTTTTGTACCAAGGTGCTCATAACCATGAAAGGTGGTGGCTTTGTCATTTAATGGCACCAATTGCTACTAAAATTATAAACAATAATAACATATTTGCATAGCAGTTTCCTGCCTTCATAAGTATTATTGCATTTGGATACCACAACAGCCCCGTGAGATCAGACAGGAAGTTTTAGACTCAACTTGACAATTAAGAAAACCCAGAATCCAATAATTTTGTGACTGTGCCATATTAACACATATAATACTAGCAGGAGCTAGCATTTACAGAGTTCTTATTAAGTGCTAGGCATTGTGCTGAGGTGTTATTCCTGCATTATTTCATTAATCTTCACAAAAATACCATGATGAGTATTTTTCTCTTTATATTTGAAAGATGATGAAATGAAAAATCAAGGATGTAGAGGAATTCATCCAAGGACTCGCAGGTGATGAAAAGTAGAAGACTGAGGCCTTATCCTGTGTTTGAGACTGATGTTCTAAGCCCCTGTGTTGTGATATTTTGTCAGATCTACGATGGTATCACTGGAAGACACACCATCATTTTATGTGTGCCCACTAAGAAAGAAACAAATAGTGTTAATTAAACTACCGCACTATGCTCCCTACCACTTAGAATTTTTGTTTTTCACTAATTGAAAGAGTTCTTTTGGATTTAATGTAGTCATAGATTCATATCACATATAAATCTCAGCCATATGAAAGAGGGAGAGGATAAGTGAAATAAATTGGTTAAGATGTTCCTAAACATCTCTACACTTAGAGACTGACTCTTCATAACTTTTCAACTCAGAGCCACCAGTTGTCTCCCTGAGAGTATCATAACTTTCTGTTATCAACAACGCTGGTAATACTGCATATCTTAAATGAGTGCTCCACTATTTTAGGATTTTTTTTTCAAGTTTCTGGTACCCACTCCCCACTCCCCAAGTTTGGAGGTGCAGCACCCTTAACGGCAGGAATTGGAAACAGAAATGTAAAAAAGGGAGCAAATCTGTGGTTCAGAATCAATGACCGGTGTTTTACTGTCTCCTTAGATGAAGGCAGAGCTGAGAATAAATCCCAAGTACCTAGTCAAAAAATTCGCTCAAATCATGAAAGTCAGTTTTTTTTTTTTTAACTTAGACCCATTTTTAAGGATATTGTTTTCTGTAACTACACATGATCCTTAGATTTTGTTTTTGTTTTTTCCTATACAACAGCCTTTTAAGAATTCAAAGGCATCATGAAGATATGATAAAGAGAGTTTTGGGAAAAGATAAGTCCATATATTCCAAAATAAAAGGTTGATCAGCACTGATGAAAAGAAGTGTGTGTGTGTGTAAATTGGGAGGAATTGGGGGAGGGTTGGTGGGAAGATCATTACCACTGAAACATTTAAGAAAAACGAGTATAAAATATCATCAATATGTTGATCCAGCTGTGAAGTTAATTAAATATTACAGTCCTGTTTGAACAAAAACAAAAACTGAGATTTCCTGGGGAGTACTGTTTTTGTTTAAAAAAAAAAATTTTTTTGCCATTATTTAAAAGAGCAATCCTTTTCTTGCGGCAATTCCTGTCAATCCTGCTTTTCACACTTTAATTTTCTATTTTCTGACTACTGCCAAAGTAAAGGAGTAAACCAGTTGCCTTATATTTTGTTAAGCAAACCTCTTTGGCACCAACACCATACAGATCATTAATTTAGGAAAAATTGTTGCTCATACGAAAAATCAGATCTGGTAACATCTGAACTGTTTTCTGAGCCAGTAAAGAAATATTACATGATACTTGGTAGAATTTTAGAACTGTGTATTATGAAATCTTTTAACTGGCCAAGAATTTGAAAGATGAGCACAGGTTCTAGAGTCAGCCTGCCTGGTTTCAGTCCGGGTTTTATTGTTTATTAATTGTCACCTGGGTTATTTCTTATCTTCTCTATACCTCTGTTTTTTGAGAATCATCCAACTACCTTCTTAAAACTTTTTTTCTAAGCATAAAATGAGCTAATGTGCGTAAAGTATTGACAAATAGTAATCACTCGAAGGTATTAGCTAGTGTAATAATATATGTTGTTACTCTTTGTCAACTAAAATATTTTATTTCTCTGAAAACTTGATTTTCCATTCTTCCCATTTACATTTACCCCTTGAACAGCACAGGGGTTAGGGGTGCTGATCCTCCACGTAGTTGACAATCCATATATAAACTTTTACTCCCCCCAAAACTTACCAACATCCTGTTGACCAGAAACCTTACAGATAACATGAACAGTGGATTAACACATATTTTGTATGTTACACGTGTTATATACTTACAATAAAGGAAGAGAAAACAAAATGTTAAGAAAATCATAAAGAAGAGATAATATCTTTATAGTATTGTACTGTAGTTCAAGGGTCAACCATGGTTTACTTTAGGGGCATAAAGCCCTAAAACCCCATGAGGTCCATATGGGATTAGAATTGAGTTTTCTTTTAATTTTTTCTTTTTTTTTTTTTAACTAGATTTATGCTTTTTTTAAATTGCCATATCCATGTTAGAAGAACTGGAATGTAGCTAGGGATGGATCCCACCTGAACCATCACTCCCTCTCCCTTAGTGCAAATCATAAAACCACCATCACATCTGAAGCTCTTTTGCTGTTATGCAGACATTTTCCCCATAAACGGATTATTTACTCTATGAACTTTACAGTTACTAATACTATATGAAAATTAAACTCTACTTTATGATGCCGTTGCTTAAAAATAAAAGTAATGAGAATTTAGTACAGGCACGATAAAGGTCCTTTGGAGCCCATCATTTCTTTCCTTTAAATAGTCTATAATTTTTATAGGCCTGGGAACATGTTTTTCCTAATCCTATAAAGTAGCACTGCCCAGCAAAACTTTCTGTCGTGGTGGAAATGCTTTTTGCACCATCTGATAACGTAGCCACTAGCCAGATGTGGCTGTCGAGCACATGAACTGAGCAACTGGGGAACTGAATTTTTATTTTAATTCATTCTAACTTAAAGAGATACATGTGGCCAGTGGCTACCATATTGGACAGCGTGTTTCTCGCGTGTTCTTCATATCATTTCTATTTTGGGAATCAGAGAAATAACCCACTTATCTAGAACTCTGATTTTTAGGAAAAGTAAATCTCTATCTGCTAGCTGAAGAAGCAGAGGTAAGTAGAAAAAACCTAGAATGACAAATATTAGTCTTTGCTACAGATGATTCTTGGTGATGTCCAAGTGTTACACTCCACACTTTGAGGATAGGTTGAGAACACGCTGGGACTCTCACCTAAACAACTGTGCATAGAATAAGACAGCCAGGGAAGCCAGAAACACATTGATGTCAGTGAGAAGATAAAGCTAAATGGCAGAAAAAAGAGAGCAAAGACTTTTTTAAAAGCGAGTACTGCATTAAGTCATTTTTTTTGAGGCAGGCAGTGTATGAAGCACAAATAAAAATGAAATAAAATAGAAAAAGTGGACAGTAGAACTATAAGGACATATCAATCTGGGGCCATTTACCAAGGGGAAAAGCTCAATTTAGGGCAAACTCCAGAAAATGTCACAGTATCACAGACAGCATTCATAATGCTGAAACTAATTCATCAGGGGGATAAAAGGAAGGGGGAAAAAAAAAAGCTTGTTGTCTTAGAAAAATTCCCGAGAGTAAAGTATAAAATTTTAAATATTTTATACAAAAACAAGTATAAGAAAAGTCTTGGCTTTTGCAAGGATAAGCAATATTCATATGCGGAACCATTCCTTCTGGCTCAACCTTTTTGGATTCAGCAGTTTTTATTTCTGACTCCTTTTAGAATACAGGAGTAACATGCAGTCTAAAATCCCCAGAATATAAAGTATTTTTGGTCCCCTGGTCTCCCAGCATGCCAGGAAAATGGACTGAACCCTTGATGGGCACATGTCGTGATGGGAAGCTTTATCCCAAGGGCTTATCGAAAGCTCTATTAAAGGTAGTAGGTCCAACTGCATGATGAATACTAACCAACAGCTAGGTCCAGGATGCATCTGGATAAGCTGTTGTCTTTCTTTATAGCTTTTATATGAGAAGAAATTCCCTTAGTTTCCAGTTAAGAGATGGTTGTATAAAAATTCATTATGTGTGGTCCCTCTTTGAATGTATGGCTTATTGGGAAAACTTTACTTGATTTTTAACCTTAATTAGTGCTATACGTTGATAAACATTACCCATAGAGCACGTTGAATTGGTTCGTTTCACAGAGAGCTGGATTTCCACATTGTTAGATCTCTGTATGAAAATATAATGCATGACCAATTAATGACAATGATTGAAATGGCCGTAAAAGACCTCATTAGAAAAACCAGCACAAAACAGAATATAATATGTGCCTCATAACTCCAATTAATAGTACATATTATAGGTACTGCGCTATCCTGGGAAGAGATGGTTTAATGTTGTAGGACTGCATTTCAATGCTGAAGGACAGGAATAGTTTGGGGATTAAAAAGAGGACCTTGGAAGAAACATCACTGGCTTAGAATTTGGGTTCAGGTAATGTTGGAAGAGGGTACTGGTGGTATCTTGTGCAGATAATTCAATGGGGAAATAGAGGGATATATATTTGGTGAGTTAGGTTGGGCTGAGATTGTTAATGGCATTGAATACCAAATAAATTTGTTGAGAGCACAAACCAGCCAACAATTTCTTTGCACCTAGATTGTTGAAAAAGAAAGTATCAAGCAAGGAACAGCAGATGGATTTTCGAGCTGTGTAATCCCTGAGGTGCTCAAACATTGCTTTCAGATGAAGATACATTATTAGTGCCAGATTTTCTAATGTAGACCAAAATCCTATTATTTTCTTCAAACACTGAATTTTTCCTCCATTTTAAAAGACTTTTTTTTTTTTTTTTTTTTTTTTTACTGTGACTTAGTATTTAAAAGAATGGGTTTACATAGCCAAAGAAAACAAGCTTTAAGAACTTAAAATTCAAGGAATTTGGAATGCAATCCGGAATTCTTTATAATTTCTCATTTCTCACGTAGGATATAGCTTGGTGTTGTAGGATATGTTTTCTGCTTCAGCAATGAGATGAGCTTTTGCAATGAGATGAGCTTTACCTTGCTTTTAAAAGGCTTGGTAATGTTGGGACTCAGGAGTATGAGATCGTATATACAGTAGGGTTTTGGCTTTGCTTATTTGTTTATTAATATTTTACAGTGACTTAGAGAAAAACCAAGTGAAATCAGTTTGGTCAGATATGAAGAAAGCAAAGAAGTTTTGGCTTCCACAGAAAGTTTTCTTATTTTCCATGTGGGTGTTGAAGTTTGAAGAGCTTTATAAACTAAAACCGTATTTTTTTATTTTGATTGTGATTCTGTATTTCCAGCAGAAATTGATACCTCAAAGCAAAATTTACCAGACCTGTGCGTGCCTCTTAGCTGCAGCTTGGTTTATTGCCATTTAAATAACTTGTGTAATAAGAAGCTATATACTCATGTTAAGGTCCCACTGGCATTTTTTAAGGAATGTTGGCCAAAGAGTCCCTCATTTTAATCTTTAATTACCCCTGTCTTTTTAGCTCTCAGCCATGAGTGGGAGGTGGAACCATTTTGTTATGACCTAAAAACAAGGCTTAGTTGAGCTTAAAAGAAGCTTCTGCTTTTGAAAGACTGCAAGTCTCTGAAATAGCCATTGTCTACATAGGAGTAAAAAGGTACTCAAAACATCCTTTTCACCTAAGATCAATTTTGAGATCTCATTCACGGGATGCCTGGTCAGGCAACTGAAGAGATAAAAGACTCTAGCAGAACAAGTCAAAAAAGCTTTGTTTTGACTTCAGATGATATACCTTAGGGTTATAGGGAATTCCAGTCTTCCGGGAGCTACAGGACGTTCTTTCAAGCAATTCCCCAACATCTGGCATGGCCAGGAGTCAGGAGGTGATTGGAGACTGTTGGGGGATGCTCAAATTACAGTTGTGCATAGATGAAAGCAGACATAGCTGTGAAGAAATTACTAAAAGTGAGCTGTTTATATCTTGCCCCAAGGCTATGCTACATCCTTTTGAAAGCAGCACCCTAACTATGATATTAGAAAAAAAGAAAATGTTTCCAGTTTCTAGGTTGAGCATTGGTTCAAATGGGACCACTCAGTGCCTGCCCCCGGTTTATCGGACCAAGGTGTACAGGATAATGCAAAACAGACAAATATTCAACTTGCATTTATGTCTTACTGTTTCTATTTAAGCTTGAAGCCTCCTGTTCTAATTAGCAATGTGAGTCCTCATTCTTGATACGTTTGAGCATGAGGGGATATTTAAAAACAATATTAGTCTCTAAGAAAAGAAAATCAGGGTGGCTGTTTGAGATTATTCGGTGTTATCACACTTATTATCAATGATCTGCAGAGATCATCCACATAGGGACGCCTGGGTGGCTCAGTTGGTTAAGTGGCTGCCTTCGGCTCAGGTCATGATCCCAGAGTCCTGGGATCGAGTCCCACATCGGGTTCCTTGCTCAGCAGGGAGCCTGCTTCTCCCTCTGCCTCTGCCTGCCTCTCTGCCTACTTGTGATCGCTCTCTCACTCTCTCTCTGACAAATAAATAAATAAATTCTTTAAAAAAAAAAAAAAGAAATCGTCCACATAGATGGTGTTTCTGTATAGATCACTATTTTTAACTGAGTCCGCATGTAAGTAAAAAGGAGGAGAACAGGAAGAAGAAGAGGAAGAAGTTTCAAGCTTAAGCTGACTAAATTAGTATTAGAATTACTAATAAATAAGAGTTCCATATTTTTTAAAGAAATCATCTTTTATCATATCCTGTATAAGATATGGTTCTTTAAAAGAGGGTTCACAAATGTTGCAGGGACAAAATTCATAATACCAGGCAACTAAGAAATGTTCTCAAAAGGTATTTGCTTCTTCCTGGATAACTTTTGACACTGACAATCATACGTTCTGCCAGTATCTGAATTAAATGTACTAGATGTGTAAGGATGGTACAAAGAGAATCAACTGTGGGTTCCTTTGACTTGTTTTTAGCTTAACAGTGTATCTCTAGTGGCTTTCAAGGAAGCACCTGACCTATTTGTACTGACCCAATTCATTCACTTCCCAGGTGGCCACTCATAGGTAGAATGATTTGCCAATTTCAAAGACTCTTTGGAAAGGAACATCCCCTGAAATCCTGCTGCCAACTGTCTGGGAGCAGCTAAAAGCTCGAGGACTATGACAGATTTAGCCAAATAAGTGGCATTAGCTTATTTTATAATATCTCAATTTAGATATTTGCCAGTTTATCATGAATGATTTCTTATGCTTTTATATTCAGAGTAAGACTTCTAAAAATCAATCCTTATTTTCCTAACAGAGGAGCTTTCCACTTATAGGAATCCTAAAGTGAGTTGTTTTTTTTTTTTTAAAGGGACGAAATCAGTTTGATAAATCCAACTTTTTTATAATGTGAGGTTGCTTTTGTAATCAAAGTGCGTCTCTCACCTTCTACAGGCAGCATGGTGACACGGAAGTCATATGAGAGAGGGGTGTGCGTGTGACAGATTTGCGGGTTGTAAGCTTGGGCATTGGAAATACTAATACTTCTGAAGACATACATAGAATAGACACAGAATTCTTAACCTTGACACTCCAAGTATAGCCTGAGGAGCAGTCACAAAATAGCCTTACCTGGAAGCTTGTTGGAAATGGAGCGTATCTGGCCCCAGAAGGCCTGGATCAGAATCTGCGTTTTACGACGATCACCAAGTGGCTGGCGCGCACAGTGAAGTTTGAGGAGTCTTGCCCTGTAGCTTTGGAATCTCTGCCTCACATTAGCTCATGTATCCCTCACGATGATAACATGAGGCGAAGCCATGATCTCTGTGCCCTCTGCTCTGACGTTGGAATTCTCCTCTGTTGCAGGAAATCACTGCTAGTATTTTTTTTTTAATAGCCCATCAAGAGCCTATCTGAGTATAGACGTTTGCCATTATCCTTAGCTTTCGGGGAAGGTAACTTTGGGTTAACAGGCAGATGGTGTTTCTGCCTACTTCAGAAGGAGTGCCGCCTCCTGGAGAGCCTCAGGATCCCAGAGCCAGAGCGGGAAAGTCCGCAAACAGGCTGTAATCCGTAGCTGGCTGGTTTGCTTTATCTCAGGACCTGTGGTCAAGATAAGAGAGAAAATGGGGCTACTAAGGGATTTTGGCCGTTTAGTAAATAAAACCGGAGCTATCTTTATGTGTAGGCTTTTTGCTGCTTGGTGGATCTGACCTCAGAGACAATGATATATGCATGAAACATACATGATTTTTTTTTAATGTCATACCAGCGATATGAATCTTTTGGATGGTTTCTGAAGGATCAGTTGAATGCTAGGGCATGCTGATAGGTTGAGTCTTTAGCTGACGAGCGTTTACTCTGAGTAGAAGTTGGCGAGGAATGTCCACTGATAGAAGGTAAATCGTCTCTCGCCAATGAGTTCTTCACAAGCTCTGCCATTCTGGAGTTTGTACTTAAACACACACCCCTGCCTCACCTAGCTGTCTCTTGAGGTTATAATTTAGCTAGCAGCTGCTAACACGTGGAGGCAAATGGAAAGAGGCGGCTACTAAGCTTCTCTGACAGCGAGGGATGATGAGGGAAGGTGAATTGCTAAAGCACTTTAAGAATTGGATTTCTTGTATAAATCTCAACTAGATTTACCATTTGTATGCTTTTTTTTTTTTCTCTTTAACATTTCTAAAACCGCTATAGTATGCAACTTAACTAAGTTGTGTAATTTAGTTTGACCTAGTCTTTAGATTTAGATTGAGGCTACCTGATTCAATCCATATTCAGCCTCCCTCCGTGGGGAGACTCCTGAAAGTGTGTGCCACACAAAGTCAGGTTAGATTTGGGTCCCTGGGCACTTTGCTGTGTGAACTAGTGACCTAACTGCCGTCTTCACCACGCTCCTTAGCCCAAGGTTGCCCACAGAATGCCTTGTTAGCCTCTCTAGGTTTTTACATTCCTTCCATGATAACATGGGATTGCAGTGGCCCAGAACTTTCCCGCTTCTGGGCCTACAAGCAGTATAACTCAGTAAATAAGTTCTCTCTTTGGAATTTGACTCTACCAAGTTCCAAAGCATTCCAAGCAATTCTGCCTTGGCCCTTGGAATTCCATGGCTCAAAGCATGTGGCTTACCTTCTTTGGGTCCTCCATTTCCTGATCTGTTAACTGGGCTGATGTGAGGGTTGAGGTAATATATATAAGATGCCTGGCACATAGTCTGGGACTAAGGGGGGAGAAAGCACAGTGCCTAAAGCCAAGTGATTAATTAATAAATGTTCATTTCCTTTTCCTCCAGTTCTGAATGGGAGAAATTGTGCTAGTTCACCTTCAATGAAAATATTTATAAACCTACAGAAGCCAAGGGTCCCAGAACAGAAATTTTTATTGCAAAAACAAATTTTCCTTCCTCTTTACCTAGGTAGAATCACCTGACATTGACCACCTCGAGTACATACATTTAGCAAAATTTATTGGGCAACTATGCAAAGTTTCTAGTCTCAGGATTAGAGTACTTGCAGGGGTGATTTAACGTAAATATCTAGAAAGCTAAAAGCAGAATATGTCAGGAGACTTGGTACAGAACCAAGAAACCGTATAGATTCAGAATCATTAAAAGAGCCTTCTTGAAGAATGTAGGTATTCGAATTGGGAATTTAATGGTATATTAGGATCTCGACGAGCAGAAATTAGGAAGAGGGTTTCAGATAAAAGAAATGAGGCAAGCCAGGGTTAATTGGCAAAAGGGGAAAGAAAGGTATTTGGAGAACATTTGGCGTAGCCCTTTTTGGTTTCCCCATTTGACTGGGAAAAGGAGTCTGCCAAATATAGAGCAGCATTTGAATGTATTCTCAGAAGAGGGTGCACTCTCTATTTCTCTGCCTTTCTGGGGCTCCGTGTGCTATGAGAAATGGTAACGCAAGCCTTGGAACATCCCATTCCCAATCTCTCCAGCCAAATCTGGACTTTCTAGTCCAGCTGATTGTAACATCAGCTGTAGGGTGTTGAGTCCTTGGTTGCTATCTATGCTTGTGACTTCACTTGGAAACCATTCAGATGAATGATTACTTCTCCCTTGGAATGTAGAAAAGAGGTTGCCACCCTTTGGGTGAAGAGAGGTCAGTAGTCCTTTCTGAATCCTGAGAGAGAGAGAAGCATCATGGAAGAAGTTCTAGAGCAGAGTTAGGGTTGTGTACAACAAGGAAAGCTGTCCCCAAAGTATAGAGTGGTGAGGGAGCAGAAGGTCATCAATGAATGAGAGACCAAAATTCTGTGGTTTAAGAATTCAGATCAAATCCACAGCAAACATTTAAAAAAAAAAAAAAAAAAGCAGCAAGGTGATATAGGAAGACCAAAAAAGAAAAATTTCATTGGCTAAATGGAGCAAGTTTTAGGTAATACCTGGGTATCTGGCATAGTGCCAGATGCTAAACAGGCTTGTCTTAACTGGTGTGAACATTAGGTACACCTAGTTCAGCTCTTTGATTGGTGAGCAAGACCATTGTCAGCCTTACCAATAGCTTTGCATTTTAAATGTCTGGTATGCAGTGGTAACAAGTAAAGCCAGAATGTGATTTCCAGCCAATATAAGCATGTGGCCAGGCATCTCAAGGCTATATGGGTCAATGCACAGTAAATTAAACCAACGGAGGGACTTTGATGGGATGGTATGACTCAAGACTCTGCTCACCCTTCATTTACTTTGTCTGATTAGCATGCTGGCATATAATGTGCACATAAAATTGTGGAATCCAAGTTGATTAGAGAAACACACAGAACTTTTTGGCTTTTGTCGTTGCTCCTAAGATGATATGTGCTCTACTGTGAGTGGCAGATGATCCAGAAACTACCCCCAAGGCTCTTCCGTGGGCTAGGTTATCTCAGCATATAATTTATACGTTTCAGTTGCTTTATTGGATCCCTGTAAAGCAAAATATTGACAATAAAATTACTATTTTTGCCTTACCAGCCACTGCATGATCTTTGTTCCTCTGTGTTTAATGGCTGCATGTTCTTCTCTTCCAACTGCTTCGCTGTTCCCCTGACAAACAGCCACAGCGAATGGAGATTCCAGAATAATGTCTAATCTTTACCAGCAAACTGTCTATCCTGCTGACCCTGTGGAAAACTAGGAACATATTGAATATATCACAGAACAAATTAAGGGTGTGAGGCTTAATGCAGCCAAGGAAGTGATCATAATGCCATATGTCTGGGAGCCTTGAGTGATTCTTAGAGTTCCGGCTTATAGAGTTAGTCATATTGAACATTGTAAATTTCAAAAAGAAAAAGAAATTGTACAGTTCAGCACTCACCATTTTTCAAGCTTGATAAAAGAATGAATCCTTTTCAGTCTGACTGCTCCAGTGGACATTAGGTGCAAGGAAAAAGACAAGAGGTGGCTCAGATTTTTCATCCATCTGTCCTCTTGAGTCACCCTTGCTCTTCTTACACCTTGTCACAGAAGTCATGCCTAAGGACCACATTAATTCAATTTGAAAGGGACATACTGATGTCTGGGATTCTTACAGCCTGCATTCAAATCCTGGCCCTGTCCTTTGCTAGCTCTGTGACCCTGTATGAGTTTTTCAACCTCTTTGCTCTTCAGTTTCTTTACTGGGAAAAGGAGGATTGAGTTAATAGGTACAGAGCACTCAGCACCACGTCTTCTATATAATCAGAGTTTACTGTTACTGTAATATTATAATATGTTAATTACCTATGGTCCAGATGTTCATTGAGTTCAGGGATTGGTAAGCTTTTTCTATAAAGAGCCATATACTAAATATTTGGGGCTTTGCGGGCCATGTAAGATTGGTCACAGCTGTTCAGCTGTGCAATGGTAGGAGAGAAAGCAGCCACACACAGAAAATATGTAAAGAGAGAGACATGGCTGTTTTCCAATAAAACTTTATTTACAAAATAGAAAGAACACAGGATTTGATCTGTTGGCCGGCCATAGTTTGACCCCTGAATGCATTCCTTTGGCTGCTTCAACTCCTCCTCTAAGCTGTCGTACTTACATACGGATTTCTATGCCACAGCCCCTGCCTTTGTCAGATCTGCACAGTTGAGTTGCCAG
Organism: Potos flavus; assembly: GCA_028534135.1. Lineage (NCBI taxonomy): Eukaryota > Metazoa > Chordata > Mammalia > Carnivora > Procyonidae > Potos > Potos flavus. The sequence goes on along the minus strand of CM052898.1, from coordinate 67,095,227 downwards.
AGATGTTCTTAAAAACATAATGCTGGGCCACATGCTCTGATATTTTGGGTTAGGGTTGGGCTCCATTTGTTGGTGTTTTATATAAGCTCTCCAGAGGATTCTAGTGAGGAGCCAGGGTTGATAATCATAGATGATAAAATTTATTAAGGCACTTGTTAAAAAGGAAGAAAACCGATTTTCAGACCTCTGCTTGCAAATTCTGATTCCATTCTGGGTTTGGACCCAGGAATCTGTATTTTTAATAAGCACTTATTTTTTTTTAATAAGCACTTATTTTTAGTAAGCACATAAGAAGTGATCATCTTCAGGCAAGTTTGGGAAACTTATCCTTCCTTTCCTGTTTCCTCCATTAAATATTACCTGTCCTGTAGTTTCTTAGCAACGCCTATGGTAGGAGATCCATGTCAGGGAAGTCCATTGGGACATGGCCACATTTTGGGCCAAAGGAGTTACTTCTGAAGTAGGAATTTTGAAGTTTGTTCTGGTCTAGTAAGTATGACCACTATATGATATGGATTTTCCTGGGGATTGAGTTGCAGTGATAGGTCTCATTTCCAGAATAAGAGTCCTAGTTTTATATTAAAGAAAAATGATTACTGTACCAAATAGGGAAATAGTTTGAGGCCAAAAAATCTTTCCATTTCATCTTGGGTATGGAGGATACACAGAAATTAATAGGAGACCTGACATTTATATATAAGTCATAGGTAACTGTAGATTGTGGAATACCCAGGCATTCTATGAGTGGCAAAGGAAGTCATCGGAAAGCACAGTTAGTATGAAATCAGCACTGTTTGATTATGTTTTGCCTCTCGGCCGAAGTTGAAAAAAATAAAGAGTATGGATGAGACTTTATATTAGGCTTTGAAAATTCTTGTACTATAGAAATAGGGTAACATGTATTTTGAAATCTGTACCAAGAGAACATGTGACATTAACAGTCTGAAACAAATTACTCTTTTCAAGTCAGTACATCACTGAGGCACATACCGCACATTGCCAATTTCACCCTTTTCTCCCATATGGCTTCCACTAAAGAGGCTAGAAAGCTACTCACTTTACCAGCTTCCTCTCCCGCAAGATTCTGCCCAATGAGACTTAAGCAGAAATCTTCAGAGTCTTTTGAGAAATCTCTGGTTATCCTAGTAAAAGATATGCTTACCTTTTTACACTCTCTCTTCTTTCTGCATTGACTGTCGAGACCATCTGTGACCATGAGGCAGAAAGCGAACATGTTAGTGAAGGTAGAAAGAAGATAGGGGGATCTGGGATCTTTTAGGATTTCCTTGAACTACACTCCTTTTCTAGTTTGCCTTGTCTCTAGACTGTTGTCTGTATGTATGTAACAAAGTCAAGCACTTTTACTGCTTGGACTACTCAGAAATTCTGTTACATGCAGCTAAAAGAATTCCTAACTGGGGTATGTAACCTACCTTTTTCTCTCTTACGGAGAGTCCAGTGTTTAAGAGGCATTAACACCCTCATATATTGACGTAAGCCTTATGAATGAGCCAGCTGGGAAGGCCCTTTGCTGACCAATTTAAAAAGCACAAATTGCCCTGACCAGAGGCAAGATTGCTTCCATTAATGTTGGACAGAAATTTGAAAAGAAAAGGTAGTTGTTGACTAACGTGGCAGTTACTTTTCAAAAATAGTTTCTAAATGCTTTTATAAATATAACTTTGATGCATTCCAAAATTATTGGGTCGATAGATCCTATTGAATCAGTGAGGTTGGATCTGTGAGAGCTGGCCCTTCCAAAGACTGGACCTTCTTTTGGATTAACTTGCAACAAGGGCCATTTCTACAATGTACATACACTGAGATGATCATTAATTACTAAGTAATTAATGACCATGACTTTTCTTTCATGAAAGCAGCCAGTGCAGTGGATAGTACAGGTTCAGACTCTATTTAAAAACTTTCTACGTTTGTGATCTTGAGCATACTATCTAATTCCTCTGTGCCTCTGGTTCTTCACGTATGAAGTATGGATAATAATTCATTGGCTCTCAGCATTCCAAAAAGGATTGAGTGAAATGATTATATGTGAAAATAGTAATCCCAGGCCCTTTTACCTATGAAGTAATTGCCGGTTATTCTCTTACCCTTTCTAAAACCACAGCTTGGATGTCTAGCTTACCACAGCTTAGCCTCTGAAAGTAAGGGGCTGTGAACCATTTCCTCTACTTTCTTTTCTATTTTATCTCCATCGCAGCTCATTTCAAACATTCTTCTCCATGTCTGGTGTATCTTTGTAGCCTCTGAGCAGGAGAAAGATACAAGATGGGAGTGAAGAATTAGTTTTATTCTGAAATGCACTGGAGATGGACTGAAAACCGTCTAGCAATGTGGCCATCCCATTACCTTTCTCTGGACTTCATCGAGAAACTCTTGACCAGGGAAGAAAAATTAATTGCCACTTGAAATCCTTTGTGGGAGATCGGAGGGGTGGGGAGGATGATTTAGTATGTGGGTAATATATACAGTGGCATTGTGTCAAATCTTCCCCAGGAATAAGTTCTAAAATCTAAGAAAAATGCCTGTATTGACAATTGAGTATTGTCCAAATTACCCTATAAAATTAAACCATTCATAAAGACCATTAATGTGTCGTTTGACATCTACAGTCCCACATAGTAATGCATGTGTATACGTGTGTAACCTACAGAATCATATACGGTATATACTAAAGAGCATATATACTGACCGCCATTTTACCGGAAAGTTCGACTGTGGACAAGTTACTTCCCTGAGCCATTTCTGTTATCTGCCAAGTGGGGTGATGCTCATACACGTGCCATGAAATCTGCCTGGGAAAATAGGCCAAGTGAACACATTGACATTTAAGGCCCCCATTTCACACTGGCGCTGGAACACAAACTCAATATAGGGAAGACAATCACCATCTAGTATTTAAATTGATTGTTTCTGTCTCCCACTTACCTCCCACATCCACAGTCCATATAGTTTAACTGCACATGAGTTAATGCATGCACAATGCAGTCTCTCCCACTCCCATGAAGAGGGGCTCCATTTGTGCGTGTCATTCTTTGTCTACAAGTCTGCCGTAGGCCTTGAATGAGCAGGTTATCAAAAGCCGGCTGTTTGTAAACTTAATTATAACAGCCTCACCCATATTCATGAGCGTGGAAACCATTTGCAAGGAATCTTAAACGTTAGATCTGAAAAAGCGATCATATAGCGGGTTACCACAGAGCAAACGCTCGACAAAGAGGCTGGTTCATCTGACAGACAGAAGAGCAATTCTGGAAGTGATTTCAGGAAGAAGAGGGGCCTCCCCAGGAAAGAACAGCTCCTGTCTGTAGCCCCAGTTGCCTTCGAGCACCAACGCCTAGAGCCCCTACGTTAGAGCCCCATGCCTGGAGCTAGCACCGCTTAGCCTAGTCTCTGGACACTCAACACAGGGGGAAAAGCCAAGTTTTTTATTTCTCTTGGCTTAGATATTTTGGGTAGGGAGAGGCTCATGTACAGACTCCTGGACATTCAGAAAGACAGATGAAAAGCCACCATGCCCGTCCTGACTTGTGGTAAACTCCAGACAAATAAGAAGTTTTCTCCTTTACCTTCCTAAGGCGCCCAGCCCTGTTTCCTTAGGCATGCGCAGAGTACAACCGTCGGATAAAACACTCGCAGATTGTACATTAGTGCACTGCTTGTACGTTCAAAATGATCTTTTTAAACAGAATTCCACAAGAGCAGGAAAGAACTTCTCTGACTTTCCTGGGAACAGAACGGTATGTTGCAAAAATAATGAGAAATGCTTAAAGACTCAAGCCTTCTAGTGGTTTAAGAATAACTAACACAAGAGACAGGACCCCTGTGTTAGTGACCCAGGTGGCGGCACTCTCTAAGAAAGATGCCTCTAGAGCTGTGTATGTGGGAACAAGCAATGTACAAAGGGAACATCCACTACCCAGAAGGAATTTCCATCCTTTTTTTTTTTTTTTTTTTTTAAGCCAGGTACACGATATGTGCTGAGTAGGGCACTGATCTACATAATACTTTCCCATTTGCAGACAGTGGGCGATTGGCTCAGAGGCTCTGTGTACATATTCGGATCTCTTTTGAATAGATTGGCTGGGAAAAAACATTTTGTGTTTTCTCTTTTATGGAGATACAGCTGGTCACATCACCCATTTTGCCCCATGGCTTCCAATTTGGCAGACACAAAATGCAGGTGCCGTGTCTAGGAAACTTTGATTTGGTTGGAGGGGGGAGGATGGCCCCTCCTGGAAATGTTCAGAGTTACAGTTTGAGGGAGCATTTTTGTCCTGCCCAATTATTCTGTTTTCACTGACTTTCTTTACATTTTCCTAAGGCAAATAACAAGAATAACTTTTAACACCTAGCCGGCTTTGGACATTTTTTTTCTCTACCTTTTCTTTAACCCTTCGCAAAGGAGAAAGCCCCTTTTTGCTGGGCAGGGAAAGGCAAGAAATTAAGTTTCACTTCATCAAAGAGAAATCCTCCAACATCTTGTAATACTTTTCTTTTAAGAGCTTCATTTCTTTTTCTCCAGCTGCCTCCATCTCTTTGATACATAAGAGTACCCTAAGTTGAATCTATAAACAGAACCCACTAATTAAGAGTGATTGCTTAGGAGATTGGTCCCGACGATTCAGCATTATATGCGTGTTCTTCTCAGATATCCATTAGCTGCTAATAAGATACTACAGATGTGCCAGTCTGTTTCCTGTTTCCGTCTATTGTACCTTTATTGCCATATATGGACCAATCGGATGGGCAGAACAATAAGTGGATGTCCTTTTGCTCCCAGAACATGTCTCAAAGGAATGTTTGTTATTAGATTGCTTTTTCTGTTTCACATCAGTATGTTAATAAAGAAAACATAACAGAGAAAGTTTTTTGTTGCTTTTCTTTTCCTCACTTCTGTGACTGTAACTGGTTTATTGTTTAATTAAATCCTCTTGTATAGATATTTTAAAGTACGTAATGCAAATATGCCTGGGCAATGTGAGCAGAGGGAAAATGACATTCTTCCTCCCGCTGTCTTAAAGAAAGTTTCCATCTAAATGTTTTAAGTACTTAAAAATTCAGCATGAATATCATGTTGCTATATTTGACTGATTTACACTTGAGGCTTGGTAAAAAGCCTATGAATTATTCATTCTCAAGTGATTCTATAAGCCAGAACACCAGAAATCACATCCCCCGTTGAAGTTTATAAAGTGAAATAGTTTAAATACTCTTTAGACATGTGGATGTCTATAGAGCTGGTTTTCCCTCTGATTTCAAATCGCTGTGCTTTCGACTCACTTATCTTTGTATTTTAGGATAACATAGCTAAAGATCTTGCCTTCTTAAACAGTAAACCCAGTTAGCATATTTTTAAGCTGGTATAGAATACTATATTATAAGGTAGATTGGTGTCTGGTACCTTTTGTTCGTCCTAGGTCCAAAGAGATTTTATTTCATTACAAGAATAAAGTGACTGAGGGGAAAATAATCATTGACTCTATCTTTGATTTATACCGAACTATAAGTGAGAAGAAGTAAACTGTAATTTATTAGATAGAATTAAACACTGTACCTGGGGAAGGAAACAAATATGTTACTCCACACTCCTATCTTTGCACACACATACACACACACACACACACACACACACACACAGGGAAAGAGAGAGAGAGTACCTACCAGCCTGGTACAGTAAAACTACATGTAATATTACAAGATTCTATGTAGTCTCTATACTCCGAAGTCTACAGTTGTGGGTCTTGGCAGCTAACTTTTTATGGGAGTATATTAATATCATTTAAAATGCTACTTAGAGCAGTAACACTTTGACCTATGTGCTCATCAGAATTCATAAACTAAATAAGGTCAGGTGGGGCCACTAGCTGGGTGACACTTCCCAAGAATAGCCAAAGCTTCTAAAAATACGTAAGCTCTAGTAGTAGACTGGAGCTTTTTCTACACATAATTTTGAATGGAACTGTGACCAACCATTTGAGGAGAGAGGAGGAGTGAAATTCCCTAGGGGAGAAGTACACAGAATTTTGAATCTGTTCATGGGTGTCATTCATTACTACTTTCATGGAATTCCTCACTACTTGCCTAACATTCATTATCAAAGCCATTCAAATAATAGACACAAGGCATGTGCACATACCTACATACATATGTGTGTGCAAGGGAAAAGAGAGGGATCCTGAATTAGCCTTCCCCAGGACATGTGTACAGCAATTATACACACAGGCATAAACAGAGACATGTTTTGGGTGGTGCACATCATTCCCAGACTCTTAATGAGACATTTTCCCAACAACATTAGTTCATCAAAGCGTCGCTAATGAACCGTCAAAATGTGGCTCAAAATTTCATTCACTACTAAGAACATGCAGAGATAATTTTTTATGGAGAATTGGCATAAAGTACCCTGACTCGAGTCCATTTGTGTAACCTCTGCTGTTACCGAGGACTGATAGAAGCTGCCAGTTCGGTGAAGTTGGGTTGGAAAGTCATGCCTTGAATTTTTGTGGGCACCGGGTCGATATCCAACAGTAATAAGAATATATGGCTATAATTAAACAATGTGAATGTCTTCTAACTTGTTTTGATAAGTGGCTACTACTGTGGTTCTAAAGAATATTATATTTTACAACTCTCAGACAAGTGTGTATTAAATATTTACTGTGATGTGGACAGTCATAGGCACTGAGGATATAGCAGAGCACCTTCTGGAAAGAACTCCTCTCCCCAGGGAGCTTAGGGTGTCATGGAGGAGTCTGCAAACTCCAATTTTCTTTTGATGCTTAGAATATTTTTGTTGGACTCTAAAATGCATAGACCTGTTGGGCTACAGAAGGAGAGAACAGTCTTAATGGAAATCAAAATATATACTTATGTTAAATTGGAAATGACCCTTACAAGAAACAAAAAGCAAAATCTGAGCTAATTAATAGTATCATCTATCTCCTGCTAATTCACTCTAGAGGATTTGCCCCAAAGTAAAGTGCTAATCACTGCTATTCGTTAAATTGTTTTGAGGAAGCTTGTCTACTCTTGAGAAGGGTGAAGAATAATTCAGATGCTCAAGTAATTTAGGAGTGAGAAGTCACAGTTTGGCCACAATGAACCCTAGCTGTTTGTCTGCCTCATCTGAAATCTGAAACTTATTCCTGAGCCAAGAGTGGGATGACCCAAGTCTCTAGAGCACTCGCCTTAGCTACACAATTTAAGAGCATGTGAAAAAAATTCAGCAATGAAGCTAATATTTTAATGAAAAAAGTTTTTTAAAAATTAATGCAAAAAATCTATGGTGAAAAAAATACCAAAAATGGAATAAGGACTCGCTTTGTATTGTCACCCACTGTTCCCTTTGACTCTGTCTCCTGCCCACCTGCTCTAAACTCCGGAAGCACTTTGTTCATTTCTTATCTCCCAGCAGGTTTTATTGTGTGTTGTGGTCACTCACTTCCATGTCCTAGTGTCCGCAGGGGTGATATCCTGCTCTGAATGGCAAGGCCATGTCTGTTTTGGTATTCCTTACTCTACTTAATATTGTACATAGCAGCTACTCACTAAGTGCTTGTTGCTACATCAGAGAGCTGGGCAAATTAGAGCTCAGAAACTGTTGACATTTCCTGAGCCTTCTGAAGACCATTTTGTCTACAGAAATAGCTAAAAGAATGCAGAGAATCCACACAACATAAAATCCTTTTCAGTTTGAGGCTTTATCTTTTTATGCTTTTTGCTTTTATCATGTTCATTCTAAATTACTCTGTTCTGTGATCAGACTGATTTTCGAAGAGCCAGCTATGTTGGGGTACACAATTAGAGATACCTTGGTTTTTTCCTTCTACATTTTGACTTGTTTCAACATCAATTTGTGCTAATGGGCATGTCTGCTAGTATGCCCCACAGGCCCTTGAAATTACTTCATCCAGAATTGCATTCATTCTTCCTTGAAACTTGTTGTTCCTTCTCTGTTTCCTGTCCTGATGAAAGGCACCATCATTTGCTTAGTTTCTAAAATGAGAATTCTGGAGTGATCCTTGATTCCTTGCTCCCCTATAATGTCCCATGTCCAATCCATATCATATTCTACTCGTGCTACCTTATTAATATCCTTGGAATTAATCACGGCCATGGACCAAAGTCTCAGGCACTCTTGGTGGGACCATTGCAGTAGTCTTTTGTCTCGTTTTCCAGCCCCCAGCCTTTGCCACCAGCCAGTCTCCACCCAGCTGCCAAAGTTGGCTTTGTAAAATGCAAATCTGATAAACATTGCTCTCCTACTTTCAACCCACTAATGAATGATTCACTGTCCATTACCATCAGGAGGACAGACCCATTCTTCATAACAATGCATTCAGGGTCTTTCTCCATCTAGTTCCTTCCTTGCCAGTCTCATCTGGCACTGATTCCCTGCATTTGCTCTGTGTGGAAGGCCCTTCCTCCAGTTCAATTGTCATCCTTCCCCCACTGGCCTTTGGTTGGCTTTAGGTATTCACCTTCTGTGCTTCCATAATATAGACACATACTTCCACCAAAGCATGCAATAAAAGGGTTGCCTTGATCCGCCCCCCAGGATGTGAGCTACTTTCGGGGGAAGGTGTGACATGGGTATGTTTTTTTGGTTTTGTATCCCAGCATCCAGTGTAGGGTGAAGCATTCACGAAACTCACCCAGTTCATTCAACCACTTGTTAAATGATACTCTTCTCATGTCCGTCTCCCTCCCATCCATTCTCATCGCCATCTTCTAGTTTAGACTGATATCACTCTCTTGCCTCTGCATGGTTTATATTCTGCCTAATCTGGACTAATGTTACTACCCTTACTCTGTTTTCCCTCATCTCTACATGCTGAAAATTGTCTGTTCCATCAGGTCTTTTCTGCTTTCCTGCATGTGAAAATAATCCCTCCTTTCTCTGGGCAGTTCTCCCTCCTACCGCACCACCAGCACACATATGCTTTATTTGCAGTACGTTGCTGTAATTCATGTAGCAGTCAGCATTCCCTCCTTAGATGGTGGACAGAGACCTTTCCTCCCTCGTTCTGTTCCCCTACAGGTCTAGCTCCGTGCTTTGGTCAAGAAAGGGGCTCAGAATTGAATTGGAACTGAACTGAATTGAATAAACTATCCATTTATGAAATAATTTGCTTTAGAGTTGCCAGAATTAAATGGCTTCTCCAGTGGCAATATTACTCTAACTCACTAATATCATTTGATCCACTGAGGAGCTAGTTAATTAAGTAGGTGGATTAAAAATATAATCTGCTAGAGAAAGAGTGTTTTGGCAGGGACCCATACATTGCAGCTTTTTGTTTTTGTTTTTGTTTAAGCATTATGATCTCTCAGCTATAATTCCTCTTGCTTCCACCCAAAAAGCAATAGGACTCTCTGCACATGACTGTTGACAGCTAGGTTTAGGAACACAAGACCATACACCTGTGTGCCAGATGTGCTCTGTAGCCCATGCTCTGCCCCAGTCCATCTGCAAAGCATACCCCATGCTGGCTCCTTTCTATAGACAAGGGGGCATTGGTCCCCAGCCTTTTTACATGATAGGTTCCCTGGTGCTTGCCTGTTTTCCTTAACTCAAAACCCCCTTCATTGAATTTCAATGTCTTGGATGACCTTTGCCAACACAAGAGGCCTTCGTTCATTTGCTTATCAGCGAGTCTGCTTTTTCTCTGCGTGTTTGATTGATTTTTTTGCCTGGCATTTTTTTGACTTGCATCACCACTTGTGAGAGTGCTGTTGGGTGTGCTGTAGCTGAACCAGCCACATCAGCACCAGTGGTAGTTAATAGCTGATCAAATCCTTAGGATTTCCATGCAATGCCTTAAGAGTGTCATCTGATCTTGAATGTAGCTTTAACTGGAATGAATGGGATTCAATAACGAATGGGTCTGCATTGATGGGCACTGGAGACAGGATAGCTTTGTGATCCTCTTTGTTTCTGTAAGAATGCCTCTGCAACTGAATCCGGCCCATTTCTATGCCAATGTGCTAATAGTTGTGGAATCTCATTCATCTCAACAGAGGCCAGTTAGCTCTGGAATCCCATCTGTTTGAGTGGATGCAGTAAAATGTCACGGAAATGTGGCCATTCATTCACATCACCAGTGAGAGCTTTCTCACTATTAATTTCCCTTCATTTTAAGTGACTCCAATCACAGTTTCTTATACCAATTGGGGAAAAAAAAGTGTTTAGAGTGTTCACTTAATTTTTTATTTTGATTTTTAAGTGCTCATCCACAAGAGAGAATTAAACAGTTATAAAAATATGTGCAGAGTCTAAATGGAGAGGCTGCCATCCCTACAACAGACTCAAAAAAATGCTTCAGCCAGATTTTTCGAATCCCTCTCAGCATAGGATGCCCAAGGCGGTGTTTTGGCCCAGAGGAATTTTTAGGCCGATTTTTTTTTCCTCCTGAAAATAGAGTTGAAGCAGTAGAGAAAACAGGCTGAGTGTTCACGAGAATGGGGTAAAAGAGGTGCTGTCTCTTCCGGATTGCCAGAGTGACACAATAGTTAAGAATGTGGCAGGCCTTCGAGTTCACCTCCTGACTAACTGGCCAACTGAAATCTTGGAGCCAGTCTGGCTAGAAATGGTGGCAGGAGCTTGTAAAATCAGTCGGTAGGAAATACGACCGTTTGCATACATTTTGTCATTTCCTTAAGAAATTTCCTAAATTGATTTTTAAGTCAAAAAATTTGACTTCTAAAAGAGGATATCTGGGTGTATGTTTTTAACATGCATCTGATCTGAGTAGAGGAATGGATGAAGAATACAAGAGATAATAGATTATTTGCTAAACATAAATATGGAGGTAAAGTAGCTTTGTTTTTTTCCGGCTACCTGTGACATAAATGGCTTCCTCACTCAAGTACGTTTAAAGGTATCAGCCATTTTTACAGACTCAACAATGTTAAGAAAAACTAACCAGAGCTTCCTAGGTGCAGGCACAGTTCTAAGTATTTTATGTACATTAACTCCTTTGCTCTTTGTTACAAAATTGTGAACTACTGCTATCATTTCCATTTTACAAATCGGGAAAGTGAGATTCAGTGAAGCTGAGACTTCATCCTTTGACTTTAACATTAGCTTTATTATCACGTGATTCCTAGAATGAGATGCGCCTCTTTATTCGCAAGGCGTGAATTGACAAAGCAGTATGCCTACCAGTTTAAATCAAACATGCCAGAACAAATACAGCAGATGACTATTTATCCAGAATGTCTGTAATTTGACACATTCTGAAATAATAACTTTTCCAAAATGTAAATATCTAGACTTTGAAAGAATGCAACAGTTGATCAATGTCATTTTATCCCATAATATGATATTTGCACAACTGAAGCGAAATGCTTTGAACATGATTTCCTGCCCAAGACATAAACAACTAAGAAACATTACAGTGCATGCATTACTAGCCCAACTGTTAAGATAATACTGTTATATTTTCTTACAGATTTCCCTTCTCTTACTCTTATTCTGGGGACTGAGCTTCCATAATACCACCTGGAAGATCATACCATCACTTTATACCATACATTCAACCAACCCATGCTTCAGTTACTAGAATGCTTTGATTATTAAAATGGTAATCATTTTAAGGTATTCTTATATAATAATCCCAAGGCTTGAATTCTAATCTTACTGTGCTGTAGTTCCTTATAAATTCTGCTGTCTATTCAAATGAGTGCTATTGGTTTTCAAAGATGATACTTAAAGAAGCTATAGACATATTTTAATAGTGCTACTAATGATCAACATTTCTTTGAAATGCTTCTTCTTTTTAACTTGAAGCATTTTAATTTGAAGCTTTTTAGGAAGGTGGCCACTCTTTATCCTTGGAATTGCTTTAAAAATAGGATTTCTGAAGACACAAATAAATGGAAAGCTAGTCCATGTTCGTGGACTGAAGGAATTCCTATTGTTAAAATGTCCATACTACCCAAAGCAATCTACAGGTTGAATGCAATCCCTATCACAATTCCAGTGGCATTTTTCACAGAAATAAAACAATCTGGCAATTTTCAGGGAAGCTCGAAGTTTGCTGATTTAAAAAAAAAAAAAAAAAGACCTTCCATAATTTTCACATGACACAGCAGAAAGGCAAAAATAGTTAAATAAACATTTTATACACTTGTTCAAGTATGGTTGTATGTTGCCACCACAGATAGCACACTCTTGCCTCTTCTCTTGGTATCACTCTGACCCCTGGCCTCTTTTTGAGCCCGTGTCTTCTTTAGAACTGACATCACTTAGCTTCACCTCTGCTTTAGTGTTGTAGAAGTTTTAGAAGCCAGTGGTGAGCATCTTCAAGATTTTCTCCCTGACCAACACCACGTATTGGGTTTTTCCCAGGGCAGGGTGGGGGTGGGGGTGGGGAATTATATTTTGGCAAAACTGGCTACTGGTTTCAGGATAAGTATTATGTCAGTGTTTGTGGTTTGTGTTCTTGAGTAGGTCCTTGAAGGCTCAAAGTGGACTGATGTATTCATTTCCTATTGCTGCTATAAAAAATGACCACAAACTTAGTGGTTTTAAAAACACACAAATTTAGCCTTTCAGCTCTGGAGGTCAGAAGTCCACAATCAGTTTCACTGGTATAAAGTCAAAATGCCAGTTGGGTTAGTTCCTCCTGGCTCTCGGGAGAGAATGTGTTTCTTTGCCTTTATTAACTTCTAGGGGCTGAATATATTCCTTGGCTTTTCACCCCTTTACCTTCAAAGCATATCACTCCAAACTCTGCTTCTGTCATCATACCATCCCCTCCTGTAATCACACCTCCCTTTGCGTTCCTCTTAAAAGGATCTCTGATTATACTGGAGGAACTCAGAGAATCCAGAATAATCTCCCCATTTCAAGATCCTTAATTTTAATTATATCTGCAAAGTTCTTTTGGCCACATAAGCAAACATTCCTTGGTTTCAGAAATTAGCACATAGACACTTTTGGGCGCCATTATTCAGTCTACCTTACCTGGCCTAGCTACCACAGAGGCCTAACTCTTGTGTCTTCTGTGGTCCGAATGGTTGGATGCCCCACAAATTCATATGTTGAAATCATAACCCTCAGGGTGATGGTGTTAGGACGTGAGGCCTTAATGGGTGATTAGGTTCTGAGGGTGGAGCCCTTCTGATTGGGAGTAGTGATCTTATGAAAGAGAGCCCAGATGGCTAGCTTAACCCATCCACGTGTGAGCACACAATGAGAAGGTGCCCGCCATGGGGCTCTCACCAGAGCAGGACTACCCTGGCACCTTGATCTTGGACTTCCAGCCTCTAGAACTGTGAGAAGTAAGTTTCTGTTGTTTATGAGCCACCCAGTCTGTGGTATTTTGTTAGGGCAGCCCAGATGGATTGAGACGGCGCCCTATTCACATTAATGCAGGACTGTAAGTCGACAACATTTCCGCTCCTCCACACTTTCTTCATGGTCTGCCCCAGCTCAAAAATGCAAAACTTTCATCATGCCCTTGCATCCTTTTGCCTTTCCACTCTTCTTAGAACGTACTTTTGGGAATACCTTTTTGTAGAGCTATTTTTCATTTTTCATTTTTTTTCAAAATGTTGACTGTGTTTTAAGGAACAAAAATCCCTTCCAGGGAGAATAAACGTAGATGAGAATATAAAAAACAAAAAACAAAAAACTGAATTTATGAATTTAAAAAATGCTGAAGAGGTAAGGAGGGAGAGAAGGTGAATAGATGTTCCTTAAAGGTGAGTAGAGAGCAGGAGTCCATGAGGCCTATGAGTAGTGAAGACTCAGGCCTGCTCCTAACAGAGCCTCTTGCAGATGAGGGCTTTTCCAGGGAAAATGGCTGTGTGATACCCTTGAAAAACTGGACTCTGTGCCCAGGGCACCAAGGCCAAGGAAGCCACATGTACAGGCTAATCTGGGTGCAGACTTTGGGAATATATCAGTAGAAGCTGTGCAGACTGAGTCTACCGCCATTGGTGGTTGGTTGGTTGATGGACCTCTTTCTCTTTTGTAATTTTCAAGGTATAATTTGCATAACATAAATTCATTCTTTTAAGTTGTATAATCAGTAGTTCTTAATATATTCACAAAATTAGGCCACTGGCATCATTACTTATTTCCAGCATATTTTCATCACCTGAAAAGGAAACCTTATAGCCATTAAGAGTCACTCTCTACTCCTTCTTCCCCCAAGTTTCTGTCTAGGGATTTGCAAATTCTGGACATTTCATATAAATGGAATCCTATAATATATAGCCTTCATATCTAAGACCTTTTATGGTTTTTATGGCTTCTTTCCCTTAGCATAATGTTTTCAGGGTTTGTCTATGTTGTAGCGTGTGTCAGTACTGCATTCCTCTTGATGACTAAATAATATTCCACTGTACAGATATATCACATATTGCTTATCCATTGACCAATTCATGGTCACTTGAGTTGTTTCTACTTCTTGGCTATTACAAATAATGCTGCTCTGAATATTCATCTACAAGTTTTTGCTTGGATATGTTTTCCCTTATATACTCAGTAGTGGAATTCCTAGGTCATATGGTAGCTCTGTGTAACTTTTTTCCTTCCTTCCTTCCTTCCTTCCTTCCTTCCTTCCTTCCTTCCTTCCTTCCATCCATCCATCCGTCCATCTTTCTGGGACTGTTAAACTATTTTCTCAAGCATCCACACCATTTTATATTCTCACCAGCAATACTGAAGGGTTCAAATTCTACACATTCTCTCCAACATGTGTTATTATCTGTCTTTTTTCTTGTAGTCCACTCCCAATGTTTTGGTTGCATGAGACCCAGGTCCTTTTTATAACCCTAGAAGGGAGAGAAAATCTTAACAATAGACTGAATCCTCCCACTATTAGGTAGTAGAAAGATTTAGAGTCCAGTCAAACCTAATTTAAAGAAATTAGGCATTCTTCTACACCTGAAAAAAAAAAAAGTCTTTGCTTATTTGTTCTGACCTTGTCTTTGTAGTATCATAATTCTAAAGTAGTGTTTCTTAAACTTTTTTCCACATGATGCTACATATTTGCATGGCCCATGGTGGTAAACCAAGGAGTCACTAATGAACGAATAAATACGTGGACTCAAATGCTTTGTTCCACCTCTCCTGCCATCAGGCCCTCACCGGCCACTGGAAGCTGACGGGATCAGAGACAGGCATATTTCCAATCCATTTTTTGAAAATCAGCTGAAAGCTCTATTCCACTGAGCACAGCTGTGATGTTTTTGACCACAGGAGGTACATGTAACACAAAATGCAAAGAATGTGGGAAAAGAGAAAACCTGAGCAGTGATAATGTGTCTGGCCATAAAGCTTATTTTCAAAGATGCTAACAGTATTTTGGACACCATGTCCAAAATAAACACTGATCCCTCCCCAAGAAGGCCCAGTATGAATGAAGTATGGACTGCAGGCAGAGGCAGATCAGGGCTATGTGGTGATAATTCCAGATTGACATAGACACAAAACCTGGAGGCATAGGGATAAGATCTGGCTCTTGAGGAGAAGAAGCTGGTGAGAGATCGGTAGAGTATCTTCACCTCAGCCAGAAAGTGCTGGGGAGTAGGGGAAGCTGATCAAGTTCAAAACTGCTGTTCCATCTGAGAAACTGATGAGAATGAAGGCTTACCTCCCACGGGCCACAGGATATTGGGCAGCAACAGTAATTTGAGACATTGCTTGTCATCACAAGAAGCACCCAAAATGTCTTTAACCTGGTCCACGTGAGAAAGGAAACCAGCATAGTGGCAGAACCTGAGTAGACCTACACTGGGCATGGGTACAATGCTCAGATGTTCTGTAGCAGCTCTGACAATCCCAATTCCTTATTCAGGTGAAAACTCTGTGACCATTTCATATATGTGACTTATCTGGATAACCCAAATGTGCCTGGAAAATTCTTGCTCTTGTTGTTTTGACGTGATAAAGGCAACTGTATAAATTTGTTTAAAATATTTTTCAACTCAACCTCCCTTTCTAGAGTAGATAGACCCCCCCAAAAGCTACAACCATGTTGTAATACTTAAATATTATTGAATACTAAACACTAGTTATTTAAATTCACTGCTTTGGAGACTCTAGCTTCTGTTATATGAATTCTCCTTTTATAAAAAGAATAAATATGTGATGAACTTATTTTCAAATATCAATGGATATGCATACATACTGAGCCTGATGGTAGCAAAGTATACTCTATATGTTTTTATGATCTCCATAGTATTACAAACTGCAAGATTCCAGAGACTTCAAATGTGTCTCTTTCCTTAGTGATTTTCCAGCATCGTGTCATTTATGAATGGACACTTACAAATCCTACTTGACAATGTTATGTTAGTCTTAATCCCTACACATAAATTAACATTATATCAATGGTAATTATCATGGTCAACTGAAGACTGGTCACTTTATCCCTCCAAAAGAGAGAGAGTTAAGTACTGGGATGTTAAGGTTCTTCTGGGAGCTAAGGTCTAGCAATACAATTTGGGAGTTTGTTGCATAGAAGAGAAGGCAAAATACAGAACAGTTGAATAGATGAAACTTGGGCCTCAAGAAAATCAGAATGTTGTTCTTAACACTAAAGGTAACCTGGAGGCATCTTCTAGGCTACCTCATAGGCCACTAACCAGCCTATAGATAGCTGACTTTCCCTTGAACCAAATCCTAATGCAGTCATTATGCTTGTTATGGAAGAATTCCATGATGCAAAGCATGGAAACCATTATATAAGAAGCTGTCTGCTGTCACTTCTCTTAGAAACAAGCCATGATAGTAACAGATGTTTGATCCAATACATACTCTATACCTTTATGTTTTGGAATCTGTGTGAAAAGACCTTAGGAGAAAGCTGGTTCTTCAGGAGGTGAGTTTGGCAATGCTAGCATATATGACAACTTTGGTCGAGTGTTGACTCCCTAAAAATTCATCTATACATTGCTGCTCCTATAATTTATGAAATTAAAATCTTAGAGTTTTATGCTTTCCAATATCTGTGTATTTCCTCATCATTTTCTGAGTCATATTTTTGCTTTGTATTTCTTTGGCAGATGGAATCACATAAAAATGGCCCAAAAAGGAATGCAGGGACATTTTGAGTATGTTTTTAAAAATATGTCTTCAATATGGCAATTGACCTCTTTCTAAAGCAGCAGAGTGATTCAGCTTTCACTCTGCTCACTTGGTGGTCTGAGGGACTCTTTGATGGCATTATTCTCTCTTAATGACTCTCTCCTCTTTCACTTCTAAATTAAAGAATGGTAAGGCATTTCTCTTTTTGACCAAATTCAAGTTACTCATTGCATCACCCCCTCGGCTTAAGTTGACCATAATTTTATGAGTAATATTTACAATGAAGATGGCGGATATAGGAAAGGCTGCAAAACTACCAGGCATGCAAAACTGACTTCTTTATAGCCATGTTTCTTTTCTATCAAGAGCAGCAGCAAAAGAAACTGACAGAATTTGTGCTGAGTTTGGCATTTTTGCTGAAAACAGGTATTTGGCTGAATGCATTTGAGAAATTTTAAGTGGCATTACCTGGAACCAATGCCTTAAATAAATAGGGAGGTTTGAGCTAAAATAAACTGGAAGAAGAGGCAATAGGCATGTAGTATCTGTTGAAGCAAAAATATCCCCCACAACAAATTCTAAATGAGCTGAAGAAATACAGAAGAGTTTTCTGTGCTCCACCACGAGAAATTTAAAAATCAATCTTTAGTTCACTTCTGCTTGTGTTTTATGTTAGCCACATCAGCATGGTGTCACAAAATTTCAGTGGGAGGAAATGAATACAGTGTTTCCTATAGAAATCTTTTCTGTTCTGTCACTTGGATTTCACTTGAAGGCAGCATGGTGTAAAATTAAGACTTCTCACCAGGTTAAAGTGTTTGGCTCCTGTGTCTCAAGGCAGACTCTCATCAAGTGTCCTCTCTCTAACTTGGAGTCTTCTAGAAAGCAGATATAAGTCATCAATGCATTAAATGACGTTTCTAATTATCTAGTATGCACGCAGGTGCATGACTAAGGCAGGTCAAATCCCATCTTTATTTTATTTAATAGTAAGAGGTTTTGACACAACCCCATGGCATGTTCATGATGGCAAGTCAAAGCTCACTTTTTTTTTAAGGTTTTATTTATTTGAAAGAGAGAGAATAAAAGAGAAAGAGAGAGAGAGATCATGAGGAGGGAGGGGTAGATGGAGTAGCAGACTCCCTGCTGAACAGGGAGCCTGGAGCAGGACTCTATCCCAGGACCCTGGGTTCATGACCTGAGCTAAAGGCAGACGCTTAACCAACTGAGCCACCCAGGTGCCCAAACATCATTTTTTTGTTCAATTTCAGATTGAGACCAAACAAACAAAAAACAGACTCTCGAATACAGAGAACAGACTGGTGATTGCCAGAGGGGTAGTAGGTGGGGGGATGGGTGAAATAGATAAAGGGGATTAAGAAGTACAAAGTTATAAAATAATAATAAAATTCAACTTATAAAATAAATAAGTCACAGGGATGCAAAGGACAGCATAAGGAATATAGTCAATAATACTGTAATAATGTATGATGACAGATGGTAACTACATTTATTGTGGTAAGCACTGAGGATAGAATTGTCAAATCAATATGTTGTACCTTAAAACTAATATAACACTATATGTTAATTATTTCAATAAAAAGTGTCATGAAATATATATGACAAAAGAAAATTTAGTGAATTTCTAGTGAATGGATTAATAACATGCATTTTTCCCTATTACCTCCCAAATCCTTATTAAAATGATAGCAAGTGGATGTAAAATGTATAAATCATTAAAACTAAGAAAAACATGAGATATGTTAATTGCAGACAAGAAATGGCAATAACTTTTCTTGAAGACAAAAAGTAGATGGGCAGTAATGAGTAAATTAGCAAAGTGCAAAAAGCAGAATGCTAAGTGCCTGAAGAAGGACTTGCAAAAAAGAAGCAAAGAGATGCAAACTTAGGATTTTGAGTGGTCCCAGAAAGTAGAAGCACCAGATGTCCAGAAAGATGGAAGTGATGATTGAGATAGTAAGATTCACTGGCGTTCTGAACAAGGAGTAGTTAAATTCACTTCTCCACTTGTTACATTCTGGTGATTACTGTAACCCAACCCTGGTAGGAAAGATAAGTCTATTCTTTGAAGAAATTAAATGAGAGAGGTTAAAGTTCTGGACACCAGACATAAATGTAGAGTGGGGAGGCAGTGTTAGACTGATACAGGAGGAAAAAGTGAAAGGCTCCATATTTAATAGTGAGCCCTGAGGGCAACTGAGCCTCACTGTTCCATTCATCTACCAGAAGTCTTTTCAGTAAGGTGTTTTCTTTATTCCCCATTCTGGGTAGACTCTTAGAAATTTTCTCAGTGAATTTACCAAAGAGCTTATAGGGGAGGAAAAATCATTTCTCTTCTATCCTTCTGAGTTCTTGGCCGAGACTGCTGTAATAAAAGATCAAGGAGGGAAAAACAACTAAAGTTTATTGACATATATACCTCATGTATACATGGGAGAGACCCAGAAAAAAATGAATAACCCCCTGAGATGGCTTAGAATTCAGAATTAAATGCCATCTTAATAGGGAGAGAGGAAGGAAGGGAATGCAGCATCTAAGGTGGAGAGTTAAATAATTTTTAGGAAAGCTCAATGGACCCTTAGAATAGACTGGAGGTATGCTAGCTTGCGATACTGTTTGTGTGGGTATGCACCTGCCTCTCCTGTGACAAGAGCCCATCTTCACTGGTTGATTTATAATTGTCTTGTTTTTGGTGGATAGGTCTTTAGGCACATAAGGGGAGTTTAGAAAAAGCCTTTCCCTACTTTTGTTATTTTTCAAGTGCTTACAACTCGAATGATCAATATACCAAATCATATTTTGGGGTGACATGTCCTGAATCCCTACAGTCATATTTTGGGGTAGCTTATTCTGCTACTTTTCAAGCCCCAAATAAAAAGCCCATAAACATAACATTTGTGGAGTCTCCCAAAGAAATGTCCCACTAAGATCACTTTTTCATGAAACTCATCTATTTGACAAGGTTTGCTTATGAAAACAGATCTTGCAGTAAGTTTTTCCTTTCAGATGAGTGGGCCTAGAAGTGGACAGAAAATGCAATTGAGAAATGCATGTAATATTAAAGAAAATAAAACAACAGACCAAAAAGTGGGGGAAAAAGAGTCAATATAGAAATCAGAGTAAAACATTAAAAAAAAAACTTTTCTTAATGTCCAAAAAGAAAAGATAGGCCATTTGTGACAAAAACCAGAATGTGGAAAGAAGAAAAAACAAGAAAACTCTTAGATGTTAATAAAGTACCATAAATATGAAATTCAGTACAGTAATAGGAAGTTAAAGGTGAGGTTATCTTGCAAAAAGTAGAACAAATGGATAAAAAGTTATAATATGAGGGAAAATATAATAAAAATAGAGAATCAATTCAGAAGGTGCAGTATCTACTATTTCCAAAAGGAGAGAATGTAATATATAGAGAGGAAGATATTATCAAAGAAGTATAAAATTAAGTTTTCCCTAACAGAAGAATATGGGTTACCAGATTGAAGAACTCTACCAAATGCTTAGCACAATATAGGAGGAAAAAAGATCCATAGGAGATAAAGAAAAGACTATAAAGGCTTGCAAAAAAGGAAAAAATGTCACACACAAAGGATTCAAAATCAGAATAGTCTTAGAAATTTCCAAAGCAATGTAGAAAGCTTGAAAAAGTAGTGTAACATACTTAAAACTCTAATTTAAAAAGTTAACTTCAGTCCATAATTTTATACCTACCCAAACTATCAAACAAATGTGAGGTATAGCATAAAAATATTTTAATACATGCAAAGTCTCAAAAAATTTACATCCTGCACACCATCTCTGGAAAATATTTTAGGGGAAAAAAAAACACCAGAGGAATAATTAAACCAAGAAAGATAAAGGCATGTGATCCGGTAAACTGGTTAAAAAAAAGGGGAAAGAAAAAAGCGAGAATGAGAGAGAGAAAGAAATGATAGTAGAGAATCTTGGTTTGACATCTATGCACAAGACTAGGAAAGCAGTCAGACCTGGAGCAAGAGGAATGAGGAATGTCTCCAATTGTGGAGCTCCTATATCATATGACATGTCTGGCAAAATTGTCAGGGAGTTGAGGAAGAATTATTCATAGATGGAAAATAATCCAATTATATAAACAAAGCAATTATTAACTCCAGAAAAAACAAAAATATAAGAACTGTAAATGTAGTATGTCCTGGGCTCAGCTGTAACAATATTTACCTAGTCATATTTAGGTAAATATAATGTAAGTGATTTTCATTTTTTAAATTGTGATGACATTGTGTTGGAAATAAGAGAGAAAAGAGGGTTTAGCATGTGTGAGCAATAGCCAAAGAGACTTAAGTCACATTTATAGTAGAAACCAACAGATAGTAAAGAAAAGCTTATATAATTATGAAAAAATAGTTTCAGCACATTAACTAGAAGTACAAGTAACAGGAAAAAGCCCAACTAAAAGTTTCAAGTAGTTGCTTATAGGGAGGAGAGCTGAAGGATGGGGGAAAGTGGGCTGTTGTTTTTCTTTATTTATTTATTTATTTATTTATTTATTTTTTTTTTTTTTTTTTGAGGGTGTTGTTTTTCTTTATTAATCTAAAGCAGAGATCAGCAAGCTATGGTCCATGAGCCAGGTTCAGCAGGCTGCCTATTTTTGTAAATAACGTTTTATTGGATTACAGCCATGACCACTTGTTTATGGATTGTCTGTGGCTGCTTTTGTCTCATAAGAAATTGGTACAAAAACAGAGTGGAGTATTTGTGACCGAGACTGCATGGCCTGCAATCTAAATTATTTACTTTCTTGCCTGTTACAAAAGAAATCTGCCAACCTCCCATCTAGAGCAGTGGTTCTCAAATGCTAACTGCGTGAGAATCATCCAGAGGGCTTCTTACAACACAGATTGCTGGGTCTGCCTCAGACTGATTCACTAGCTCTTGGGCCTGGAGAATCTGTGTTTCTAACAAGTTTCCAGGTGATGGTAAGACAGCTGGTTTAGGGACAGCGCTTTGAGAACCACTGGTTTAAAGGGAACTATTTTTCTTTTTTTTTTAAATCCTATGTAAGTATCATGTTTAAAACAAATGTTAAATATTTAGAAGTATAAGTTTGGAAACTAGCATGCAAATTTAAGCTAAAATAAATACAGAAACGATCTCTGGTAAATTAAATGTGACAATGAATTGAAACGTAATTTAAAAACCTTTTTAATGGAACAAAAACATGAACAAATTAAACTGGAGAAAATATACTGTGTTTTATTAAAATAATATCTCACAGATGCAGGCAGAGATGTTAACAGTTCCCAGGATTCCTGTCACTGCCCGGGCACCTTTCATCCAAGTGGTTAGTAGGTAGACCTCCCCTACTACCCCCCCCCCTCGTCCTTCCGCTATTTATCAAAGGCAGATTATTGTAGAACAATACCAACTATGCATACAGTTCTGTAAAAATCCTTTCTTTTCTATGTCCTCTTAAATATTTTCAGTATTTCCATTTAATATCTCATAAAACACTTGTTTTCTGGACAGCACAGTCTGAGAAACTTGATTTAAAACCTGGTCCTCTTCCCTTGGCCCCTTTCACAGATGATGAAACTGACACTCAGGCAGTCTCCTGGGTCGTAGATCCAAGACCTCCTGACTTGGTCCCCAATTCCTTCCCCTCTTCCACTCCACTCCCCTTTGTTTCGCTTCAGGTTGCAAAGAAAGGAACCCTGAATGAGCCCAAACTCAAATCAGGCATGGAGGGAAAAAAAAAGCACTGCTAATACCACTAACCATCATTTTTCGAGAAGCCTAAAACAAAGGAAATTCTCTTGCTTCCAGAAATAGCCCTAATCAGTCACATATGTGAACATAGACCCAGTGACTGTTCAAACAATTTTCCAGCAACATAACAGGATTTTCCCAACACACCGATTTTTGTTTCCCTTTTGCCCTATTATCAGTTTAAGTTTTCTTTTTTGTCTTTCTTTTCTCTTTCTTTTTTTCTTTTCTTTGTCTTTTTTCTTTTTTTTTTTCTTGAAGATCCTAGGCATGATACCAGACTTTTCAATCAGGCAGGCAGGTTGCTGAAAATCTGCTGTGTTTGAAAGCAAAGAGAAATGAAGGATTATTGAGAGTAGAAATAGTCCCTGGTTGGTAAAAACAAACAAACAGCTTTAAAACTCTAAGAATTGTGCCCTGCGGGGGTGGGTTTGCTGAACTGTCAGCTCCATCAGTTAATGAGGTAGTTTGTCTAATGGAGATAGAAAAGACCATTTTTAACAATGCTGGGCTTTGTGTGCGTGATTTAAAAATCAAATTGAGTGGAAATGCACCAAATACTAAATGGTATTGTTTATTTTCTAATTAATTTGCTACAAACTACAAAATGAAAGTGTTAAATATATTAGATGGTATGTGATTTTTTAGAAGAGAAAGCAGGGAAAACGTTCACCTCTCATAGTCCATTTACTTTATTTTCATCAGAGAAACAAGTTGTGATTTGAAAGTGTAAAAAGGACATCGATATTTGGGGAGGGGCATCACTTTGGGGGGTAAGTGTGTTACGGAAGTCAACAGGGAATATGGTTTCCTTTGTAAGAGACAGAGGAGTTCTGGGGAACCTGGGACCATATGGTCTCACTGTGGATGACGTTCATTTGTAATATTAATAGGCGAGGGACGCAAGGCCCTGGGGAGAATGTCATCGAAGTGAGGACAGCCGCTCACATCACAACAGCTTGTGGACTTTTTCCTGTAGGGAACAGCGAGGACACCTCAGGCACTCAGTGACATAAAGGCACAGCATGGTACAAGGGAAAGCAGAGGGACTGTAGAACCAGCCAGATCTAGGTTCAGATTCTGACTTTGGCACAGGCTGACTCTGTGACATTGCGGGTAAGTCATTTAGACTCACTGAGACCATTTTCTCACCTGGGAAATAAGGAGAATAACTGCCTTCCAGGACGGCTCTAAGAGCTAGAACTTAGAGCTCATAAGTGAAGTGCCTGACACACAGTAAACAAACAAAGTTATTGTGGATTAGAAAATTCTAGGGTTGAGGATGAAACTGGCTAACTTTACAAACAGAAATCAGTAAGCCTTAATGAGTCTTTGTTTTCAGCTGTACCCAGATCCCACCTTTGCTTCTTCCATGACAAAAGTTTTAGTCCTAATATTTTCCTCAGATGATGGTGCTGATTTCCTCCTGCCCTGACCCAAAGCCTCTTGTCTATTCCAGCGAACTCGTTCTCAGAAGCATATCATTTGATGAGACAACACGTAGGAGAATAGCAAACTTTAACCTGGTGTTGACTCAACACCGGGCACTCGGCTTCTCTTCATGTTACCTCATTTCCTCACTTACTTCTCACAAGCGCCCTCTGAAGTAAATTCTATTATTATCCCCATTTTGTGATAAAAACTGCTATATTGAGAAGTAAGATGACTGTCTGTGGGGTGGGGCCATGATTTGAACCTAGGTGGTCTGGCTCTAGAATCATGCTCTTGACAATGACGCTGTGCCGGTCCAGCAATATTATTCTTATTTTGGGTCATGTGGGTTTACGTTCAGGGCTTCCCTTCAGTGGAGTCCGGAGCTGGGGACTTTTACTGAGTATTGGTCATCGGTGCTAAAATGAGCTGTGAAGTCTACAGTCGGCCCACCCTAGAATCGATTTCAGGCTTCTTCCATTCCCGGTCTCAAGGAGTCCTAAGTGCTGAGCATTCCCTGCATGTCCTTTGTGGGGTCAGAGCAATGTAACCCTCTCTAACAACGTGATCTTGATCAGGAGCTGTTAAAACTAGACGCTCTGTGAGGGCAGGAACCACATTAGCATCGTTTCACATTGTATACCTGTAGTGCCTCGTCAGCACCTGGCATATACTAGTAAGTTAGGATTCGACTGATAGGTAGATGATCGAACAGATAGGCGAAGCAGTTGTATGGATCAAAGGATGGTGTTCTTACAAGAAAGGCATATGCTGTCGACAATAAGAAATAGATATAAAATATTTCACCGATCTTTGGCTGTGTCTCTTACTTACCTTTCATTAGGATACAGTTTTCTCCTACAATTATATTTATCTTGTTGGGTATCTCATTCCAAAGGGCTGGGTTGAAATCCTGAATTTGTTCAGATAAAATATGTAACATCTTGGAAGCACCTAGGTTATGACATCATAAAACAATCACTTTCTCTAAAAGAAACAAGAAAAACATTCATCCATTCAACAAATATTTATTGTCTGTAGCCTACCTGATACCTTTATAGGAGCTTAAAACAGTGGTTTACAAAGCAGAAAAACTCTGCCCTCCTAGTGAGTACATTCTAATAGGGGAGACAGGCAAAAACACTCTCACAAAAATTTCATTGCCATGGAGAAAACTTAAGCAGGGTAAGGAATATCGAGAAAGATTACCCCAGAATGGGTGCACATGGCTATTTAATATTGGATCGTCAGGGCTACTTTGAAATTGTATATAAGTTTTATTCTATATTAGAATAGAAGAATTTGAGAAAATAAAGATAGTGAATATAAGTGAACAGCAGGAAGGTAGGAGACCTAGATTAATACCTGAGATTTTTCATCTAACTTGATAAACAAGAAAATATTTTTGACTTAATGAAATTTATATATACATATACATATACATATTTTTTTTCCTTACAGAATTAGCAGCTCTGGACCTCTAAAGTGATAGCATTTCCCAGCCTTAAACTGAGCAGCTGAGCAAAAAAGGCATCCTTCCTGTAATCAGCACAGCAAAATGAGAGGCGAAGAAACCATGATGAGAAGAAGCAAGGTTATATGTTGAACTGTTTTGCCTTTGGCCCAGAAGACAGCTCACACTCAGCCTTGTCCCTGAGTTTACCTCCCTCACTTTGGTTCAAGACCTGAAGTGATGTGCTCCCTTCCCAGAGCACCTTTCATCGTGTGACGCCTGAAACATGACCACCAGTAGCCACGCATGTCCCGTCCCCGCAGTGAATGGACACATGACTCACTACCCAGCCGCGCCCTACCCGTTACTCTTCCCACCAGTCATCGGAGGACTTTCCCTGCCCCCCCTCCATGGCCTGCACGGCCACCCACCTCCAAGTGGATGCAGTACCCCGTCACCTGCAAGTAAGTACCAAGGCAATTTGCTCTTTTCTCTCGGTTGGTTGGCTTAATGGACCGGAGAATACAGGATGGTTCACATCCAAGGTGAGTTTTCATTTTATTGGGTTTTGGTTTCTCTGGGTCTGGGATTATACTTTTAGTTCTGTTGCAGAAATTTCATTTGAAACGGGTAAATGGTGCGTTTTAGAATTTGGTCCATTCAAAACTATGTCGTATTTTACTCTATTTCATAAAACGTAAATGTAAAGAGTAGTCAGCGGATATAACCAATATTCTTGAAGAAATTGACCACTTGATAAATAACACGAACAGTGGATCGGATGATGATACTGTAAAAATCACTAATGATAATGCTGGATTTAACATCATGGTTGGTTGTGAAATCTTCTTTGAATCTCTAACTCTTCTGGGTATAGATAGTATCTTTAATTGTTTAATTCATATCACATCAGCCTTTTTGAGTGTCTTTTGTTCACTTTCAATTCTGTACTAAGCTGTTTCTTACCTCTGCTCTTCTCTAGAATGTTGAATATAATGTACTCTAAAATAAAAGTAGTCAGAATTCTTCAAAACTGATATTGACTGGCTTACAGAAAGCATCCATATTATGTGATTTTTTTGGTTGTTGTTAAGTTCTGCCTGTGTAAGGACAAGCCATGGTTAGCCAGTGAGCTCTCCCACCTTTGAGAAATAGGTTGGCGGGCTTGGCACCTGGAGGTGAAATAGCACATTTATCGCACAGAGCTTCATCAGGGGTCCTGAGCGCCTTCTCCAGGCTCTCTCACAGCTCAGCAGTCGCCCTTGAGAGCTCTACCTGGTGATTATTTCAATTTTTACTGCTCTTCGAGGAGTTCCTCCAAGTATTGGCTTGGTACTTAAAAATTTTTCTTGTGAAGTATGGCCTTAATTGTTTTTCATATTGCGGTCTTTGCGCCTTCACTTCTTACTTCTACTACACTTTTAGCTCCCTGGGAGCAGGGAGCTTACGCCGCCTGACTGGGATTCCTCAGCAAACAGTATGGTGCCTTCAGAAATAGTAGGATGTTTAGATGTCTGGGTGTTTGGGTAGATGATTGGATGGACAGACAGATGAACAGAGGGCTGGACAGAACTTTCTTAGAGGGCTGTTGATTTTAATCACAGTTACTATCATGCCTGATATATAACTGACTGGTTTTCCTTTCTGGTATGACCTGATCATAATTCCTCCTTTCTGTGTTTTGGATTTCTGACCAGAATGTGTGACCAATAAAGTCTTTGAAATTGCTTAATAACATTCTCCCATGCTTCTCAAGTTCACAAGGAAAGAAGATACAGCCAAAGTAGTTTCTTGGCTGTCAGGAGAAATAGAAAAAGTGCCTGTATTCAAAATACCTTGCTGACCCAAGTACCAATTCAAACCTTGTTCACCCAACATGCAAATGATAAAATGAAATGACTTTCAGCTAACACATGAAGCAGATTGACTACAGGATTGTTAAAGCTATTAAATTTTCACCCAGGAGCTCCTGTATCTAATTCCATAGGTCAGTCAGCCTGATGGGTAGCACATTCGAATATATTTCTTTCCTCGATCTCAAGTATATTTTGTAGATGTAGCCAGGGAGTTAAGCCATGCTATTCCCATCCTGAGTGATGTAAACTTGCAGGAGGCAAACCGTTAGGCAGCAGTAGCCCGAAGGTCCCAGCAACTTTGGGCTACTTGAGGTACTTATTTTAAGGGAAATACAGAAGATAGTAAGATCTTTATGCTGAATTAGCATCCAGGAACACTTGAACACAGTTTCAGTATACAAATCCCTCACCCATCTGCTTGCAGATATTTTTAGATTTAAGAATTCTATAGAGCAGTGCTTGGCAAACTACAGCCTGTGGGCCAAATCCAGCCTGCCATCTGTTTTTATAAATAAAGTTTTATTGGAACACAGCCACACTCATTTGTTTACATATTGTCTATGGCTACTTTCATGCTAAATGTTAGACACCAGATAGCCCACAGATCCTAAACTATTTACTATCTTGCCCTTTACGAAAAAGTTTTCTGACCCATGCCATAGAGATATGAACATTGAGATAGGAGTCAAGTCATGCCAAACGTAATCCGGCTCTGTTCTCTAGCTGGCGATGTTTGATCTTCTAATTCCTTATGCCATTCTGAGTCTCAGTGGCGAGGCCTGTACCTGAATGAGCTGGGCTAGATCATATCGAAGGCTCCTTTTACTTCTAAATACAAGTCCATTTTTTTCATTTCAGACTTACTAATAAGGCACAAGATGCCATCACTACTAGGCTGAACCGTAACACGATTGCCATTTTTCTAGGTCAGAATTGGTCCAATATTAGCAATTTTATATGATTCAACCTTTAGGAGGAGAGGTTTTGCAGTTCAGAAGAGGGAGGAGAAATGATTACAGTTTTTTCTGAGGGCTTTGGGGAGAGGATACTGAGGAAACTATATATTGAAAGATGGCTGGAGAAGTGGCAGAAAGAGGATGAGGTACCAAAAGTTCAGGCTGGAAACATCAAAATTGGCTAACCTTATACCCTGGCTAATATCTTATTTTATTATTTCTTGCTACAGACAAAGTACATGAAAGCCGCTCAGATGAAATCATTAAAAGAAGCTACTGTTAATGTGCAGTCCGTTAGCTTGAACAGGGAGTTATCTTTGTCTTTGTTACAGTCCGAGGTTTAGAAAGACCGGGAAGAAGGGTAAGGTCTTAAAAGTTAAATGCAGACTTTCTCTTGGCTAAGATTAAACGTCAAGCTTTATTCACGCGTTGAGGTTATTTAAGGAGGTAGCCGAATTCTATAAAATCTCAATAACTAGCAAAACACATGCTTGGGTGGAAAAGCCAGCTAATCTGGAATGCGTGTTGGAGAATGCCTCCATAAAGAAGGTCATGTTATTGGACTATGGGATCTGCCGATGTTGCTTTCATAATCTGTACACATCCAGATTCTGCAGCTCAGCCAGAAAGAATAAATTCTCTTACCCCTGTAACAAGATTCTTTCAGCACCGTAGAATTATGAAGGCCCGAGAACCTTCTACCATAAAATCTAGTGAGAACAATTTCCATAGCAGCTACTGATATTACTCCCCTTCCTGACAATTCCCACCATTCATTTCCGATTCTCCAGTCAGCCTGTTCTCCAGGCCCATAACCTGAACTCTGTACATTTACCTCTTCTTTCCTAAAGTACACACCCCCCCCCCATTCCCACATATAAAAATGTCCTTGACTTACCGTCTCATTTACGGTCATTTAACCTCTCTCAACTTTTCTTCCATCAACTGTAAACTATTTTTATTTAGAGAATAGTCTTTTATAGTAATAGTATTCAAATCTTTTAAGGATAAAGGTGGTGTATGAATTTGAAAGAAAAGTTGTTACTAGAAAGGGGTCCATGCAGATAATCTCCAAGGCCTTTGC
Source organism: Potos flavus (assembly GCA_028534135.1). Lineage (NCBI taxonomy): Eukaryota > Metazoa > Chordata > Mammalia > Carnivora > Procyonidae > Potos > Potos flavus. The sequence goes on along the minus strand of CM052898.1, from coordinate 67,065,622 downwards.
AACTGTGGCAGGTGAGGGTTCTAGATGTCAGAGTTCTGATTTTCTCCTGCTCCTCAGGCCCTTTGCAGCCAAACAGCACATCTTTCCTTGATGTGTGCCCCTGGGGGACCCTGTTATGCAGCATGGAGCACTTGGCCATTGGTCTGACCATTTGTGACCACTCATAATTCTGAGGGAAAGATGTGGCCACTTTTCAGCAATTCTGCTCTCCAGAACTTTCTAATATAAAGGAAAATAAATATTTTCAGGGAAAAAGTGGCCTGAAAACATTTCCTATGTGTGTATGTCCTTGTCTTTGTATTCTGACTTAAATCTTCACATTGTGGAGTTCTCTAGGAGGTTAGAAATCTGGAGACATAGAAGAGAAGAGGGAGGGAAGATAAGTAATAAAAATGTATTGAGCACCAGCGTATAATCCACCGAGCATTTAATGTATGCCATTTTTAATCTTTTTTTAATAGCTTCCTGATACTGCTGCTAGGCCATTTGCAATAGTACCATTTTGCAGATGAAGACTGTGAGGCTTGGAAAAAATAAAGACCTAACATAGCTGGTTAATGTTGGCACCAGATTCCAAGGCCAAATCTTGGGGCCCCTAAGAGGATGTCTTTCCCAGTGTGTTGAGTAAAGAGGCCAACTTCACCCCTCAGATAATCCCACAAATCTCCCATGGCTATCTCTTTCCCATGATGCTTCAGGGAGTCTTTGGAGATGAAGGACATTTAAAGGCATTCATAACCTCTTTAGTTCCACCCATTACTGTGGAAGCAGCTATCAGTTTTCATCCACACGAAGAATTTGAGGGTGGGCCCCCTTATCAGAAAGTCACTGTGGGCTGACTCTGCTCAGCTCTGTCCTACAGGCAGAGATCCCGTCATCTCCGGGCAAGCATGACTCTCAACAGGAGGAAAGCCTGATATACTATGCCAGGGAACGCTCAAAATTTAATGTTCCAGAGCTCTCTGTGAAAATTGGACAACTGTCCGTCTGTCTCTCTTTATGTTCCTTTCATGGCTGCTTGTTCTGTTTTATTGCCACACATGTGATTTTTTATAGGTTGTTGTAAGCTGGAAAATATTATTAACAGTGTTGGCTTCAGAGACTCTCTCCAAATGATCTCCGTTTAACTCCACAATCTTAACATGAGAGTTCTTTTCCCTGCTTCTTTAATGATCAGAAAGTGCTGTCCTGTCAAAATCACAAAATAGGCTATTCACTTAAAAAGTAAAAATCCCAGCCTTTTGGAGAGACAGACGGTGAGTCTCAGAGTTACCAATGACAGAACATAAATGGGGTATTATTTCTATATCTCGTCTTAAGCTAAGAGAAGCCATGTTCGTGCAGCTTGTCTAAAGCAGGATGTGTGGCCAGATTGGAATTCTGTATTGCTTGTTAAAGACAACTGGCCCATAGGTGTTGGTTGTGTTTTGAATACATGGAGATTGATGGTAACTAAAACCAACTGGTTAATTCCCATTATCCAGCACCCTTTGCCCTGTAAACTTGTGTTCTTTCTACTGTACGTTATATTTGTCCGTAAGCATACAAAATGACCCCACTGGACAAGGATCATCTCTAGTTTTAAGATGTCTCGGGCTTCATATGTTGTTGGGATTTAGTGAATGTCAAATCTAATAGTATGGTCCACGTGCATGCATTCCTCGCCTTTTTTTTTTTAAGCCAGATAAAAATAAGTTAAAGAGGGTGCCTGGGTGGCTCAGTGGGTTAAGCCTCTGCCTTCAGCTCAGGTCATGATCTCAGGGTCCTGAGATGGAGCCCCGCATCAGGCTCTCTGCTCAGGAGGGAACCTGTTTCCCCCTCTCTCTCTGCCTGCCTCTCTTCCTACTCGTTATCTCTCTGTCAAATAAATAAATTAAATATTTTTAAAAATAAGTTAAAATCTTTAAAAATAAAAAAAATTTAAAAATTTAAAAAAATAAGTTAAAGAAACTTGTTAGGAATTTGAGTAAACCGAGTATAATAAGTTTGGTCATTTTATCTGCCTTTGGTCATGAAGTATATCTAAATTGCTGGGGCTTAGGGAGGTCAAAGACT
>CM052898.1:66923103-67063067 GCA_028534135.1 Potos flavus | reverse complement strand
TCTGATTGTTCTCTACTCTCTAAGGCCTTGATTTTATAAAGTTTGCATCACCCCCTCCCCACCACGTACCCACTGTGCATATGTTAATTTACTATACATGTCCTGTTCTGCTGTCTTTAGTTCCTAGCTTTCCCTTCTCTATTCATCTGTTCATCTGATGCCTGGCATACACTGGAAACTCATTTAAAGTTTACAGAATGACCAAATCAGTGGTTCTTGCTGACGGGGAATTTTGACAGTTTGCGGAGGTGCTTGTGGATGTCGCAATGATTGGCAGCACTCTAGGCATTTAGGGGGCAGGGGCTAGGAAGCTGACTGTTTTGCACTGTGCACAATAGTTGCAAATCATAAAGAATTACTTTGTATCCTCATTGCCTTCCTACTGTCCCACCAGACATTCATGTGAAGAACACTCCCCCAAAATAAATCATGATTAACTGAATTTACCCATAACTCCATTTTACATATAAATGCAGAATATTATGTGCTTGTATTATCCCGTGAATTATTTAGAACTATAATTGCTGTGTAGATGGAGAGTAGGCAGATCTTTATTTTGTTTGGAATGTTTCTAAGTGTCATTTACAATTTCAGATAATCATGTCACTGATGACAGAGTATGCTTCATAATTGACTTACCAATACCACATGTTTTTATCCATCTGCATTTGTAGGTAAAATAGTCACTGTAATTTTGCATGTGGGGGCAAGGATCTTACCACTTCCTTATGCCTGAGCATTTATACATTGAAATAACTATTATTTTATTTTAAGTTGCTTTCTTTGAATTCATCCTTGATATTACAGTCAGGGCCATATATTGATTTCTTTGAAATTATATGTGTAGGTGGGCTATATTATCTATGACTTTCATTTTGAGATAGTAAAGCAGATGTTATAAAATAGGTTGCTAAAAGAAGCAATACATTAGGTATCTTGAAGATTGCTGGAATGAGTGGATGGATGGATGGATGGATGGATGAATACATGAATGAATCAGGGAAGAATAACTAACTGGGTCAACTAAACCACTCAGAATGTAAATGTTCTAGCTGTTGAAAGGAAGTTTATAAAGGACAGGGAAAGCTTTGTAAAACCAAATCTGATGATTATGCCAGGGATGGGGCAGTCGCATCGCACTGGGAAAAGCCATATGCAGAAGACCTGTGGACAGTAGGAAAATGTTTCATGTTCCCCATCTTGGAAGGCATGTGGGGTTGGCAAGGAACCAGCCAGTCCTTGCCCTGATTTCTTGATGTGTAAACAGTGTCTCCTAGGTATACAAAAGGGAATCAAATGTATTTTTATTCATGAATTTACTCTTCCAATATTTATTTGACATATACGTGTTAGGTATTGATGTAGGCATCTTAGAGTGTCTCTGATGGTTTGCTGGGTAAATTTATCAGAGTAATCAGTTCTTACTTGTGTGTCATGTCAGAGTCTACCTCCAGAAAATGCTCAACATCACTAATCATCCAGGAAATGCAAATGAAAACAACAATGAACTATCATCTCACACCTGTCAGAATGGCTAAAGTAAAAAACACAAGAAATAACAAAGATCGGTGAGGATGTGGAGAAAAAGAAACCCTTGTGCACTGTTGGTGAGAATGCAAGCTGGTACAGCTACTGTGGAAAACAGTATGGAGCTTCCTCACAAAATTAAAAATAGAATTACCTATGATCCAGTAATTCCACTACTGGGTACTTAGCAAAGAAGAGACAAACACTAATTCGGAAAGATATATGTACCCCTAAGTTTATTGCAGCATTATTTACAATAGCTAAGATATGGAAGCAACCCAAGTGTCCATCTATAGATGAATGGATAAAGATGTAGTGTATATGTGCACGCATGCTTGCATGCGCACGCGCGCGCGCGCACACACACACACACACAGAGGACTATTATTCAGCCATAAAAAAGAACGACATCTTGCAACAAAATTAGTGGATCTTGAGGGTATAATACTAAGTGAAATAAATCATATAAAGACAAATATCATGATTTCACTCATATGTGTAATTTAAGAAACAAACAAAAAAGACAAAAAACCAGACTCCTACATATAGAGAACAAACTGGTGGTTGTTAGAGAGAGAGTGGGTGGGACGGAGGAAAGAGGTGAATGGGGTTAAGAATACCCCTATTGTGATGAGCACAGAGTCATGTATAGAATTTTCGAATCAGTATATTGTGATATATAATCATTATTCCGTACACATAAAACTAATGTAACACTGTATTCATTATACTTGAAATAAAAAAATTCTACTTCCAATGATACATCATTTTAGGATTTATCAGGACTGTTACAGATTGAATTTGCATATCCCAAAAGATGCTGAAGTCTTAACCCTCAGTATGCATGAATGTAACTTTACTTAGAAGTAGAATCTTCTCGGGGCGCCTGGGTGGCTCAGTGGGTTAAAACCTCTGCCTTCAGCTCAAGTCATGATCTCAGGGTCCTGGGATCAAGCCCCACATCGGGCTTTCTGCTCAGCAGGGAGCCTGCTTCCCCCTCTTTCTCTGCCTGCCTCTCTGCCTACTTGTGATCTCTCTCTCTTTCTGTCAAATAAATAAATAAAATCTTTAAAAAAAAAAAAAAAGAAATAGAATCTTCTCAAATGATCAAGTTAGGATGAAGTCATTAGGGTGGGGTCTAATCCAATTGACTGTGTCCTTATGAAAAGGGGATATTCAGACACAAAAACAGAGATAAAGGGAAAGTGCCATGTAAAGGTTGGAGTTATGCTTCCACAAGATAAGAAACGCTAAAGATTGCCAGCCAATGAGCAGAAACTAGGGGAATGGCATGGAATAGATTTTCCCCCACAGTCCTGAGAAGGAAGCAAGCCTGCCTGCCCCTTGATTTGGGACTTCTGGTATCCAGACCTATTTGTGGTACTTTGTCATAGCAGTCCTAGGAAACTAATAAGGACTCTAATTTGAAACTCTACCTTCCTACCACTGAAGAAGGAAACACTGTGCTTTTGATCTTCCCCCCTCTGAAAGTATCTAGTAATTTAGCTATTTTCTCATAATTTTATGCTCACAATGACTGACTTTTTCTACATTATGTGGCTGCTTTGGCTTGGACTAATGAATAATATTTCAGGATAGTGGTTTTTGTTTTTGTTTTTTCCCCCCCTTCATAGCCAATCTCCCTTGATTCTGGTGGCTGCAAGTCCATGATCATGAATCACGGTGGTCACAATTTTTTTTTTTAATGAATATGTCTCTATTCCCTGGCTTTATTTTGGTCCTATGCTTGGATGCTAAACTTCCACCCCTTTTCTTGACCTTCACATGTCTTCTTTAATATCTGTTATGCTCTTAGTTTTAAACCCTTTGCCTCATGACTCTGCAGGGTTACTCATCACTGTTATATTGGAACTTGTGGAATCCTCCAGAAGAGTCATCCATATTACAAATTCATATTTCAAGTTGCAGTCACTGAGGGTTTATTGGTGGCAGTGATCTTACTATAATTGTTGGTTGTTCATTATCTCAAACATCGTGTTATTTGTTCATCCGGCAGTTCTGGGCACTCTGGCACTCTTCCTTCAATCCTGTACTCTTCTCTTTTATACTTAGACCTAGTTTTGTCTTCTAGTTTGTTCTTTCCGTGTCCTGGTCTTTATACCTACCCCCATTAATTCTCCATATCTGGGATTTTCTAGTTACTTATGACCAAAAGCCTTTTAAAATATTTTGGAAGCCACCTAAGGTTGCACCACGCATAAACTTCAGGATTCTGGACCTCATGAAATCCTTCCCTGGTTAACTTTGCCTTCTGTCACGTGGGTGCCTGGGCCACTGTCTTCTTCTATAATAAGATAAATTTAATAATATTGAAATCTGCATACATAGAGTTATTTTTTGTTCAGTTTGTTAAAATCTCAAAAAACCATCTTATTGATGAAAATGACCCCTTTCTGTATTGTTAATTTAGTGTTGAGATTTTTACCAGATGCCCATAAGTTTTGCAAATGTTTGGATGAAATGAAATTTCTAGGGAGTTCTGGGATGAAGGGCAGTGGTCATCTGTGACCTTGTGGGCACTAATGACAGCAGTAAGTTATGTAGCCATTATTTTGTGGTGAGTTGCAAAATGTCATGCTATTGAGAGGTACTGCTCCCGTGCCACCTTTAACCTCGGGGAGCTTACAGTCAATCATACTAATTAGGAAAGGTTCATCCTGTTGAACCAAAAATGGTTTTCATGGAGAGAATTTTGGGGGCGTGTCTAAAAATGGGGCAAGACAGGTTGCTCTTTTCAGCCTCCAAGCTGGGTCCTTGAACATAGTTTTTTAAAACCTCTGTGTACTTCAGTTTCCTCCCCTGTGAAATGAGGGTAATAACGGTACCTTCAAAGGGTCACGATGAGATGGCCATTAGTTGATGTATGTAAGCATCTACCAGCGCTGTCCTGCTACCGGTGCTTACGCTGTTGATAAAAGAGCTGCCACAGTAAAAAGCCTTATCAATAGTAGGAGTCCTTGTTGTTACCTGTCCTCTGCACTCACAAACACCTATGCTGTCATAGGACTGACCTTCTCACACTTGCTTCCAAATTATAAAGGTTCTCCACACACAGGTACTTTCTCGTATTTCTTAGAAGTCTGAATTAGGCATATGGAAGTTTTCACTTCCCAGAGTTTGTGTCCTGCCAAAATTTTCCTTTAAGCCAGAATTCTCCAGGAGGTGATCTTGCACTTGAGTATTCGAAAGAACTCTCTTTCATGAGTAACTGTGGCCTGCTGAATAATTTTGTATTGATCACAAAGAGGCCACATCCAGGAAATACACATGTATATGAGGTTCTCGTTCACGGACGAGCTCCTCTCAGAATTGGAAAACTTAGGCAAAAGCTGAACCTTCCTGTCCTTTCCCGGCCTGCGGGCTCTGCAGGTCACTGTCTCTATAAACCATCTCGAATAATGCTTGATTGAATTTCAGTGATGTGTGTAATAATGTACATTTCTCGAGCATTATGGTTTTGCTTCTACTAATACCAAGCTACTCTAATAGTGTTTGAATGGTTGTGACGTTAGCCAATCCAAAGAAAGATACTTAAGGAAAAAAGTTGTCTTGACATTTCATACAAGTGAATAGCACTTTAATGATGACCACATGGTTAAAAAGAAAGGCTACCCGTTAGAATACTTAGTAAACCTCTTTTATCAGAATGGCTTAAAGAAATATTTGGCAAAACAGGGAATAGAGATTTCTATGAGTTCTGATGGAAATCTCTGAAATATGAAGTGGACTTCACATCATCCTTGACTGTTGTTCTGACCGCCCATAGGCAATTTTGGGATTTCTTTCTTCTTCCGCAAAAAATCTTGTTCCCGAACCAAAGTCAAAATAAATCAAAGGAGGCATGTAGCCCCATCGATAGTAGTGTTTTGTTCAGTTCTGAATCCCCTAATGGGTTAAGTATATACATATTGCTGCAAATGTTAACCTGTTCTTTAGTACTTGCCACAATTTCTTGATCTCTGCTTTGAGGACAGAAAGCAGAGATATGTGTCTGGTATTGGGCACACAGAGAAGTGCTATGGAATAATAGAAAAAGACCAGGCTTGACACTAGGAATCCAGCACTCCTATTGCAAACACAATGGGCAAAGACTGAATGTAAAGAATATGTAAAGGTCTTGTACAATCAGAAGAAAAAGACAAATGATTCAAACCAAAAATATACAATGGATTTCATCCTGCTCACAAAGAATTCAAGCATACCATGTCAACTTCACATTAGTAATTAAGGAAATATAATTCGAGACCACTTGCATACAAGTTACACAATTTAAGTGTGGGGGCAGTACCAAGCGTTGGAGAGAATGTCAGTCAATAGACAGTCTGAGATATATTGCTGGTGAGAGTCTAAATTACTGTCATCATCTTGGAAATGGCTTACATTATCCTATAAAACTGAATATTCAGATTTCCTACTACTGAGTAATTTGTCTTCTAGGTAAAGTTTCCTGGAAAATCTCTAATATGAATACCAGGATTTATGTTTAAGAAACATAAATAGCACTGCTCGTGAATTGTAGAATTAGATACCAACCAAATATTTATGAACAGACAAATGCAAAAATAAGTGGTGGCATAGTCACTAAATTCAATACTACCCATCACTGGGGCACCTGGGTGGCTCAGTGGGTTAAAGCCTCTGCCTTTGGCTCAGGTCATGATCTCAGGGTCCTGGGATCGAGCCCCACATTGGGCTCTCTGCTCAGCGGGGAGCCTGCTTCCCCCTCTCTCTCTCTCTGCCTGCCTCTCTCCCTACTTGTGATCTTTCTCTGTCAAATAAATAAATAAAATCTTAAAAAAAAAAAAAAAGACTACCCATCACTTAAAATGAAGTTATAGACAAAAACATGGATAGATCATAAAAATATAGTGTTGAGTTGAACAAATTTTTTGGCTTTATATAGGATGGTAATATTTTTTATAAATTCAAGAGAAGTATTGTTTAGAGAAATATATGTAATGAAACTGTACATTAAGAAGTCAAGAGAATGATAAAGATCAAATTCCAGGTACCAGATACCTTCTAGAGGTTAAACAGAATAGATAAGTGCGTGTGACAGAGAAGGAGCACATGGGTGCCTACAGCAGAAGAAATAGAGTTTTAATTGCTAAATACTTATTAGTATATTTTATATCATATGCGCGTAGGTTAGGTTTATTTTTGTAGTTATCAAATATATACTAGAAAGATAAACTATCATTGTATCTATTGTGTGCTAGAACTAGAAGACAGGAAAAGTAGAGAAAAATGGCAGTAGACTGAAACCAAAAATTCACATTCTGAAAAAAAGGCAAATGGCCAGCGAAATTCTTTTTTTTAATTTTAATCTTAAGAGTAATTGTACAAATGCAAATTTGAAAGTAAAATGCAAATTAAGATTTTATTTCTTATTAAGGAGAAGGCAAAGATTTAAAAGAACGATCCCATTGTCATTCAGGCTACAGAGAAACGCACATTCAGTGCAGCCTTGATGGGGAGAATGAAAATTGATACATCCTTTCTATGGAATAATTTTACAGTAAATGACAAGGGCCTTAAAATATTCATACTGACGGCTTTGCATTTTTGCTCCTGTGAATTTATTTGCAAGAAGTAAATGTTTTAGCATGCTTGGGAAAACAGATATTAGCACAGACTTGTTTATTTAAAAAAAAAAAAGCTAGAGACAAGCTTCCTCACTAATAAAAGATGGCTGATTAAAATAGAGAATGAAAATAATAAGTAGACCTTTAAAATTTTGATGGAGAAATGAATATATTGACATGAAAATGCTCAGTGGAAAACACAAGTTACAGAACTTATAGAACAGTAAAAGTGTTAACTATTAAGAATTAGGTATTTAGAATACTTAATATTCTTTATTTTAGCAGATATATATTATATACTTTGGGGGGTGTTTTGTGGGTTTAGGATGGAGATTGGGGAGCATATTCATAGTTTTTGTTTCTGGATCATGAAATTATTCATAATGTTCTTTCTGTCTTTATTCAGGGGCCATGCTCACCCTGATCACCTCACTGCTCAGTGCTGGGCCCATAGTAGATGCTCACTAAATGTCTGTTGTGTGAATGAATGCATTAAATAATAGCTTGTGGAATCAACCAAAATAACAGTAGAGAGACTTTTCATTGTGTTAATTCAGTTAATTTAACTGAAACAAGTATCCTACCTACATTACTATCCTTGTTTTTGAGGTGTCCCCTTAAAGGTGTTCATGCCTGAGTCCATTTCATTTCCAAGGGACATTTCATTTCATTTCAGAGGGACATTTGCATTTTGAAATAGTAACTTTTAAGTAACTTTTAAGCTAAGGTCCTGGCTTCACAGTGCTAGAGGCTCAGCAGGGGTACAGTTTCCAAGGAAATATTTTAGGATATGAAATTTATTCTCTCAGCTTCTTGAAAGATATGGTATCCATGTACTCCACCCATGCCTAAGGCCTCTCCTGTGCTAATAGACTCTAGCTAGATTATAAATGTTATTAGCATTACTATGTATAAAAGTCGTAATTACCACTTATGTGAAACTATATATATCTTTTTTTTTTTACAACAAATCGGTGAATATTTTTTAATTAACTCATATCCTATTATATTTGGGGAAAAATGCATGACAACTTATAAAAATTATACATATAACTTTTAAAAAATTATAAAGAAGTATATTTTGGGAAAGAGAAAATAAATATTAGGAAAATGGGTTGAAACCAACTTGAGGCCAGTGCATTAAAATGCATCCTATAAAGTAGATAATAAACGTTGCTCAGACAACCTAAAAACCTATCCTAAAGAGAGGGTCCCCACAGTCATATAGTTGATAGGGTTCATAAAATGAAGTCACCTAGTCATCTAGAGAAGCACATTCCCAAGATACAGTAAATGCAACTCTGTTTATGTGTGTTTGTGTTTCTAATAACATCCTTCAATGTAGGCCAAATTAATCATTCCAAAGCTCAGTCAGGGAACGCAGGTCCCTGCGGGGGTCCCAAACAATGTCTCCAGGTACATAGCTCTCTCACAATCCAAACTTAATCCAAAAATAAATATTAGAGTGTCAAGATAAATAAATGGTCTTCATAGCCTTCAGGCAGTTCTCCATGAAAACTGTTTTCCTCGGCCAAGGATTTTTGTGAGCGTTGAGAAGCCATGAATTTGAGGTTATACTCCCTTGACAAGGACCAAGGAGCTGAAGGTCTGCCCCACCCGTAGAAATAGGATTTTCCCTCACAGAACAATTCTGAATCCATGCCAAAGGGCACCAGATCATGGAAAGTGTTGAGCAGCATATTTAAAAGCATAGACCTTGGAGTCAGAAAATCCTGCATGTGACCCAGCTGTATGACCTTTGGATAAATCATCTCCCCTCTGACTATTCTCTTGGTATTGTTAGGCCCAACTTTTATCTGCCTGAAAGTAGGGCCAGCATTAGCACTGAGTGAAAGAATGCTTGGAGGTGCCCTGCACAGAGCTTCAGTTAGGCCCCATTTGTCCGTCAGCATGGGATATTTGTAAGGAGGCGGGGAGTTGTGAGAAGAGGAGGAATGTGAAGTACTTAAAAAGAAAGTGAAAATGGAAAATAATAATATCGAGGGCAAAGACTCTTTGCCATGGAAGGACAGCTACCTCAGCAGAAGCAACTGGACTCAAGGATGCATTTTCGGCCGTTGGATTAATCTTCTTGGGCCACTGGAAGGAATAGTGGGTGAATGCACTCCCACGCACCCCGGCCCTCCCCCACCCCAGCCGCATCCCCCGGAAACACACTTTCAACCCTGGCAGGAGGAGACATTTTATGTGATTAAATATTGAAGCCGCCTTTTGTGTGGTCATTAAGGTCCTGATATGTGCAGTAATATGTTGTTTTTATTTGGGGAGAAATATGAAATATTCCCTAATCCTATTGTGGACTTGCATTACAGAGCCCAGCAGGAGACGTTTAACTGGCAAGTTCTCTCTGAGGTCATGGGGTGCCACATTTTTTCATGGAAAGCTTCAACTACTCAGCTAAAGAATGTGTTTCTTTAACAGGCAAATGAAAAAGAGACTGCTGGGTGATTCCTTGAGGTATGCTTAATTAATTCCAATCTATTAATGATGGCAATTTTCTAGTTTCAGATGATAAATGGCAGCCCTTTCTAAAAGGCATCTTGAAGAGAAAGGATCTTCTCCCCACCCCCAGATTTTTTTTTTCCTTTGTCCTTGGCTACTTCTGTTGCTTGCTGCTCCGAATGAGCTCACATCAGTAATAGTCATAAATGATTTACAAAAGTAATTCCTGTCTAATCACTTGGGACTTGGAGGTTTTATGATGTTGCCAGATGTGCCATCAAAAAAAAAAAAAAAAAAAAATCCGGTTTAGAAACTTGTGATAAATCGAGTCAGAATCCATTAATTCCCTGAAGGCAACTGGTTGGTTTGCATGGATTTGTTTTGGGGCTTTGCCCATCTTCTTCCTCTTCTCTTTATCCCTCTGTTCAAGTGCATAAAAGACAAAAAGAATTCTGTAACTACAAAGTTCCTGAGAGGAGGTTAGCATGTATGAAAGACCCTAGCACAACTTTTATGTTTCTCTTATGTGATAAGAGAACATTTAGTCCAAAGGGTGGGAGGGAAAATGTGAAAAGCTCCAGGGGATCCTATTTCTCACATAGACTCTGTCTATCACTCACAGTGTTGGTGCTTCTAATATTCTCCTCTTTTGAATGAAAGTTCCCCCACTGAATTCATCTTTACTTCCTCTGGACCCTCACCACATGAGTGTTCTATCTCTAATAAGGAACTTTGGTTATTCCACCTTGTAAGTGGTTGGTTAGCAATTTAAACATTTTTCCCTCCCATGAAACTGTCATCTTATTGAGTGTGAGTCCCACGTTTTCTCCAACTACACTTCAGATGATGTCTTTCACCAGGGAGAGTCTAACTAATTTTGGTGAATGAAGGAAAGAATCCCCAAATGGATGGCTGTGAATATTCATCCCAAAGCACATGAGGGAGTAAGTGGAAAGATCCATATTGAGTTTCTTAAACTACTTTGTTGGATTGCATACAGTAACTAAGCTGTGCGGTAGAAGACTTTAAATCAGTTTATACCGTCTACCCAAGGACTTGAAATGGTACCTTCCCAACCAGGAATTCTATGTTCCTAAATTATAGTCTCTCAGTGGAGATTAAATTATCTGTAATCCAGTGTAACAAGGCACAGTAATGTGCTTTGATGACAACTTTTCAGGGAAAAAGTTCCCCATATTGTCTCTGATTACAAAGCCAAGGAATGTGGCGAATTTGCTGATGTATAGGTTTTCTTTTAATGTAAACACAGGCAAGGAAGGGGGTGGGGAATGTGGAGTCCTTTTGGGGAATAGACTGAGTGTTGACGTAATTCAGAGTCTGGAGGTGCTTATTTAAACAGCTTTGCAGAAGTGTACCAATGACTAAGAGCTTTGAGTGTTCAAAATCTAATATTTACATAATTCTTCATCTTTGAATCTTTGAGGACATAAAGGTAGTATTTTTTGCCCAGTGACTGTAAATATCAGAATAGGAGTCAGAAACGTTTTTGATAATATTCTGTCAATACAACTAAGTAACCTCTCATAGCTGAATAATTTATAAATCAAACAGAGGGAAGCGCTGTAGCCTCCTGGGCCCCCTCATAAGCTGATTATTCTGCAGATTTCCTGCTATCCTTTTAAAAGATTTTGATGGGTAGAAATGAATGTAATTGCTTTAAAACTATTAGTCAATCATATTGGGGAGTTAACTATGTTTTCAAGGACTAAGTTTACAACAAAGATAGTTAGACATTAGCCACTACAACTTGGATGCCTTTCTCATGTTAATTATTAGGTACTCTAGCCTGTAATTTATTTTATAGCATGTGTTTATTGAATAGAAATAGCTCATCAATGTCCCAATATTGGGACATCAGAATATATCAGAGTGTAATCTATCTAAAGTATAACTCTAGAAAGTTAAACTGTATTTTCCTCACTTTTGGTTTGGTTTTGGTCCATACGCACACCCAGTTTTACATCATTGTAGTCATGAAGCAAAGACCATTTTTAATTATGGTTCTATTTTTCTTTCTATTACAAATGCATGCTGTTGCTTGTTACTCTGTTGAATGTTGTTGAGGATACTGTTTGATATATTCAACAATGTTTCTTTATGAGCCATTATAGGGGAAAGATCTTTTTCATTGTCTATCATACAGTCATGTTTCTAGTGAGGGGAAAAAAATCATTGTATGGCCAGGAAGACTCATTTGGTGATCACATCTCCCTTTTGGTGCTGCTTCCTGAAAGGCTTAGAGTCGCCTTCGTAGTTTGCTTTTTTTTTTTTTTTTTTTTAAGATTTTACTTATTTATTTGTCAGAGAGAACAGAAGCAGGCTCCCTGCTGAGTAAGGAGTCTGATGCGGGACTCGATCTCAGGACCTGAGCTGAAGGCAGATGCTTAACCAACTGAGGCACCTAGGCATCCCATGTAGTTCACTTTAAATACAGGACTAATGGTGAACATTTCCCAGATTTCCTGTCTTCATGCATTACATTTTCTCTCTCTTATCCAGTTCTACTCTGACCAGTTTTCTGTTTTAGTTCCGTTCCTTTTATGTATGTTATAAAAAGCACTTAAAATTCTTTTTACAGAAATTTTCCTTTTATTATTATAATGTGTGCTTCATAATTATTGTTCTAGTTTCTGTATGACATTCTGTGGAGTGGAGGTAAATTATTATACACTCTTTAGCATTTAAGACATTTCTTTTTTTTCTACTGATGCGGAAAAATAATAACTTTCACATCCAAGTTTTTTCTTATGTCCATTTTTTTTAAAGATTTTATTTATTTGAGGGAGGGGGTGTGCGCACAAGCAGGGGGAGGGGCAGAGGGAGAAAGAGAATCTCAAGCATGGAGCCTGATGCGAGGCTCAGTCCACAACCCCAAGATCTTGACCAGAGCTGAAATCAAGAGTCAGATGTTCAACCAACTGAGCTACCCAGGTGCTCCTTCTTATGTCCATTTTTAAAAATTATTTTCCCTGGATAAATTTTCAAGAATGAAATGGCTTAGTCAAAAATTTTGTTCTGGCAACCAACCCCAGTCTAATTTTGCCCTTTTGTGAAAGTAGGTAGGAGGATTAATCCATGATAAATCTGTATTTATAGGTAGACTAAAGGATGTAATTATTGCTGAAAATTTACTTCTTATTGGAAGTAATTGAAACTTCACATTCCAGTCTACTTAGTGACTATCTCACTTCTATGCGGAAATAGGGCAAAGTGAATCTGGGATTCAGAAGTCTTAACAATCCTCCTTGATTAACGGAAGACAACTTACTGAAAATAAAGTAAATGTACTCAGTAAAATATTACGTAGACACTAAATGTGACCTTTTTTTTTTTAATGCGACCTTTTAATATGACTCTAATAAGATTTAAAACTTTGTGTAAAGAACCTACCATGTTTTTTAGTGATTTAGCATTTAGTGACTCCCTTTACCATCTGTATTTTCCATCCGTGGTGCATAACTGGAGGTAGAACTGTCCCCCCAAAGCATTTGGAGATGCGTAGGAATTTTTTGGTTTGTCATTTACAACTGAAGCTGCCATTGGCAAATTATGGGTGCCAGCCAAGTCTTTACTGCACCAGAGGGTCCCGTACCACACACAAAATATTGTTCTGATCAAAATGTCAGCAGGCTCCATTGAGAAATACAAGTGTCTATAAACTGGTCTTACTGAACCTCGGGAACAGGTGGTTGACTTGGTGCCTGGTCCATTGTAGATAGACACTTGCTGAGCACCCACTGTATACCAGGCACTCCTCAAGGCACTTAGAATATACATGTGAATGAAACAGAGTCAGTCCCTCATGAAACTTACATGTTCTAAAAAGGGTCTCTTAATGAATCTTGCCTCAGGCCATGTAGATGGAAAAAGCAATATGTAAAGCTTCATTCACTATATCACCAAATATGCAAAAGGAAACTGAGTTACAGGGATGGGCCTCCAGTGGTAGTAGCTAACATTCCATGCGATACAAAAGCATTCTGTCCCTTGGTCAGTCAACTCCCCCCTTTTGATTTTGACCATTTTGGCTTAATTGTTTGTCTCTCTCTTCCACTGATCCCACCTTTCCCCAAACCTGTGACTTTACATTCTACCTAAACCACAGAAAATTCATCTCTTGTGGAATGGAAGCCATCCTGCCTTGGGTATTTAGATACCTCAAAGACTGTTCCAGTGTAGAAAGAAGTCTTTAAAAAATTAATTTTAAGGGAAAAAAATAAATCTTTTAGCACTGGAATAAAAAGTTAAGAACATTAAAACATTAAGACCCTAAAAAGTTCAGAAATCACTTCTCTGTTCTAACAAACTGCAATCTGATTGTGCTTTTTATTGTTTTATATGTTTCAATTAACTCAATTGTAATTGCTTGTCAGCATTTCATTCTAAGCGATAAATTTGTCATAAAAAAGAGTAGAAATAATCAAATTTCACTGTTCATCATTTTAGTGTTTGTTCCCCTTATCTGTTCCTGCTACTTTGGAATATATTCTCTTGCTAGCAGCTGCTATGATATGTTTTATAGGGAGATGTTTTAACAATTTTCTTTCAGTTATATATGTAGATTATTGCTTTTCAGAGTAAGAAAGGAAATGATCAGATGGGAAAGGAAAAAAGGAAATGGAGAATATATTAAACATGGGCAATGTGTACATTTTATATATTTATATGACATTTACATACTATATACTTAGTTTTAAAAAATATATCAACATTTAAAATTGCTTATGTGATTAACCAATTAGTAAAATGATTATTTAGCTATGCAATTTGAAGGAAAATATTTGTGTTTTAGGATTAGACTGCAGGATATTGTTGATATCTTTGAATCCCAGTATCAAATTGTTCTGATGTTTGCGCTGGTCTGGACCTCTTTGAACACTCAGTGTTACTCTCTTCTCCTGATTCTCCTGTCTTCTCATTCAGGCATGCTTGAAGGAGGGTGGTGGAAAAGTATACTAATTTATAGTAAAGGGCAGGTGAATGATAAGATTTACTATCTTAAACATCCCATGGGTATTTTAACAGAAACACAAGTTTTACCTGAAAATATTAAAAGGTGACTTAGAAAGTGTATATTAGGCATCAGTATTTCAAAGACAAGATCTTTCTTGGTACAAAAGGTCTTTGTAGTACCACTGAAATGACATCACACAACTGTTGGCTGTTCTCCCTGTCATTCTTGATAGAAGAATTTCTCTTCCAAACAGTTTCACCCGCAGATATTTATTTCTTACATGCCTACTAATTAATTCCTTATCAATGGGGGCCTTATTCTTGAAATCAAGTCACTTAAAAATATGCAGTATCTTCTATGCTCACTTTCTGATGCTATAATTTGTAAAAAGCTTTATTCTAGTTATTCATGGGCTAAGGAAATAAAATTTTAATGTCATTGGATTTGGTTGGTAGGTTTCAGTAGTAACATGCTAAAGTAATATTTCTTAATATGATTCAAAAAAAGGACTTGTGGCATTAGCTTGGTTATCCCTAATATATTCAGTTTCTGCATTTACTCCAGCTAAATCCATCAAATTTCACTCCTATTACTGTTCTCATCTTTACCGAATTTCCAAGAATTTTCTTAACACCTTATAAAGTTCATTGCGTTTAAAATGCTTTTTATGGAACAAAGGTGCATTAAAAATTTAACTTGATAGTGAATTTCAATTCAGTGAATTGTATTTTACCATTGACTTATTGTGAAATTACAGTTTCATTCCCAGAATGAAAAAAAGGGGATGCTAAATAAATCTAAGTTAGAATTACATATAGATATTTTGTGAATCTAATCACATATTTAAAGGAAAAACCATAATGCTTTCATAAAACATGGGTATTGATATAATATCAAAATATAAACAACTACCATAAAATACTCAAAGCTATATATATCTGAAGTATATTCAGTCTGTTAATTTCCTAGAATCAGTGTTTCAGTATTTGTGACTCGATTTTACATCAATTATTTGGGGTTAGTGAACTCATATGAACAAGGCTATTGGGGAATTTCGTGGTTATGTTTCCTTTGTTCTGTTTGCTTCAAGTCATTTCAAAACTGTCCATCATGGTCAGCATCTACCTGTAGAGTAGGTTATCAGGTGTACCGTTAATAGAATTTCTGATTTGCAAAATCTCTTATATCTGTAGATGAATCTTCTCCTGCCTCCCTTTTAAGGGACAGTCTTATGCGTCAATATTATTATATCACTCAAGGGGAGCTCTTATGGGCCAGGAAAGAAAAAAAAGAAAATTCCAGATGCATCTTTCAGGCTCTTAGTTTGGTTTCCCTTAAAACCAGACTCTGAGACAAAGATTTGAGTGTAACTAGTTTTATTAGGTGGTGCAGGAAATTAGGGGAGTGGAGGATAAGACTGGTAAGATTTACCTTATGCATTATCTTGCAAATTACCATGTGGGCAAATGGTACTCAATCCCTCAGGAGGATTATGGGAGACCATGTAGAACCTGCATCTGGGTGACCCCACCCCGGAGCAAGGAGCTTGATGATTTACCCAGCAGCCCACTGACTGAGGTTCTCTGGTAAAGAGGTTCATTGCCCCAGCATTCCCTGCTCCCACACCCGCAGTGGAAATGGGTGCTGGTGACCAGAGAAAGCCCTTTCACTGGGAGTTGCAGTTACTGGCAGTTGAGATGCTCTCTGGCCAGCCCCTCACCCCCAGGGACCACATCTGCTGAAGCAATTACCAATTCGTGGCCACCTAGCCTTTGATCATCAGAGAAATATCACACTGCCATTTCCCTGTAAAATGAATGAATCACGACAAACATTTTGAAAACAGCATAGATACTAGCTATCCTTGGACGCCTTTTCTAGTGTATCTAATTGCCCAAATATCTATATACTATATAGGCTAACATAATAGCTAAATGTTTGCCCAACTCTACTATACCAGCCCTGGAAATATTCCATCTTGGATGGCCCCCATCCCTGGTTCCATTTGCCCATGCACTAAAAGACCTCCCTCTGGAATTTAAATTCCTGGTGTCCTTTCCTTATTAAGTTGATATTTTAAGGCTTCTCCAAGTGAAAATTCTAATTCTAAAGAGGCAATCTCTATTGCTTACTCAAGTTTTTTCTCCTAAATCATTGGGGTCACGTTTTAACATTCAGGTAAAAATGTGTAAATTGCTGATGTGTTATATTCAATATTTTGCTAGTTGGTCAGGGAATAATGAGGTCATTTGCCTGGGGATATAGTTCCAGCTTAGGTCTACTAAGTATGTTTTTTATTTTGAGCCTTAACTTAAGAAATCCCTAGGGGTCATCCCCGTGCCCATCGAGAAAACTTTTCATTCTAAGCTTCATATGTGTTTCAGGAACCATTTAAAGAAAAGTGGATTACCATCTTAATAATATTCGGATGCAGCACGATAGCCCAATGAGACAAAAATTCTGTCAAGAATCTCTGTAGGTTAGAGGGACCCTAATTACTCAATTATTCTTTCTGAAAAAAATATGGACCCTTAATCATGCCCGATATCTTTCAGGAGATTCTCCAAACCTTGGCTTTACTTTTCCTTACCTACATTTCAAACTCATCTTGACTGATGGCTACCCTCAGTGTTGGAATCAGTTTTTAGTGACTTCATTAGTAGTCAGTCCCAGGCATGTGGCATGGGACAGTTCTTGGGCTCAGAGCTACTCAACCATGTGTAAGTGGATCACAGTGAATTCCATGAAAGGAAGAGATTTGCCCCTGACATCTTTCTTTTCCTGGTTCTTTGCTTCTGTCTTTAGAAAGCAATGTTTCATTCTTCCAGTCACAGAATCATGGGGTTAAAATGAGAAGGAACTTTGAAAATACATGATCAAGTTTAGTGTCCTTAGCCTAACGGTGAGAAACTTGAGATTGCCTGAGGAAAACAGCCGATCTGGGCCATGTACTCACACTTCCTCTTTCCTAGTTCAATGTTCTTACACAGTCCACAAAAGACTTACCAAAACACACGGAAAAAACAACTATTCATTTTTAAAGTGGTGATAACTAGTAAAATTACAAAACAAAAATAAAAATGTCGTATGCCTTTTATCACCTGTTTCATTTTTTCTGTACTACTAAAACATTTTAATATAACAAATCATCTACTTGTTTATTTTGTTTCTCTGCCTCTGCTAGAACAAAAACTCCAAAAGAATAAGGATTTTTATCTGTTTTATTCTCCGAGGGTACTCCAGTTGCTTTGAACGACATCAAGGTGCTCAATAAATATTTGTTGAATGAGCAAATGTATGGAATTTAGACTCTTCATAAGGATAGTGTATTTTATTGTTTGGAATTAAATCCTAAGGATCTAAAGATCTGTATTTCTTTCAGATGAAGCTAATTTTACAATAGGAAGACGTTTCTACTCTAATACTCTGAAAATCTGAATTACCAGATATCAGAATAAATTTCCTTTGGAGATCATGATTCATTAAAAAGCTTACCCACATATTGACAGTAAAATACTGATTCTTCAGCTCTATTCCAGTGACTCAGTTGGATTTCTGCTGTTGACTTTTCAGGCAAGTTATTTGCTCTCATCTGACATATCTTTTCTATATTTAAAAATTCTGTGAGTAAGAACCACCTTCACAGCCCCCCAGCCCCCTGACCACCCAGTCTAAGATGTAGTCTTATCATAAATATCAGCGCCTCTCCTTTTTTTTTTCTTTTTTCCCCCTTTAGTCACTGTGCTATGCATTAGATCCCCAAGATTTATTTATCTTCTAACTAGAAATTTATGTTATTTGACCATATCCACCCATTTCACCCACTTCACTTCCACCTCCCCCATTCCCTCCCCAGGCATCTGGCAACCACCAATTTCGCTCTTGGGTTTCTATGAGTTTGTTTTAAGATTCCACATATAAGTGAGACCATACGGTATTGTTTCTTTCTAATTAATTCCACTTAGCATAATACCCTGAAGGTCCATCCATGTTATCTCAAATGGCAGGATATCCTTTTATTTTATGGCTATATAATATTTGTGCATGTGTACATTTTCTTTATCCATTCATCCATCAGTGGACACTTAGGTTGTTTCCATGTCTTGGCTATTGCAAATAACAATCCAATGAACATGGGTGCATGTATCTTTTTGAGAAAGTGATTATGTTTCCTCTGGGTAAATACCTAGAAGTTGAATTGTTAGATTATTTGGTAGTTCTTTATTTATTTATTTATTTTTTTGAGGAATCTTCCTACTGTTTTCCATAGTGGCCGTGCCAACTTATACCAACAGTTCATAAGGGTTCCCTTTTCTCCACATACTTGTCAATACTTATTATTTCTTGTCTTTTGTATAATAGCCATTCTAGTAGATGTGCGATATCTCTGTTGCTTTGACTTGCATTTCCCTGATGATTAATGATGTTGAGCTCCTTTTCTACCTGTTGTCCTTCTGTCTGTCTTAGGAAAGATGTCTAATCAGATCCTCTGCCCATTTTTTCATTGAATTTTTGTTGCATTGTATGAGTTTTTTAAATAGATTTTGGATATTAATCCCTTATCAGATACACGATATGCAGATACTTTCTCCCGTTCTGTAAGTTGCCTTTCCATTCTGTTGGTAGTTTCCCTTGGTGCCTGTACTCCCATTCTCTTGAAATATATTATTCTCTCCCCATTTGTTTTGCTCTTTTTCTTAGAAAAGAGACAAGATGTCCATTGCACCATCCATTTCACCCAGCCCTCTGACCTGACATTTTTATCTCCTTTTCCTCATTTGTTTTACAGAAGAACTGTATTTCCTTTCTTAAACAAAGCAGTGAGATCACACTGAACCCTTCAGACTTGGCTGCCAGTTCCCCAGCCTGCTGAACTTGTACCTTCTCTTAACCAGCAAGGGAAGGTGACCTGGACACAGGGCCAGCCACCCTCCTGGGAAGCACCGGCCTGCTTCATTATCCTTGGAGTTCATGAAGAGGCCTTTCCTCTTATCAAGGAACCCTTTACTTAATAAAGTGTCCCACACAGAATACGTAAGCAGTGAAGTACCCTGGGTTCAGTCTAATGTTTAAAAACAAACATGAATCACTGCTCCCTGTGTTGAGATGAGGGCTTAAAGTTAAAAGGAAAACAGAAGGCTAAGGACATGTCACCTATTCTCACTGTCATTGTGACAAGTAGCCACAAATATATGTGAGTCCACAGACCAGTGAGTCCACACTTGGCTTGGCGTTTCTGTGTATCCCAGCCACTTGACCCCTTCATCAGTCAGCCGGCTTCTGTTTGCAGGTGTCAGAGTCAGGTTAGTTATGCAGAGATCGCTGGAGACCAGAAAAAAGTTATCGACCTTTCCCTTTGTTGCTTCTGGCTCACTATTGCCTCATTTAACTTCTCTGTCCGAAAGCATGAGTGCCTTCTTAGGTGCACAGTCATTCCGGGCGGGGGGCATTGAAGACACCCCGAAATTTGTTCCTAACGGACATGTGTACAGATGCAATGAGGACCTGTGATCCT
This sequence comes from Potos flavus, assembly GCA_028534135.1. Classification (NCBI taxonomy): domain Eukaryota; kingdom Metazoa; phylum Chordata; class Mammalia; order Carnivora; family Procyonidae; genus Potos; species Potos flavus. The sequence continues at coordinate 67,042,981 of CM052898.1, read as the reverse complement.
AGGGTGTTAGCGCACTTCATGGCCATGCCGTCATGACTAAGCCACAGATTTGCCAAAGTCCCACGTGTACCAGACTGGGGGTAAACCATAGGATGCCTTTGTGAGAACCGAAGAAGGAAACAGCCTGATGGGAGGCAGAAACTCGGATCTGTGGCTGGGAGAGTAGCTTTCAGTCCCCCTACACCCCCTTAGATGAACATCCCCTCTTCTAGTGGGAGCAGCACGCCCAACTGTGGAGTAGAGTGGACTTGTGTTTTCACTTCTCCATCCCTAGATCTGTTCCCCACATCACTTCAGAAATCTAAAAGCAGCTGAATTGTCAGACCTACAATGCAGTCCTATTCAAAACAAATTTAAAAAACTGTAAACACTTTATGTGGGAAAAAGCTTAGTTTGTCCTCAGAATGCATTTGGACCTATGTACTTGTTTGCTCTGTGCTGTGACTAAAAATATTGCCAGGAAGCTCTCTTCTGCCATCTTCCTACATCGAACTTTGATTTCCAAGTTAAAAAAGAGAAACTCTTTAATACGTAAGGTAAATTTGATAATCCCACTGATGGTACATTACTGGAGTCAACATCCTACTGAAATTAATGCATGGATTTTTCTTTTTTAAAAGGTATTTTTGCCAACATTTCCCTGAAGGGCTTGTTCTACTTTCTAGAGATGAGGTTTGGAATAGGCTTCATAACTTCTCAGGTTATCAGTTTGGGCCAGATGATAATAGAATTTGATACTAGCTAGCAGGTAAGATTTGTGAAATAAAAAGGCTGAGGATGGATTCTCGGAGGTACCATTCATTAGTTGATTCCAGAGATAATTACCATCACACCTTTCCTCATTCCAATCCAACACACCTAGCACAGTGCTAGGCACAAAGAAGAATAACATTTGTGGGTTAGCAGAATTATCTAGACCAAGGGTTGGCAAATTACAGCTGTGGGCCAAATCTAGTCTGCATCTTGCTTTTGAAAACAAAAACAAAGGCATGCCCCTTGGCTTATGTATTGTCTCTGACTTACTTTCACAATACGGAGTCAGAAGTTGTAGAAAGACCTCACCTGACTCCCAAAGCCTGAAATATTTATTATGTGACCCTTGATAGAAAAAAAGTTTGCAGACCATTGCTCTAGATCTGCCACACACAAGTCCATGCAATAAACATTGGTTTTTAATATTTACATGAATTCAGCTTCTGGCCCAGACCCGAATTAGCTGGGTAACTTTGGGTGAATTTCCTTTCTGTACCAGTTTCCCCATCTTGTTAAAATGAAGACAATCATACCACTATGATGGAGTTGTAAGGATGAATTTAGCTACTAAACGTAAAGCCCTCAGAGCCATGCCTGGGACAAAGTAAACGCTCAGGGAATATTAGCTCTTACTCATTAAATCAATTGGTTTTATTGGTCCTGAGGATATAGCCCTATTACCAAGGACCAAGACACATTCAAGGAATTTGATAACATTTTATTTCAGTGTGGCGAGAACATGAAAAAGGACAGGATCCTAAAAGCTGCCTGACAACAGAGTGGGCATTGAGCAGAGAGAAGGAATTTTTATAAGCTCTCTTGGTTAGCATACATTGGAGCCATTTCTACAAAAACATGACAAATAAGATTTTCTGAATATATATCGTCACAGTGCCTTGGCGATTAATAACAAAAGCAGCAGAAAGCATGGTGCCCTGCATATACTTACATTTTGCAATATATTGTAGAAGCTATTATGGGCTAGTGGAAATTTATTAATAATGATCACTAGCACATAGGAAAAGATGTATGGATTTTACATAGGAAAAGATGCATGAGAACTGAAGCATCAAGGAGTAAAATAGCTGCCTGGTTCATCTTCCCATGGTTCAAATCTGAAATTTGAAATCTAAGTGTATATAATGTCATTTAAACCAGGAGTTGGCCAACTTTTTCTGTAAAGAACCAGATAGAATTTGACTTTGTGTATCATGTGGTCTCAGTTACAGTTATTCAACTGCTGTTGTCACACAAAAGCAGTTATAAACTATATATAAATGAATTAACATGACTGTGTGCCAATAAAACTTTATTTATAAAAATGGGTGGTGAACAACATCTGCCCCAGGGGCCATGACTTTCAGACCTGTGATTTTAAACAATTACAAATCATATTTTCTTTTTTTCTTTCTCTTTTTTGTCTTCTGTCATTCTCTCATTTTTGTATATACTACCTATTTCCCCCATTCCGGTAGTCTCATTTGCAGGTAATATAAGGTCTGCTCGAAGGAAAAGAAGCATATTGTGCTATCTAAATTTCAATTTGTGTTGTCAGGTATTTCTGTGCAGTTGGGATGGTGGTGAGGAAGAGCATTGCTGTTTTCTTCTAGTAAGTTGAAATGAGATTGTCAAACATGAATGGACAAAAAGCCAATGTTGGGCTGAAGCTAAAATGTTTATTTAAACTCCATTCCTTAGTCTCATATTTTGAGAATATAGCTGAAAGGAGAATGGGTAATAAGTTAAGTAAGCCTGATGCAGAAATTAGTTCAATGATGTAAACTGTTTAGGCCCAGCTCAGCATCAATAATTCCAGCATCTTGCTGTTTAACAGTGCCTGTGTTATATACAGGAAAGTGTATTTTTTGAACCACTTGAGATAGCTTTGACATAAAGAAATTGTATATATTTAAGGTATACAACTTGGTGTTTTTATATATACATATACATTATGAAAAGATTGCAATCAAGCTAAACGACTTATCCATCATTTCTACATAGTTATCTGTGTGTGTGCGTGTGTGTGTAGTGAGATTTAATTTAAAATGTTTCCTCTTAGAAAATTCCAAGTATACAATCCAATATTACTATTACCACCATGCTGCACATTATATCAACAAAATTTATTCACCCCACATAACTGAATCTCTGTACCCTTTTGCCAACATTTCCCCAACCTCCCAGCCCTTTTCCTCTCTGATTTTATGAGTTCAACTTTTTCAGATTCCACATAGAAGTGAATCTGTGGTGTCCATCTGTGTCTGGCCTATTTCATTTGGCCATAACGTCCTTCCAGTTCATCATTGTTGTTGGAAATGGCAGGATTTCTTTTTTTAAGGCTGAATAATATTACTGTGTATGTGTGTGTGTCTGTACTATATGTATATAAATACCACTTTTTAAATCTTTTCTTCCATATATGGACATTGAAGTTATGCCTATATATGGCTACTGTGAATAAGGCTGCAGTGAACATGGGAGTACAGATATTTATTCAAAATACTGATTTTATTTCTAAAGAAATGAGTATCTTGATAAATATAGGCCAGTGTACTATCCAGAGCATCGTGTTACTAAATATTCATGGCATCTATCAAATTACATCTTAGTCTGGTACTATTTTCATGAATGTGCCAACTATTTGACTTCCTAGTTTTTGATGAATGTGGAAGACAAAAAATATATTAAAACCTCTAATTATCGGCCTGAAGTCCATATCCATAAGGCCTGAAAGACCAAAGCAATTTAACTAGGAAACTCCAGGTAAAGCCATGTGTAGGAAAATCTTAATTACCAGAGATTATTTACTTGAGAACCCAAACTAGGACACAGAAAGGAAGTAAGGGATGTCCCCGAGCATCATGACAACTGATGCTCTCATTCTTGGCTCATCAGTCAACCTCCCAAGCTTTCCTCAGTGTTCACAGAGTTTTAATTTAAATAGAATTCTTTGCTTTTTTTTCCCCCTTGCTCACGGAGTTTTTTATTTTTAACTTTTTATGGAAGTGTGATACACATACAGAAAAGTATATATATTGTAAGTGAACAGTTCAATCAATTCACAGTGCCCAGGTCAAAAACCAGATCACCAGGACCCTGGAGCCTCTTTTCTTCTCTCTTTCATCACTGCCCCCAGGAGTCCCACTGTCCTGACTCCTAACAGCATGAATTTGTGTGTCCTGTTCTTGTACTTTGCCTGCTACAATCACACAGTCTGGGCCCTTTTGTGCCTGGCTTCTCGGACTCAATATTATGTTTGGGAGATCATCCATATTGTTACACGCCGCTATTGTTTCTTTTTCATTTCCGTATGGTATTCCATTATATGTGAGTACACCATGATTTATTTACCTTTTGGATTGACAATGGGCCTCTGGGAAGTTTCCAGTCTGGGACCATTGCCAATATGGCTGCCGTGAACTTCCTAAGTATGAGTCTTTGGGTGACCACTTATGCACATTACCACTGAGTATACTCCTACAAGCAACACGGCTGAGTCATGGTGTATGAATATGTTCAGCTTTAGTCGTTTTTACCAAGCCTCTTCCCAAAGCTCACAGCCCTTCTTAAATTAGAAGTCAGTCCTACTACAGGCAGGCATGCATCTGGCAACAGTGAGAGCTAGAGTGACGTTTAAGAGTGCTCAGAACCAGGGCTGTTTAGCATAGGACCATTGCTGTACTGTGGCAGAGCAGCAGTAATTGATTTTAATTGTGTTGACCTTGACTCACCAAGAATGTCAAACCATGATTAATCACTTCTGTTTTTTGTTTTTTGTTTTGTTTTGTTTTTTAGATTGAGAGCACTCATGCCAGTTGGCTAGGGAGGGGCAGAGGGAGAGAGAGAATCTTAAGCAGGCTCTATGCCCAGCACAGAGCCCAAGGCAGGACTGGATCTCATGACCCTGAAATCATGACCTGAGCCGAAATCAGGAGTTAGACACTTAGACACTTAACCGACTGAGCCACGTGGGCACCCCAATCACTTCTGTTTTAAATGGCAAGAAAGGATACCTTTGATCATGCAACCATCATTTTTAAAGTCTCCACTCTTACACTGAAAAAGTCTCTTCTTGGAAAAGTCATTTTTGCTACCCCTCATTATCCAGTATGATCCACTCTTTCTTTGGTGAATAAATTAACAAGTCCTATGATATATTTCTAAACTGGTAGCTTATCAGAGCATAGAAATACTAGTAAAAACTGTGACTACTTAGGAACCAAGCAGAGCCAACTCAGCAAAAGTATGCATAGAGAATGTTTCATATATTTCTGAGAAGTTGCGCTATTTTGATTATAATTTTGTAGTCAGGACCTTGATCTATGCAAGTTTTAAGGTCTCCAAGCGTAGAAGAAGTTCAAAAGTTCAGAACCCTGAACTCTGGTGTAAAGGTGTGTGCGGTGACTGCAGGGAGGAAGCTCTTTAATGGGACCCTATCCTTGGCTCCTTTGCTTTCTTGCTCTTTGTGTTGGTAGAGCTCTTGCTGACTTCAAAGAAAGAGCCTCTCACCAGGTACAAGAAGTGCCCCTGGAGGCTTTAGAGTGAGATGAGCAAATGGGCTGTATGGGAGTACTCCCCACCAGTAGGCGCTCTTGCTAATGGGGAGCACCTTGCTAACTCGGAGGAGTACTAGTGTTATAATATGTATGTCAACCGCATGCAGGGAGATGATATCTGAGGTAATGGGGTTCAGTGGCTTTTTTTCATTTAAAATAATATCTAAGTAGATAGGAATTTAAATATAAATATATGATATAAATATTTGTGTAAGTCTTACATATTTTTCGCATTGAATTCACGTGACTGCAAAAGAAGTCTCCTTACTGAAGAACCCTGAGCATTGTGACAGGATGTTCTAAAATGCACTTATAAGAACTTCCGGGATCGAATGGGTCTGGCACAAGTTACATGGCTTCCAAGGGGATTATGAGATTCCAAGTTCCCATGTTTTGTGCTCTTGACTATGGGCCAGGTTCTTTCTGACGATCATTTCTTATCTTCACAGAAACCCTGAGAAGATAACATCATCATTCCCATTTTACAGATGCAAGAACTGAGGCTAAGGCACTTTCCCAATGTCCTGTAGTTAAGAAGTAGCAGAGCTGTGGCCTTCGCCAACTCCCTTCCCGTTATCCCACTCTTAAGTCGGGGGATTTACGGGGGCTGTTTCTGGGGCTGCGTGTAAACCACAACAAGCACAGTAGGAATGACGGGGGAAGAAGGGAATGGTGGATGGAACAGATGCACAGTGAATACCAAATGGGAAATCTGCAAAAAAAAAAAAAAAAAAAAAAAAAAAAACACCTATCAAATGGGGCTGATCCATTTCAGCCAAATCTGTAAAGCTCCCGGCCAGGGGTTGTCAGTCCCAGCTGCATGAGGAATCACCCAAGGCCCAGACTCCAGTAGCCTCGCTTTTGTTTCGTTGGTTTGGGATGAAGCCCCAGCAGCAGCGCATTTGAAGGGCTTCCCAGGTGATTCTCCACAGCCAGGGTTGAGAACCACGGACTGAGATTAAACGCCTTTGTAGACTGAGCAATTAAATTTAAATCATGAACGTAATTTTTTAAAGAAAGCGTGAAAATGAAAGTATATATGTGAAAGGGTTTGACAAACTGCAAACTGTTCTACATATGGCACTTTAATGAAGAGATAAATGGCGAACATAATTTATGAAAGTAATTGGACACCTGGTCCATGGTGGCGAGGGGGAGGGGGAGACAGGGCGTGTTGAAGGCTACCAAGGGGAGAGTTTTCTTTATGTGACAGGATTGGAAGCAGGCTTTCCCGGTGACTAGACCGTCACAGTCCCTCCGGCCCTCGGGCTGTGGGAAGGAAACGTGGGGTGCGGAGAAGCTAGTGGTACCTAAGGGTTGAAAAGTAAGGGGCCACCTGGGTCTCAGGGTCTGTAGGCCCAAGACTATTCCCCGGACTCTTCTACAAATGGAGAAGCTCTGGGATGGAGGAAAGTCATTCCTGACATTTGGGAATGAGTCTCTAGTATTTGTTAAACCAAACTGGAGCTGACCATTGATAAAGAAGCCAGGACCTTAAAATTTTCATTTTAGTCAGGTTTTAAAAGGCATTCTCCTCAGAAGTGCATTTTACACATGAGGACATGGCCTACCTCTTTCAGAGCTCAGAGCCCAAAATTACCACTTGAAAATGTGTACCTGAGGCAAGTCAGAGAGGCACAGTCTCTCTCTTTCTCTCTCTCTTTCTGTGTCTCTCTTTTGGTCTCTCTCACCCACACAGTTTTATCTAAAAATTCATTTCTAAAGTAACACAACGTGTAGTGTAGTTATTAAAGGTGAATACCACCACCCATGGAAGAAGCTAGATTTTTCCCAATATCACAAGAGCCCTCTACCTGCCTCTTCCCAAACACAGCCCTCCTCCCTAGAGGAACCACTATCCTAACTTTGATGGTAATCAACTTTATGCTTTTTTTTTTGTCAGATATTTTGATGACCCAAATATACATCTCCAAACACCAGAGTTAATGCTTTTATTTTTTAATTATTCATTTAGATCTCTTTTAATCTATCAGGTTGTCCCATAATTTTTTTTACTGTGTGGCAGTTTGTTGAAGAAGACATTTCATCTCTGTACAGTTTACCTCAGCCTGTATTTTTCAGGTTACGTTCCCACTGTGTGGTTTCACATCTTTCTATGACCTCTGCACTCCCTGCAGATCAGTAGTTGAATCTAAAGAGTTAAATCACATTCACATTTGGTTGTTTAGGGGAAGGCATCCTCTTAGGTGGTGGGTGACCTCTTCTTCCTCAAGAGGTACATACTATCTAATTTTCTCTTTTTGTCTTAGAAGTAGCCACTGATTCTTTGTGCTTACATCCTTAATTCGTTAGGAGTCAATGGTGATATTCCAATTGTGTCCTTCTTTATTTGTTTGTTGAAATATTTCTGTGCAGAGAAACTTCCCCTCATCTACTGTTTGCTTATCTGCTGGTACAGTTTGTAGAAGCAAAACAGAACAAGTGCTTGACTATTTCATTTTATTTACCAATGTTCAAAATAAAGAGTCAGTTCCCCCAACCTCCTCTCAAAAAGAGGCCAATTAATTTTTTTTGTATCATCACGAACTCATGAATATAAACATAGATGATTTGTTTCAATCTATCCCAGTTGTGATTCATAATCTCATTAGGGGTCTGTTTTCATGCTGCACAATGGCTACAACTATGCCTGCACAGCCATTAGCCCACAAATGGTGGCTAGAAGACAAACAGGGCCTGAAGGCTTCTCCCCTCCATTTCTGGCCCCTGAATGTCATATGACCTAAGGAAGGAAGGTGGTAGAGCAGAGCCAGCCCACGTTTCAGAGTCACTGGGAGGAAACCTGGGTTTGAATCTGAGCCCTGTCACTTCTTAGCTGTGTGGCCTTGTGTCTCTTCCTAAGCCTCTCTGAGACTCTTTCCTTATCCATAAGAGTGAGAGTACCAGCATTTACCTTAGTTCTGTGCCTTCACTGAGAATGCACACAAAGCACCAGGCCCAGTGCCCAACAGGTGGTAGGGAGGGGATACAAATTCCTTCTCTTTCCTGACCTCTGAAAAAAACAGCTCTGGGGGTGTCCTGAGTCTGAGAGCAGAGGCCTAGCTAGGGCCAAGGTTACCAGGAAGGAAAGCATGTGGAGAATGGAATCATCGCTTTGGAACATGTTGTTCAAAGATTTCAGCCCATCGGTGCATGTAATTCTCCTTTTTCTCCTTCTTTTTTTGCCTCTACCTGAAGAAACTTTTCATTATTCGACAAAATTTATTTTCATTCCCTGTGTTTTCTGAGGAGAGTTAACTGGTGATTCCTAGGAGCCCTTTACTACAGCACAAACCAGCCTCTCCAACTTTTGAAAAGGATCGTCTTAGTAAGAGTACCTTGGGCTTCCCAGGCAGACCCTTGGGCACCCCGGCCTGGGTCTAGTGGGAAGGACTCCAGCTTCTAGGGAGGGCAGTTTTCTCTGGCTGCATTTCAGAGGTACTGTGACAGTTGTCGGCTTCACACTCCCTCTACCCACCCCCCAACACACACACAACCACACACACACACACACACACACACACACACACCACACACCACCACTTATGTTGCTTGTTTGTTTCCCCCGAGGGCTCCTTTAAATTCCCAGCGTGCTGTTCTACATTTTCCCAAGTTATTCCTTTTCATTTGTGAGAACATATCATCATAAAATATAAACACGCTAAGAAATTGCCATTTGTTTCCAAAGAAAAAGCACTTCTCTGGGAAAGCTATAACTGAAACCAGATGTAGCTAGGTACATCCCAACCAGTGGTTTACTCAGCCCGGATGACCTCTGTCCAGTAGACAAGGAGGATTCCGGGGCATTCTGCCATAGTAACATAAAACTTTATCAACACGTCGATGTTTTTTCATGAGAGGAGCAGGAAGTCATTTGCTAAGGCCTTACATTGCTATAGGGTTAGACTGTATCAGTGCAGAGATAGTCAAGAGCACTCTTGCCTGTGGTCCTTGCAATAATACTGAAGAAAGCTAAGGAGGTGCTTCTTTCCCATTTTGTAAAAGAGAAAACTGAAGCTCAGAGAGGTGACTCAAGGCCACAGAGCTGTTAGAGCCAGGACTAACACTCAGTTATCCTTACTCCTCATCCAGTTGTCTCTGTGCTGCCCCAACCTGGGTGTCTACTTATCTCAGGCAGTGTGACTTCCTACCTTCACACACACCTTGCTCCCCTGGTGGCATGGCTCCTAGCCTCTGAACTTGAACTTCCAACTGATGTAGGTCCTGAATCTTTTCAGTTTTCCTTGCAGTCAGCCTGTCATGAAGAGGCCCATTCATTTACCTGCAAGTATGTACTCAGCACCTAGTATGTATCAAGCACTGTGACCATGTTAGGAGAGAACCAAACACTCTCAGAGTGCGTGCAGTCAAGTGCAAGAGTGATTCTCTATATTGAAATTGATAAAAGGATTATCTCTAGGCTAAAAAAAACAATGTGTATCCATACATCACCTTATAGTAAAGAGTAAGGGAGTCCCAGGATAACTTCTCATTTTCTGGCTGCTTTGATGTAGAAAAAAAAAAGGAAGAGAATGTCCAAGCACAGAGTTGAGAATAAGCACCTAACAGTTCTGAGTTGTTCTTGCGCCTGAGCCGTTTTGTCTTTCCAATTTGAAGTGACACGACTATGTTGTTTGGGGTCTACTAGAACATGTTCTAGTAGAACATCTTTTGTTCTAGTAGACCCCACCTTTTGGTGCCAAGACTGAGATCTACAAGCGGGTTGGTCCCTTTGTTATTTTTCTATCATACCTGCCATTAAACTGCCCTCCCCCACTTCCCATGCCCAAACTCTGTTTTATCAGTATCTTTAATAAAGCATATACTCACTCTTGTTTTCAGAAATGGTATTTTCTGGACAATTATATTGTTGCGAATCACAACCTCGAGGCTACAGGAAGTCCCGTTAGGCTTAATGAGGAACTGTACTCCTGAATGGTTTTGCAATACAGGCTCCTATATACTCACCTTGCCAGTTCCGTGAAGGCCGATACAAAGAGAGTCGAATGTGATCCTTGAAATAGAGAAAAAATAAGCTGCCATCAAAAATAGAAGTAAATCTACACAGCATGGCACACATAACCTCATTTTTAAAACTATTATTGCTATGTTCAGAGTAAGACATTTGAGAAAAAATGTGATATAAATCCATTTTTTCCTAAAGGGAATTATCAAATGGGCATATATATAAGATTATCTTAATGCATCTGTATCATCTTACGTAAGAAAAAGAATCCGCCGCTTAACATGTTTTGTAAAACCCCCATATGCAACTGTTAATTGAATATTGTCATTGTACTGCCTTTGGACTCTTCTCTGTAACTCCAGCTCAGCCAGTCAGTCTGACAGCTGTATTGCCCTCACTGCATGGTTCAACAGTCACCAACGAAGAGACAATTTTCTTTTTTTAAAAAAACAGAACCATTTTTTTTTTCTGTATACGATAATTCATCTTGCAGCAGCTGAGCTGTTATAGTTTTAACCAATAACCTTAGCAGTCATCAAAAGTCTTTTGATTAGTATCATGATTCATTTGGAGAAAGCAGTGTGTAAGAGAAAGAGAATGAACTGATCTTGAGGTTACAAACTCCTCGTTCAAAAGCTAACTCATGCACTTAGACCTTATGTGATATTGGACAGTCATCTATTAAGTCGGGATGGTCATTCATGCTCTTGACTGTCTAATGGGGTCACTGATGCAGGTCAAGTGAGATGAGTACATAGCACCTGTAAGAGTAAGGCGATGGGTAATAAGACATGCTATCCTGTAGGTTTTGTTTTTGTGCTTCACACACACACAGTCAACAGCTTTGTAAATTTACTTCTTTTAGTTGTAATTTATGGTCTACTTCCAAAAACTTTTTTAAACTGTCTGATGATACAAGATACCAATATAATGGAATCGATCAAACAATGATATATGAACAGCAATCAGATAATAATGGCAAGAAAAATTAGCTTCATAGCAGTCGGGACAAAAGGAAAAACACACTTCTTGCATGGTTTCCCAGTCTGATTGTGAGAACTCTTTTTGTCCTTACACGGTGTCTTACTTAAAAAATAGGCCGTTATAGATCGTTACCGAATACTTTTTTAGGAAACCAGGATCTTTAATTAAGGTACCTCCTTTGGTAAAATGTTGTTACTGCATCTAAAGTTGATTCTTTGTGAGTTGGTCATGCTCAAACCTCTTTTACAACATTGGTAAATAAAAGCCACCTTTCTAGTGCTGTGTCCACATTTAGAATGAATGAAAAATGTCCTTAGAAGAATTTAAGTCCTGTGTTTTCATGGCATTTCTGTATCATATGAGGGGCACGTGTGTGCCTGACGTGTCTGTGTTCATATACTCTGGAAAGGACCCTAGCCCTGAGTTGTTTTAATAGCTCTTTAATTTTTGTTCTGGATTCTGTCAGTGGTGTGTGGACTTTAGGGGTGACACTAAGAAATGGAAAAATAATCTAGATTATTACCAAATTCAAATGTACGCTCGGGTTCAAGTTGAGGCAAAAGGTTCACCCTATAGACTCATGGAGTCTTAGAGAATGCATTCTTCACTGGACAGAGCCACAGACAGGAGTTTGTTTCCAAGCTTTGGAGTTTACTGCAAGGCCATAGGAAAGTCACATGGTTTATCCAGTCCTGAGTCTTCCCGTCTGCAGAAGGGGATGACCAACTCCAACTTGTAGAGTTGCTCTCTTACAGGTACGGTAGCTGCCATAGAGACAGAAATCAACACATATCAGTTATTATGCGTCTACTCTCCCTTATCTACAATTCTAAAAATCCCCAAATTTCCAGAATCCACAACTACTTCTCATAATTCACTTAACAAAAATATCTCCCCTTGAACCTCAAGCGTAACCTGACCTGAGCTGATGTACAGGATCATCATAGTCTTTCAACTATTCAGAGAAATTGAAAAACAAAAGCAGAAGTATTTATGTGTTTGGTTATGGAGTGCTGCCCTAGTGTCTGTTGGGAATCCTACATAACAAATGGCATATGTACTAAATTACCTTTCTAAACTCTAAAAAATTATGAATTCCCAAACACATCCAGCCCCAGTGGTTTCGAGTAAGAATTGATGACCTATTTTATCCCCAGGGTTACAAATTTCCTTAATGTCTAGCTTGTCAGAACATGCACTGAAAGTAGAAATCTCTTCTGCATCTCTGATACACAGTAACCTCCCCCTGCCCTGCCCTGCTCTAGTCACTCTTGTGTTCCTTTCATTTGGTGAGGATGGGGGGGGGGGAGGTTGGTACTTTAGTAGCAGGTGCCCTGGTTCTTTGATCCAGTAGTAGAAAGTCATTCCTTACGCTGAGCTGAATTCTGCCTTCCAGTATATTCTCCTACTTGCCCCTATTCTGCAGAGCTGAGAAAACAGAGGATAAGCCGGCTCCCTCTTCCACGTGACCGCCTTTCAAATACTTGAAAGGAGTTCTACTTGTCCTTAGTTAAGTCTTGGTTTTTTTTGGCAGACAAATAGTCCCACTCTCTGTTGGCAATCTTTATTCGACCCATTTCCAGGCCTTTTCTAATAGTTCTTTTTCAGTTTTTTATTCTTTTGTCATTGAACATGTGTTATCCAGGATTAAAGCTACTATGATCTTAAGAACTCTGTTTCCAACCATTGATGACTAGCATCCTCTTCCCTGGCCCCAGACAGTATCTTCCTGATAGCTGAAGTGCAGTGGACGATTCTGGCCAGTTCAAATTCTGAATTATCCACTTGATTAGACCATAGGCAAGTCCTAGAAACTCTCAGACCCTCACTCCCCTTCCCTGCACAGGAGGGACAATCGAGCTCTGTGGTGTTGCTCTCAGGATTAAGAGTAGCATGTGAAAAGTGTCTAGTACCTTGCCTGACACAAAGTAGACTTGTAATTCGTAGCAATGCTTATTATTAGAAGCTTTATAAGTAAGCTCCTCTTCCTCTTCATCGTTATGTGTTTATTGCTTTCTTAGGCTGATCCCAGCACGTACACGCCTGAGACATAGGTGGGTTTATTTTTAGGTCTAACCTGTATGAAGGTAATCCGTCTTTGCGAAGATACAATTTGTATAATAAACAGCCCCTGTCAGTCTTAAAGTCAAGTCACTCTGTCTCTCCTCTTCTTTCCCCCATCTCTTTCAAAGCAAATGCAGCTTCCACGACAACTTGATTGACAGAAGCACTCAAACTTGTGTGTTTCAGGCACTCATTTAGAGATCTACAGTAAAATTTTGGTTTTTTCCAGCCTAGAAACCAAGTGGATTCCAGGATATCTTGTTTCACAACTTGAGACTGTGTATCCTGTGTAAGTGTTTCCAAGTGTACAGAGCAGAGCCATAAATTATATTTTGATCTGTGCCAAAAACTTGGTGCCAAAGAACATCTTGACATTACTATTAGTGTATGTTGTATCCTGTAATTAAGCAGAATCAGCTTGTAGATGAGTTCTTCTGAAGACGGAGCCCTCCTTTCAGGGGAGCATAATCGGAATGAGCTATTGCTCTCATTAAGTTACTTGGCAATACATCACCAGCGTGGCCTGTCATTCTAATGATGCATTAGTGTAATTCATCAACAGGGTGAATCCCACTAATAAGGTGTTACTCCAGAGGCTGGGCTAGCCAGTGCAGAAAGCATCCAGGGACAGCTGTTGGATGGCCACAGCCTAAGGCCCAAGAGGCTCTACATAATGGATTTACCCCCTACCCTTCTTCTTACTCTGTGAAGTTTAGTTATTTTTTAAGCTACCCAAATTAATGCCCATCTGTCCTCAGACTGTTCTAATTTTTCCTCTCTGACTAATCCCAGAATCCTTTACTGGCCCGGGGATATCCAACTTGAATTCCTCTGGGCATATGATTGAGCCACTTTGGTCTTTACTAAAGAGTTATACTTTGAGAAAATTCAATTGTATAGCTGACTTTGTCAGAGCCCTTCTAGATTTCTATGACTTTTACTCTGTATTATTCTAAAGTGGGTAAGATTTTTTTTAAAAAAGACTCATACAATGATAGAACACCAATAAAAAGGTAGGCGATAATGATCCTAAAACTCAAGGCTTTGCATCTAGTAGGTAAATCTAATACACAGTACAGGGATTACAGACAACAAAACTGTATTATAAACATTAAACTTGCTGAGAGACCAGATCTTAATTGTTCCTACCACTAGAAGAAATGATAATTATGGGACGTGATAGAGGCGTTAGCTAATGCTACAATGGCAGTCATATTCCAGTATGAATCTGTCAAATCAATATGTCATACACCTTAAATTTACATAATATCATATGTTAATTATATCTAAAAAATAAAAGATTCTTTATGGAAAAAAAAAAGAAATCAAGACTAATAAAGCTGGTGCAATTGAACATTTATCTCTGAGCTTCCTGGTAGTAAAATCAAAAAGGGATGATGGATTGAAAGAATGAAAAACATTTTGTTTGAAATCTTACTTTCTAGTATTAAATGATTTGGATCAATATCTAAGGAACTTTAAAGAACTTAATAGACTTTGCCTTCAATAGTGAGATCCCTGAAAATGCAGAAATATTCTTCATAATGATTTCTTATTGTCATACTTCGATAAAGCAAAAGATATGATTATGGTATGTCTTTTTAAGACATTTTCTGTGAAAAGCAAAGCAAATGTGGTTGAGGCATATAACTTACTTTAAGAATAAAGTCAGAAAGCCTATAGAAATGAATGGGACCATTTCTTTTTACTATTTTTCTCTAATATAACTTCTCTCCTGTGAACGTTTTTTAGGAAATGGATAAAAATTTATAGTTTTCTTTTTTTTTTAGCTTTATTTGGGTATAACTTACAACCAATAAAATTTACCCTTCATAAGTATACATTTTGATGAATTTTGATAACGTAATTATGTAAAAACTACTACAATCAAGATACTGAACAGGAGGTCCCTTCTGCCAAAAAGTTCCCTCAGGCTCCTTCTCGGTGGATCCCATCCCCTGACACCCAACTCTAGGCAACCACAGATTTCCATCCTGTCATCACCTTTTCTAGAATTCCATACAAACAGAATATTCGTGAAGTCATTTGTCTGACTTATTTTATTTTGCTTCTATGTTGTTGTACGTATTCATGTTTTGCTCATTTCTGTTGCTGAGTAGTATTCCATTAAGATTTATTTTTATAAGGAAAAAGCTTAAAGGATATTAAAAGTGGTTACTGAAAGAATATCCATGTGAATTTAATAACAGGTATAAAGATGGCAGTCTGTATTCTCACTTAAAAAGAGAACTAATGCCTTCTATTCCAATATATTTTTTTAATACTTCACAATGGCAAGTTTGAAAGCTAAATGATGGCAAGAGCCATGTTCTACAGCTTGCCATTATATCTGCTATATCCAGCCCAGTGCCTGCTTTTACTAGGTGCTTCATAAATCATTGTTAAATGAGTGAATGAAGACATTAATAGATGTTCATCATCCATGCACAACAGTCGTGTGAAGAGAACAGTCCCTCAAGATAAGGAACGGTAAAATATAAAGAGAAAAGTTACATTCATTACCACTTACTGAGCACTTATCATAGAAGTGCTTGTAAAGTGACTGAGTATTCTGTACATATTTCAGGTTCCTTACAGACTTATTTTAAGCTCTATAACTTGTACATTTTTAAAACCTTTTGATCTTGTGTACTTTATCCTGAACTCCCAGCTTTGAGATAATCAAGTGCATACATTACCATCCCCTATCCTTTTATTTGGCCTAAAAGTGTTTATAAATATTTAGTAATTTTCTGAATCATGCACTTTTCAGTTCCAAGAATTTTTCTAAAGATATAAAAGCATAACCAAGGAATGGCATCCTTGGAAACTGAAGACTGTAGAATGTTAACATCTCAAGGTGATTTAAGCTCATGCCCTCATTTGAAAAGAGGAGGAAACAACTCTCAAAAACTGAGCTGCCCTAATTCACACAACATTTGGTGGCAAGTGTGCAATTGAAGATAAATTCATTAATAGCTGATTAATCTCAATAAGCAAACAGTTGGCAGAATTGAACTGAAAACAAAAGGAAGATATTTTAGTTTGCTTGCTTGTTCATATTCAAACAGGAGAATTGGGAATGTGTAGTCTGTATTTTATTGAGTGGTATTTTAGAGCATGTCAAGGAAAAAATAATGTTCTCAAAGAGAAGCTACATAGCTTGCATTAGAATCCATGCCAAGACAAGAAAAACAGATAAAAGAAGGCCAAATTCTATATAAAGCAGATTGAACCTCAACTCAACTGGACATCTCAGCAGATGGCAAAGTCTGTTAATTATATGACTTAAGTTAAACCTTTCTTTGGCTTTTAAGATTTATTCTCCCTGCCTAATCACTAAATATTCCAGAAATTGGGTTTTCAGGTGGAATGTTTATCTAAAATTTTAATAATTAGTTTTAGCCTTTGTCATATATTTATTCAACTTAACATTCATAACGATTTGAATCCATCAGATAAAGAAAACCTTCAGGCTTGTGCAATATTCTGAATTTTACAGATCTGGTGAACTATTAAGATATGACTGAATTGTGTTGGTTTTATAAACCCAGCAAGATGATACCCAAACTAGTACTTGCGATGTGCCCCTTTGCCACTAGATGAAATTTTGGTTTGCTCCATCCATCCATTAATACAAAAGTTATTTATCGAATGCTTGCCACGTGCTTAAGCATTTTAACACAGGAATAAGTAAATATTCTGATGATGCAAAGGGAAGAACAAAGGGTGTCAATGTAGAACAGGAATTTAGGAAGACTTCAAGAGGAGGCAGCTTGTGAGTTGGGCTTTGCGTAAAGAGAAGCATTTCAGAAGGTTAACATGATGATTCCTGGGAGTGCAAGGGAACCTCTGAGAAGAGCAATAATAAATAAGCACTGCACAGTGAAGGAAAAATCAACAAAACTAAAAGGCTACCTACAGAATGGAAGAAGATATTTGCAAATGACATATCCGATAAAGGGTTATATACAAAATATATAAAGAACTTATAAAACTCAATACCTAAAAAACATAATGCAATCAAGAAATGGGCAGAAGACATGAACAGACATTTTTCCAAAGAAGACATACAGATGTTCAACAGACACATGAAAAGATGCTCCACATCACTCATCATCAGGGAAATGCAAATCAAACCTACAAGGATTTAGCACCTCACACCTTTCAGAATAGCTAAAATCAACAACACGGGAAATCACAGATGTCAGCGAGGGTGTGGAGAAAGGGGAACTCTCTTGCACTGTTGGTGAACGTAAACTGGTGTAGCCATCTGAAAAATAGTATGGAGTTTCCTAAAAAGTTAAAAAATAGAACTGCCCTATGATCCAGCAATTGCAGCACTAGGTATTTACCCGAAGAAGACAAAAATACTAATTCAAAGGCATACATGCCACCAATGTTTATAGCAGCATTACCTACAATAGCCAAATTATGGAAACAGTGCAAGTGTCCATTGATTGGCAAGTGGATAAAGAAGATGTATATATAAACGTGTGTGTGAATGTGTGTACATGTATACACACATATGTGCACACACACATGCTGGAATATTACTCAGCCATAAAAACGAATGAAAGCTTGCCGTTTGCAATAACATGGGTGGAGCCAGAGAGTATTATGCTAAGCAAAATAAGTCAGAGACAAATACCATACGATTTCACTCACATGTGGAATTTAAGAAATAAAATAAGTATGGGGAAAAGAAGAGAGAGAGAGACAAACCAAGAAATAGACGATTAATTATAGAGAATGAACTGATAGTTACCAGAAGGGAGGTGGGGGGATGGGTTAAACAGGTGATAGGGATTAAGGAGTGCAGTTGTGATGAGCACTGGGTGATGTATGGAAGTATTGAATCACTAAATTGTACACCTGAAATTAATATTACACTGTATGTTAACTACTAGGAATTTAAATAAAAACTTAAAAGCAATAAGCAGGAGGTCCTTTCCCTGGACTCATTTTGGAAGAATATAATGCTTTCAAATGGAGATATAGATCAGGAGGCCAAAATGACTTTAGCCATATTTCAATACCAAATAAATGGAACTCATTCATTTAAGATCCCATACTTTCTGGAATCCTTACATTTCTAATAATTAATATGCCATAACAAATGTCGAAGTATCTCAAAAATGCAGTGTTGATAAAACAATGTCATGATGATACTGTGTTTGATTAAAAGTAAGAAAAAGTTTTACATGCAACATGACAACTAGATATGAATGATAAAGATGTGGATCCATTTGCATATACGCACATTCTTGTAATAGAGATAACTACACCTGTATTGACAATAGTCATTTCTGATTAATAGGTTATTTTAATTTGCTTTAATAGTATGATGATTTCTTTGATTGGACTTCAAAAAAGAAAAAGTTAGATTTGAACATCCTAGCACCCATCACAGCTTTTGGTGTTGCAAAGTTCCTCGGTCATCTTCCAAATAAGGTTTTGTGTACTACCCCCAAAACCAGAAAATAGATACATAATAGAAGTCATTTCTTAAGGCCCGGGTGGTTTCAATGTTCATAGATATCTGTAATTGATGAAGACAACTGTAGCCTTTTTAGGCAAACTGCCCAGTATGAACATTCAGTTTTATATGATGCATAAAGCACGGAGGTCCACTTTTCTAAAAGATCTACCATTAGATTTTTGTTTTAAATGTTGTGTTTTCCTTGTTCATTTAGATAATCTGTAGAGTTACAAAATATCTGCAATTCAACTTCATGTTTACTCTATAAAATTAGGGACTTCTATTACATTATGTTAGTTTATTTTAGTAGGTAATACAAGAGCCTTTATTAAACAAACAATGGAGCTAGATCATAATTACTTTAAAATAGCAGTGAACTTGCTCTGACTTCAGGATAATTTAGTTTTGCCCCCAAACCAGCCCCACTGCAATATTTCTCTTAGGAAAAAAAGTACCGTGGCCAGTCTCTTTCGAAAGGGAACTTAAAATCAGCTTTATGATGAATTTCTCAAGCATTTTATAGACCTCCCTATACAAGTTTTCTTGTTTTCTCAGACTAAAACCTGCAAGCCTGTCAATCCTTATGTCTTAATATAATCTATATGCATTTATGACAGGTGAACACGAACAACATCTGCTGAGGGACATAAATTTGATTTTACATTCAACTTGTCTTCGAGCAGGTTGGCTGTTGTCTGAATTGCTAGTGGGTACTCAATCAAAAATAGTGTCTCCCTTCACTTTTCTGTCAGGTTCTCCCAAGCTCCATGTCCCTCCTTATCAGACTGCTCTGTGAATCAAACACAAGGAGATACACTAGAAACTGATCAGGATGTGACAGTTTCTGAAAGGCTGAATGTAAGGACTTTGGAAAGACCCACAGTTATCCAGAGTACCTCAGGAATACTTAACTTTGTGATTTTTCTCATAATTCAGAGCATGTCATGCTGTAAGACACCAATTCTATGACAGCCCACACTTTTAACCTTAGAGAGATGACTGCTGATTAATTTGGTTAGGTGTTTTCTTTCCTTGATGAGCCCAATTAGCCTATTTCCTGTTGCAAGCTGTAGTCTTTTACTCCAGAAGCTGGACACTCTAAGGATACTGCTTAAAGAGACTCCCAGTACTGAGAGAGCGTGTGTGCAGTTTAAAAGATGGTCGTTTGATAGGCTCATGAGCTCTCTTATCAAGTAAATATGTCTGCTAAAGCTATATTTAAAAATTAAAGAAATGAGAGAAATCAATGTAAGTCTGACTATTTTACCTTGAATTAAAAGAAAGGAAATATTTTCAGAAGATTAAGTTTTGCAGTAGAATCACTCAAATCATCGACTAGACATTTTGACAAAGCGTGGAAGATAAAACATTTATCCATTCAAGAGGGGAATTTATTTGGTATTAATTATAAAAGCACTGCAGAAATTTTATACTGTTGGTGTTAATTAAAAGGTTTCTTTTCTTGCCAATCCTAACCCCCTTACGCTCTCCAGTTCACAACTAGGATCATACTATATATATACTTATGCTATTTTTTTCACTTCTCATCACAGTTTCCATATGGATACACAGTGATACCTTCAGAAAGTAATCTTTGACATCTTGCTATGGAAGATGAAGAATACAGCTCACTTACATTTCTTCCCATCACAACTACATTTTGTTTGTTATGTTATAAGATTTGCAATGCGAGTGTTTATAATATTTACATTCTCTTTTATAATCCTATTTCTCATAGTGGTTGATCATTAAGTTTCTTCTAAATTTATATGAGATCAGTTCTCACAGACCATCCATTCGTTTGTTTTATAGTTTCCCTTCCCGGAGTTGTGTATCCTATTCATTTATTTCTTGAGGGCTGGATTCCATTCTCAACTAGATTTTTCCAATTATTCTTTTTTTTTTTTGGAAAAGCTTTTTATGTCTTTAAAAGTGACCAAAATCTGGGCTGTGCATATTAGTTTTGTTTTTCTTTCCTTTTCTTTTTCTTTCTTTCTTTCTTTCTTTCTTTCTTTCTTTCTTTCTTTCTTTCTTTCAAAGATTTTATTCATTTGAGAGAGAGAGAGAGCAAGAGCATGAATATGAGGGGCGGAGGGAGAGGGAGAATCAGACTCCCACCCAAGTGGGGAGCCCAATGTGGGGCTCGATCCCAGCCCCAAGATCATGACCTGAGCCAAAGGCAAATGCTTAACCAACTGAGCCACCCAGGTGCCCCAGTTTTGTTTTTCTTTTAATAGTCAGTAGACATTGTTCTGTGTTTTCTGGGAGTGAATGTTGCTATGGCGAGGTCTGAGGCTGGCCTGATTTTTATACCTTGTAGCTAATTTAACACTTTGTCTCAATACCTTTACACTTCTTTCTCTATCCTTGTAGTTCAAAAACCTCACTGGAATATATCATTTCACTGATTATTTTGTAACTATTTTCTTAGGAAAAATTGCTGTGCCATATGGATCTATAGATATAGAACTTTTTTTCATAAGAAAGTTTTCTTCTAGTATGCCTATGAGAGTTTCTTGTCCTTGGTGGTGGTGGTTGAGTTGATCATTTGTCCAGTACTCTACCTTAAGGATGCTCTACTCCAAAGAGTGGACAAATCTGCCGTGCCTAATACAACTCTGACTGATTTTTGGACTTCCTTTGTATTTATTATTTTCTTATGCTTGTCCTCCATGTCATTGCCTCTATTTCTAGCAGTATCCATTCTACTTCTAGCTGCTTTTGTTGTGGCTTTCTTTTTCTTTCTTTTTTTTTTTTTTTTTTTTTAAGATTTTATTTATTTATTTGAGAGAGAGAGAGAGAGTGAGAAGGAGCATGAGAGGGGAGAAGGTCAGAGGGAGAAGCAGACTCCCCGCAGAGCTGGGAGCCGGATGTGGGACTCGATCCTGGGACTCTGGGATCATGACCTGAGCTGAAGGCAGTTGCTTAACCAACTGAGCCACCCAGGCGCCCGTGGCTTTCTTTTTCTTAATAATGGTTTAATTACTGTCTTTAATTTCTTTTCTCACTGTGGCCAGATTGCATTTCATCTCTTTAATTATCTCTTCTTTCATCTCCTGTATTGATTCTTTGATATTCTCTACAGCTATCAAAAATTCCATGTTTCTTTCCATTTTTTAAGAGTATAGAGGAATATTTGTCTGTAGTTTTCTTCATTCCCAATTCTCTGAAATGTATTGATGGCTTTTTATGTACTTTTTAATTTTTCTTTTTATGGGAGAAAGGACAGTGTAATGGTAACCATGTGTAGGCATCATGTTGAATCTTCGTTGAATAGTCGACATGTGACTTCCTCTTTGCTCACTGCAAGTATAAGCAAAAATATGCAGGTAGGGAGTAAAGTGAGACTGACAAGGACACTCTCTCACTAATGTACCTTCTGCTCTAGAAGAATATTTTTCTTCTGGTAGAGTAAATCACTAAGCAGAGAGGTTAGAGTGACTCATCATAAAGCTTCCTCACCAAGCAGCAACTTGTTTCTCTTCATTTTTTCTCATTTCTCCTTTGTTTATCTCCTCTCTCCTAAGTTATCTTGGCATCATAAATAGCTAGAATTCTGTAAGGACATTTCTGTGTTCTTGATGCCCTGTCCACTAACTCAGCCTCAGTCTTCTAAGGATGGGGCTATTCTTTGGGTCTCTCAGGACCTGCCAATGCACCCTTAGAAAAATTTGTACCTTGCTGGAGAGGTTTGCCAGGATTGATTGGCATTTTTTTAAATCTCAGTTTGAAACAAATGTCATTGTTTTGGGCAAACTATTTTCATATCTGTGATTTGTGGTTGTTCTATAATTTAATTATGAATTCTATGTTCCACCCTATTTTGTTATCCCTTTTGTTCATTTCCACCAATTTTAGTAAAGGAACTATACATACCTTTACTTCATCTTTTCTGTGTGAATTTCACGTGACTTCTTAATGTACAAAATACAAAGATTTCCAGATTAAATTTGATAAATATAAAAAAAAGTTTTAAAGTCCTCTCTCAAAGCCCAGTAGAAAATCATAATTTTCTATAAATTACCATCATTTGCAGTGCCTGTTTACAAATAGGTATGTTTTGCCGATTTTGTCCACTTTAATATGTAAGTAGACATCTTACCCCAGTAATCACTGGCTATCCTGTAAATGGTAAAGAGATATGAGGACCTTCTGCTACTATTTCCCTATCAAAGATAAAGTGATAGAACTTAATTTCACTGCCATGTACATCTATGTTTTAAATGGGAGCCTTCTTTTTTTAAATAGACTTTTTCACCCCCAGCAGTCATTGTTAGAAAGCATTAAATTGAGCATTCAAGATTAATTCCCTGGCAGGTCAAGAGGAGAACAGCATGTAGCCAATCCCACCTTAGTGTTTCTTCTTAAGGGCTCCAGCACAGTGTGAAAAAGTAAACAGTTGTGACAAGAGATGTAATGGATGAGCTGGTGTGACAGGTCACCCCAACTAAAGCTCATCCTCTCCTTAAGTATACTCTGTAATGAAGTGCACTATAGTTTTTTAGATCATCAAAGACTTGTATTGTAAACCCTATTTCTGGAGTGGAGAGGATCTTGAGTAAATATATTATGAGTGATGGTGCCTAGTGACACCAAAGGAATAAAAACAAATAATGAATAAAGTGTGCTCATCCTGAAGTATTAGCCTAGGAATCCCTGGTATTAAGATCCCCCTTCCCTCTTTCACATTCCTACTGCCATTCTCTCTTATGTATAAACACTTTCTATTCCAAATAATTTAGTTTTGTAGTAATTATTTGGAGAAGAGGGATTTTATAATTATTAAAGATAGTAAGCTTGTAGCATTTCTCCCCAAAAAACAACATATCTCATGCCTTTCACACAGTGGGAAAACATAGATACATGGAAAATGAATTTAGATAGTGGTCAAGCTGCCCTTCCCTATTTCATGAAATTATAAATAAACATGGGACACTTGCCTCTTCTCCCACTAATCTGCAAATATCAGGGAGATAGACTGATAGGAAGAAATAAAAAGAATGTCCTATTCACCAATATAAATTGTTACTCAAAACTAGAATAGACTATTTCAAAGAAAAGTTAAATTCCTCCGTTAAATTATATTTGTCTGGTGTTTAGTTTCCAATAATAACTATCATTATTGTTAATATCATCTGGTTTAATCTTCCTAGATAACAAGCATTCTTTCTTCAGTTTACAGAAAGCTGAGGTTTGCTCAAAAGTGTAGAATGGAAACCACAGCCTTCTAGACTCCAAGGGTCACAGTCTTTATTTCTATACTCTACTGTTGCAGTGCTGTCCATCATAATAACCACTAGCCACTTGTTACTACTGAGCACTTGAAATGTGGCCAATGTGATAAGAAACTGAATTTTTAATTTTATTTAATTTCGAATTTAGCCACATAGGGCTACTGTATTAAACAACACAGATTTGGTTAATCTTCTATAAGATTCTTTTTTTAAATTTTGTTATGCAGCAATAATTAATGCACTGAACATCGGCTATGATATCTTATAAAAATCCCTGTATCTAAAATCTTATGAAACTAAGATGATCTTAAAATACAAACAAACAAGTATTTAAAACCCAGTATCCAAGAACACATTTACATTTTGTTGTAAATACTTTAAGGGTTACTCCAAAGAGATTTTGAAAGTAAGAACTCAGTACTTTTGGCAAAATTAACTAGAAGTCTGTTGGTCAAGACATAGTGCAGCAAGGCAATGCCTGTTTTTCTCAGAAAACAGAAGAGTTTCTTTTATTTGGCTTATCCCCACTTTGGTCCTTCTTGTTTGGAAGCACAAAAGCAAAATGCCTTTGACTACTTACTGGGTCTCCCCAGCTCCTACGAAGCAAATCCCAGAAATCCTTGTAGACTTTTAGTTTTTCTTCCTTGCAGCCATGCAACACTGTTAGGAAATAAATCAGTACCCTGCGACTTTTGGGTTATTCCTTGGAGAAGTTAAAGTTACATCATTGTCTCTCAATGTGTGAGAGTTCCAGTTGCTCCAAATCTTGCCAGCACTTGGTAATGTCTTTTATTTTTAATATTAGCCATCCGAATGTCTAACAATATCTAGTTGTCAAAATTTGCATTTCCTGAATGACTATTGAAGTTGTGCATCTTTTCTTATGCTTACTTGTCATCTATGTATCTCATTAAAGGATCTGTTCAAGTTTTTTGTGCATTTTTTAATTGGGTTGCTTGCTTTCCTACTGTTGAATTTTAAGAGTTCCTTATATATTCTTTTTAGAAGGCCTTTGTTGGGGATGTGATTTGCAATTACTTCCTTCCAGTCTGTGGCTGGTCTTTTCATTCTCGTAACACTATCTTTCACAGAGCAAAAGGTCTTCATTTTTATGAAGTCCAATTTATCAGAATTTTTTCTTTTGGTTTCCTATCTAAGATCTCTTTGCCTGAGCATGGTCACAAAGACTCTGTTCTTTGTTTTCTTCTAAAAGTCCTATGCCTTTATGTTTAACATTTAGATCTATGAGATATTGTTTGAGATTCATTTTTCTTTCACATATAGATTTCAAATTTTCCAAGGACCATTTGCTGGAAAGACTAGCAATTCTTCATTTAATTGTGTTTGTATCTTTGTAAAAAATTAATTAACCATATTGTGTAGCTCTATTTCTGGACTCTATTGTGTTCCATTGAGTTATGTATTTATCCTTTTATCAATAACATACTATGTTTATTTCCATAGCTTTATCATAAGTCTTGAAATTGGATAGTATGGTTCCTCCTAGTTCTTTTTTTTTTTTTTAAAGATTTTATTTATTTATTTGACACAGAGAGAGAGATCACAAGTAGACAGAGAGGCAGGCAGAGAGAGAGGGGGAAGCAGGCTCCCTGCTGAGCAGAGAGTCCGATGCTGGGCTCGATCCCAGGACCCTGAGATCATGACCCGAGCCAAAGGCAGAGGCCTTAACCCACTGAGCCACCCAGGCGCCCCTCCTCCTAGTTCTTTTTCAAAATTCGTTGGCAATTTTAGTTCCTTTGACTCTCCATATAATTGTCAGAATCAGCTTCTTGGTGTTTAAAAGCTGATTCTCAATATGATTCTGTTGAATCTATAGGTCTGTTTAGGAAGAATTAGCACCCTGGCAATATCGAGACTTCTAATGCATGAACATAGCATATTTCTTCATTTATTTAGGTTTTCTTTTCTTTTTTAACCATGTTTTATAACTTTCAGCATACGCATCCTGCTTATATTTTTTAAATTTATGTTATTTATCAATGCTATTGTAAACAGTACTTTTAAGAATATTGATTCTTAATTGTATATTGCTGATATATAGGAATGCATTCGACTTTTTAAATATTGTGCTTGTATTCTGAAATCTTTCTAATATCACTTATTCTAGAAGGCTTATGTATTTTTTTTAATTCCTTGAAATTTTTCATGTAGACCATCATTACATGTGAATAGAGACAGTTTTATTTCTTCTCTTCTAATCTATATTTACTCCTATTTATTTTACTTGCTTTATAACACTGGTTAGGACTTTCAAGACAATATTGAATAAGAATAGTAAGAACAGACATACTTGTCCTTATCCCCGTATTAGGTAGAAAGCATTCAGTCTTTTACCCTAAAATATAAGGTAAGCTATAGATCTTTTTAGATGCCCTGTATTAGGCTAAGGGCACTTACTTTTATTCTTGGTTTGCTGGAAGGTTTTCGTTTTGTTTTGGGTTGTTTTTTTGTTTTTGAATCCTGAATAGATATTGAATTTTGTCAAATGATTTTTCTATATTCATTAAGAGAATCACATTTCTTCTTCTTTAACTTATTAATACCATGTCGAAATCAGTTTTGAATGTTGGTCCAGCCTTGTTTCCCACTTTGTTGTGATGTATTATTATTTTTATATTTTTCTATATTCAATTTCCTATGTTTCTTTGAGGATTTTGAGATTTTTTTCATGAAGGACTTTGATCTATAGTTTGGGGTTTGTTTTGTCATTGTTGTTTATAATGTCTTTATCTGGTTTTGCTATAAAAGTAATGCTGACTTCATGAAATGAGCTGGGAAATACTTTTTCCTTTTGGATTTTCTAGAAGAAATTGAATAGAAATGCTACTATTTCTTTCTTAAATATTTGTTAAAATTCACCAGGGAAACCTTCTGGGTTTGGAATTTTATTGGAAAGATTTTAACTATGAGTTCAACTTCTTTAATATCTACAGGCTATCCAGGTTTTATATTCCTTCTTGAGTAAGTTTTGATAGTTTATGTTTTTAAAGGAATGGGTACATTTCATTTCAGTTATCAAATTTTGGGTCTGCAAGGTTTGTAGTGATATTCCCTCATTTATTCTTCATATTGCTAATTTTTGACTTCTGTCTTTGTTGGCCAGTTTGTCTAGGCATTTATCAGCTTTAATGATCTTTATAAAGAACCTGCTTTTTAAAAATTTTTATTTATAATTTCTATTTTCAATTTCATTCTATTCTGCTTTTGTCTTTATTATTTTTTCTTTGTGTAGGGGAAGTAAAAAGTCTTTCCTACTATCCTCCCAGGTTCTCTGGCCCGTCTTCCATAAATTAGACTGACACAAGACAGATAACAAGAAAACACACAATTTATTTATAATAAGTTTTACATGATACAGGAGCCTTCATAAAGAAATGAAAACCTGAAAGAGTAATTAAACCTAATGCTTTTATACTAGGACTGATGACAAGTGAAAAGTCATGAGTAAGCACAGTTGGACAAAAAGATACGAGCTAAGAGTAGTAAACTGGGAGAAACTTAACAAGGCCTGTTCACTTGAATTCCACTTTGTACATTTTCATCTTCACAGAGATAATGATGCTCCTTTCCTTCAAGTATAAGAAGGGCACCTCTCACAAGAGGGTCTTATGACCTCCTTCAGGAGAGAAAGGAGAGGTCAGAGTCCTTCAACCACCTTCTGTTTCTATGACCTACTTCAGGTTAAAAAAAAGAGCGGGGGGAGGGATGTCAGAGAGTCCTTCCTGCATCTGACATTTCTCAAATTGCTCTAGCTTTACATATTCAGTATGCCAAAGTACTATACCTTGGGGTAGCATGTTCTGAACCCCATAATTTACATCTGTTCCATGCATGCATGGATTGAAAGCAAGCCCGGGATTTGTATTAGTTCATAATATAGAATTAGGGGATTACTTTCTCCAATCCTCTCTTCCCTGGGATTTTCCCATACTCTCCACTTCCAGAGGGAATGCTTATGCTTGTTTCTCTGGAGAGAAAGTTGTTTCTCCCCTTAAATTTTACATATTTCTTTTTTTTTAATGATCTTTTGTTTTAAGATTTATTTATGTATTTGACAGAGAGAGAGAGAGAGAGCGAGCACAAGTAGGCAGAGCACCAGGCAGAGGGAGAGGGAGAAACAGGCTCCTCACTGAATGGAGAGCCTGATGTGGGGCTCAATCCCAGGACCCTGAAATCATGACCTGAGCTGAAGGCAGACACTTAATGACTGAGTCATCTAGGTGCCCCAACTTTTACATATTTCTAAGTGACTACATCCACCCTTGGGGTGAAGTAGCAAGAGAAAAGAAGGAAGAAAAAAAATTATGGGTATTCTCCCCACACACTTCAACCCTTAGAGACCTTTTTCTGGTTCCTCTGGCCAGAGAGGCAGGTTTTTCTTTTGGTGCTTTATACACCCATGTCACTGTTGTCACGGTTACTGTCCCTACCACATCAATATAGCTCATGACTAGGACTGTTCTCAGAGCAAGGCTGAGTGAAAAGAAAAAAACAAAACAAAACAAAACCTCAGGTATTCCTCCTGTAACTTCTAGCTCATGGTATCCCATCTTTCCCAGTCGTCTGGCCGCAAAGAGGGATTGGGATTTCTCTCAATATTGCTGCCCATGGCCAATGCATAGTTTGATAACTTAGGCCATTGAGATATCCTAACCAGAAAATTCAATGGAACTGATCATTCCTCAAGTTTTTCCTTTCTTCACTACTGGCCTACAATTGATTGTTTACTTTTAAGAGTCCTCAGTTGCTTTCTGTATTTTGTCTGAACTCTTTGGTTATGATATGTAGAGAAATTGTCTCCAGCCGACTTCCTCCATCTTGGCAAGTACCATCCATTCTCTCCAACAAACGTTATAAGGAAAATTTTACTCAGAAGACCAGAGAAAGTTCTGGAAATTGGGCATAAAATGAATAAATTTAAATTTAAATAAATTTAAAAATCTAGGGATATTTGGGGTGAGTTAGGATACTGAACTCTAGAAGAAACATCTTTCCCCTCACTAAAAACAGATTGGATATATTTTCAGAGTTCCAGCAAAGTTGAAGGGTATTCATTCTTCATGATAGTGAAGTCCAACTGGCCTTTTTCCTCTGTGTCTGCAATAGCCATCATGCCTTTTACTCATTTAAATCACAGACAAAACATTCCATAAATGTAATAAGCAAGTCTGCTGTTTCATGTGGTTGACCACTTTTGTCTTCCTTATTACAGCCCTTATGTGAGGTTACATGGTAAGAGGGCAGAGTGAAGAAACATACACACAGATATACACATGGAGTGGAAATGTTTTGTTACAAAAGCTCTTTTTTGACTATTATTCACTTTTTTATTTGTGCCTTAAAACATAAATAGAAATCTCCTGATTTTTCCCACAGTATTTGTATCTGTGAATAAAAAATGCTTTAAAGTACTCCAAAACTTATTCAGATACTAGAGACTTTCATCATGTCTGTTTTTCACATTAAAATCAACTCTAGGGTTATGTAAATCAAATACCTCTAGATTTCTTATGAGATCAACAACCCCAAGTCTACATAGCCTGAGAAAGGAGTATATATGAATTGTTTCAGGGGATCTTAGTTTTAACTCTACTTCTTTGGCCTTTCTAGATACCTCCCTTTGTGTATTCCTCAGAAATATTCCTATTTCTGATGTATTTGTAATATGGTTATCTCATATGAATGAATGAATGAACTTACAAATATAGCTTCGTGCCCAGCTATGTTCATTTGGCAAATAATAATTGTGCCAAGAGTAATCCTAATTGTTATAATTAAACATAAATAAAAACAATAGATGTAATGGAGTAAGTGGGCACCCTACCTAATTCTATTCATCACAAGAATTTTAACTCCACATACTTTCAAAGACGGCGATACCTTGTTTTATCTTACTGCAAAACAACAGGTTGGCAATTTCTTGCTTTTCATTTCTTTTTTTTTTTTTTTTAAAGATTTTAATTTATTTATTTGACAGAGAGAGAGAGAGATCACAAGTAGACAGAGAGGCAGGCAGAGAGAGAGGAGGAAGCAGGCTCCCTGAGAGCAGAGAGCCTGATGCTGGGCTCGATCCCAGGACCCTGAGATCATGACCTGAGCCGAAGGCAGAGGCTTTAACCCACTGAGCCACCCAGGCGACCCTCTTGCTTTTCATTTCTATGGCAAAATACTCATTCTCCTGGCTTTCTAAAGACTGAGCAGGCCTCTTCTAAAATGCCTTGAACCTTTGAAAAGCAAAAACCATGAACAATATATAAATGGCCATTATGTTTATAATAAAGGAGAACAGAAAGAAGTAGTGAGGTGTTAGGAACTAGTGAAGGAGAGAGGGCGAAGGAAGGAGGTAGGGAGGAGGTCAGAGAGGAGGAAAGGAATACTCTTTTTCCCCTCAATATGCACTTTAGTCAACGAAAGAACTGGTGCTTTAAACTATTAATATTAATATATACATATGTAATAGAGGAAATAAATGCTACATTTTACATCAATAATCTTCAGTTGTTTTGGTGACCTAACATTTCATAGTAAACGTGATATTTTGCTATTCAGTAGAGGGCTTAAGAAAAATAGAGCAGAACTCTTCCTTGTGAAATATTTTTTTTATAAAGAGTTCTAGGACCAGTTTTGAATCCAGATGTTGTTATTCATCTGGAAGATCAATTCTTATGGCTAATATACTTTATTAATATTATAATTTTCATTTAAAACCTTAGAGATTGTAAGAAGAACATAATTCTCATAATTCCGTCCCTTCTTATTCCTCTATTCCTCTCCTAAACTTTAAACACAGGTTAAAAGGCTTTCAGAATTGAGCTAATCAGGCTATGCACTTTCCACATTTGATATTTTTCTGTACTTTTGGTATTGCTTGAGAGAGAGCATCTTGTGCTATTATCATAATTGCCATCTTTCCATTTAATAAAGTTCGCTTTTTATCTGAAAAGATTTCCTTTAACAGTTAAAAGCTTTTCTGCATTAATACCTCACAACAGAAGGATTCTATATAGAACAATATTCAGTATACTTTGGGCAATCCATTTAAAGAATTTGGTTAGTAAAGTACTAAAATGATATTATAATAAGTTGGTGCCATTTATTAGACAATTGCTTAGGATGACTTCCCAAACAGCATTATAAAATGATCTTAAAGTAAGCAGAATATTATTTTAATAAATTTTCTGTTTCTTTTCCTTTTTATCTTTTATTTTCCTCTTGTCACTTTCACAGACCAAATCCTGTGTGGTATTTTACCGTGTCTTACGGCGTGGGGGGACGTGTATATTCTCAACAGTTCTTTGTTTTAAGCTGGTAATCATTATTTAAAAATCATTCTCCAAAAGCAATGAATACATTTTTTGGCCCGTTACTCAGATACACTCTTTTTAAAAAAGAAAAAAAGTACATTTGTTTTAATCACAGCTTTACTGGGAGATAATTCACATATCACAAAGTTCACCATTATAAAGTGTACAATATAGTAGGTTTTAGTAAATTGAGAGTTGTGTAACCATGACCAGTACCTAATTGCAGAACATTTTCAACATCCCAAAAGAAACCCCACACCTATTAGCGGTCACTCCCTATTCTGTCTTACCTCAGCATCTAATAACTACTATTCTCCTTTGTGTCTCTATGAGTATGTCTATTCTAGATGTTTCATATAAATGGAATCATACAATATGTGGTCTTTTATGACTGGCTTCTTTCACTTACAATAATGTAGTTCAAGATTCATCTATGTTGTAGCATGCATCAGTACTTCACTCATTTTTATGACCAAAAGATATTCCATCATATACATACACAATGTTTTGTTTATCCATTTTTTACTTGATAAACGTTTGGGTTGTTTCTACTTATTGGCTATTGTGAATAAAGCTGCTATACATATCGGCATACAAGCTTATATGTGGACATGTTTTTCCAGTTTTCTTGGGTATATACTTAGGAGTGGAATTTTTGGGTAATATGGTAGTTCTCTGTGTAACTTTTTGAGGGACAGATTTTTCCAAGGCAACTGCTCAATTGTACGATCTCATTACCAATGTGCAAGGGTTCGATTTTTCCACATGCCCTCCAGTACTTGTTCATCCTAGCTATATGCGATAGGGTTGAAGAGGCATCTCAGTGTGATTTTGATTTTCATTTCCCTCCTGACTTTTGGTGGTGAGTGTCTTTTCATGTTCCTATTAACCATTTGTATATCATCTATGGCAAAGTGTCTATTCAAATACTTTGGCCACTTTTCCATTGGGTTATTTGTCTTTTTGTAGTTGAATTTTAAGTGGTCTTTATATATCCTGAATAAAAGTCACTTATCAGATATATGATTTGCAAATTCTTCCTTCCATTTTTCAGCTCTTCTTTTCACTTTTTTGATGGTGTCATTTGAAGCTTGCAAGTTTGTAATTTTAATGAAGTACAATTTATCTATTTTTTTTTTCTTTTTGATTTTGGTGTTCTGTCTTAGAATTCTATCATTGCCCAATCCAAGATCAATAAAATTTAGACCTATTTTTTTTTCTTTTCATAGTTTTCTATAGTTTTAGTTTTTATACTTAGGTCTCTGATCCATTTTGAGTTAATTTTTGTATGTGGTGTGTGATAGTGGTCCAACCTCATTCTTTTTTTTTTTTTTAACATGTAGTATATTATTTGCTTCAGGGGTACAGGTCTGTGAGTCATCAGTCTTACATAATTCACAGGACTCACCATAGCACATACCCTCCCCAATGTCCATAACCGAGCCACCCTCTCCCTCCCACCCCCCAATCCCCAGGAACCCTCAGTTTGTTTCCTGAGATTAAGAGTCTTTTATGGTTTGTCTCCCTCCCGATCCCATCTTGTTTCATTTTTTCCCTCCCTACCCCCCACAACCCCCCGCCCTGCCTCTCAAATTCCTCATATCAGAGAGATCATATGATAATTGTCTTTCTCTGATTGACTTATTTCGCTTAGCATAATACCCTCTAGTTTCATCCATGTCATTGCAAATGGTGAGATTTCTTTTTTTTCTGATGGCTGCATAGTATGTATACTATGCATAGTATATATACTATATATATAGTATATATATATACCACATCTTTATCCATTCATCTGTTGATGGATATCTAGGTTCATTCCATAGTTTGGCTATTGGGTCCAAACTCATTCTTTTGAATATGGATGGATATCCAGTTGTCCCATCATCCGTTTCATAATGTCTGAACATAAGTCTAAGAGAACATTTGCAAACATGTTGCAAGAATTCTGTATTCTGAGGAAAATATGATGAAATGATCTGAAATAAAATGTCAACCCATTCAGTTGGTTGGCATATCATGAGACATGTAATGATTCATTATTATAAATTTGTCCAGGTTTCCTGTTATCCAAAGAAAGTTATATGTAGCTGGTCCTGTTCATCAAAGGTATGCATTGACTGTGGAATGGAGATAGTTCATCAGGTTTTTCTACAACCTGCACAGTAGACTTCAGTAATATTTCCTCTCCTCTTTAATTTCTCTGGTACCCTATACAGAGAAGTAGTTCCACGCAGAACAGGATTTGCCTCTCTGGATATAGGTAGCTTCTCCACTTAACTTAGTAAATGAGCATCTGTATTAGTAATTGGTTTCTTGCAGATTTGGTAAACATGTATTTACCTACAGCCTAATCATCTCTGAATCAACAAATGACATCTCACTTCTGTTTTGCAAAACTGAGAAACCAGTTGAGGATAGTGGAAATGTTATCATTGAGGGCTCAACTTAGTGGCCAGCTGGGCTTTCCTTCTCTGACAGTTTTCCTTAAATGTAGCACATAAAAGCAAGGAGAGCATTAAAGCCATGTTTAAAATGTGTAATATCAAGGCAAGGCCTCAGGGAGAGGGGGAGAGTGCTGGATGGTCTGGGTGCCTCTTGAGCCACATCATAAAAGTACTTGGCATCTATCCTACATGTTAAGAAAAGGTGAGGTAGGATAAAACAGAAGACAGTGCAATCATATTTGGAGAGATTCTAGGCTCTGCCACTAACTGACTTTACAATGTTGAGCCATTTCCATGTTTCGGTCACACTTGGTGATCTCAGGTGTAAATTGGGCATGCGTATCATTACTTGAATTTGTTGACGTGGAACATTCAAGGAACAACCAGCAGCATTCCTAATACTTGGTACTTTCAACAAATGTTAGCATCCTTCTAGCTGTCTCTCAGACTAACCTAGACACTGCCCTTGATATTGGTGAAGAAGTCAAGTTTGCTGACAAGTTTAAGTTTGGAGTTAGCTTTGGGGTAACACCTACCCATTTTTTCTGTCACCAGCCGTGATCACAAAGTGTCTGCTGAATTCTCTCAAACATCCTTACCCCTAATTTCTCAGACACAGTGAATTAAGACGGATAGTAATTTTCTCTGGAGATCAAGACTTAAATGTTTAATCTGTTGTTAGAATACAAGGCGGGTTCTTAGACCTATAGCCATCTTAGTGGCTAATGGTGGGTGATCAGAGATCATTCCTTGTGACGAAAACAATTTCTTTCCCTCACACCTTGAATATCATTATGAATTCCTCATGGGACTCTATTATTATCTGCTTTGTGTCACTTTTGTGAATTTCCTCCTCTGCCTTCCCCATCCCTCAGAAAGGGTGCAATTACAAATTCACAAAACAATTGAACTTGGAGTTTGAAACAGCATCTCACCCTTGGCAACCAAAATCCTTAATTATTATGCACCTTGTAAGTGAAAAAATAAAAGCTAAAAAAGATAAAATTTATCTTGATGAATAAGAATCAGTACTTGCCATGAAGGGCTCTTACAGAGCTGAATTTTCAGTGAAAAAACTATAATTTTAGATTTTGATTGTACAAATTTTATACCATATTAGAATGGTTTATGCAATATAGTTTTATTTTTTAGTTGAGCTTCTGGAGTCCAAAGACTACCAGAACCTGGTCTTTTGTTTTGTTTTTGTTTTATTTTCTGATATTAATAACATGAGAACCTTCATTCATATGGTTATTTGAAGTACCATTACTGGGAAATACTGATGGGAACAAACTTTCCTTGTTGACCTGATAGAGAAACTGAGGCTACAGAACATATATATGCATAAAGTCACAGTGTTTTGTTTTGTTTTTATTGAGATATAGTTGACATATAAAATTACCTTAGTTGCAGATATGCAATGTAATGATTCAGTATTTGTGTGCATTGTGAAATGATCACTACAGTAAGTCTTGTTACTTTTTTTTTTGAGATAAGAAATGTTAGGATTTACTCTCTTTGTAGTTTTCAAATATGTCCTATAATATTATTGACTAGATCACCACACTGTCCATTACATCCTGATGACTTACTTATTTTATAACTGGAAGTTTGTACCTCTTGACCCCCTTCACCCACCTCCTTTAGCGACAACCCCCTTCCTGCCTCCCTGCTAATGAACACCATTGTGTTCTCTGTATCTGAATTTTGTTTTGCTTGTCCATTTGCTTTAGTTTTTAGATTGCAAATACAAGTGAGATCATACACTATTTGTCTTTCTCTGACTTACATCACTTAGAATAATACCTTCAACGTCCATTTATGTTGTCATAAATGGCAAGATGTCATTCTTTTTATGGCTGAGTAATATTCCTTTGTGTGTGTTTGTGTGTGTGTGTGTGTACATGACTTTTTTTATATACAGTCATATGTTTATGGACATTTAAGGTACTTCTGTATCTTAACTATTATAAGTAATGCTGCAATGAACACAGGAGTGCATATACTTTTTCGAGTTAGTGTTTTCATTTTCTTCAAATACCTAGAAGTGGAACTGGTGGATCATATGATGGTTCTATTTTTAATTTTTTGAGGAACCGCCAAACTTTCTCCACAGTGAGTGTACCTATTTACATTCCCACCAGTAGTGCATGAAGTTTCCTTTTCTCCACATCCTCACCACTTTGTTATTTCTTGTCTTTTTGGTATTTACTCTAGTAAGTGTGAGGTAATATCTTACCATGGTTTGATTTGCATTTCCCTGATGATGAGTGATGTTGAACATCTTTTCATGTGCCTGTTGGCCATCTTAATGTCTTCTTCGAAAAAATGCCTATTCATATCCTCTGCCCATTTTTTAATTGGATGGTTTATTATTTTTTTACCTATTGAGTTGTATGAGTTCTTTATATATTTTGGATATTAATCCCTAATCAGATATATGATTTATAAATATTTTCTCCCATTTGGTACATTGCCTTTTCATTTTGTTGAAGGCTTTATTTGCTATACAGAAGATTTTCAGCGTGATATAATCCCATTTATTTTTGCTTTTGGAGTCAGACCCAAAAAATCAAGACTGATGTCAAGGAGTTTACCACCAAAGTTTTCTTCTAGGAGTTTTATGGCTTCAGGTCTTAAGGTCTAGGTCTTTAATCCATTGTGAGATAATTTTTATATATGATATAAGATAGTCTAGCTTCATTCTTTTGCATGTTTACACAATTGTCCAGTTTAAACTCCACTTATTGAAGAAACTTTCCTTTCCCCATTGCATATTCATGCCTCCTTTGTTGCAAATTAATTGACCAAACATACATGGGTTTATTTCTGGGCTCTCTACTTTGTTCATTGATCTATGGGTCTATTTCTGTGTCAGTATCATCTATTTTGACTGCTATAGCTTTGTAGTATAGTTTGAAATTAGGAAGTATGGTGTGTCCAGCTTTGTTCTTCTATCTCAGGATTGCTTTGGCTATTTCAGATCTTCTGTGGTTTTACATGAATTGTAGATTGTTTTAGTTCTGTGAAAAATTACATTTGGATTTTGGTGGAGAGTACTTTGAATCTGTAGATTGCTTTTGGTAATATGGACATCTTAACAATATTCTTTCCATTCATGAGCACAGAATATCTTTCCATTTATTTGCATCTTCATCAGTTTATTTCATCACTATGTTAGAGTTTTCAGTGTATAGATCTTTTACATCCTTGGTTAAATTTATCCTCTATGGTTTATTCTTTTGATTCCATTGTAAATGGAATTGTTTTCTTGTTAGTGTATAAAAACACATAGGGCGCCTAGATGGCTCAGTGGGTTAAATGTGTGCCTTTGGGTCAGATCATGATCTCGGGTCCTGGGATCAAGTTCCACATCAGGCTCCCTGCTTGGTGGGGGGGACACTTCTCCCTCTCTCTCTGTTCCTCCTTTCCTGCTCATGCTCCCTTTCTTTCTCTCTCTCTCTCTCTCTCAAATAAATAAAAAAAAATCTTTAAAATAAATAAATAGATAAATAAAAACACAATAGAATTTTGTACCCTGCAACTTTAATGAATTCATTTATTAATTCTAATAGCTTTATTGTGGGATTTTTAGGATGTGCTGTATATAAAATCTTGTTGTTCACAAATAGTGACAGTTTATCATTTTCCTTCTCAATTTGGATGCTTTTATTTCCCTTGCCTGAGGAGACATATCTAGAAAAATGTTGCTATGGCCAATGTCAGAGAAATTACTGCCTGTGTGCTCTTCTAGGATTTTTATGGTTTCAGGTCTCACATTAGGTCCTCAATCCATTTAAGTTTATTTTTGTGTGTGGTGTAAGAACATTTCATTCTTTTGTATTTAGCCGTCCAGTCTTCCCAGCACCATTTTTGAGGAGACTGTCTTTTTCCCACTGCATAGTCTTTATGCAGTGCTCTCTTTTTTATTATTATTACAATTTTTGCTTTAGTCTGTTTTGTCTAAGTATAGACATTTCAGCTTTCTGTTTTCCTTTTGCATAGAATATCTTTTTCCATCCTTTCAATTTCAGTCAGCATGTGTCCTTACATCTGAAGCTATCCTCTTATAGACAGCATATAGATTGGTCTTGGGTTTCTTTTTGTCTGTTTATTTGTTAATTTTTTTTTTTAATTCATTCAGCCATGCTCTCTTTTTTTGATTAGAGAATTTAGTCCATTTACATTTAAAGTAAATACTGATGGGTATGTACTTAATGCCATGTTAATTGTTTCCTGGCTATTTTATACTTCTACTTGCTTCCTTTCTTCTTCTTTCTTCTCTTTTCTTGTGGTTTGATGACTTTTAGTGTTATGCTTAGATTCCTTTCTCATTATCTTGTGTATGTACTATAGGTTTTTGCTTTGTGGTTACCATGAGGCTCACATATAATAGGCCCCATATAACAGGGTATTTTAGGTTGATAGCAAGTTGAGTTCGTACAAATTCTAAAACTCCACATTTTTATTCCCTAACCTATGATTCATGTTTTTTACGTCACATTTTACATATTTTTATTTTATGCATCCCCTGATTATCATAGTTATAGTTATTTTATTACTTTTGTTTTAACCTTTATACTAGCTTCATGTGATTAATTCACTACTTTTACTATATATTTACCTTTACCAGTGAAATTTATACTTTCATATGTTTTACTAATTAATGCCCTTTCTTTTCAGCTTAAAAAAAATCCCTTTAACTCTTCTTGTAAGGCTGGTTTAGTGGTGGTGAACTTTTTTAGCTTCTTATTGCCTGAAAAACTCTTTCTCTTTCCTTAAATTCTGAATGATAACCTTGCCAGATATAGTTAGTTGGAAGATTTTTTTCCTTCAGCACTTTGAATATATTGTGTCATTCCCTTCTGGCTGGCAGAGTTTTTGCTGAAAATCTTCTGATAGCCTTATGGGGGTTCCTCTGTTCATAACGAGTTGGGTTTTTTTTTCTTGCTGCTTTTAAGATTCTCTCTTCAACATTTGACGTTTTAATTATAATGTGTCTTGGTGTGGATCTTTTTGGTTTCATCTTATTTGGAATTCAGGGCTTCTTGGATCTAGATATGTTTCCTTCCCCATATTAGGAAGTTTTCAGCCATCATGTCTTCAAACAAGTTTTCTGCTCCTTCCTTTCTCTCTTGTCCTTCTGGGACTCTTTTTTTTTTTTTTTCCTTCTGGGACTCATAACACAAAAGTTACTCTGCCTGATGTTGTTCCATAGTTTTCTTATACTATCTTCACTTTTTAAATACTCTTTTCATTTTGCTGCTTTGTTTGTGTGAGTTCCACTGCCTTGTCTTTTAGATTGTTTATTCTTTCTTTTGCTTAATCTAGTCTGCCCTTGTACTTCTCTAGTGTATTTTTCAGTTGAGTTATTATATTGTTCAGCTCTGTGACTTGTTTGGTACTTTCTTATATTTTATTTCTTTTTGTTCATTCTTCTCCCAATTTGTGTAGAATGGGCTTAAGGAATGGCCTTGTGTAGGACAGAAACTCTGTCATTCAAATTTGCCCTAGCTGTTGATTTATTCTTGATAGGTCCCAATCCTTGGAGATGTGCCAAGACTTGAAGGTGTTTCAAAGGGAGGGATCTTAATCAGTGTTAGTTTCATTCAGATTGGAAGCCAGACCCTCAGACAGCAGCTTTTAAAGTACACGAATATAAATATGCAGTCCTTTGTGATTGCAACTGTTATATCCTCATTGCCTCCAAACCAGGTGATGCAGTATGCTCTTGGTGACTTTGCAAATATAGGGGCTCCAGACAAGTGTATGAGCTCCTTCCTAGAAGTTGCTGATGATTTGGAGAGAGGGCTAGGGAGAGCACAAAGATGGCGTCCCCCAGCCCATGTTTCCTGAGAGCAACTTTCTAGCCTTGAAATGTGTGGCAAATCTGAAGTCTGCTCCTCAGGATAAAGGTCTAGGACAAATATATAGGCCTTTATCGTATGAAGACTGGGGATACGTTTCGACTATTCTCTGCATAATGCCCTGGAAATGGTAGACTACCAAAAACTGTGTCTCTGATTGTTACAGTCCCTTGGGACCCAGAAGTGTAAGCCCTTCTTGCCACCAGAGCCAGATGATCAAGGAACACCCCTTTGTGGACTGCATATGCCCACCAGCTTAGTGAAGCAGTGGGAGAGCACTGGGCTTGGGCACATCCACTGGCATTAGTAAGGCATAGGGAGAGTACAGGGCCAGGGTGCATTTGCCAATGCTATCAAGGTAAAGGAAAAGGGCAAAAATGGCTCCCGCCAGTGCCTCCATTCCCTAGGGAAAGTCCCAACACACTCCTGCACCTCTTGCAGATGCATAAGATTAGCAAATGAATCTCCTTCACATATAGTCTAGATATCATTCCAACTGCTGCTTTTTTGCTGGTCCCAGGGGCAAGTGAGTCTGTATGTGATCTCTCTAATAGAAGTACCTCGGTTCCCTACAGCCCTTATGCTCTCCTGGATGTAAATCCTATTGGTTTTCCAAGCCAGACCTTTTGGGGACTTATCTCTCCATTGCAAGTTTCAAGGGTTGGAATGGCTTATTTGGGAAAGGAACCCTTTGCTCCTCAGGCAGAGGCTCCCAGTTTGTGAGATCCCTCCCAATAGTGATTCACCACACTGGGGCGGGGGGGGGGGGCGAGGGAGGGGGAGACCATGTTTCTACTTTTCCTGTCCATCTCAATGTGACGCTTTTACCATTTGTTTGAAGGATTTGTTTAGCTAGTTTTCGGGGGTTTTTCAGAAGGAATTGTTCCACATATAGCTGTAGATTCAGTGTGTCCCTGGGAGGACACACTGTTGAGGAGCTTCCTGTGCTACCATCTTGGACAGCACCCCCCTCCCCCCGCCAAACCTGATCTTTTAATATATAAGTTGGGGGGTGGGGGAGACTTTTAAAATGAATTACATTTATACTTGCAGTCTGGGCAAGTAATGGCCAATGTGGATGTGTTTGTGTGCACTTGTAGATTCACTTACAACATTTATTTCTTACCCATTTATTGACTTTTCAGTGAGACTTTTTAAAGGTAAATTTTTTTCCCTCTAAACTTTTATTTATTCATAACCACCTCTTGATCTATCATGTAAATGTCTGTGTTTATAGATATTTCTATGAGGAATGGTCTTCTAAGCTCCAAGATTTTAATTGCTTCAGCCAGCAGGTGGAAGTTTGTGTGCATTTAAACATTAACCTGTGTTGTTGTTACTGTTGTTAGTTATTCAGAAACATTTGTTGATCCCCTATTGAGTACTTGCCATCCCTCTGTGGGGGATAG
Organism: Potos flavus; assembly: GCA_028534135.1. Taxonomy (NCBI): domain Eukaryota; kingdom Metazoa; phylum Chordata; class Mammalia; order Carnivora; family Procyonidae; genus Potos; species Potos flavus. The sequence goes on along the minus strand of CM052898.1, from coordinate 67,001,894 downwards.
AAACAAAAGAACCAGTATTCTACAGAAAATATGTAGTTCCTTCCTGTCTATTTATGAGGTTATGAACCAAATATACATACATACATGGAGAATCTGCAAAATATGCTGTTTCTTTATTTTTCTGTCTTTTCTTGTATAGTTCCCTCATTGTAGAAATCTGTTTCCCTTGGTTGTACCATCTTTGTTGACATAATCTCCTAGGATGCCAGAGCAACAAGGGAAGCTTATTTAATCATTAAGTAAAGAATTAAAGGATGAAGAAGAAATTGATTAAGGAGGTAGTTTCCTCTAAAGATATCTATGTTATCTTGGAATTGATACAGAAAAAAAAAGATACTGTATTAAGAAGTGGTTAATAATCAGACATAGAACCAAGACGTCAGAATTATTTAAATATTTGAGCAAACTTTAGTAGAAATTTATGAACAGCAACCCAAAGCATAGTCTTCACAAAAAGGAAAGAAGGCTGTCAGAAATTAAATTCTGATTGGGTAATCATGGAGCAGACGAGGAAGAAGAAATGCAAGGAACTAAGATGCTTATGGAGTTCTCTGATTAACCCAGATATGAAAATAAAAGATGTTAAAATAAAAGAAAACATGAGAAGATCCAAGGATGAAGATAAAGAGTGACACAAGCAGTTTACTTTTTTAGAGGTCTTGGGTAGTAGTCTGTGGAGTTCTGTCTTAGCCTTGTATCATCACACATCATTATCAAGACCATGAAAGAGGATATCAGAATCATGTTTATCATGCTTGCCTAAGACATAAGAAAAGAATGACTATTCTAAAACTCTTGACAACGCAGAAAAATGGATCAAATCTTACCAAGGGAAACATTAATTGATATCTGTAAAGTTACATACTCACATTTAAAAAACATCTGCCTCTAAATGGAATAGGGAATGAGCTTACCAGCAGCACTCACAGTGGTCGACAGGAAGTTCAGCATGACTCAGTAATGTGGTATGCCTGCTTGGTAACTTCATTTGATGCTCAAATGCAGATCAAAGATTATGCTGGTGAACCATACTTGGAATAGTATGTTCCATCTGGGTACCATATTTTAAGGGAAATGTTGACCAAGTAGAATATGTCCAGCGCAGAGGACTATGATAAGAGTGAAAAGGGGATTAAAAACATTACTCACAGAAAAACACATATGAAGAGGGACTTTAGCCTATAGAAGAGGAGATATTCACAGAGCTGTAACAACTGTCTTTGGATTCGGGAAAGGCTTATCTATGAAATAGTGATTATGCTTCATCTCTGTGTCTAGGAGAGTAGAGCCAGAGCAAGGGTAGGAACTAAGGTGAGGCAGGTTTTGGCTCAGTATTGAGAAAACCTTTAGAACATTTAAAATTTTCAGATACGAGGTTGGTTTCCTCAGGATGTCTGTACCATTACAGATGTTTACAGTGAAGGTCTGGTCTCCAAGTCCCTTCAAGTCCATCAGAGTGCTTGCTGCCTCCATTCCCTCTCATGCTCAGCCTACTCTCTGTTTCACAGTAGTCCTCCCAGACCCTCCCTTTCTATCCAATTTCCATCCATCCATCCCATTCCTCTTCTGTCTTTCCTAGGCACTTTATTCCGTCCCAAATTTTCTAGGCTTCCTCCATCCCCAAGTCCCTTAACATACTTATAGTCTCCCCGAGCACATGCCTAATGAAATCCCTACTACCACCCTAGTGTCTGAATCTGGAAAACTCAACCTTTTCCACTGAAGCACACAAATCAGTGTCTACTCTTGAAGCTAGTTTAGTCCCTCTCTCATTTGTATTCCAAGCATTCCCTTCCTTCCTGAGCTGTGGCATTCACCTACTTACATTGAAAAGATCTACGTACATACTAGTCTTTCTTATTAAACTATGAGGTCAATTGCCTACTTCTCACTGGGCTGTGGTCAGGACACACGCTGTTGAATGAATAAAGGTTGAGGAATTCCTGGCAGAGGCATGATAGAAAGTACAGACTAGACAGAATGTTGGACTCAGGAACCTCTGAGGTTCCCTGAAGGTCAGTGACTACCCGTCTTTACATAGCACTGTCCCTGAAGATGATTCCAAAAGGAAAGTTCTAAAACATTTAAAGAAACAGTATCCTTATTACACTAAATGGTTAGTCACTCTAAGGTGACTGCTTTGAATGTGCAGCACTGATGTTTGCAGTGGATTCAGGCCCATTGTTGTACGGTCACATCTGATATGGTAAAGTAGGCAGAATACATGATGTTCTAGGGGGATATTAATAAGAGTGGAAGCCGCTGGAAAGTCTGTTTGAGGAGACAACTCTGATAACCTGATCCAGCAAGAATTAAGAATTGGCCACTACCTTGAAGTTCTGACTTTTGGTGTTTTTCAGCCATGGTAGTCCCAACCTAGAGGAGGGCATTTGGAAATGAATAGCATTTTTGGTTGTCATGGTGCCTGGAAGTACCCTGGCATTCGTGGGCAGGGGTCAGGGATGTGAAGTCACTACAGTGGGAGAGGAACTGTCTCACCCAACTACAGTGGGAGAGGAACTATCTCACTGAGGAACTGTCTCACCCAAAGTAACAATAGCTCTCCTCCCAAGAAACACTAATTAAGCAGAGCAGGATGTATTAATTTGGTGATTTTACTTCCTCTCTTCCTCTATTGTTTTTTCAAACCAATACAGTAAACAGATGTGATAAAGATCAGCAAATCTATGGGAAAAGAGACATCTTGCTTCCACCAATGGTCAGTGTGCCATTTCCATAATAGGGAGTTTTTACTGGAAAGTAGTTACCCAGCCAGAGGCTACATCTCCCAACACTCCCAGTATTTAAGGTGTGGCCATGTGACCGAGATCTGGCCAGTGATATGTAAGCAAAAGTATCATATATCACTTGTTGATATATGATATACTTTCTTCCCTTTCTGCTAGCTGGATGTCAACGTCCAGATCAACCCAGGAAGCTACATGTGATGGGTGATAGAGCTCTCTTTAGTCCCTAAATGACTGCCTGGAGCAGAGCATGGCAGTACCTGCTCCCAGCCACTGGTTGGACCTTCCATGACCCAAAAAATAAACTTCTGTTGTGTTTAGCCACCAAAATTTCAGGTTTCACTCTTATAGCAGGTATTATTATTTTAATCAATACATTTCCAAATAAGTGCTTCAGTTAGGATGACTCTACACAGAAGATGTTAAAAAGCATTTCTGATTTTTTTTTTTTTTCATTTTAAACAAAGCCTACTTTATTTTATGCATGAACCAAAACCATTTCCTCTCTCATTAGAGTCAGAGCTCTTGGTCTCCATCATTGCTTTCCAAGTTAAGAGATTAGAGCTCTTTTCCTGGGCAAGTCTAGGGAAGCTTTTCTTTCTCAGGCCTTGTCTCTCACACATTCATGTGGGGTCCAGTCAGTGTGGAGCCAGCTTCTCAGCCTGCCTTTTTCTCTCCTCAGTTTGTTTTTGGAACTTTTTTCCCTTTCTCCTTCCCCCATGGTGTGAGTTCATGTGTGGCTGGTTTTCTTGGGCACAAGGCCCAGCTGAGTTTCAGTTCTGTTTGTTGTTTGTACTAACTGTATTCAGAGATCAGCCTCTGATACCCGGTGGTCAGCATTCCCTGGAATAGGGGACCCTGACTGCATTCCTTCAAGCCTGGTTGGAAGACAGCGAATGCAAGAACAGTAGGGCTTTGCAGGGCTTTGTTCACAGAGAAGAAAGCTACAATATTTTGTGTAGAGTATGAAATACTTAAGTATATGTTTTTGGAGCCTCCATCTTCTGTACGCCAATAAAGAATTCCTAATTTAAATAACTGTCCCAGGTGTCACTACCATTTATATAGGAACCAAGTGACCGAAAAGTTCACTTAGTTGGGATTTGTTCACACTCCTTTATCATGAGGGGAAAAAAAGTAACAAGCCCCCAAAGAGCAGAATGGAATCTCCCACAATCCCACAGGAGACAGAGACTCTCCAGGCTCTTAGTCAGAAGCCTGAGAGTCTACACCCAAGGGATAAGAACAAAGCAGAATTGAACCAAGGTTTAAAAACTGATCAGTCCTTGATTGGGTGAGATTAGCCCCTCACCTTATCTCCCAGTTAAGAGAGAAGACAGAACCCACATCTTTCCCCAGAGGAAAGGGGAACCCATGTCTTGTGAGAGATGTCATCTGGGGCCTCCTCCCTCCAATTAGTCTAGTACTGATTAGTTACAGTGTTCAGGCCAATTCATTCAGCCTGATCTCAGCCGACCACTGCAGCTGGCTGGCCTTCAGCAAAGTTGGTTAACTCTGCTAATCCTTGGTTCCTCTATCTTTAATTAGGATGATGGCAGGACCTAATCACTGGCTTATGTATGGTGAAAATTAAATGAGATAGGATGAGAGATAGCAGTGCTTAGTGGTTAAGGAAGTGACCTCTAGAGAGTCTTGGCCCCCTTACTCACTGAGTAATTTTGGACAAGTCACTTAATCTCTCTGTGTTTCTATTTCGTTATCTATAAAATGGTTTAGTAACAATACCTACCTCGTAGGATTGTTATAAGAATTAAGTAAGTTCAAACTTATGAAGCACTTAGTTTCTGGTAGGATGTATGGTATATGTGTGTTGGTTAAATAAATGTCATAATGTATTAGTTGCTATTGTAATTATTATTATAATTATACGATAATCAGGACCATCATCACCATCATCATCATCATCTAGTTACTATCTTTCTCAACCCTGCTACATTTGACCTTATGTCTCCTTCCCTTCGCTTCTTGAAACTATTGCCTTGGCTCTGGGATGCTACCCTTGCTAGTTCTTCTGGCTGTTTCCTGCTCATTTCTCCTTCATTTTTTTCATGAGCATTTTTTTTTCCAGCACCTCTTACATGCTGTTGTCTCCCAGGCCCCTACTTTCAGCCCACTGTTCTCATTCTGGAGTGATAACATCCTGTCTTACTGTTCAAGTTGTCCTCCATACACTGATGAAGACTCCTCATCCCAGATTTTAAATCCATCTCATCAGCCCAGGCTCCCACAAGTTCCAGATGCCCCTGTTTGGCTATCAGCTGTGACATCCCAGATCACTTCTGGATATCACAGTTCACTCAAAAAGAAACTCATCTTCCTCTAAATCAACCCCTCTTCGTCTCTATTCTATATCTCATTTGTGGGCACCTTCATCTCCCTAGTCACCCAAGCTAGAAATGCGGAGGTTGTTCTGGATTCCATCTTTATCCTCATGCCCCACATTCAAAGCAACATTAGTAGGCAGCCAGTTTTGCTGGCCAATATTTCCTTAAATGGTTCTTCCTTTCCCTTCTGAGTCTTATAGCCTTAATGCAGACTGCACCGCCCCTCACTCGGACCTCTTACGTGGTCTCCTTTCTATTAGCATGCCCTCTTCGAGGCCATTCTCCATTCTCCATCTCCATCTCATCCAAGGACCCATTACTCTAGTAATGTTTCTAAAACACAGAGATGACATTATTATTTCCTAGATTAAAGCCCGCTGAGGCCCCCTTTTATATCGGCTGAAGACTGTATTCTTTATTATGCCACATTCCCTACGACTGGACCTCTGCAAATTTTTTTTCAGTTTTTTTAAAGATTTTTTATTTATCTTAGAAAGAGACAGTGGGGGGAGGGGCAAAGGAAGAGCATCTCAAGCCGGCTCCCTGCTGAATATGGAGCCCAACATGGGGCTTGATCCAATGACCCAAGATTATGGCCTGAGCCAAAATCAAGAGTCACATGCTCAACCTACTATGCCACCCAGGAGCCCCCCTTGACCTGTGTGAATTTATCCAGCTTCATTTTAAAATATTCAGTCTCTTAAACTTTGTTCGTTGGATCAATGAAACTATCACATCTTCATCTTTATCCAAACTAAAACCTTGGCTCAGAATGTTCTCACTGTATATAACTATTGTTTGTCCCTAAATGAGTCTTACAGGACTAAAGTCAAAGCTTCTATAGGGCTTGTCCCTTTCTATAGTCTTCACACAGGACCTGTTTCCTTTTTCGGGTTCTACAAGCCACCTGCACTCTTTGGTTCATGGTCCCCTTCCTCCAGCTTCAAATCCAGCAGTGTCTGGTTGAGTCTTTCTCATACTACATCCATGGTTTATTTGGCTTCCCCCTCCCAATTTTAAGGATTCTTCTGTTTACATTGGACCCACCCAGAAAACCCAAAATAATCTCCCTATTTTAAGGTCAGCTGCTTAGCAATCTTACTTCCTTTTTGACATATATGTGACATATTCCTATTTTCTGGGGGTTGGGACATACATATCTCTGGACAGGCTGTTGTTATGCCTACCACAATGTCCCTTCCCATGTTCCCATAAAATTCTATGTGTGTCTCTATCATTCCATATAATAAATATTGTCATAGCATTTGGGTTTTGTTTACTGGGTTTTTTTTTTTTTTTTTTTCAATTGATATGTGATTGACACACAAGCTTGTGCAAGTTTAAGTTGTACAATATATTTGATACATTTATATACTGCTTCAGCCTTTGTGTATTTGTGAATCTCCCTGACTTAACTTTGATCTTAGAGTCTTACTCATTTTTTAATTCCTATTTTAAGAACAAATAGCAGACCCTCAGTAAATGTTTTTGAGACAGTGTGGATAATTCAAATCCCTAGTGATAACCTAAAATTCCTTTAAGGATCAGCACAGAAGAGGGATTGACCTGTACCCGGTACTACAGTTATGCATGTTAATAATTGAGTTTCAATGGAAATTGGTCCACCAAAATGTGATATGAATAATATAAGTGGCATTATTCTCATTGCTATAGCTAACGTTTATTGTATCTCTTACTATGTGTCAGACATTGTTTTTAGTGCTTTTCGTGTATTCCTTTAGGTTTTACAACAATCTCCTGGTGTAGGTTCAATGACTGTCACCCATTTTATGCATGTGGAAACTGAGAGGTTAGATAACTTTCTTGGTGTCAGCCAGCTTAGTAGACAGTAACTCTGAGTTAACCACTTTATTCTGCCAACCCAAACAATCTCTTTTGTGGCTAGTCTACATAAATGGGAGGTTGGTGTAGTTAATTTGAAATTTTGTTTATTTCTCATGAAACTCAATAGCCTTTAGCCTCCTGGGATTAAGGAAAGAACTGAGTGAATTAGCTGGCTCCATATGAGATTTTTCCACCAGCCAACTTCTAAGGCACATAGGCTAAGGGCCTCAAGTGTAAAAACGAGCTGTGTATTATCTTTCAAAGCCACCTTGGTCTTTGGGAAAATCCGTGGGCCTAACCATGAGTCCACACACGATCATTTTGTCAGTTTGATGAGAGTCGGTCCCAGGGGAAGGCCAGTGTGCCAGGGAGGAAGGATGGAGGAAGAAGCACATTAAATCTGCAGTTGCTTACAGCATCTGCCTTTGATGCCGTCTCTGGGGGACACACTGATCGCCTCCTCTCAGTCAACAAATTCTATGTCTTCTCAGCGGTTCCGAAGGGGGAGAGCCCTTTAAGGCATTTTGTACTGACAAGCTTATTTCTCTTAGAGCTCTAGAATGTAATAGAAGCCATCAAAGGCAAGGGATATTAGGAGGTTGTTTTGCACGACAGCAACAAAATTCATGTTTTCAGACAACTCCCTCACTTCTATTAGCAGTTCAATTAGTGCCAGGGTAAACTAATAGTATGTATTTGTTAGTTTGCATAATATATTTATATATATATATATATATATATAGTAACCTGGTGAATTTTAATCTGAGGAAGTGGGAAGGACCATGGGGACAATTTGAAAGGGTGGCCGTCATCCCAGTATGCCATCAAGAACCCTGGGGTGAAAAGGGAAACTTTTTCCTCCACTCCATCGACATGGTGTTGGAAAGCCTCTATTCCGTTTTCTTCTGCGGGAGACAAGCTGAGCCATGTCTTCCTGAGAAAGCTTGACCAGTGTCGTGTGAATTTAGTCCTTCTCTCGATTTTCTGTTGCTGGCATCTTCCAGAACTCTGAAAGAGCTAACTGAACAACTTCCTGGCACTGAACTCACTCTTAATGACTTTGGAGCCAAAGTCACATCTTACTTATTTTAGTGTAATCTAATGTCAATGTCTTTTTAAAAATAGAAAATGAATGTGTTTATTAATTTTTATAAAGTGTAGACATCAAAAAAAACATGAAGTTAGAGTAGAAACCATCATCCTCCTGTACTCTTGCCTCAAGATGGATTCGATTCTGATTCAGTATTGATTAAACACTTGCATTTTACTCAGATTTTATTTATCGAGTCATTATTAATGTTGAGTAGCTACAGTATATTAGACATTGTGGGGAAATGGTGGCCACACAGACATGTTCTGAGTGGTTTGAAACATTTGAAATGGCTCAAGCAGTGAAGGTGTCTTTATAGAAACCAAATAGGGGCCCTCTCTTCCACCTCACACTCCTGCTGCCAGTTCTCTATCTGGATGATTTCATTGTTTTTATTTTTAGCCTCTCTCTGTATGTTTAAACTGTTTCCCCAACTCTCCTACTCGCTCCTTTGATGTGCCTTTAGTTTATCACCTCTTGTTTAGTGTCCTCTTGTTTTTAAGAATAAAATTCCATGCTTGGCAGTGATGTTCAGAGGTTGTGATCCTAGAGGACTCTTTCTTTTCTGCACTTGACTGAGGTTATTTTTATTCTGCAATAAACATGACAGGCTCTTTTTGGAAAGAGGTTTTGAATGTTTGCATATTATTCTAAAATACAGTCACTTGCATTGTTCCAATTTGGGGGTTATGTGGGTGGGAGTTCATTCTATATGAGCTGAAGAACTATAATTTGTGGTTACTCCAGTATTTGCTTAAGTATACAGTAAAAATCAGACCATTATATATAATAATGGCATAGAATTAAGTAGTGTTATTTTCCAGGGTATGTGGCTTGAGATATTCTGAATTAACTATAGAAACCCAATATGGAAAATTGGCAGATGTATACATATAATGCTGAAACTAATATATTTTCTTGATTTTGATTTCTCAAGGTTTTTATAAGTGCTAGAAGGGTTATATTTTTTTTAAATTATCTGCGGTTCTAATGTCAAATTTTTTTGGAACATCCATTTGAATGTCAAAATTTTTTGAACAAAAGTTTATTTTTTAAATTTTTTTTTTAAGATTTTATTTATTTGACAGAAAGAGAAAACAGCGAGAGAGGGAACACAAGCAGGGGAAGTGGGAGAGGGAGAAGCAGGCTTCCCGCCGAGGAGGGAGCCCAATGCGGGGCTGGATCCCAGGGTCCTGGGATCATGACCTGATTGTTGACTGAGCCGAAGGCAGACACTTAACGACTGAGACACCCAGATGCCCTGAACAAAGGTTTATAATAAGAAAATTGTATTTGAACTCACAGATGAACCCTAAACATGAATCCTCTTCTTTTAATCTTTTAACAAATTTCAACTGCAGGCTTATTTTTCCTTTCTCCAGTAGAGAGGATTTGGTGACCATCACTGGTTTTTTGAAAGAGCAAATGTATCCAATATCGAAGGGCTCATCACTGATGCAGAAGAAATTAATCTTAACTTCCTGTTGGGTGTGTGCATATGTAGATATAAACACATAGTAATTTTAATCCAGACCAATAAGTGCCTCGCCCCCTGGATAATTCTTTTTCATAACACTTCTGATTCATGTCCCCCCAAGGTGAAAGAAAAATAATCCAGAGTCATGTGCTCTCCAAAAGCAATCTATTTTTTTTTTTTTTTTTTTTTTTTGTATTATTTCTCCCAACACAGATCTTAGATGTGGTATATTTCAGCTTTGGTCCCACCAGGGTCACTGCCATTTGATAAACTCTGCTGTTGTCAATTAAACAACAGAACAGAATTCCAGGAACAGCAGCATTAGTGAGTTTCAGCTCCCCTTTCATGCTGTTCCACTCACCCTTACTTCCTCATTGTTATACAAACAGTCTAGGGAGACTCTTGCTTTAGGGCCTTTGTACTGGTTGTTCCCTTTGTCTAAAATGCTCTTTACCCATTATTCATTTATTTATTTCATTCTGGTTTCTCTCAAACATCATCTCATCATAAATGTCTTTCCAGGCAGCCCTGTCTAAAATGTCAGTCCCTCCCCACATCTTAGAATCGCTCTCTCCTCTTACCTGCTTTATTCTTCTTCCTAGTCCTCTCCATTACTTGGTACAGAAATTTTTATGCAATTGTATGTTCACTGCCTATCCTATCTTCCCTCAACACCCATGAGAGCAAGGCTTTATCTGTTCGTACACCTGGATTATGGAATCATACCTCACACAGGATAGGCACTCAATAAAGGTTTGTGGGGAAGAAGTAGATGAGGTATAAATGTGTTCTTCAAATAGTATATAAGAACACTGAATACCAAAGTAATTATCCCTTACCTTTTTTTCCTCTAGGAAACTGTTAAGCCATGCAGTATGGTGTGGTGGAATATAATTTTTCAGGCATATTCCAAAATACATCTCATTTTTGGGCTATTAAATAAGAGCAAATGATAGTCATATTGCTGGATCACTTCAGAAGAACATAGAATAGTCATAGAAATGAGTCCATGAATCTCCTTAAGTATTCTGAAATGAAAGATCATAAGCAATAACCTATTATTAATTGTTCCTCTAACATGTGTGTCCCATAAAGTTTGTCAGTATATCACCGAGGAGCACCCATCATGGAGAGGTAGTAACGGATGGTGGTTAAGAACAAGGGCTTTGGCATCCGAATACCCGAGTTCAAATCCCACTTCTTCCACTTAATAGCTACATGAAACTCAACCAAATTGCTTAGCTTCTCAAAGCATCACTTTTTCTCCACTGTAAAATGGGAATACTAGTAATTCTTGCTTTGTAGAATGGGTGTGAAGATCCAGTAAGTCCATAGTTATGCACAACTTAGCTCATTGCCTGGAAGATGGCCAGTATTTGATCATTTTAGATTAATTAGCAGTAAGAATGATAAAGATTAAAATAACAGTAAGAATAATAACAATATGGAGTCGTTTAACAGTTACTTTTAAGGACATTATGACTTTGCTGTTAGATCCTAGAACATTTTTTTGACAAAATGCGTATACTCTCATTCACATTAAGAATGTCATGTTTAAATGGGCAAAATACTTGAGGAAAATTTTCTCCAAAGAATATATGCAAATGGCGACAACCATATGAAAATATATTCAAGTCACTAATCATTAGGGAAAAGCAAAGTAAAACCAAAGTGAGATCTACCTCATACCCATTAGGTTGGCTCTTATCAAAATCAAAAACAAAAACAATATAAAAGCAAGATAACTCAGGTTGTAGAAAAATTGGGATCTTTGTGCCCTGTTGGTAGAGATATAAAATGGTACTGCCTTCATGGAAAACAGTATGATAGTTCCTGAAAAGATTAAAAATAGAAATACCATATGATCCAGCAGTTTTACATCTGAGTATAAACCCAAGGAATTTAAAGCAGGGACTCGAACAGATATTTGTACACACATGTTCACAGCAGCATAATTCACAATAGACAAAAGGTGGAAACAAGCCAGCTGTCCATCAACAGAAGAATGGATAAATAAAATATGGTATATACATACAATGGAATATCATTCAGCCTTAAAAAGAAAGGAAATTCTGACACAGGCTACAACACAGATAAACTTTGAGACATTATACTAAGTGAACACAAGCCAGACTCAAAAGAACAACTATTGTATGATTCTACTTATAATGAGGTACCAAAACAGTCAAATTCATAGAGAGAGTAGAATGGTAGTTGCCAGAGGCTGGGGAGGGGGAAGGTGGGAGGGAATGCAGAGTTATTGTTTAGTGGGTGCAGAGTTTTGGTTTGGGGAGAGGAAACAACTCTGGAGCTAGCCAATGGTGATGGTTGCCAGCAATGTGAATACACTTAATGCCATTGAACAGTTCACTTAAAAAGTGTTGAAATGGTCAATTGTATGTCATGTCTATTTTACTACAATAAAAAAAAATGTTAGAGAATATCCGTTTTAAATTAAAAAAAAAAGAATATCAGTTTTGAGGCCAATGAAATGTGTACGTATTGGGTCAAGTCCACATGGATCCCAAAACGAAGGGTTGTATGCAGGGCTTGGAAAAGAATTGGCCACACTATCCCATCCTGATAATTCACACCTGGATAGTACTTTAAGTTTCTGAAGCACAAAAAGATTTGTCACGTTAGGATGTTTTCACAGCCCCCCTTGCAGTAATATTGTTGTTATGCAGATAAGGAAAATGGATCTCAGGAAAATTAAGTGATATGATATTCAAGGTTATATTACTGGTAGGTTGGTGTCGGGGCTTAAACTTCAGGCTTCAGGCACCTGCCTCCGTGCACTGTTCTCTATATCACCTCTTGACTAGATCTTCTTTTACTCCGTAAATGAATGGCCTGTTCCACCTTTCAGTGAAATACAAAGAATGCTCATCCCCCAGCTGGCAAAGAAGCAGGCACCACTCATAACCCCTGGTTTTACGGTAGTGAAGCAAGGTTGGTCAGGGTCATTACCACCACCAAACATGATGGACTATGCCTTAAATGTATTATCCTTCAAATTTTAGAATAAATCAAGTAACTCTGTCGAATATTTAAGGATGAGATAAAATAGCAAGATAGAGATAGCAGCAGGTTTGCGTTTCCGTAGGCATGATATGGTTTTCCATATGAAAAATAAAGTGCTAACCAAAAATAACTGATTGTTGGAATGTTTCATAGGATAAGCATAGCAACTTCCCAGGAATCTCATCTCAAATGCGGGCCTTAAAAGAGTCTGTTTCTGGAACTGAAAGAAGTTATCAAAAAAAGTTTAGTCACGTTCCTTGGCCAAGGGTCTCTGCATTAGGAGAATTTGGTGCTTAAGTGTTCCTGGGAGAGTAAGTTGATATTGGCATTCACATAACTTGCTTTTGGAAGAGTTTCCACGGAAAGGTTGTCATTAGATGAAACAATAGCTCCATCATTCTTGCAACTTGACTCTCAAGCATCTGAGAGCAAGGCAGTTGCTATAAAATATTTGCTCATTCCTAAAACTTGTCATACACTATAACGTTCCGAAGCCAGAATGTTCTCACTCAACTCCATGATCTTGTTTATAAAGAAAAACCAAATACACAAAAGTGCTTTAAAAAGAAAATTAATGTTACTTGTGCCTTTATTGTCACAAAGCTAAGTTGTTCTTTTTTTTAACATTCAATCTTGCTGAGCAAGCTAATGATATGTATAGAGGAAGAGGCGACCACATGGTTTAAAGTTAAAATATTTATCTTCCTCATCTACCAAGTCTATGTCACCTACCTGGTTGGGACAGTTCCAAGACCACTTTTTCATTGTCCAATGCAGTGGTCACTAAACATGTGTTATTATTTAGACTTAGCATATGAAATAATTAAAATGAAATAAGAGTTTCTTTGTTCTGCTTGCAACATTTCAAGTACTCAGTGGCTGTAGATGGCCAGTGCCAAGTGCATAAGGCAGCGCAGAGAACGTTTCCATCATCGCACAAAGGTCTATGCACAGTTCTGTGTTTGTTCTCAAAACTTGGGCATCTTAGGTTGGGTCCCATTCTGGACCCATGCATGTGGGGCGGAAGAATTCACTGTTGCACCAGGAATGAAGCTGGCATCAGCTGGTCATGGCTCGTAGATGTGCCATCATCTTCTCTGGGTACCAGTAAGGTGACTTTGCAACTTTTGTGTCAGTCTGGCTAGTAAAAAAGTCTTCAGATGAGGATAGTATTGCTGATTTGATCTCTAGCTCCTCTATAATGGGGGCCTCTAGATCAGCCTGGACGTGACTGTCGTCTCAGGCAGGTGATGTCCTGCCTTTGAAAGCTAGGTCTTCTCTAAAATCATTCAGGTACCCCTTTAGGCAGTAATTGTTACCTACAAATGACAGTCGCCTGGAAAGCTTTCTTTTTAAATGATGATACCCAGGTCTCAACTCTAGAGAATCTGAATTAATGGCTCTGGTTTGCAGCCAGGAGTTTTCCAAAATTCCTCCAGGTTTTCTAGTATGCAGCCAGAGTGGAGAACCACTGCCTCCCACCGGATCCTGGCATCTCAAGTAGTTTTACTTCAAGACATCTCAGCGTCTGGGTCAGTTACGAGTAGCAAATCACGCAGGATCACTGAACGGGGACCGAGGAGACTCAGGTTGGATTCCCAGCCCTCCACCTGACAAGCTGTGGACCTTGGATGGGTCACTGTCTTGCTTGAGCCTCAGTGTCTCCCCCGTTCAGTGAAAGGGTTGATTGTCACCTATATCTGAATTCTACCAGTCTATGAAATGCCAATTCCTACTCAACCCGATCAAATAGAACTCTTCATATTCAGTTGTGGGAAGAAATATTTTCTGTTTTGCCATCCCAGCTAGTTCCTATGCAGTTTATATCCACTGTAAACTGAGGCTGGATAAGCCTCAAATAGACCTGAGCTTCCCCAGACAGCCCCCAGCTGTCCTGGTGTACTGGGGAAAACGGGGTGACCTATACTGAACAGTTTCATCCATGGGATTCAAATCCAGCTGAATGTTTAGTGGCTTCTGTGTGGAGCCACGTGTTGTGTTACGTGTAGAATCGTCCCTGATGTTTGTGTGTCTAACAAAGGGCTCTAACTGGCCTCTGTTACCATGCACGAGAAGCTAATGTTTCTTTTTACGTCCCAAATAATTTCCAGATGCCCACTGTACAGTCATTTCATTTCCTTCTCCAGAAGTTTTTATAGCTCACCTTTAAAATCATCGCCGAATGGGCACCGAGGTGCGAGTTGTGTTTATAGGACGTTCTCATCCGGTTATGACTTGAGTTTCTTCCCTCTTGTCTTTTGCCAAAGCAAGGCTAGCTTTCTTAGTAGCAACCCGATTCATCTTCAGATGCGCCCATATCTCATGGTGCTGCATCCCGTCGGAGACGGCAATGGGATAACACCTCTCAAGGTGACAGTGTATGTGACAGCATGCAGAGGGGAACGTGTGCTCACTGGCAAAGATAAGGAATGTGATATCGTTTGCTCTCTGTGTTTCATCACCGTAACTGTTTATGGGTTCAAATTGCCCATGAATCAACCTGTAAGTGCCCTAGGACAGGAAAGCAGTTGCTAGCTCGCACTTGACTCTACTACTACAAATATCTCACTTCCTCAGCATCTGCCAGTCTCCTCCTATAATCTCCCACCTAATGTCTTTGCGATGCCTGGGCTTCCTGCTTTTTAGAAAGATCCTTTTCAGGGCCCACCAGGAAATGGCTGCAGCCCTCAGCATGGTGTTCAGGCCTCGGCAGTTCAGGCCCTCTGTGAATCCTCCTGGCCTGCTACCTCTGCACAGCTCACCCTGGATGTCACAACCGAGCTGCGTGGGGGAACCCAGCCTCCACCCCCGGGTGGTTCTCACTCGGCTTTGCGCGTGCAGTCTCATTGGCCTGGGAAACCCCGGGGCCCAGAGCTGCTCAGTAGGGCAGCTATGTGTTTTTAAGCTTTCTCATCGCTCTATTTTAAAAAAGTAAGCAGGTGGAATTGATTTCAACAATATGCCTTTTCACCCAGCACATCCAAAGTACTGTTTCAACATGCAGCAAATACATTGTTTTTTTTTTTCTTTTTTTTTCTTAAAAGATTTTATTTATTTATTTGAGAGAGAGAGAAAGTGAGAGAGAGCATGAGAGGAGAGAAGGTCAGAGGGAGAAGCAGACTCCCCGCGGAGCTGGGAGCCCGATGTGGGACTCGATCCCAGGACTCCGGAATCATGACCTGAGCTGAAGGCAGTCGCCCAACCAACTGAGCCACCCAGGTGCCCAAATACAAACATTGTTAATGAAATAGTTTATGTTCCCTTTTTCATACTGAAGTCTTCAAAATCCAGCATGTGTTTTATATTCCAAACACATCTCCGTTTGGACTCGGTACATTTCAGGTGCTCACGTGTGGCTGTTTGCTGTAGGCTACCCACTTCTAAGACTCGTATCAGTCATGGCCTTTAGCAAGTCATGTCTGATTCAAGCCTCCATCACCCCCCTTATGCAGTGGTTTTCAACCTTTGCTGCATATTAAGATTATCCAGGGAGGCTTTTTGTTTTTTTTTGTTTTTTGGATTTTTTTAAAGGCCGAAGACCAGGTCTCACTGCAGATCAATTTGATCAGAATCTTTCTGGGACACAGACTTGAGTTTGGGATGAGGAAGGAAGGAAGGTTGAGGAGACAGGAAATAAATAAGTGGGTCATATATAGAATGGTTATGTATACTATGCAGAAACATGAAACAGGGGAAAGAACAGAGCCTGATGGGAGCAGGGGGTCTGCCTCTCTATAGAGGGTGACTGGGAAAGGCCTCTCTTTCCCAGGGCTGCTAAGTCAATGTGGAAACCAGGACAAATTTCTGGAGTGACAGTCTAGAGATGAGACATGAGCACATCCTGCGTGTAGCTGCTGTAATGATGCTGTGAAAGAAACAACCCCAAATCATGATAGTTACAACAACAGACATTTTTTTTTCTGTAGGTCAGCTGGACTCTGCAGGGCCTTGCAGGACTTAGTGGGAGTCAGGGGGGTGGGCCCACCTTGCAACTTGGGTTCAGTTGTGCTCCCCATGTCGCCTTGCTCTGGGACCAGCAGCTATCTCTGTACATTTTCTTCCCACAGTGGCAGCAGAAATACAAGATGGGGCGGGAGGGAGGGTGGGGAGTGGCAAGAGGCAACATTTAAGGCATCTTAAGGCCCCGGCTTGGGACTGGCACACTGTCATTTCTCCACACGTCCCACCAGCCAAGGCAAGTCCTTGACCAAGCCTGACAGTAATGGCATGGAGTAGTGTCCTGCCCCCACCAGGATTGTGGCCAGGGCAGGAAAGGAAAACGTGGGAGCCAGTAATCAACCTCACATGCTGTCTAAGGATCATTAGCTGGCCAGCTTTTGCTTGGAAGCTTAGAGATGCTTTGTTTTTTAACATAAGACCAGTTCTCTTTGGGCCCCATACCGTGCTCTCGTGTGCTCCTAACCCTGTACTCTCAGTGGGCCTGCACACTCCTCAAACCAGAGTGATTACCTGATTGTACTCCCAGGCTCTCCGTACAGCACTCTCAGGAACTCAGAGTCTTTACTCATTCACTTACAGATATTTTACCAACCCGCTCATGTGCAAGGCACCTAGAAGCTACCCCATTACACTGTCAGCCACAGGAGGACACTATGCTCTGCCCCTTTTGATAATAGGTATCACTCTCAGAATCATGCATATTCAAAAATTTGAGGTATGCCTTACAGCCTTACAAACCCAATGAGGATGGTACCCAGGCCCCCTTGTTCATGGCTGGATCTCCAATGCCCAAGTTCAGTAACTGGCACCTTGTGGGCTCATAATAGGTATTCAATTGAAAGAAATTATCCTAAAATGTAGAGCAAGGTTAGAGCTGTATAGAGGGTCTCATATGAAACTAAAACATCCCTGGTCACTCAGTTACCTCTTCTGTAAAGTGAAATTTATAATATAAAGTTTACATCATGGGGATGATATCACGATTAAATGAGATAATTCATGTAAGTGCCTTAAAATGCATGTACATCATAAAAACTCAGTAAATAAATAGGTAATTTGTGGAATGGGATTATAGGAAACCAAATGAAGTGAAATATAATAGAAGAAATTTCATTTAGACTTGTTCTACACCTCATTTGCTCTCTCTTAATAACTAGGGAACTAGTCAAAGTAATGCACCGAGCATTGGCTGCTACTTATAAAGTTTTGGGAAAAAGAAAAAGTGTCAGAAGATAATGCCTCTTTAATTCCAGAGTAGGGCCGGAGGTGGTCACAGAAGTGATAGGCTGAACACTTAGCATGAGAAAGACCTGGGGAAAAGAACAAAGCCAGCTCAAGATCCACTTGCAGAGATCTGGAGGTTGGCAGAGCAGTGTCCTTTGTAGTAAGCCACATGGTT
Organism: Potos flavus; assembly: GCA_028534135.1. Lineage (NCBI taxonomy): Eukaryota > Metazoa > Chordata > Mammalia > Carnivora > Procyonidae > Potos > Potos flavus. The sequence continues at coordinate 66,984,007 of CM052898.1, read as the reverse complement.
GTGTGAAGACCAAGCTTTGCCAGATCATTCTCTCCTCACATGACTGGTACTCGAGTCTAGGGATCAAGAGCACTTGGTGAATACAATATATCTTGACTGCAGTCTGTACTATAAACATTTTGTAAACTGGGAACTTGTACTGGTCATCTTTTCTGATAGATTAAGAGCTCGGGCAGGAGGCAGCTGGGTGGCTCAGTTGGTTAAGCATCTGCCTTCAGCTCAGGTCATGATCCCAGGGTCCTGGGATCGAGCCCAGCATTGGGCTCTCTGCTCAGTGGGGATCCTGCTTCTCCTTCTCCCTCTGCTGCTTTCCCTGTTGTGCTCTTTCTTTGTCTCTCATATAAATCAATAAAATCGTTAAAAAAAATTTTTTAACACGAAGGGAGGGGGAAAACAAGGAAAAAAATGAATAGATGGATAGATGAATATTTGTGTAGTTGAAAGAGGATATAGATAGAGGATATCTCTAGTCAAGACTGACAATAATAATAGTAGTAAAGCCTATACCCACATATTACTGGAAAACTTAAAAAAAGTTAACTGACTAGCTGTCCAAGGAGCAGAGCGGAAGCGTAAAGCTGCAAGGTGAAATTTGAGGTGGAGCTGGTGAGGAAGAACTCTAGGCAGCTGTCAAGGAATTAGTAGATTGCATTGTGGAGGCTGGTGCAGATGGAGAGGGGGCAGACTAGAGCCACTCGGCCCACCTAGCAGAGCAGCCTGGAGAATGGGGTCCAGGACATTTTTAGCCACCCAAAAAGCATCTCGATTCACTCCTTAGGCCCCACTGGGTCACCATTAACCTAAGCTTCTCCTTGCAGAAGTAAAGGGAAAGATGCACATGAAATCTCCCATGGGTCAGGAACAAGAATTCCTGCCCAAGGACTGGGCTTTATCCTGGGTTTTATCCAGATCCCCCAAAACAGCAGCTTTCAAATAACAGTTTGTGAGTGGGAGTTGACCTTGGAAGAGGCTAGAGTCTAGAGATCTAGAGTAAAACTAGCGAAGTATGGCTAACACTCAGATGGTGAGTGTTTTAGAGTTAATTTATGCCATGTAAAGGATAGTATGTCTTTCCTACATTTTAGTGCTATTCTGTCCTTTCTGAAAATGTGTAGACTGTGGTAAAAGAGGGTGGTTGGTGGTTGGCTTATTTATTTATTTGTTTTTGTGATGCCCTTAACAAAATAGAAGTTGGCCATCCTGCGTGGGTCCCTCTGCCTTTTTTGCATGTACATGTTTACTGAAGTATGACACATAAGTGCACAGCTTGATTAATGTTTACAAAGTGAACACATAGGTTATCAGAAACTAGATCAAGAGCAAAATGTGCCATGTGTCTCTGAAGGGCCCTGCATTGTCCTTCTCTGTCATGCCCTTTCCCAAGCAGAACCACTGTTAGAGTCTGACAGCCTGCTTGTGTAATCGATGTAAATGGAATCGTACAGTATTTTCTCTTTGATGTGTGCCATCTTTCACTCACATGACATTTGAGAGACTCCTTCCTTTGATGCAGCTTGTTGTAGTTGGTTCATTCCCGTTGCTGCAAGGATATCAATGTTCCGCTTGTGTGTGTTTCTTCATCCTGAGGATGGAAATGTGGGTGTGTCTACTTCAGAGCTCTTGTGAACACCATAGCTGCTACTCATCTTGTACATGCCTTTTGGGACACGTGTGTACACATTTTTGTGAGGTTACACCTCTGAGCACCTGATTAGAGCTAGGAAATAAGTATAAATCTCACGGACTTGTAAAGATTAAATGAGACGATGTATGTGAAACTTTTGTGTATTGTAAATGCAAGGCACGTATAGGAGTTGGCACTTTCAGGAAGACCCTGTACCGTTTTTCTGTACCCATTAAAAAATCCAACACATTTCTTGAAATATTCTCTAACCACTCTCAGGCCTTCTAAACCCATATTGTTCATGGCATCTATAGCAGTGATTCTCGAGTCTAGGCCAAAATACGTAGGTATACCAATGTCTACCTGGGGCCGTAGTCATATACCCGTCAACATGCAGATTTTATTTCTATAACTGAAACTCCATTAGATTATAATAGTCTCTGTCAAAAAGAAACACTGGGCAGGTTACATACACGGATGGCAACCAAGGCAGCTTATGCATAGTGAAGGGTAAGAGAGATAGCAAAATATCAACTCATTTACAAGGTAATTTGCATATCTATTAGATTATATGTGAATTTAGCCTTAGGAACATATAAGAGAACATAGTTGGAGAGTGACATTCTACTCAATCAGAACCACTACTAAAGAAGATCAAATATGAGAGCTAAGAATGCTTTTGGAGATTTAGGGAGATACTGAGGTACGTGGCTGTGGTTTCATTGTAACAATTCTTGATTAGTGTTTAGGGTTTTTTTTTTATTTTTTAGTTTTTTAAGATTTTATTTATTTGAGCAAGGAGGAGAGAGAATGAGAAGGAATGAAAGCACAAGCAGGTTAGGGGAAAGAGGGAAAAGCAGACTCCCCACTAAGCAGGAAGCCTGATACAGGGCTCGATCCCAGGACCCTGAGACCATGACCTGAGCCAAAGGCAGATGCTTAACCGACTGAGCCACCCAGGCATCCCTAGTTTCTTTAGTCCCCAACCATGGCACCAACTTTTTAACATTTGAACCCAAAAAGATCATGCACCGGTGGGAAGTTGCACTTATAGCTAAATATTGTGTGTTATTTCTCACATGGTGATCATAGCAATGCTGTACACTTGTACCAGTCTGTATGATTTCCATAACGCTTCTTCACACATCATTCCCTTTTATCCTTAGAATCAACCTAGAAATGAGACAGGGAATGGAGTGTTCATATCCCTGTATTACTTAAAACTGAAACTCAAAGAGGTTGCCTATCTTGTCTAGGAATACAACATTACAAAGCAGCAGAAGCCAACATTGACCTTTGGGTTTCCCTGGTTTCTGATGTTCTTCCATTCACCACACAGCCTCTTGGGTGTATATCCACCACCCCTGCTATACAATAAATGCCCAAAATGCAGAGGGTAGCCATCATCCTGTGTTCTGTTTCTCTTCTGCACCTGCTTCTGCATCTTCAACAGAATCGGTGGTTAAAGTACTTGGAATTACACTTGCTTCTTTATAAGCTAGTTGCAATTTAAATAAGTTGCTCTAGGAGTTCAGAGTTGCTAGTAGAGAGTGAAAGGCATTCTTTTTTTTTTTTTTTTTAGAATTTTTAAATTTATTTGAGAGAGAGAGCAAGCATTACTGGGGTAGTAGGGAGTAGAGGCAGAAGGAGAGGGAGAAGCAGACTCACCTCTGAGCAGGAAGCCCGATGTGGGGCTCAGTCCCAGGACCCCGAGATCATGACCTGAGCCTAAGGCAGACGCTTAACCAACTGAGCCACTCAGGCACCCAAGAGTGAAAGACATTTTTGACTGAAAAAAGATCTTAAAGGATCCTTTGACTATGCAAAGAGATCTCAGAGCAAATATAAAGAAGAGACAAATTTTTATTGACCAATGGGGGAAAAAATGTTGGTATTTTTTTTTTACCTGACAATGTGAGAAGAACCCTGGTACCAAAAGAGAGGAGGCGGAAAGATGAGAAAGGCTCTGAAAAATATGGTGGATAGCCAGAGCCCATAAGGAAATGTGGTCTGTGGTAAATTCTCTGTGCTGAGGAGGGTTGGGTGCAGGGGATATCTAATATTAACCATTAGGCATTTCCAACTCTGCTCTTTTTTGTAAGACACCACTGGCCAATTTTGCCCTGAGCTTCAGTAAAATTTTGTATATCCTGTGTTAGTGGTCCTTTAGGAAATTAAGTAAGAGGGGTTAAGTCAGTCTTTGGTCTAAAGAGGGAAGACAAGAGAGAGTCCAATTGCCCCAGAACGTAAGACAGAAAGAGAAGATTGAGAGATGGGTCAAGAGCAAGAATGCTGGGTGGAGATAACCTGGGATATAAGCCTCCTTAGGAATGCTTAGCAATGTGGGAAAACTCACTAGACTCACTGCAGAATGTGGGATATTGGGGGTCAAATCATTTTAGTTGGACGTTGAACAAAGCAGTCACCCCAGAAAGCTAGAAGACTTGAAGACATAAAGGGTACATCTGCCTGTATTTACTGAATGGTTCAAATTAGGATCCAGGTCCCTCAATCTATGATAAGTTTAACAGAGTTTTATTTTGTATTTTTTCACCTTCCATTTTATTCTCGTTAACTCCTTGTTCTTATTCTACTGGGAAATCACTCAATTTAACATTCTTTGCTTGCTTGCTCACATGACAAACCAAGGTCATGTACAAATCCAGAATCCTAGTGGTGTGGGATCTTCGTATGCTCTACCCCACCCTGGGTCTCAGAGGGGGGTGTGTGTGTGCGTGTATTTAAGGGAAGGAATAAGCAGGATCACAAAGAGAAGGAAGATTGCTTACCAGCTTAAGGACAGACTTGTTTACTCTTAAATATACATTTTTTTCAGAGTCAGCAAAAGCCAGAGCCTTCGTTCCTATGAAACTGCATTTGCATTTATAGTACAAATAAGAAAAATGAATTCTAGCTAGAGCATGTCCTTAAAGAGATTATAAATCCACTCTCTTGACTGGAGTGCTGGGCAGTACTTTGATTGGTATATGAGCGTGTATGTTGCACTTGAAAGTTAAGGGAAGCGAGAAATTTGGGAAAGGAGCCAGTGGGGACGTTTTACCATGGGAACAACTTAGTCACAGAGAGCCATCTCTTCTTTTGAAAACTGCTTATACCTGGCTAACTTTGTAGACATTTAATCCACAATGAAGTTTGGCTTATGGTGGGTTAATAAGTAGATACTCTTTGTGTATAGTTCAAGTGAAGGCCACTAGCTATGACTTCACTTTGGCTGGGGTTTCCCTGTAATCCATTTAGCAAATTAAAGAGATTACTTTGATTGGTGCCATTATCTCCTATTCTCTTGCGGGTGAACCACTTAACCTGTGCTTAATTGAAAGAGATAGAGAGGGTACAGTAACAAATACAATCAAAAGGAAGGGGCAATAGGATCTGTAGGCCAAACAAATGATGGCACTGGGCTAACAATAGCAGATTAGAGGTGAGATCAATTAATTAGAAGCTATTGTAGGCGTTGGGTGGTTGCCAAGGTTTCTAATGGCCTAAGCCATCATGCCAGCTCTGTTTAGGAGGATTTTAATGACTGGGAGTTGATGTGGTTATTTCAATAATTACTTACTTTTATAATTACTTCATTAGAATACGAAATCTATTACTTCAAGGAGGAAGATCTTTATCCCCCACACATCCAGCCATACTGGGAGGCTACATCTTTCCACAGAGAAGTCTCCTGTTTGGAAGAGGCAACGGTTGGGAAATAGTTATGCTCATAGAGTAGTAAGAATTATACTTGGGTGTCTGCTCAGTAAGGCCCTGGGCTAGGCATTTGGAGTACAGAGATAAATAAGGCACTGCCTTTGTGGTGAGTGCAAACACAAAAGCATAGTTAAAGATTGTGATACAATTACCTAGAGGGTATGCATATACAAGTAACCATTTAGTAGAGGAAGAGAGGTCATTCTAGTTGTTTCAAGCAGAAAGGGATTTAATATAGGGGAATTAAGTAGCGGGTCTGGCCTGCCATCACCTGACCGACATACTCTTCTGCCCTCTCCCTCCCCCTTACCCTGCTTCAACACATGGAGTCCTTCCTATCCTTTGAATCACCCAGTCACACTCCCACTGAGAGGTCTTGCAGTAACTATTCCCTCTGTCTAGAATGTTCTTCCCTCACATACCACATGACCAATCGCTCTTCCTTGAGAGGTTTCCTCAAATGTCACCTCTTCAGCAAGGCTTAACCCAATCACCCAGTTCAGAGTTGCTACTCACTCTCACTTCCAGCATTTCTAATTCCCCTTCCACCATTTTACCTAGCCCTTAATTTTTTTTTAAATACAAAATATGTGCTTCAGATGTTCATTGTTTATTCCCACAGACATGGTAGAATGTAAGGTCCACAGACAGAGTTCTGTGTCTTTTGGTCAGTGATGAGGCCCGAAGGCCTACAACAGGACTTGGTATATAGATGGTGTTTGATGAATATTTACTGACTGAATTGGGTGCCTCTCCTATCCCTGGAAGAGCTGGTGGAGAGGAAGCCATGGCAGAAAATCACACCACTCTAGCTGGGATCCATAGTTCAGGAAACTGTTGCTGATGTCCTGCCGGTGCCCCACTGAGGCAGCTTGCACTGCAGCTGCTCCCACGTTTGGGAGCTTCCTCGTCAGCATTTCAGGCCACAGGAAGATGGCTGTGGCTTCACTCTACCTTCCAAGACTCAAGGAAGACAAGCTGGCAAATGTAGTATTCAAGCTTTCAACTTCTCCAAACAGAAGGAGGGATAATGGAGGGTGAAGAACCCAACTCAGCTATCCATCACAGGACCTTGTGGGCATGTGAATGAGGGCCACTGTCCCCCCTTTCGGGAGGACAAGCTGAGGCTCAGGGCTGTGCAGTGGGCTGGAGGTCCCACCTATCTTGGAGCCAGGCTTATCCCTCCAGGCCTCCTCATTCTGAAGCCTTCGTTTCCCTCCACCACATTTGTCACAGCAGAGTACGAATAAGACCAAAATTAAGAGTTTAGTCGCTCAGGAAGGCTTTGCTTTATTCTAGATTTATGGCAGTGACCCCTAACTTTTGCCAGTGTGGACCAGACCAGAAAGTAGAGCTGGGCTTAGGGACACCAGGCAGAATCCTGAACATGGTGACCCAGAGCATGGGTCTTTTCCTTGGCAGGTCCTTTGTTATTATACCCAGTCCTCTCAGGAGGAAAAACATTAAATGACTTTCCTCTCTATTTTGGGCCTGACCCCAAGTAGAAATTCTTCAGTTCCTCTGTATCTCAACACTAGTGTCACATAAATCTGACAGGAGGCCACATAATTGCTGAAATTAAAGTGTAATACCTGACACCTTGGAGGTGGCTCACTAGAGTCTGTGAATATTTATTTAATGGAAATGGGGTACGTATGACCTTGCGGGGTCAAACTGACTGTTTCTCTCCCTGACATACTTTGTGAAGAAACAAGAAAATTTTAAGCTGCAGATCAGTAGGTCATCTGCTCTGGAGCTGCTATACTGAGCAGCATTATTCCATCATTACGAACAGCCACAAGCATTCCTAGGGGGCCAATTTGTGAATGGCACTGGGTTAGGGTCCATTCAAACAGGATTAGGGACGTGGTCACAAGTAACCCTACCTTTGGGCATTTGTGTGAGTGGAGCCTTCCAAAGTGACTTCCCATGATCCCCACCTTCTAGCATTCACTCCCTTTAATAATTCCCTCCCCTTATGTGTGTGCAGAGTGGACCTATTGACTTTCTTCTAATAAACAGCACATGCAAAAATGATGAGATGTCCTTTCCGAGGTTGGGTTATAAAAGACTATGACTTCCGTCTTGCTGACATCTTTCTCCCTCCCTCCCCCCATCATGGGTATTTTGACAAAACAAGCCACCATGTTGGAGAGGCCTACATGGCAACAAACTGAGGGCAGCTTTCATCCAATATTTGCTGAAGAGCTAAGGCCCTCAATTTAACCTCTCCTGAGAAACCGAATTCTGCAAAAATACAGATGAACTTGAAAGTGGATCTTTCGGGGCACCTGGGTGGTGGGTTAAAGCCTCTGCCTTCAGCTCAGATCATGATCTCAGGGTCCTGTGATTGAGCCCCGCATTGGGCTCTCTGCTCAGCAGGGAGCCTGCTTCCCCCTCTCTCTGCCTGCCTCTCTGCCTCCTTGTGATCTCTCTCTCTGTCAAATAAATAAATAAAATCTTAAAAAAAAAAAAAAAAAGAAAGTGGATCTTTCTCCAGCCAGGCCTTAAGATGATTTTAGCCTAGTCAAGACCTTGATTGTAGCCAATAAGAGAGTCTGGAGCAGAGAGTCAAGCTAAATTGTGCTCAGATTCTTGACGAAAATTGAGATTATAAATGTTGTTGTTTTAAGCCAGTAAGCTCTGAGTGATTTTTTTATGTAGCAATAGATTATATCATGAGGGAGGCAGCATTTTAAAATATGGATAGTCAGAGCTCCATAAATACTTGTAGATAAAAAGTAGAGGAGGGTCTCAAGATGCTTAGTGAAGCCATTTGGATGTTCATTCAGGAATATTCAGAATTATAAATCAAACCTTGACTCATGTTTGAACATTAACTATGTTTATCAAGAGTCCTTAGAGCAGTTCTGTGACATAGGTGTCCCAATATTTATTAATTCATATGTTCTTTCAAGTACTCCTTCACCTGTTCATCTCCAGGTACTGTTAGCTGAATGGAACCCTCATGGAGTTTCCAGTTTCATAGGTGAGGGCAGCATTGCCTCAATCATCACAACCATGAATGTATAATTAAAATCTGAGTTGTTTTCTGAAGTAAATGCATAGTCCTACCGTAGGAGACTGACCCATATCAGGGTGTGCTCAGGGAAGGCTTCTCTAAGGAAGTGATGTTTTGAACACTGACAAATGAGTTAACTAGGTGACTTGGGGGGAAAAAAGCAATCCAGTCAAAGGGAATAGTATATACCTAGGTCACATGTTGGGAAGTCCCATTGTTTGCACTCAAGAGAGAAGGGAGGATGTAGGTATGACATGTAGGTGGGGGCCAGACTGTTCTGGGATCTGTAGGAAATGTGATAATAGGAACCCATTTGAAGAGGGCAGTTGGTGGTGATGTGATCAGATATCCACTGAAAGGTCACTCTAGGCTACAGTGTGAAAACCAGTCAGAGGGAAACTTGAATTTATCCTAGGAGTCCAGTTAAGTTGCTCTTGCAGTAACCCTAGTGAGAGGAGGGTGCCTTCCACTGGGGTGGCAGTCGAAGGCTGGAGAGTATTTTAAGAGAAACCTATCACATGAAGGAGACAGGCTGAGTGATGAACTGGTGGTGATGCAGATGAGGTGTTATGACTGTCCCCATCTTCCAGATAACCCACTGAGGCTTAGAAAGAGTGAACATGTCCAAAGTCAACAGCAGAGCCAAAGAAGCAAGATCATAGATTCTAAGCTCCCCTTGAGGCAACTGAGCAGACTAGGCTTTCTCTTTGTTCTGTCTCCATCCCTAGGTAACCACCGATATACACATACAAATACATCCACACATGCTCACGCATGTCCAGTGGTCCAGAGGACCACACACACACATCTGCACACACACACACACAAATCCAAACTATTCAAAGCCATTTTTCTGTCCTCCCTTTCTTTGTTTCCTTTAACCCCTCTATTTCAACCAATTCTATGTTTAGCTACCAAACCCCATTCAATTAATTGCGAACTCTTAATCCTTCTCTTACACCCTCTTGAGTCTGTTTTCTTCTGTCTCCACGGCCATCCCTCCAGCAGTTGTGCAATAGCCTTTTCATGCTTCCTCTTCAGCCTCTTTCCTCTCCAGTGTGTCGTCCACAGAGCTGCTGGATTGATTTTTTTTTTTTCACGATCTCTTGCTTCTTAACACACCCTGTTAAAAAACTTCAGGTGCTCCCCAAGCTTAAAGTCCCACCTCCTTCGTCTGCCCTTTATGTCCTCTATAGGCAACTTCTTAATTATTTTTCTTTATGACTTTTGGTTCACCCAAAGTGGCTTAATTTTTCCATATTACATAGGAGAATAAATCGAGGCACAGAGAGATTATTCCACCACAGTGACTAATAATGGTGCCTATACTACTACTCTCTCAAGGCTGCTCTTTATTTTTTTTATTTTTTTTTTTAAGGCTGCTCTTTAAATAAGCCTATATTTGTACTTAATGCATTTCTTTTATAAGAAATTTTATGTACCATGGCAACATATGAAAAACTCCCTATCATTTGTTATACCTGCTCTGTTGAGGGGAGATAAGAGATGTGATAAAGAAACATTGCAACTATGAAGACTTTGTTCTGACTGTAATTAGAAGCAATGAAAGAGACCATTGGTGTTTCTCTGTGTGACTCTGTTTTCTCATTTGTACTTGTGTATCCACATAAAATAATTGGCATCCAACAAGTGACACAGGTCTCACATCTCGGGCGGAAATGCATTATAGAAATGCCCATCATCTTGAACAAAGTTAACAACATGTGGTGTTTTTCTGTAGATTCTGGTGTTCTCCTTTTTCCAGCAAACATTAAATATATCCTCCTTTTTCCACCCAAAATTCATTTCTGACATGGCTTTGTTTTTCCCATGTACTCTGTATTCCAAACTACATTTCTTCCTATGTTTCCACTTATATAAAAGAGAAAGAAGTTAAATTTTTTGGAATAAGCAATTTCTCTATGGAGAGTCCCAAGGCTGCACTCATATCAAAGCTAAATAACCTCTCATTCTAAGGGATGTTGGTCCCTCAGGCCAGGGCTGAGGTCATTAGCAGGGCAGAAGGAGGAAGCGTGGATGGTAAATGCTTCCATCTATCCTGGTCCACACGGAGACACCCTCAGCTTCCCCTACCTTTGTGCCAGCAGCCTTCCCCAGCATTAGGAGTCACCTTGCAAATTCTGGCTCCTTTTTTATGAGTGCAAACATTTTAAAGGTTCTCCCCCTTTGTCAGTCAATAAAATGCATGGCAAACCTTTTGTAGATTACAAAATGTTCTACATAAATATAATGTCTTCTGTATTACATATTTTTTTCCACTCTTCAGTTTCTTTTGAAAACTAAATCCAGGAATGATGCAAATGAACATTTGAGAAATGATTGTAGCTTGTGATAGAAACATTTTTCTTCATCTGTTGTTGTCCATATTCACTTAGAGCTTAATAAAAGCAGATGGACTGTGATCCTAAACATTTAGGCGGTTCATGTGGGATCATGAACTTATGCATTCAGTGTGTTTTAAAACGGGGGAGGGGCGGATTTCTCACTATTAAGTTTCCCTTGAAGCTGGTAGATTAAAAAAAATAAAATTCATATTTAATAAAAATTAATCTGTTTATATTACTAAAAATAGCTAATTTAGTGTTTAAAAGGAAGTGGCAAATCTAGCAAAACATTGTCAAGGAAATTCAATCTGCAAATACTATAAAGCAATTACAGGGAATTGTCCACGTGCATAACAGGCAATACTGCATTTAGCCATCAATTTTGTTTGTACCATAGCCCCAGCTTGGAAAGAAGGGGCGGAAATGGCTAAGATGTTCTGGAATATGAAAATAAACAAATAGCAAAATAAATGATCTAGAGAGACTTTGGAACTGAGTTCAAAAGCAGACTATAAAGCAGTTGGTCACTGCTTGTTCGCCTAATCACACCAGGCTGGTAGGGGAATTACTGTAAGACTTTTGGAACTAACTAAAGCTGAGAGGACACAGTCAACATGCTGTTTTCTTTGGTCCAAGTCTTTGGTGCCGAATATTCTCAGTATTGTTGTTGCCGCTCGATATCAAAACCCAGCTGTATCCACTGAAATAACCCATGAGCCCAGGACCTGATGTACGCCGATTTGCATGTGTGAGGGACTCTACCCCAGGTGGTAGCCATTTGGTGAATGATTACCTGGCTACAGACAGCCTTCCTCCGCTGAACAGGCTTCCATTCCTGAACATCAGCAGAATTTCCTAGGGCAGAAACAAATGAAAGAGGAAAGCCAAGCAAATTCATCCCAGAGTTGCCATCTTCCAAGAGAATCTGTCATCCTTTGGAGCTGTGCTCTTCTCTTCCTTTTCTCCTTCTGTCCTAAAGATTAAAATTTCTGCTTTGAACTGTCTCTGTAGAAATTTGAGACACTGATCTTTACTTGACCTGTCCATTTTTCTTTAATCCTCCCTTTAAAAAAAAAAAGATTTTATTCATTTATTTATTTGAGAGAGAGAGAGAGGTAGCGGGGAGAGGAGCAGAGGGAGAAAGACAAGCAGACTCCATGCCAACCATGCAGCCCGATGTGGGGCTCAATCCCACAACCCTAAGATCATGACCAGAGCTGAAATCAAGAGTCGACTGCTTAACCCTCCCTTTTATGCCAGTTCCCATCCAACAGTCATTTTCCAACAGGTACAGAAGCAGAACACCCTGTATTATTCCTCATTCCTCATACTTCACCTGTATTTGGAAGCCTAAACTTCTGGAATAATAATCCAAAGAGTCAAAGGTGTTAACTCAGTTATACTGTCCCACTGTTGAGGCAGTGCTTCATGACGTCGCAGTGCATGCAGTTGCCTGGACCACCAGAGATGTTCACATGCGCCATGTAGTAGGTGAAAGCCTGGCCTCAGAGCTAAAGTTGATTTCAAATATCAGCTCTGTCTCCCCCACTGTGGAACCCTGGTCAGGTTCCTCAGTGTGTCTGATCTTATTTCCACATTTGCCAAAAACGATGAATAAGACTTCTCCCCCCTAGAGATACTGTGAGGTGGAAATGAGATATGTTTGTAAAGTAGGAGGCACAATGGTGGATACTGGGCAAGTGCTCCATGAAGACAGCTTTATGAACTGCAGGCTCTTAAGGAGACAGAGTACCCACATTCCCTGTTACTACCAACCACCTCTCAACCACAAAGAGTTACTGCTCTAAACGGCCAGGGTTGTCCCCAGATGTCTTTATTGTGTATTTGTGTGTGTTGTCTGACAAAACTGAGCTGCGAGGAGGTGTAGTTCAACAGAATGGCATGTCTTCATTTATTCAACTTAAGCAAAAACAGATTCTGTTAGCCATAGTTCATATCCACTTGAAATAATTTCACTTGACTTCATTAAACTTGAAGAATTGCACTTTTCCCTCACCCCTTTCTTCCTCATACTTACTTAGCCTTTACAATTCAAAAGATAATTGCTCTATTAACAAATGTTTATAGCATAATAAAGGAGTGGGAAGGAGGAAAAGGATTTTTCTTTTTTTTTTTCTTTTTTCTTTTTTTTTTTTTTCCCTGTCTGGGCCATTCCCTTTAGTTTCTTGGAAGTACTGGCGAGCAAAGGAATAAGCCATAAATTATTTTTGGAATTAAACCAAAGGATTCATTTTTCAGCCACTAGCAAAGAGTCCTTAGCCAAAAGACTTCAAGACCTTGTGGGGAATGAGGCTACCAGGAATTCCTAGTGGCTGAAAGGCTGTCACCACAACACAGAGCTGTGAAGAAATCCTGGCTTTACTGGAAATCAGGAAAAGGCTCTGGCAGGTATTGGTAGGGCCTGTGGAAATCCCCCTCTAGGACCCAGAGTTGGGGGATTTAAGAGAACCTTCTGGAGAACACTCCCCTCTTCTTCAGACTAATGCAGTGTTGGACTGTTCAAATACAAATCTCTTACAACTGTGTGTTATGGGCTGAATTGTGTCTCCCCAAAATTCCTATGCTGAAGTCCTATCCCCCAGTATGTAAGAATTGGACTATATTTAGAGATAAGGCCCTTAAAGAGATAATTAAGGTTAAATAAAGTCATTAGGGTGGGCCCTAATCCAACCTGACTGGAGTCCTTATAAGAAGAGAAGGTTAGGACAGGACACACAGAAGACCATGTGAGGACACAGAGAAGATGGCCATCCACAAGCCAAGGAGAGAGGTCTGAGAAGAAGCAACCCTACCAACACCTTGACCTTGGACTTCTAGCCTCCAGACTGTTGTTTAAGCCACCCAGTCTGTGGTATTTTGTGATGGCAGTCCTGGCAAACTGGTAAATGTGTTAAAGGACACATGCAACATGCCCTCAATGACTGAAGAAGATCCCTTCATGGTGTCCCCAAAAACATCCACGAGACTTTACAAGGAGTACCCCTGACATGAGGAGGCTCCATTCAGAAAAAAAGTGACCCTCCTTAGGTACTTCACCTCCTTGAAGAGACTGCGCTTTATCAGTTGATAACCAGCCTCTTGGGCTGTCTTGACCTCTTTCTAGGACATTGTTTTCTTTATAAGGGCCTTTGACAGTGAAGAGGTTACTTAGCTTCCTGCTCAACTCTTCAGCTTCCTCCTTCTCCTTCCTCCTTCCCTTGCTCTCCCCCAGAACATAAATTTTGGTTTGTCTTTGACCCAGTGATAATATTTTCCTTAAGAATTAAATGTGAAATTACCCAATCCTCAATATCCAAGCCTTCTCCTCACCTCTGACCCTGGAATTTTCTATGGTTTGCTCCACAGTAGGGGTTGGTGGCCAGGGTGTTGATAAAAAGACAGTGTCTACTCTACCTCAGATCACCTATGTCACACTGGGAATACCCCCTGGATTCTATAATACCTCAGTTTCCCCTTCTGAAAAATAGGGGGTCCAGGCAAACTTTTCTTTACGATCCCTCCAGAAGTAACATGTAGTGCCTCTAATCTACCTGCTCAACAAAAATATACAGCAGTACACACACAGATACACACATATCTCTCTCCACTTGGATCACAAAGGCACAACCATATTTAAAGATCAGTTTGAATTCAAACATTGGATCCTATGCATTCTGTAAAATAATTTAAGCAGTAAGCTGCACTTACAGAAAGCCGTCATTCATGGCCCCAAATAGGACAATGAACTTTCTTTGTACTCATGTTTTTAAGGGCTGTTAAAATGCTTGCCCTAAGTCTTGCATATACTAACTCATAATTTAAGAGAGATGTGTGAAAATGCTTGAGCCAGATGTTTGATTTTTTTTTTTAAACACACACAGCCTGTTTGCACACTGCCTTTTACCCAGTGCAGCAGTTTGGCCTCTGAGGATAACTAAGAAAAACCTCTGAGATTGTTAGGGGGAGCTTCACCTGCCAGTCTGGGCTGCAAGATCTCTATAGCAACCAAACATAAATCAAGGAAATGGCCCCTTTTGTAAGTTGGTTAATAGGCACAACATGCTTCTTTAGAAAATCCAACCATTCTTTCAATAGACTTTGATTGAAAGTCAGCCTTTTCTTCAGACACATTCACATTCACATCTAGTAGCAGCTTGTATGGCTGTCCACGGGCTAATTTATTACCCTTTAAAGATCTGGCAAAGAAAAAATGGCTCTCAGAACAATGTTTACATTCAGAGGCATAAGCACAGAGCCACAAAAGAGCATCCTTTTGTTCTGAACTTGGAATATTAATCTTTAACCTAGGACTTTAACTTTCCCCTTCTTATGGGGTTCAACAGAACCTCTCCTCTCATTAAAATTTTACCAATTTAATAGGACTCTGTTTCTAATATGAGAGAAGGGGGAGTAAGCCTTCCTCCCATTGTTTTGCCAAACCTTGATAGGGATTAATTGTTCTCAGACTCCCCTCCCTTTTCATGCAGAATACTCAGCTTCAGGGATTGCTGATGAGGAAAGTCGGCTCTCTTGCCTATAACAGAAGAATTTGGTTAATAACAAAAATACAAGGGGTGTTCCTCACCCCTCTTGATGAAGCAAGGGAAAGGCCATCAGTTGATCAGTTGGTGAGTTGGCCTCCTCTTACCCCATCCCCTCCAAAATGTAATTTGGAGATGGGTCCAAGAAGTGCCCCACACTGAGCGCATCCTCCCCAATATCACAGAGAGGAAAGGTGAAGTGGGGACACACACTAGCTCCTCTTTCACGTAGGCAGGGACACATCACTAAGTAAATGGTATGCTTTCTCTCAAGTGGGGAGCCAAACTCTAGCCCCTGTCTTCCTTTGAGGTAGGGAGAGGAGATGGGGAATAGCCTGTAGAAAAAAACCTTTGTAGTTTTTTTTTTTTCTAAGTAGATTATGAGATGAAAAAGTACTTCTAAAACAAGAGGGAGCTTGCATTGCTCTGCGTAGCTTCATATCACAGATGGAGTTGGGCAAGAAAAGATTTATATTAATGCTTCCCTCTTTAGCTTTCTTAAATCTTCAGAAACCAAAGTCTTGAAAAACCAGACTCTTCAGGAGCTCGCTTCCCTTTGATATGGTCAGCTGTCCTCACTGGCATGAGGGGAATAAAGGGTTGGTTTCAAAAACTGCATGTTCAAACGTGCCCTTTATTCTAGTCATAGCACTGTGTTATTAAAAAAAAAAAAAAAAAAAAGTTGTCTCATGCTATGTAGGGCGAGACTCTTAGAAATAGCTTTTGCTTTAGCATTAGCCTGGAAATACCTTTGGGGTCTGTAAAACTGAAGGACCTTCCAAAATGTAACACAAAATAAGAACAGTGTGTCACAGAGATCCTCTCAAAGGCAGAAAGAGATCCTAGACATTCGATGAAGTGAATTGAATTTTCTTTTCTGTGCCTGGATGTCACAAGGAGCCAAAAGGTAGCTCTCCTAATTATTCACAGCCTGGCCAGATCAAATACATTATGCATAATTTTCCACTACATGCCTCTCTCCATGTTCCGACACATCTTGGAGACGCTGTAAAGTACAATAGTCAAAATGGCAGGCAAGGCACTGAGTCATCAGTGTTCAAATCCCAGTTCTGCTGCTTACAGGCTCTGTCACTTTGGACGAGTAACTTCAACCTCCTTGGGCTCACTTTCCTCATTTGTAAGATACAGTTATAATAGTACCTACTTCATAGAGCTGTTAAGAGAATTCAGCGTGTTATAATAAGCCACTTAGAACAGCGACTGGCCTATCATAAGTCCATCAATGTTAGTTGCTACTAACATTTGTAATGTTTTTGTTGTACTTGATGCTGCTGCATTGTTGATACTGTTGACTACAGGAAGAATGCACATTACCCAACATAAAATGTTTTCCAAGTTCAGCTGACATGTTACAGAACACTGATCAAAAAGAAAATAATTTCCCAAGGCTGGAGTTACTACATTAAGAAAACCCAGAGATCAGAATCGGTTTGTGTCTGTGGCAATAATTCATCCCATTTGCCTAAAACCATTATCACCTGATATCTTCACCCTTGCCTATGATCCTGTTGGATGGGAACATCTCAAGCTCAGGAGTTCCAGCTCAAGAGGCTGTGTCCGTGTGTCTCCCATCTGTTCTCTGCCACCAGAACGAAGACCTAGTTGCATTTCTGCAATTCAAGCACAGAATGCTGGGGCCCAGTTTCACATGTGCCGTAGCCAGGAGTGGTCAAGCAGGGTTCATTCGTCCTCACCCTGCTCATTTGTTCAAAGGGCTTTGTTCCTTTCAATAAGCCTGTTCAGCTTCAGCACAAGTATCAAGGAAACAATAACTTCAGAGGAGATAAGAAGGGATGCTCACCAAAGGATTCACCGAGGAAAATGCAGCCTGTTTCCCAGGAAAGAGCCCTACATCTGTAAGAATTTCATGAACAAATCAAAACTTGCCAAAAGGATCCAGGGACTTAAAAAAAAAAGAGAGAGAGAAAGAGATTTGTTTTGGTTGTTATTTTGTCACTAATTTAAGAATTAAATTGGAAACATTGGATACTCACCAAGGAACAGCATGTTCTAAAGGGAAGGCTTTAAGTTTTGAAGACAGCTGAACCCCCAAGACTCCAGTATGTGTGATATGGCCTTTGGCAAGGCCTCGTCGTGAACTCTTTTCAGCTGTGCATCCATCAGTCAGTACGCAATAAGGACAAACAAACACCATTCAGCTATTTCTAACGGAAGGAATTTAATACAGGGAATTGGCTGTACAGTTAATGGATGAACTGAAAGAGAAGCTCAAAAGCTGGGCCAATGCAGATGTTCACTTCAACTTAAAGCTGCTTCCAGGCCTGAGACTGAAGAGACAATGGGAAGAGGTAGTGCCAACAGAGCTAAGACCTTGAAACAGTGGGAGCTAGAACCCCAGAAAGGATTCAGTCACATAGGAGAAACTGCTGAGGCAGAGGTAGAAATGTCCTGGCTTCTCTCATCTTCCCCCCATGGTGGAAACTTCCTGGAAGCCAGTTGGCCATGTATTCAGGCTTCCCCAGTGTTTTTCTCTCTGTGTTCCTATAAAAATAGATTTTTGTTGTTGTGTTGTTGTTGTTGTTGTTTGGTTTTTTGGGGGTCAGATTTGCTTTCAGATTCATTCCCTGCCCTTCCCCTGCTGTGCTGCTTATCAGGGTACAGTGGCATATAAGTAGATAAGAGTGGCCATTAGTCTTGTACTATGTATGATGTCATGAGATATCAGAAAATATTTCTATGTGTTTTCCTCTAAAGGCAGTCTTAATCCATTCATTCTCCCAAAAGGATCGTATATATCCCTAAGTGGTAGACTTGTACATTTCCATTTACCACCTAATTCTCTTATGCTAGAGAAGTAATATGGTGTAGTGTTCAAATCCTGGCTATGCCTGCTGTGCCATATTGGGCAGTTGAACTTCTTTGTTCCTCAGTTTTCTCGTCTGTAAAGTGGGATTAAAAACAGTCCTAACATTGTGGCTCATCTTCTTCCTCCCTTCCTTCCTTGCTTCCTCTCTCTTCCTTCCTTCCTTCCTTCCCCTACCTTCCTTCCTTCCTTTTCCTTCCCTCCTTCCTTCCATCCTTCCTTCCTCTCTCTCCCTCTTTCCTTTCCTCTCCTTCTTCCCTCCTTCCTCTCTCTTCCTTCCTTTCTCCCTTACTTCCTTCTTTTCTTCCTTTCTCTTTTCTTTTCTTTCTTTTTTCTTTTCTTTCTTTTCTTTTCTCCCTCCCTCCTTCTTTCTTTCTTTCTTTCTTTCTTTCTTTCTTTCTTTCTTTCTTTCTTTCTTTCTTTCCTTCTCTTTCTCTCTCTCTCTCTCTCGCACACGCGCTTTCAATCTGCCTGATGATACAGGGCTGTGTTCTCCTAGATATTAACTGAAAATTTTCCCAGGCCCCGCCTTAAGTTCTGACATGTCAGTGGCCTGTTTTTATTGCTGTGATAGGATGATGAAATGGGACTTTTTCTGCCTGAGTTCTGACTAAAGTACCAATATGCTAGATATTAGATACCAACCTGAGGGTAAGGCAGATCATCAAAAGCAAGAAGGAACATGTTAAGAACAAGTTCCATGACTCTTCAACCTAATCACCACCAGCAGCCACAAGAACAATTCAGAAGTATCAAGAGGGAGAACAAGTATTTGTGGTGGATTTGGAGGAAGGGGAGCTTTGCTTCATGCACTAAGAGTGTTTCTCAAAAGGTTGTCTTGTTCACTAATTCCATAAGTGTCCAAGGCTTTTTATATCACAGACTGGGTCAGGATTAGGTATTAGTCCAAGAAAAAGTACATTCAAAGATTCATGCTCTAACTTAATATTATATACTTAATATAAACTCAGAGAACAGCCAGATACCAAATGAGGCAAAACTTGAGATGAGCCTTGAAAGAAGAAACTAGATTCCCCACCAGCAGGATAGTCAGACCAGCACCTGAAGCACTGTGTATTAGAGAAAGGAAGGAGCTTATAGTCAACTCATTTACCCCCAGCACCTCCTCCCCTCCCCCTCACTGCGGAGTTGAAAAAACTGTGGGCCCAGAGCCACTTTTCTTTTTCTCAACTTCTGCTTTACTTTTAATTTTATTTTGGATTTAGACTGGTTAAAGGCTTTCCTGCCTTCTCTGCAGAGATGTAATACAATATGAACTCACAAGAATCGTGGTTTGTTTGTTTTCTTGTAATCCGAAACAGCTTTTATCAAAAACCTAATTCATGAAGAGAAGATAATCATGTGCAGGAAAAAGCAGATCTTTGTGGGGGTCTTTTTCCTTTCCTTTAAGATATCAGGACTAGAGAGTATTTTTTCCTTTTGTTTTCTCTCCTACTGAAAGCAAGAGTCAATCTGATTTTTTTTTCCTTCATCTTCTAGTCTAGTTTCACGCATGGGATTAATTAGACAAGACGAATCACAGAGAGAACATTTATCTTGATCCAGGAGATTGTTTCCGAATTTTTTGATGTTGTCCTGGCATTTACACTTTTCTGGTGGCTCTTTGTAATGACAAATAGACTCCATTGCTTCTAATTCCTGGCGAGGCAAGCCTTCACTTATGTGTGTGTATGTACATATGCGAAACATTAATTTTTAATTTACTCTGTTTACCTTGAGAAACTGCCAGTGGATGATTCAGATATTCCACAGAAAAGGGCTTTTCTTTTGTAATATGGGACAAAGGACAGCTAAGCTTGTATTCTTTCTTCAAAGCAGAGGCTCGGAGGGAGGGGGCAATAGTATTTATTTGTGTAGTTTAGAAAAAGACTATCTTGACTATGTAAACACTCATGTAATTGTATTAAGAGTTGCTACCAAATCTTTTCATCTAGTATACAGTTAAAAACTAGGCTTAGATACAGCGATAAAGAACCAGCATGAGCTGTTCCCACGTTCTTTTAATTCAACATTTTGTTGTGCAATTGTGTTTAAGAAGTGAATCTCAGGACAGTGATTTGTGTAGTGTTCAGTTTAGACTGCTTTCTGATTTCTGGACCCAGGTGTGACACCAACATCGGGAATGTCCACAGCCTTCCTCGCCTGTCTTGGGCTTGGGTGCCCCAGGAGGGTGGATGCCTGGGGGCTGCTCATTCCAAGGGGGAGCAAAACCATTCAGCTCCTTTTGAGGGGCTTGGGGATGAAAACTGGAAAATTTCAAAGGATCTCCGACAGCTGTGGTAGGCAACCTTATGTGGAAGATTGGAGGCCAATTCAACTCTCCCTGAAATTGTCTGGGAACTATCGGATATTTACTCAGATGCAAGGGGCCAGTCCTGATCCCAAATGCCAGAAGAGAGCTGGAGAATCTGAGTGAGTTGCTGCTGTTGTAGCTTTGCAGGGACTTCTGTTAGGGTTGCATGTCTGGTTGCACTCATGTGCACTGCACAAGGGCAGCGCGTGTGAGGGGACACAGTTCACATTGTCAATATCATAGACTTGTGTCATTATTAAAACAGATTTCTGGCAGATGGCATTAAGATAACTTGTTCTAACAGAATCAGTGTCTTAGCTCAGTTTTAGGTAATAGGAAAACTTATTAGAGCAGTTTTCATTTTAAATAGCTAACATTGAGTGAGCATTTACTGGAGAATGGTAGTTAATTGCTTTGACCTCTCCCCTTAGAATAGACTTCTTAATATAAATTCAGAGGATCTGTCAGCTTTGATAGGAAAACAAACCGTATCCTCATTATCACTCACTCCTAACTGAAATCTAGGATTACGAATGGGAACGCCAACCACAATACTACGAGCAGTGCCTATGGTTTCTTTTCTCATAGCACATTTAAATTATCGCAGCATCTCAAAATGTTATTCATGCTCATCACTTTTTCAAAGTTGAGCTAGTTGTTAAGACCCACCCCTAATATGCTATTTAACGAGTCAATAAAGAGGGGTATTCATTACTACATCATAAAAGTTTAAAAAACTATTTTGACTGTCTTTTATTAAAACTGGCTTCCTTTATAATCCTGCGTATTTTATTTTATGAAACATTATTCTGAGCAAGGGGTTTATAAGCCTCACCAGCCTATGAAAGGGTCTGCATCACTAAAATAAAAAACACAAAACAAAAAAGTTCATTCATTAAAAAGATATTTTGCTAGAAAAGTTGAAGAATAGGAAATATTAATTCTTGTTATCACTCCTTTTCAAGAATCCTTTGACTACCACTCCCAAAAAGAAAACTGGGGAAGAGTCATAATTACTATATGAATTCACCTGAACAGTTAGCCTTTTGTGTCTAATTGCCATGCAGTGTAATTACGACCACTTATGGCGTAAAATATATGTCCAGTTGATCTTCAGTTCATTTGATTGGATTTCAGCACCATGATCTGGTCATTTTGGTAATCTCTGTAGTTTCAAAGTTTGTATCTTTGGAAGATCTAGTTGAGGGGTAGAAGATATCGCGTGAAATCAACTGAGAATCACTGCTCTAAATTTAACCTGTGCTGTGTGGTCGCTGCTGTGATGTCTGACAGACACTGTCTTATATAACCAAAATGACACTGTTTTCCACTAAATGTCCTTGCATTATGTCTTACATAAACATGTGCTCTCCTCAATGTGGGAAAATGATTAAGATGCTGGAAAACTTGTCACAACTTTTCTGTTGCATTTCTGAGAAGGAAGGACAGCGAGTGTGTGCAGAGCAATACTCTGATTTTATAGTGCGCAAGACTGTCGCATGCAAAACATAGTCTCTCTCTATAGCTCCTGAACCCACGTGGTCTCTTCGTCTGAGCATTAGCAAAGATGATCTAGTCTCTGAATCATTCAGTCCAATTTCTAGATGCTTGTCCAAGTCTGATGTCCTCCTGGGTCTACTCGGGGGCCGGGGAGACAAGGTCCCGTAGTACAAACAATCCTACAGGGATCTGTGGAGGTAGAGGGGGATCTCTGAGAGAATGAAGAGAGCCAGAGCTTTCTGTAACGGGATCATAAGGACTTAAAAGGGAGAGACCAAAATGGTTTCTGAGGGAAGCCAAGACTGTACACATCCCTGCCCACGAGTGCTGACAGGACATGCCCTTGGTAGTCCTGAGTGGCACAGAGACCTGAGCACGAAGGACAAACTAGCAGTTCTTTATATTTTCAGGGAACACAAGAGGACCTTTTACATGTGTGACTCTGTGTTAGGCCATTTTTATGTACATTGTCTCATTTAATCCTCAAATTTCCCCTGGCTGCCCCTGCCAGTATTTCTGTGACATCAATCTCCTTTTTGGAATTTCTTCATAGGATTTTAGTCCTCTCTTTAATGCCAGCTCTTTCCAGGAGTCCCCAGCCTCACATACGGAACAGCTTCCTGATATCTTGCTCCCCAGCTTTGCCTGCTGAGCCATTTTCCTTCTCTTCTGCTCAGCCGCCTTGAGTCATGGCAGTAGCTGAAGCTTCGGCTGCTTCCGGGGCTGCAGGAGGGTGTCACTTCACACCACAATCCCAGGGCTGTACCAAAGATACTTTCTCCAATCTGGTACTGCCTCCACTGGGTCAAGCCATTGGTGACAGGTACTGCCACCTCTGGAGCCTCAGAAGCTGAGGACAGCCCCGGGATCTTTGTCCTCATCATGACCAGGACCTTAAGACCCCTGATATTCTGGAATTTTAAACATTCTGAAGCTCTGCTGGATTTCCAATTCATGATTGTGGATGGAACACATGCAAAACCCGGCTCCGAACACTCCAAAAAAAACATGGAAATAAGAAATAAAATTCACAAATCTGTACCCAACACGAAAACATGAAGAGAGTATATTTTCGACCAAGTAGAAATGGAGGAAGGAGACAAGACCTTGTGGTTATAAGCAGAAGGCGCCCATGCTTACACACCCCTACACAGAACTGCAAGTAACTTACCACCTCTTGAGAGCCAACAATACCACAAGGCCACTTCATCTCCAGGCCATAACACTGCAGGACATGCAAGGGAAAATCCTCCTGTGAAAGGTGAGCACAGAACTGAGAATCCCCAAATATCCAAGGGAGACCAATCCAAAGGAAAAGAAACTAGGTTCAACAAATGCAAGGACTAATACTACGTGAGATAGGAATATTAGAACAATGTTTAAAAGACTTGAAAGGAAAGGAAAGGAAAGGAAAGGAAAGGAAAGGAAAGGAAAGGAAAGGAAAGGAAAAAGGAAAGGAAAGGAAAGGAAAAAGGAAAGGAAAGGAAAGGAAAGGAAAAAAGAAAAAGAAAGAGAAAGAGAAAAAGAAGAAAAAGAAAAGAAAAGAAAGGAAAAGAAGGAAGGACAAACCAGTCTCAGAGAGCCAAAGGAGGGAATCCCATCACTAAAGTCAGAATAAGAGGTCATGTAAAAAAGAAAAGAGTTGTTAGAAAAAATCAGAGATCTTAAAATGAAAACAACATTATTATTAAACTTTAAAATTCCATAGATTAGCTGAATTGCCTCCTGGACTCAAGTGGAAAATAAATCCCTGAGCTGGAAGATAAATAATGAGACAGGGATTATCAAAAGAATCTTAAGAGACCTAGAGGACAAATCTAGAATTTCCGACATCCACCTTATAAATTGTACAAAAAGAGAAAATAGCATGAAAAAGAGAAGAGTGGCCATAATTTTTTTTTTTTTTTAGGACATGAGTCCTCCGATTAAATTTCACAAATGCCAAGCTGAATAAACAAAAACAAGTCATAAGCACAATGAGGTATTTATTACTTCATAGTCACCAGGGAGGCTAAAACCAAAAAGCTAGACAGTAAAAAGTGATAGCAAGGACGTGGAGACCTCATACACTGGGGGGGGAGTTTTAAATGGTGCAGCAGCCTTGGAAAGTAGTCTGCAATTCTCCAAAGGTTAAACGTGGAGTAAGCATATGAACGGGCAATTCCACTCCTGGATATACCCAAGAGACTTAAAAACAGATTCGTGCAAAAAGTTGAACACAAAAGTTCGTACAAAATTATACCTAACAGCCAAAAAGTGGAAGCAACCCAAATGTTCATTGGCGGATGAATGGATAAACGTAAAATGGAATATTATCCAGGCATGAAAAGAAATAAAGTACTGACGCATGCCACAGGGCAGATAAAACCTGAGAACATTATGTAAGTGAAGGACGCCAGTCATGAAAAGCCACATATCCTATGATACCATTCAGATGAAATGCCCTAAATAGACCGATTAGACCAAGGAGATGAGTGGTTGCCAGGGGCTAGGTACAGGGCAAAACAGCAAGGTACTGTTGATGGCTATGGGGTTTCTTCGGGGGCAGGGGGACTGAGGAAAACATTCTGGAATTGGATCGTGGAGATGGTGGCCTAACTTGGTGAATATACTTACATTAACTGAATTATATACTTTAAAAGGGTGAATTTTATGTTATGTGAATTCTGTCTCAAACTATCAGAAAGAAGTCCTCACCAAAGCTGGGCTCTGCCACACGGGTGTCATACTTGGTCCTGTGAGAATAATTCCTCTCATCCCACACGTTTGTAGTTTAGGTGTTAAAGTACTGTTCTCCGTTTGTCACAAAACTTGTTTGTGTGTGAAGAGGAGAAATAGCTTTTTCTGTGTTTTTCTTGACAGCCTGTTTCCTCAGTTTCTAAGGGGACTGGGCAGAAAGATCATGTGAATGGCGGGCTCACACCGTCCTCTGTGGGCCATCAGAGCCTGCACTGATTCCCTTGAATTCCTTCCCAGGAGGCTCCTTGGTCCTTCCTGAGATCAGCCCTTAGGCTCACACAGCAGAACTTCGGGAGGAAAACCCAAGCTCAGAGAGATTATGACCCGAGGAAGCCAGAAAATGGACACTGATTTTATCCTCTCGAGCCTACGAGCCCCTTTCATCTGATTCTTCAAGTGCTTTTAACCGTGCGTCAGCCCCTGTTGACTAAATTTGTCACAGGCCTTTCCGCTCGGTAATAACTACAATTAAGCTAGAACATAGTATTTGACAACAGTGGCAAAGCTGAGGTTCAGTTAATGTTTTTGAGCTGGCCCAAAGACTTTAGTAAAATGAAAGGCTATGACCGACCGAATGAATGCAAAATGAGGACACTCCCCTAACTGACTTAGGATTTTCTAACGGATCCTCCATGACCTTTAGCTGGCAGACACCCGTGGGCAGCCCCCTCCCCACCAACGCACACTGTTGAAACCTCGCCAAGTAAAAGTGTTTTCTTTATGGTGGTGGTCCTCATCTCTCCTCCCTCAGTAAATGGGTTGTTCAGATGCTCGGGTGTCCTTTGTGAAACTTGACTGTAATAACAACGTGCCACAATCACGGGCAGAATTTTGATAGGGCTGCTTGCGAGCCCCAGAGAGCCACCGTCAGCCTAGCAGAATGTTTTCATTTACTTTGTCTGGCTTGGTCTTGGTTTTTTTTCTTTTTTTTAAAGATGTATTTTTTATTTGGGAGTGCTGTGTGCGTGTGTGCCAGAGAAAGTGTGTGTACGCATGTATATGTTGGGTGGGGAGCGGAGAGGGAGAAGGAGAATCCCAAGCAGACAGACTCCATGCTGTGCAGGGAGCCCCACAGGGGGTTCATTCCCACCACCCATGAGATCATGACCTGAGCTGAAATCAAGAGTTAGGCGCTTAACTGACTGAGCCACCCAAATGCCCCTTGCTTTGCTTCTTCATCGCAGACTGCAGAGACCAGGGTTCAAAGGTGAAGCGTAACTGCCTATGCCCACCGGTTTAACAAGGCTTGTGAATACTACCAACTCATAGCCGATGCAGTCCTGAGGCTGGGGGGTGTCTGGTAGGACAGAGAATGCAGAGCAGCTCAGAAGTTCCAGAAAAAAAACTGAACGCCTAGTAGTTCTTCCTAGATCCATTTCCCTCCAGCACAGGCACTTAGAGACCTGACAGAAGACACATTTACTCTCCTGACCTCGGTGATAGGAATACATGCATCCCTTTCCTTTGCTAACCTTAAAAATAAAGTAACCTTAAAATAAGCTAAATGAACTTAAAGCGGTAGTTCTCAAACTCCACAGCACGTTAGAGCCACCCCAGGAGATTTTAACGATCCTGATGCCCAGGCCTCATCCCCAATCCTAATCTCTGGGGGCACAACCAAGCAGCAAGAGTTCTTAAACTCCCCAGGTGATTCCAATGTGCAGCCAAGACTGCAAAGCGGCGCTTTGAGCAAATTTGCATCTTACTCGAGGCTTCCATTCTAAAATCCAAGGCCAAGATTGAAAATAGAAAAAATGACTCTTGACAAATCCTTTAAATGGCCCATAAAGTAGAGTATAAGTGGCTTTGCTTCTACAGGCCTGAATGGTTAATAGAAGTGTAGACGCTTAATGCACCTAGAAATGTAGAGCATAGAGTAAGTGGTACATATGCAAAATATAATTTGGCTTTATTAATTACGTAACTGAAAGCGCACACTGAGTTGAACTCAGGTTATTAAAATGCACAGAAGATGAATTCCACTGTCCAAATGTGGAGTCAAAGCAGTGTTTGTACAAATGATGAATCTTTACATTTGTAAAATTGACCTGATGTCAATTTTAAGATCTGAGAGTTTTCATGACAAGCCTTTGTCATGAAAGGCTTGACCACTTCAAGTGGTCAAGTATTTTGACCACTTTCCTGCCGTTCATGGAAGAACGTTAACTCTCTTATACTGCACAGATCATGGCTAAACCTAGAAGCCAGCCAGTCTAGACTCCCGCAGGTAGTCAAGGCCTTCCAAAACCCAGCTCACCCAACTGCTCTAGCTTTATTTTCAGTGCTTCCTAGACAAGCTGCTTTCTTCAGTTCTGCTAGTCTCTTCCTGACATGAAATGTTCATTCCATTCTCACAATCTTGTGCAGGCTTTGCCCCCTGCTTTGAATGTCCTTTAAATGCCCCCCACTTGCCCATGATCCCAAACCTACTGACCTCCGTGCACCACCGGTCACAACTACAACCCTCTAGCCTTGCTCCCTGAGACTGCCTAAGGTGGCCTCATTCTTCGTTATTTAGCTTGTCTCTTCTCCTCACTCTTTGGGACTTTTTCATTGATTCAGTTCCAGTTGGTCAGTCCACACTTGGAATAATCTTTGACTCTTTTTTCCTCTCATTCCCAATATTTAGTCCTCCCATGAGTCCTGTGGGCTCTAACTTGAAAGTCACTCAGAATCTAACCGCTGCCTACCACTGCCACTAATTCAGAACACCATAAGATCCCACCAGGGTTATTGTGATAATCACCAAATAATCTCCCTGCTTCTATTCTTGCCCTTACAGACCGACTTCCAGACTGACCCTTTCAGGTAGTAATTCCAATCACGTTACTCCCCTATCCAGAGCCCTCCGGTGATTCCCATCACTCGGGGGATAGAATCCAAAACCCACCAAATTCTGCCAAGACACACTAGCTAGCAATTCAATCTTTCTCCGTAGAGTTTTTCTATTCGTATTAGCAATAACAGCTGGCATTTGACAAACATTTACTCTCCAGGAGGCACTGTTGTAAGCCTTTGACGTGTTTTCCATGTTAGGAAACTGAGGCACAAAGAGGTCAGGAGGCTTTCACAAAATACACAGCCCATAAGTGGTGAGCAGGGGTTTGAACCTTGACCACTGTCCCAACCTTCCTCTGGGCATTGGAGACACTGAGATATGCCGCCACCTGCCCTGTCAGACCCTCATTTTAATTTCAAATATTTCAGCAAGGATCCCAACACTCGTTTGTTTTCTTATGTTCGCGAATGTATCAGTGTGTGACTTTAACTGTAGGAGGAAAGGTTTTAAGGAAGGACAAAGAAAAAAAGGGGGGGACTGGAGCCTGAATTCACTAGGGAAGCCCACCATTGCTCAGACAGCAATGCCCCAGAGCCAAGCTGGAAGCCAAGAAATTTGTTTTAAAAATCTGATCTCTCCCAAGCTGGAGATTACGTCAAATATAGGCTGATATACCACCCAAAAGGCAAAACCACAGTTTGCTTGTTTAAAGGCTGTTTTAGGTTGGTTTGGCTGCCGCCCGGGGCTACACCGCAAGCAGAGGGCCGCAGATGCCGGGCAAGGGTTGAAAAGTTGTGTGGAGAAGAGAAACTGAGGCCCTCCCGGCTCAGAGGCTCTGCGCCTCCAGAGGGGCCAAACCCCACCCCCCAAGCCCCCCACCTCCCAGGCTGCTGGCTCTCTCCTTTCCACATCTGAGCAGTAGTGTCCACTTCTGCCTCTACCTCCTGAGGAGGGAGAAGTCCCGCTTGTTGAGTAGCAGAGAGCGCTTGAGCTCTAAGGAGAATTTCCTCAGAAAGAGTAAAATGTCCCGGGGGGCGGGGGGGCGGTGGGGCATTCCCAACCGCGAGAGAGAAGAGTCTTCCGCTGTTCTGGGAGCAGCTGAACTGAAGAGCAATGAGTACAAGGCCTGTGACAGGTTGCTTGCAATATGCAGACCTTTCACATGATTCAGCCTGTCTGGTTCCCCCCTTGTCCCGAATGCCCAGGCTCTTTGGATCCCGGCACTTTAGTGACACACAGGTGACTTAACCAGAACCATGTAAGTATTTGGGGGGAAAAGAGCTGAGGAGGCTTAACCTGGCTGTTCCTTGACTATATTCTCAACTGTTGTTATCTGGAACAATTAAGAACCTGGGAGGAGAGGCTGGTCCGGCTCCAGGAAGGGCTTCGGCTCCCCGGTTTGGGCGGAAGGGGGCGAGAGGCCCTTGAGTTTCACTGATTGGGTCTCCGCGGCAGGCCGGCTGCCCCCCAGGAAGGCCTGGTATTCCTGTCCTCTCCGTGAACCTGCTTGAAAGGGATACAGGAGTTATTGGGTAATCAGGACTTGTCAGCACCTCGGTTATGCAGGATGGTTCAATCCGATAATGTGAATGGAACCTGTAATAGTGCTGATGAAAAGCACTCCGGTTTCAAAAGGGCCTTGAATGATTTTTTGTTCATTTTCTGTTTACATGTAATGTGTTATTGATGTCATTACCTTATAATACAGCGGCTTGTTTCATAGAAAAACCAGGAATTATTCATTCTTAAAAAAAAAAGAGGGGGGCAAAGAAGAAGAAAGAAGGAAAGAAAGCGACCCTGTTACGTGAGGGAAAATTGCATCCGAATGCTGCAAGCATATTGATTTTCTGGCACCAGACTTTTTAGATTAAAAATGCCAATACTAAATCCTTTCATGACCTATAGTTCATATGAAGTTCGCATGTCATTTACTATTATTCTGGGGGAGAAAAAGCTGAATCTTTAATGAAAACGTAGTTGGAAAGAATGTCTGCCGTTTCTACAATTTGCATATCATTATAATAATGCCTGATTATGAGCTAAGCACGCTGCTGGTAGGGTGGGTTGAACATTTTTCTTGGTTCAAATCAAAAGCCATTTGTCAGTTTTAATTGTCTGCCTGTCTTGCCTGCATCCTTGGTGGGAGCCATGGACGTACACACTCTGATTGTCCAGGCCTGTAAAAGATCGGCATGTTAAGGTCCACCCCACGCTAAGACACATTCCTTCACATTCTAGGAGGGTCTGAGACTTATGTCTGGTCTTAGCCTAGTCCGGAAGACACTGATGGTACTGATTAGTTATTCTACCCAGTTCGTTAAGAACTGTAATGTAGCCTCCTAAGTTCCTGACATAGTCCTGACTTTGTTACAGAGTTAGTGACTACCAACATCAAAAGCCTCTCAATCAACACAGGGATGGCTCAGTGGCATCTCAGGTTGAAATATTTGGTTTCTTAATGGTGTGCCATGAGCCAGGTTTGAAAGCCAAGCAAAAATACCTTGCCTAAAAATCCATTTCCTTTTACTCTAGTCTTCTGTATTTTCAAGCCACATCACAAATATCTGTGGGGGTTTTTCAGAACTCTGTCTACCCCTTGCCAAGCCAGGGACTTTTCAGTTTCCTTGTCTTTAGACAGAGATGAGTGGGCATTCTAACTTTTTGACCTCAGTGTCTTTGTTACTAGAAAGAGGATGAGGCACTTGGAGAACAGATTTCTTGGATAAGCAAGCCTCTCAAACTAGAATGCTCCTTAGCATCCACCGCAGGGGTTGGCAAGATCCACGAATCAAGTCCAGCCAGACACTTGCTTTTGTAAATAAAGTTTTATTGGAACACAGCCACATCCATGTGTTTATGTATTACCTATGGCTGGTTTGGCACTACACAGCAGAGTTGAATAGTTGTGATAGAGACCATGTGGCCCATGAAGACTAAGGTATTTGCTATCTGGCCCTTCACAGAAAACAATACTGCAAATTCCTGCCCTAAGTTTTATATTCCTCCAAAATCTTCTCCTATATTATGGGGGCCAAGAGTAGGTGTGGCTACTTTTCAGAGTCGTACCACAAGCAGCTAGCTTAAGAGTAGGTGAAATCATGAATTTTAAGTCATGGATTTTTTGAGTGAGATGGAATCTTAATTAGGAATCACCTGGTCCTCCTTCCCAACT
The DNA here is from genome assembly GCA_028534135.1 of Potos flavus. Classification (NCBI taxonomy): domain Eukaryota; kingdom Metazoa; phylum Chordata; class Mammalia; order Carnivora; family Procyonidae; genus Potos; species Potos flavus. The sequence continues at coordinate 66,953,409 of CM052898.1, read as the reverse complement.
GACTGATGTTTGATGACCCTCAATAACATTTCCAGAATTGGGAAAACTATTTTAAAACATGCCATTCTGTATTTTGATAGTTCTGTTCGGAATTCTTCCTCGTATCAAGTAAAAATAGGTTCTTTCCATCGGTCAGATTCCTCTGCTTTGTAGGCACACAAACAGGTCTGAAGACTCTTCAGCACATAATCATTCAGGAATTGAAAGCTATCACTATTTTCTCCCTGAGTGTTTTCTTCTTCACATTAAATATTCCAGTTCATTCCCTGTGTTCCTTTCACGTTAGAGTATTGAGTCCTTTATCAACCAAGTTGCATTTCTCTGGATGCATTAATCCATCACGAGGTACTAATACAGTATTCCAAATGTGGTTCTACCAAGGCAGAGTTGGACAGAATCATCACCTCCATCATTCTAGAAATAATATTTCTGTTACTATAAACTAGAATTTAATTTGCCTTTGGGGAGACCGCATCTCACTGTTGATTCAGACTGGGCATGACATCAACTGTCTTAGTCTGTTCAGGCCGCTATAACAAAAGACCCGAGACCGGGTGGTTTAAACAGCAGTCATGTATTTCTCCCAGTTGTGGAGGCTAGGAATTCCAAGAGCAAGGGCTGGCAGATTCAGTTCCTGGTGGGACAGCCCGCTTTCTGGTTCGTAGACAGCCACCTTCTCACTGTGTTCTTCCATGCTCTTGCGTTGTGGATGCATGAAGAAAGACCTCTCTGTCCTCCTCTTCTTGTAAGGGCATGAATCCCCTCACGAGGATCCCACCCTCATGACCTTAGCTAAATCTAGTTACCTTCCAAAGGCCTCACCTTTGGAGTTGGGAATTAGGGTTTCACTCCATGAATTTTGGGAAGACTCAAATATTCAGTTCATAACTTCAGCTACATGATCTTTGCTGATAAATAGGAAATTATCCTGATGTTTTCCTACCTTTGTTTTCTTTCTGCCCCCAATCATGCCTGGCTGAACTATATCCTTATTTTTACAATGGAGCCTGATTTCTTAACATCTCATAATTGGTTCTTAATTGGAAAGGAATAAAACAAGTGTCTGTAATTCTTCTTCTCTTCATCCATTCATGTGAAGGGTGGCTTCCTCCAGACTGATTACTCTTTTTCCAACCCACTTTACCTTCTATAAATGGAAGGGAAGTGGCTAAAAGCAGAGCTAATTTATGGGAATCACAGATGCTGCTCTGAACATATTTCTGACTCTCTTCCTTTTGGCAGCCTGGTAGGATTGCCAGGCCATATGATGCATTCTGGCCAATGGACAGTGAATATGGAAATGATGTGTGTCACTTCCAGACTAAGTGTTTAACTGCCAATTCAAAACATTTCAGAACTCTCCCTCTGGTATGGTGACCAATAGCATTCAGGATGGTTTTATCACTCTGGGTCCCAGAATAAGGTGGCATAGAACAGAGTCCCCTCCTAAGTCAGACACAAAGACTGATTGAGAAATAACCCTTTGTTTTTGTAAGTGGAGGAGATTTGGGAGTTGCTTTTGCAACATAGCTGATCTAACTGATGCTCACATTTTCTAGTCACTGATAAATATCACATTAGTCAGCTCTTTGTTTCATGCCTACTATGTGAAACGCACTTGTACTACCACAGTGAGCAAAAGAAAAATCTCTATCCTTGTGGAAATACAGGGTTTGGACATCTGGGACAATGGCCCCACCAGACCAGACTCCTCCAAATTCAATGTGGCAGATGGAATGGAGCACCTTTGGGTTGTTTTCAAATGTATGATGATCACTGAGTAGGTTAGAGACAGGTCAGGCTGGGAGTTGGAGAGCCAGGATAAAAATGCTAGTTTTGTCACTTACCTACTGTGTGACTTCGGGTTGACCACTTTACCTATCTGGGCCACTATTTCCTGTACCTGTTTGTACTTCTGCTTAGTTTCATGCTATACCATTTGCAGGTGGTTGTCTAGACTCTACTTTAAGGCTTTCAGAATGCTCAGGATGCTCATCTCTTCCCGAGGCAGTGTTAAGTCTCTGAGCACCTGTGTCTACTCAAATGTTTTTCCTCTGAAGCTCTTCAGCTCTGAAGTCTAGAAATATAGTGATTTACTTTTTGTTATGGAATCCCCCCTCCCTGTGGTCAGAATTTGCATATAAATATTTTGTTTTCATTTTAAAGATTTTATTTATGTATCTGAGAGAGAGAGAGGGAGAGCAAGAGGAGTATAGGGAGAAGCAGGCTCCCCTCTGAGCAGGGAGCCCCATGCGGGACTCAATCCCAGGACGCTGGTGTCATGACCTGAGGCGAAGGCAGACACTTTAACAACTGAGCCACCTAGGCGCCCTGCAAGTAAATAATTTTTCTACTGAGTTCCTATTCTTTGCCAAACATGGCTTTGGAATACGCACTCTGGAGATTAGAAGAGAAATGTATGTGATGGCCCTGATCCTTAAGTTCAATTAGATAAGAGCAGCATCTAGATACCCAGGCACAATGTATTGTGCCACATTGTGGGTCAGAGTCAGGGGCAAGGGAGATGTAGAAGGCCTGAGGGTAATCAGGGAAGCCTTCATGGAGGGTAGTGGACTATGCTCAGCATGGAAGGATTGTCAGTTGTAGGCAGGTAGAGGTCATCGGGAAGACGCATATCAAACAGGGAGAACAGCTCCATGGAAGGAAAGAGGGTGAATGTGGTGGATTGTGAAAAAAGAATGGAGTCCCACCTGGCAAGAACAGAGAAAGGGAGCGAGCACCAGGTTCAGACCAGCCCTGTGCGGACAATTTTTGAAAGAATTCACGGACACAAATTTTGAAAGACAGAATACCAGCTACATATTATCTAGGTGTGTAGTAAAAAAGGTCTTAATTTCCTTTTTTATCCCCCCCCAAAAAGGCTTTGCCAATATGGGCCTTTCCTTTGATCCCAGAGTCTCCAGTTGTTTACAGCTTTTATTTAATTAACAGTAGCTACAGTATCAAATTACAGACGTACCTCCCTGGACATTCCTTGCGTTAATGGCAGATTTTGCCACGTCAATGTAAATGGGTCAATCGCGGGCTGGGTGGGAGTGCAGGGTGGGGCTTAAGCCTGTCTTTGGGTTGTAACTAGACGTTTGGAGAAGGCAAATATGGAAAGTGATACCTTTGCCAAATGGGTTCCATTCTTTATATAAGCGATGAGCTTATTTTGCCTTTCAATGAGAATGGCTTTCCCCGGGGCATATATGGGACATAGACAGTGCAGGCTCATGACACAGACTCAAAAAACGCAAGGAATGACCACGGGGGATATGGATACACACACTCAGGCTGCCTCTGCTCTCTGCCTCTCCGCTGAACTAAGTCATTCCATCTCCTCACTCAAGCGAGTTTCCAGTCTCCAAGAAAACTCCAAGGGAAAACAAAACTCATTAATGTTATATTTGGTTAAAAAGGAAAAAAAAAAAGTAAGAAGATAGGTGAAAAAATAAATGCTGTGTTCAAAATGTGAGTTAGTTGGGGCAGATGAGTTGTTTCCTGAAGTGTAAGAGGAAGTGGTTAATGAACGTACCGAATCCAAAGCAATCATTTTTGAAATGCCAAGGAGGATGGGGGTAGAATCAGAAACAGCAGAAAAATTAATGTGTTATTTTCTATCAACGGGAAGGGGGAATTTTTAGCTAATTACCTTTTGGAAAATTAAGGTTATTAAAAATAATAACCTGGCTTTTCTATAGATCTTGATAGTTTTCAAAACACATTCAGATGCATTATTTCATTTGATTCCCGTAACAACCCCAGGAGGGAGGCAGAGTGGATTTTTTTTAATCTACAATTTATAAAAGAGAAACTATGATTTTGAAAAATTAAAGGACTCACTGTAGATTACATAGTTAATAAGCAGCAAAGTCAGGGCTTTAAAACCTCTGTCCTAACTCTGATCTGGTCAAGTACAGAGGAAAAGCAAAGCCCGTGAGTTAACAGTGGATTTTATTAAAAGTGACCCACTTACCAGAGGTGGTGTAGCCACGTAGTTCAGTGGGCATGTGCTCACGCTGGAGCAGAAATTGCAAATAGCAGCCTGAAGTCATAATCTAAAAGTAGATGAGCTTGCACAGTTATGGCCCAAACAATATTTATAGTTTTTTAACAAGATTTAAGAACCAGAACATTTTATAATAAAATCTAGATATCTGACCTCTCTTTTAAAATCAGCATACCTGGTCTCATTGGCCAGTGTTTCCCCATGACCACAACTAGCAAGAGTTTAGGAGCCACTGTCTCTTTTAGATAGGCATGAGCTCTCTGGTTTGCCACAGTCCCCGCCACTCCCTATCGTCCCCTGTCCTGGAGACCAAGAATCAGTTGATGTCTCTCATCACGTTTGTGTTGTTTTTTACCTACCCATGTGCATCACTCATTGGATTCTACCGGCATGTGAATCTGTGTCCTCGGACCTGGAGGCAGCCTCTGGGCTCTATCAATTTCTGGCTATGTGAACATGGGCAGGTTACTTTCACCTGTAATGCTTCCATTTCTATTTCCATTCTACGAAAAGGGAATAATAACAGTGGCACGCTACTGGATATTTGGGACTTTGTTGTCACTGTTATTTTTTCTTTCAACATTATTTCTTCCATTGGAAGTTCCCATCTTATGGAAATAAGGAATCGTACATGTTTTTCAAGCATCCCTCACATCTGGAGCACAAGTGAGGGACCCTGGTCCTCCAATCAAATGGAGATGACCTAGACTTAAACTTGATAGCTCGTGACCCAAAGGAACGCGTGTGTGCCATTTGTCTTGCAGGAGCCACATTTCAGCTCTGGGGATAGCCATGGCAGTTGTGTCAGTGTTATCATTCAAAACCCATCATCAGTATCTTAGAGTATGAGCTGGGATGTGTGTACCCATTATAGAAAGGATCTGGGCTTCCTCCATTCTCTGGTATGATGTGAGCCATTATCTCTGGTTGTGTAATTTCCAAGACTGGTCCTTCCAAGAGAAGCTGTAAGCCCCTTAAGATCCTGTAGTGCGTATCTCTTGCCTATTGGTGCTCAGATCCATTCTCCACCCTTCCCTGATGCTACATGTGTTACACAAGGCGACTGCTGTAAGATATGTTTCCCAAGCTCCTGTGTCAGCAGGTTTGTAGGGCCTGAAGTTTATGCACTTTGGGGGCTCTCTTTTATAAAAATAATTTAAAACTCTAAATACAAAATTATATACAAAAAGGAATGTTTATTTTTAATGAGCAAAAAAATCACAACAAATCACAGATCTTAAAAATTTAGAAAGAGGAAAAACAGAACAAATAAAAAATTAAAAGCTGGAAAAAGAAGATCATATTTTTATTTGTTAACTGTTGAGATACCTCTCCCATACTTTTTTTTCCTAGAATTTTTGACTTTATACTCTTTGATTGTCTCTCCCTAGGAAATAATTTTCTGGAGAAAAAAAGCAAAATTATAATTCTGTCTTTCCTCAGTATGCTGATTGGAAGTCACTTTTTTTATTATTGACAACTTAGAAAAATTTCTATTCTCCTTACTAATGTGGTTAGGTAAATTTTTAGGATCATTTTCAGCTGTTACCTAACCCTCTGTCAAGTCGCTTTCATGGAAGGGCTGTAAGATTTTAAGGCAGTTGAAGTTTCTAATGTTGCAACCAACTGGTTTGTCATTGGCATCCTCGCAGCAAGGCATCTGAGCTGAAAGCCAGGAGAAATGGCACAGGGGACACTCATGTTTGACTGTAGGCCGTCCTGACATCAGGAACATTTTTTACCTATCTGAATGTCTGGTGGGATATTTAAAACTCATGAAAGAGATGGAAAAATTCTCAGGGGTGTGGGACAGTCTGATGCCTGTGGACATCTCCATCCTCTATGTACTAAGTGGTACTAGGAACCCTCAGTCCTTATGGCAGCCACACCAAACTCAATTCCGCATTGAAGTAAGTGAGCCGTATGTTCCACTAGACACCCACTAAATCAACTTCCCCTAGCCAGTCCTTAAAGATAGCCCAGGCCACTCTAACTGGAGAGGAAGTATGGAGAGGGGCTATCAGAGCCCAGACAGAGCAGTTAGAATCATGAGGTACAATGGTGTAGATTCAGACTCTCTGTGTAGAACCATGCACACAAGTTGCCAGGGCCCTCCTATGGCCTTCGAAGGGGTCTACATAGTGAGAGGCCCTTAAGCTTGAGTCTCATCGACTTCCCTCTCAACACACTTCTAGACTGGTTTGGCCAAAGGGGGCATTGGTAAGGCCTTTGTTAACACCTTCTCCTCCTTTTACCCCTCCAGTCCTAGGAGGGTTGTGTAGTGGCTTCCTGCCTATTAAACTCTGTCACTGCTCCATTCACTTTTCAGTTCTTATCAAACATTTGTGGAAAGTTACTGTAATAAATTCATTCTACTGGATCGCCTGGAATAGGGTTGTTTTCCTAACTGGGCCCTGATCCATATTCTTTTTCTGCTTAAAAGAACATGCTCAGAAAATGTTGTCTATTTCTGAATTTGGCCTAAAGATTTTGTATGAATATATGCTCATTGTCTTCAGTAAACTTCTTATATGTGGCCCCTGGTTGAGCCCACAGGTTAAGCTGAGGGCCATTATATCCGTATGTATGTTTTATATTCGTATGATTTCTACTGTTTTTTTCAGAGATAGAAAGGATCATTTTTCTCCATAATTGACAGATACATAAAAGATGACATATAGTATATTAGAAGGAAGACTTAATTGTCACTGAGCACAGTTCAGAACCCCTACAAGCACCAGACATAGTACATATGATAGGACCAAATTACAAAAAATGGTACAAAGTGGTATCTGTAAATATTTTAAGCCAAGGAATCTAGTGGGATTAGAACTAGAAATAGAAAATGAAATTTTATTTCATTTGGAAAAGCGTGCTCGGGGGAAATAATGTATAATTCAGACATACCAGTACAAGAGAATACGAGGATAGTGCTGGTACTGAAAGAGGAATGAAAAGTACCGGCAACAAATTTGGTGCTGTGCTGTAATCAGAGAGTGAGAATTTTTTAGGAGCATAAAGTGGACTGTAAATTGATGCAGGAACAGCGAATTCGATGTTGGTAGTAAATGGTAAAAAGAAAAGACGCAACAGTACAAATTGCCTTACAGAGGACTAGCCAATATGACAGTGATGAGATTTTGTACTTCTTTGTCTTTTTCTGTATTGGAGACATTCTCATAAACAGGACACATTATTGTAAGGGACACCAAAAGTTATTCAAACCCTAGAAGGTGAGAAGGAACCCTAGAAACTCTCTGGTTGACCCTCTCATTGTACAGATGAAGAAATGAGAACCAGAGAGAGAAATAGTTCCCATCGGGTTAGCCACATTGGCCACATAAGGTCCTGTCTTTCCCCTCAGAATTTTAATGCTGTAGAAACTTACAACTCTATAAATGTTGACTGAGGGAAAACATAACTAACTGTATCGAGGATTATAAATGGTATAAAAAACACACACACAACATCTTTGCATAGACAAAAAGAATATGTAATCATTGAAAATACCTTGTTATAAGAGTAGCTACTCTTGTCTTGTTCTTCACTGGATCCTTCCTTAGTGCGTACCTTGTGTCTGGCACAGAGAAGGCATTAAATAGACGTTGGATATTCATTAGCTGGATCATTGGTTGATGAGTGGATAATTAGGTGGTTGGATGAATGGGAGGGAGGGAGAATGGATGATTGGAAGGATAGATGAGTGACCTTCAAGGAGGAAATTTAATCTATTCTCTCATTTCCTGAAAAACAACTGACTTTGGCAATTCTGAGCATGCTTTCTCAGAATGAACATAGCAATAAACACATGTTTTTAATAATTCTAAACAGCAAGGACTTCATATCAGGTAAAATAATAAAGCCAGTCTCATTTTGATGATCAGTAAACTTGAGATTTCCAAGAGAGGTGCCTAAGAGTGTCAATAGCATGGATAGTAATCATTTGCCTAAAACTACAAATGAGACCTCACTATCTGTGACTAAGGGGAGGAATACCAAATTAGCGAAGACTCTGAATTACAGAGCACCATTTTATTGCTTTTAGAGACCTACAGGCAAATGGAGTAAGCTAATAAAATATTATCTGAAAGAGATCTTTGGGGGGGAAACTCTTCATTAATTGGTGAGGATGTGTAATTATCATCTCCTCTAAGTAGAAGTACACCTCCTACAAACTTCAGGTTGCTTTTAGGGAGTTCCCCGTATAAAAACATTCTCTTGGCACCTCTTTTACACCTTTGATGAGATATGGAAACTTTTCTCTTCACGCCACCCAGCCTCTGTCTGAATTTTCACAAGTTTGGAATTAGTGGAATTATTCTGAATCGGTGATGATTTCCAGGACACCACTATTGTTGGTAACAACAGGCATCCTGTTGTATGGTTAACTGGAGATCTGGAACATGCCTTACTGAGAAAAAGTTTCATTTGAACATGCCTTCCCCCTGTATGGTTTGTCTGTCTCACTGATTAATTGTGCAATTAGTAATCTGCTACATTTTGTAAACTGATGATCAGAAAATTAGTCTGCCATTTCTTTCCCTCTTTTCTCCTCTGTGTGTAGCTGAGTTCAGTCACCATCAGCACTAAATTCCATTCGGAGTTCACAGCCGTCACGATAGCTAGTGCAGTTTTAGGTTAAGCATATTTTATCCATAAATTGCTATATTTGGTTCTCGAGTTATTATTGCAGTTCCTTGGGGTACATTTAAATCCACCTTATTGTAATAGATTATGGAATATAGTGGCTAATGTGTCTAATGTAAAATAAATGACTATAATGATTTATGATGCGACACTTCAATTTTATTGAACATAAGGATCATTGTACTAAAATGGATGGTGTATTGCTGGTTTAGCATAAAATACTGAATAACATATTCAAGAAAATGAATGGCTCGGCCAGTTCATAATATTCTGCCCCTTCAGCTGAGAGGTCTTTAATAAGCAAGAGTGTCATTACACTTGAAAATGTATGTATAGGTAATCCATTATCTAGAACAATGACAGGGATCTGCTCCAGTCCTTATTAAAGAAGGGACTCTTTAGGGGTAAATGCCATTCTTTGGTCTTCCTGAAAGAATGATTTCTACCCAACCACGGGGCAACTGTAACAGTGCTTAGCAGAATTATAAGTGGCCCCCACATTTAAAAATTATTGCCTGAAGACTCTCTCGTAACCCGCAAGACAGAGGCAAATTTCAGGAAGGTTTTGATTTTTTTTTTCACCATTGTCCCCAGGCGATATCCTTAATGTTCTTTCTGTGTCCATTTGCCAACCTTTTGTTTTAACTCTTCCTGGGCTCAGCATTTGTAGGTACTCGTGAGATGTCTTTCCCCTGAACTCCATGTTTGTGTTTGAACACTGAATAAGAAGGTAAATTTAAGAAGACCTGGGTGAGCTGTTAATTCTTATTAACTGTGATATTAAAGATAGTTTTCAGTGATATATTGAGCCAATATATTTGTGATCTCAGGCCTGGCAGATAAGAGGAAATTCTTCTATAAAAGGTAGCAAGTTTAAATTAATGATACAGTTCTATCTTCCAAAAAGTGAGGGGCCATGAAGAGTAAGGGAAATGACGTGAACATTTTCTCCCCTTTGTGATCCTCTGATTCTGCTCTCTCAGCCCCGTGATTCTCCTGGGATCCAATGTGATGATGTAGACAATTCCCACCAAGTAACTATAGCCTCATAGAATCTTCTTACTAGTATCCATCTCTATCATGGGGAGGATAATTAGCCTTCCTCTTCTGATGTGGCCATGCTGTTCTTAGGGGTGAGGGAACCTGTATGTTTTGAACCCAACTGCTGCATTCTGGGTAGGAGTCTCATAAATTCCCTACCAGCTCTCCCCCTCAGCATGTTCGGAGTTAATGCCCATCCTCTGTCCCTCAGCCCAGACCAGCTCCTCTGACCAGCCAAAACGGAGGCATGGTCAAGTACCACACAAACCTTTTCCTTGTAGACCAGAGAACTCAGGTAACCGTGACGCCATGTGTCGATGGGAGTTTTGGTTTCCTTCTCCTCAATAGCAGATTTCACCCCTGCCTGAAAAGGCCTGGGTCACAATGAGAAAGTAATGTGACTACAAAGTGAACAGTGGTATGTGTGGGGTTGAGTTTTACATTCCAGAACCAAAACCTAATGTTGACAGGGGATACTGCACTATGTGGATTTCAGGAGTTTATTTGTTCAGGATACACTCTCGAGCCATTTTGTTATTATTATTATTATTTTATTATTATTATTATTGTTTTGAAAAGGTGACATAGCCTAGAACTATTCCCTGCAGAAAGTAACCAGGGGTATATTGATATCCTGAATGAATTTGGGAGGTCAAAGGCTTGCGGTAAAGCCATCTATTTCTGGAACACCGTGGATGTTTTCTCTGTAATCAACTGAAAATGAAAGTGATAAGGACCATCTTTTTGCTAATGGGAATGTTGCTTTTGGATCTCTTGATACATTAATCTAGAAAAGATCAAGGCCAGGGGTGCTGAGATACTCCTGGCCCCAAAAGGTCTCCTGACCTCTGCAACCTGCCCATCCTCCGTTCCTAAATCTCAGGATTCTTTTCCGTAATAAATTCTATGTTGTCATCGAACATCATCCGGATGTTTTCATAAAACATATTAGGGCATCTTCTTTTGTCTTCACACCTTCACTATTTTCCTTCAAAATATTGTAGTAAATTTAAATGGTTTGTAAGGTCTTACCACTACCCCCTAAGACCTTCTTTCCTCTACATTATGCACTCACATCAGCTTCAGTTTGAATCCCTGTCTGATCATCTTTGGGAACTATTCCACAGTATTATGGCTACAGAAAAGGAGCTTACCAGGGCCAAAATACACAATCTAAAGATTGGCCATTGAAGGGCCTTCTTGCTCTGACTGCGTTACCAGTGCAGCAACCCCCTACCCAGTTCCCTGCACCTTCTTCTTGCTGCTTTCTCGTACTATGCTACCCAGCCCCCCAACAGCCTCTTGCTTTTGGGTGTCCATCATGATAAATGTCTACTTGATTCTTTTTAAATTCTCATGTCTTACTTCTAGTGCCAAGGTAATATCCAGAATCCAGGCTTCCATTTACATGGGTCCATGGGTAGAGTTACTAGAATTAACATGTTTTTCAAAGTGCTAAAGGAGCTTTTCCTACAACCTAGGATTTACATACATCTTTTGACCAGAGGTGATATTTGGCTTCTTTCCCAGTGAATTCATCCAACTATTTCTTCTTTCAATCTTGAGTCATATATTAAGAACCCAAGTAAACCCTAGATGTTCTTCACTTAATCCCTTCAAAATACTTTGATTTACAGAACAGAGGCTTTCATCTGGGAAATACTGAGGTATCCACCCATCATTGATATTTAAAAATATTTTTTTAATCTATATCCTCCTTCAAATGATAAGCTGTATAAACCCATCAAAGGAGCTCCGGGATTCTTTTTGGGAGCTCAGGTTTTCTAAGCGTTGTAGTGTCTGTGTGGTAAGCTGCCTCAGGTTAACAGGCAGACCTTGTTCTTGAGTTGGACCTCAATGTTATACAGGCATAACTTCTCCCCAGAATAGCTCTGAGTACAGTGAGATACCTTTCAGACCAAAAAAAAAGTTGTTTGGGGACTTTGTGGAGGCAGGCATGGATGCCTGCTTGATGGATGCTACCTTGATGTAATGGTTCTTAAGCTCATCTGGAAAAGTGAAAAGATGATCCAAGTGAAAAGAAAAAAGTTTGTAAAAGACAAAGACGAGAAGACCTTCTTTCTATGTAATAAATTACATTATAAGCAGTGGCAGTTAAAACAGTGAGCTAGTGGTGTGGGATAGCAAGATGGGTGGAACAGCACTGAGTCTAGAGTGGTCCCAAGTACATAGGGAAAGTCAGTATGTGAGGTGGCCATTCAGATGGTGTATTGATGTATTATTTAATATGTGTTGGAGGAGAAATAAAGCAAGCTTTCTACTTCATTCCTTCCACTTGAAATAAACTTTGGGTAACTCACAGAGAGTTAAATGATCGTAATGGGAAAAAAATAAAGTTCATAAGCAAAGTTTTACACCTAAAGTACAAATCATGGGTGTACTTTATGCTAACCAAGGGAGGACGGTTCTGGGAGTGACAGGAAATGCAGGAGCTATAAAATAAAATATTGGAAAAAAAATGAAAAAAATAAAATAAAATAAAATATTGATATATCTGACTACAAAGCAAAACTAGGCTCTAGCCAACAGGCAAAAGGCAAAAACGACAAGCTAGTATAAGATATTTGCAATACATACTTCAAAGATCTGACTTTTTTACTGAGCAAAGCAATTCATTTATATATGAATATACATATGCATATAGAGACACATGCATGTATAAATACACATATTAATACACATTTTAATTTCTCCAAATAGATTCATGATATGTATGTGTTTTGGGAGGATACACACTAAATTTTTTACCAGGCTTTTTGGGATAATCTTTAGTATAATTTTGTAATCTTATTCTTCTAATAGTCAAGCATGTATTATTTTTATAAACAAAATGAAAACCTTTGTTGATACTGTGTTTTACTTTGAATGACCCATAAACCAGTGGTTCTTACTCCTTTTGGGGAGAAAGAATTCTTTAAGAATCAGATGAAAGCTATCAGTTCCATTCCCTGACAGGACACAGAAGCATGGCTGCTCCAAATGCTGCCTGAGTTATGACTCCCTGCTCCAAGTGCTTCTCCTAAAGTGAGTTAGTCACAGTTACAATTGCTGCATAACCACACCCAAACACAGTGGCTTAAAACATGGACCATGATTCTGTGGATCAGAAATTCAGGCAGGATGTAGCCGGGTATAGCTTGTCTCTGCTTCAGGTGAGGCTGTCCCTGTATAACAGGTTGTCTGTGAGGATCCACTAAGGGCTCGCTTTATCATCTGGGGCCTTGGTCCTATCTGTCACCTGGGGTGCTTCAGTGCTCCTCTATGTAGCCTCTGTCTAGCAGAGTCCGCAGAGCTAGCTACATGGAGGCACGGGGCAGAAACAGAAACCCCATGATCTTAGGAGACCTTGACCTGGCCATCACATAGCATCATTTTCACCACATCTGTTGACCAGAGCAAGCCACAGGGCCAGCTTGAAATCAAGGTAAAGGGAGTTAGAGTCACTTTGCAGGGAGTCTCTTTGCAGGGAGGGATGCCATAGTCATCCTGCAAAAGGACTCATGAGGTGGGGTTGGGATTGCTGTGGCCATTTTTGAAAATCAGCTCCCACAGTTTAACTATGAAAATGTGGTACTTTTAGCCGACATTGGAATTTGTCCATCTGTGACCAAACATTCATATTCAACAAAAATAATCTAGGAGTGGCTGTAAACTTACAATGGTTATCTACTCAATTTAAATACCCAATGACTTTGTTGTTGTTGCTGTTTGTTTGTTGGGTTTGTTTCTGCTTTTGTCTGCAACTTATTCAAAATTGCTCTGTGTATGGGATGGAAAAATAGATGCCATAAATTTAGCTGCTATATTGTATTTCACCCATTTTGATATAAAAATATTTTGCCCATAACTTAGAAAGCTCTAGTTTGGAAACTCCAGAAAAGTCATACTGTCCTGGATAATGAAATCTCACGCATTTTAATGCTGGACCTTTAGGACGACACCAAGGGGAAGAACTGGGGGGAAAGAACACAAGCCATGGACATAGAACGGATTAATGTGGTGAAAAGACATAAAAATTAAGGTTAATTTATAACCCCAAAGCCCAAGAGAACTTCCAGTTAAAGGTGATAAGTTAGATCACAAGTTTATCTTCCTTCTAAAACACCAATCAGACACTAGTACTTCATTTTTCAATGACAGCAGATAATCAAGAATCACAGGGCATATGAGGAAAGCTTCTGATGTAAAAGAGGCCCCAGAGTAAACAAACAAAAGGAACTTGAAGAAAACGGATAATCAAGGAAACAGAAGAAAAACAATGGAAATTCCTAATTTGCAGTCTCTGATAAATTCGAAGCTATTTTAATAAAGATTGGGAAGCTGAAAAGAAGAAACATGGAAGAGCTCTTGGAAATAAAAGTAAAATCTCTAAAGTGAGAAAAGATGTCAACCGCAAATTTTCTTGTGGTCTCGGATGTAACTAAATTCAAGATCAGCAGAATCCAGATCACCTTTTTAGTCCCCACAAGAGAACATGGTATGGTTTTTCATTCCTTATCATCACCCACCTTAAGCATATGTGAGAGAAGGTGAGGAGATTTGTGGAGGAAGGCCCGGAGTGAGAATTTCTCTGGAGAGAGATGGTGTGTTCTTTGTTGCTGATAATCCACTGGGGGAAGGGAAACATCAGAGGTGGTGCCACATGTCTCCCTAAAATGCAGGAGGACAGAGTGATTGGTACCTCACGGCCCCAACAGGAGAACAGGGAGAAAAGGCTACAGTGAGAATGCACTCCATCCCACCAGTACTTGAACAAATCTTTGTGTTTCCTGTGGGTCACGTGGGGAAACTATAGAAAGAAAGGAGCAGAAATGGAGTCATCCTGAAATGGACCCCAAGATGGGCAAGATGTCCCCAAATGTCTACTGAGACCATTGCCTAATTGAGACTATTTTTAATACCTGGAAGAGGCCCAAGTTTCTTTCAAAGGCAGGAAGAAAATATTCAAGATAATATGGTCAGCAGGACTATGGTATTAAAAAAAATAATGGCCTGATTTCCTGATTTCAGCCTTGCAGGTCCAACTTTTTTTCAACAAAGTAGTTAACATTTGTGGTCTTGCCATCCTTTAGCATATCCTTAGAGGATCAGTAGCTCCTGCTGTCAACTCCTGGAGTCTCTCCTGGGAGTCTGAGACAATCTGAAAGTCACAACATCATCTAATAGAAATGAAAATACTTAATAGGTAGGCTGAATGAGAATATCAGGACATTTTCGAAAAAGGTAGAATAAAAAGACAAAGGGATTGTAAAATAAGAGGGTGAAACAAAAAAGAGTTAAGTCAACCCAGAAGATCTAACATTTGACTATTAGGAACTCCAGAAAGAGAAAAGAGAACAAGTGAGTGGGAAGGGAATAAAAAAGAAAGTTTCCAAGATCTGAAGGACATGAAGTTTCAGACTGAAAGGACACAACAAATGCTTAGGTACAGAAATTGAAAAATCAATAAATATAAAGATCCATACCAAGGAACACTACTGAGATATTTCAAAATAACACATAAAAGAAAACTCGGAAAGCATTCAAAAAAGGGGGAAAAGTCATATTGAAAGTAATTGGAATCAGAAGGACATCAGATTTTTTTAGCAGACACATTAGAAGAGAGAAAAACATAAAAGTAGTATTTTTTACAATTCTGATTGGAAAAGATTTTCAACCTAGAACTCTATGCCTGCCTAAACTTTTCATCCCGTGCGAGCATAGAATAAAGACATCTTCAGATATGCACAGTCTCAGAATATTTCCCCTGCACACCAGAATAGATTGCTTAAAGGAGATTTAAGGGACAGAGATAGGAGTTCAGGGTATGGGGAAGGAGGTGTTACATGTTATATTTCTTTTATCACTGTTTCTTTTTTTTAACATACATCGTTGTTTTAATATGTTTGAACATACACTTTGGCAAAGAAATTAGAAGGAAACACAGAGAACGATATCCAACATAGTTTGATTCAATTTCATCGTTCAATATTATTTCTTGGTCACCTTCTTTTTTCAAATCAGTGTGAGTTGTGGAGCATGTAATGATGAGACACTGTCATCTTCCTCGTGAGGGTTTGAGAAGGAGAAAGATAGGGGATTGGTGCAGTGAATGAAGAGCACCAGCTCTGAGTCTAGCCTCCATCCATACTGGGCAGCCGACTCCAAGGAACCTCTGTGCCTGTTTCCTCATCTGTATATGGGAATGGTCATAGAACAAACCCATTGTGTAGGTTTGTTGGGAGGATTAAGTGAGTGGATACAGAGAGTGCTTTGGTACTTAGCACATAGTAAATGCTCAGTAAGCAGCAGTTAGCACTGGATCTCAGCTAATGATGCACGCATCATGAAATGGTAAGTCCGATGCTAGAACGCCACCCAAAATACTTAGGAAACCAGGCCCATGGATTTTTAAAAAATAATTCCCTGATAAAGATAACTGTTAGTTACAGGGCCCTGACTGTGAAATGAAAAGCTTTGTAAAACCAATCCACCATTTTGACAGATTTCCGGAACCCAGCATGTCTATGTGTATTTGCTTGGCCTCCGTCCTCTGCATTTTGCACGTCAGGCCAGATTTGGCACTTCATTACCTTCCCTCGGTCCACGGAGTCCAGTAGGGCAGTTGCCTCTTAAGGTTTCTGCCCTAGCATAATGCTAACGGCATTCACCCCATCTTCTGGCTGTCAACTGAAAGGCCACTAAGAGTTTACTTCCTGTGAGGAGCCCTGCTGAAGAAGAGATAACCCAGCCAACTAGCCACAATTCCACATGTTTACTTTTTACAAGGGCAGACAAGCAAATACTGAGCCTGTGCTTCTGAGGTCCTTATCTATATGTTCTCTGCTATATTCTTTTCTTGAACTGATTTTGTCATCGATGCAACCAGGGAACAGACCAGAGGAAAGCACCATAGAGAGTGTGACACATCCAAATATAGAAATTTTGTTGGAATATATAGTAATATAGCCATTCATAAGCTTTCAAAGCCAAGTCAATAAATCATTTATTTGATGATTATTTAGCCAATAAACAGAGATTTTTAAAACATGCCAAACGTGCTGTGACCTTAGGAGGAAAAAGGAAAGAAATTATGTATTCCATATGATCTTATCTATGTAAGAAGAAGAGGGGAAAAAAAAAAAAACTGGAAGGAAATAAACCAAAATGTTAAGAGAGGTCACTCTGAGTTCAAAGATTATGAATAGTTTTTATTTCCTTCTTTATTCCTTTTCTTTTCTTTTTTGTTTTTATTTAGGAAGTCTATTATTTTTATCAGGAAAAAAATATATGTGATTTAAAAATAAGTAGTAATAGCCCCAGGATAAATAACACAAATTTAATTCCATAAATACTTGAGTACTTATTTTCTAATATCCTGTTAGATGTTTTTAGAATTCAGTACACTTGGGTAATGAAATTTATTTTATTCACTTAGTATTTAGTTTAATGGTATCTTATTTTTGCCATTTTCCTCAGGTTTTAAAACTTTTTCAAGCAAGAATCAACTTCTAGACTTCTCTGTAACATGAGAGCCTGGGCCAGTTCTCATCTGATAGCAAGCACTTATAAATACCCCAGGCTTGGAGAAGGAAGGAAGGAGTATGATATTCCCACCAACTAAAGATACTGAGACCAATTTCCCAACAATGACATGAACCATTGGAATATGGCCGCCTCTCTCATTACTTGGAACTTCACTCAACTGTTCCTAAGTTTAGTGCCAATTACCTAAAGGTTAATGTGCTGAGCAATACCAGGAGAATTAGGGTTTTCCCAAGAAATGGTCTGTGGCACATTATGTTCAGGATGAGAGAATGTGATTGCTCACTTGGGAACCCCAGAGTGTCCTGTGGTGCTTCTCTCCAAGTAGTGTCCTATCCTGTGAGGCTGTGGGGAGGAAATAGGAATGACAGGGAAGTCATTGATGCTGGGCAGAGTATGTACATATCCTCAGGAACTATTTGCAACTCACCAGTGATGAACACCCCCATGCCCTCAAGGAAATTACATTCTGATAGAGAAGCTCCAGTAGATCCCTGTCTGTTGGAAAGGGATACCGTTGACAAGCGAGACTGTGTCAAAATAGAGAGCTTTGGAGCTGGGTGCTCAATGAGAAGAGGCAGGAACTGGAAATGTATATTTTGTTCTCTTTTGTAGTTAGTATTCAGTTTGGTTAGTCAATCACTATCACCACCATCCTGCACCCTACTCTCCCCCACACAAAAAAAGAAAAAATCAGGTTCATTATAGAATTTTATGGGGAATCATTCCCTGTACCAACAGTAATAATTTTTTTAGGAACATGATTCTGCAATTCAGGATCCTAATCACCACCATTGTAGATATTTTAGGAAGCATTTCATTCTTCAGAAAGAACTTATAGCCTTTATTTGAAAAGTTCCCCCAATCTGACAGAAAGCCAAATCACAAAGGGCTTTAGCAAGAGGAACAGTCAATATCTCCTTCACTTGCACCTTGCTCATTCTGCCCCAGGAACTGGATTTCTTGATGTGACTTGGGTGCATCAGGATCCTTCCCACCTCAAGGCTTTTGCTCTTATTGTCCTCTGTGCCTGGAAAAGACTTCCACTGAATATTTACCACTCTTTCCTCGTCACATTTTTCAGCGTCTTGTTGAGAGGCCTTCCCCGACCACAGTAGCTACGATGTCCCCAGCCACCCTTTATCCTGCTTAATTTGTCTTTAGAGTACTTATTCTTTCCTGAAATTATAAGTATTTATTTGTTTATTTCTTTATCTGGTTTTTCCCCGAGAATGTAATTTCCATAAGTATAGATTTCTTGTTTGTCCTTTTCCCTGTTACATCCCCAGAGCCTAAAGAAGTAGATGATGCAGTGGATACTCAATAAATATTTGTGGAATGAATAAATGGATTAATTTAATTGAATTGAGTTTTCCTAGAGGTAATAATTGAAAGCTCAAGAAAATGAGATCTAAAAATTATAAGTTACCTCTACAAATAATTAACAGTATATCATTCATTGAATCATAGGCTTTAAGAATAAAATCACGGGGCACCTGAGTGGCTCAGTGGGTTAAGCCTCTGCCTTCAGCTCAGGTCATGATCTCAGGGTCCTGGGATCGAGGCCCCGCTTTGGGCTCTCTGCTCAGCAGGGAGCCTGCTTCCCCCTCTCTCTCTGCCTGCCTCTCTGCCTACTTGTGATATCTCTCTCTCTCTCTCTCTCTGTCAAATAAATAAATAAACAAATAAATAAGAATAAAATCACCATTATTAAGCACTCCAAAACACACAGAAGTAAGGAAAGTACCAAAATATTAAAGTTTCCTTGGGCTTGTTTGCTATATTTTGGTTATATAAGATGACATAACCTGTAATTTCCAAACCCACTCAACTCTGAGATTCAGCCTCTGTTGTAAGAGGCATCCCATGGGAGAGCTAGAGATAGCATCTAGAGGCTATGTTTACCAAGGGAATGCTCTGGTCTGAGGGTCCCCTGGCTATTGTCACACTGTTTGTTTTTCCTGATTGGAATGTGTAGCACTATTTGGGGGTGGGCTAGTGTCTAAATTGAATGGGTGAAGAGAAACAGAAAAACCTTCTCTTTGCCACCTTTGTAGAAAGGCGGCTGGGAATATATGTACTGGATTACCCGCTATCAATTATTGATGGCTTGGGCTGGAGTCATTTACCCTCTCTAGTTACCTTGACATATGGCCAAAAAGCAGCTGTCAGCCTACCTTGTTCTTCACCAACCTCTTATCCATAGGAAAGTTCTTAGGAAAAACTCAACCAACTGAACGCACCCTTAGGAGCATCTGTGGATTCTCGAGAACTCAGGACAACCTGGTTATCCCTGAGAGGATAAGTCAATCAACTCTTCATTCATTGAATTCCATCCAGGAAAGTAAGGCTGACGTTCAGCAGTTTGCAGCAATACATCTGTTCTGGTTATTACAATAAATATTTGTGTACCACAGGCTAAATAGCCACTACCCCGAGGCCCCCTCCCACCAGAGTCACCTGGATTTTCCCACAAGAACTCCTCACTAGACCTACCCCAAACCTCCACTAAAAGGTGATTGCCTCACAGCGGGGGGCCTTCTGGACCAGATCTGTGAGGAAATAGCTGGGGTCTGTTCTGAGTAACAGCACCCATTACCTTTCATATGATAAATATTTGAATATCTCCCTGCCGACACTGTAAGCAATGAAACCTTCCTTTAAAAGTTCTGTGTCCTTGACTTCATAACAATCCAAGCATAGCTTAACAGAGATGGAGCTCACGGAATCTGAAAATATTCAATGGTTTCAAAACATCCTAAAGGAGAGGTCTCCCAGGATCTATTTTGGTTGCCTTGCCTTACCAAAACAAACCTCACACCCTTTGCCTGATTTGAGAGCATTTCCAAATAAAGGACATTCTGCTTTTACCTGTATACACCCAAGGGTACATGAGCTCTCTCTCCCTCCATTCCTGCATTTGCCGCCACAGCTGGGATCGATGGGTATTACATTTCCAAGCCCCATCGTTGCACTTCCAGAGAAGGTCTGAGGACTGGATCCAGCTAATAACATATATTGCGATGCTTGGCAACCTGTCCATCTTCTGGAAAAGAACTTTATCCTTGGAGGTTTCCACAGAATACTGCTTGAATCTCACGTAACTCTGGCCAGTTTCTGTGCTGTGCTTTAGACAGTTTCTCAGAAATAAATTGAGAGCCCCACTGTGGAGATGACCAGAGGCCTCAGGCATGCAGGACGTCCTGAGTAGGTTTAAAGGCTCTTGCACAGGCACATGAAAAACAAGACCTCAGCCTACTAACCATCGGTGGGGAACGCATAAAGCAAGACCAAACACTTGGGACCAAATGTCATTGACATTAAAGTGCAGATACCTGCTGACATTTTTCTTCCTCTGGAGAAGAGTAAAAGGGTGGGTGCTGATCCCCCCACTCATTAGGCTAGGCTGACTCCAAAGGATTGTGAAGGGCCAATGGAAGGAAAAGGGGCTGTGGTGGGTTATGGGCAGACTTTAACTGTACTGCTGTAGTTCCCTCATTGCACCATATTAGGAATATTCAGTCCTTTAGAGTTCCTTTGGTGGGTTGCTTTCACTTCCATGGAATAAAAGTTTAACCTCCCAATTACTTGACCCCTAGATTTAACCATCCCTCTATTTTGAGTCCTGTTTTCTTTGAAACTTCAAGTCCTTTCCTCCGTGCACAAGGGATAAGGCACCAGCATCGAGCTCCTTTTTGTAGGAAAAAGAAATAGAGATGCAGGTGCGTATCAGTCCTCATGCCTCCAATTTTATTTTATAAGCAGCTTAGACATGTAAATCAATGTGTGCCGCTGACCAACACAAAACATGACTTAGAAAGCAAGAAAAGGACTTTATTTTTCACGTAAAGTATATAGCTCTTCGAAGCAGGAAAGAAATACTTTGCCTCCCTTCAACCTTCCCATCCTTGGCAATCTGATTTGGTTAGACAGGCGATAAACAAATAAGATTTTAGGAGGAAGCTCTTTCTTGGGGAGAAGACACAAGAAGGAAGTGTCTTCCTTCTTGGAAGTAAGAAGTAGATCAAAATCCTAGTAGGGGGCACCTAGGTGGCTCAATCAGTTAAACATCTGACTCTTGATTTCTGTTCAGGTCGCGATCACAGGGTCATGAGATCGAGCCCCATGCCGGGCTCCCGCTCAGTCGGGAGTCTGCTTGAGATTCTCTCTCCCCTGCCCCTCCCCTCTGCGTGCTCCTCCCCCACTGTGCACGCATGTTCTCTGTCAAATAAATAAATCTTAAAAAAAAAAAGCCTAGCAGGGAATTTTAGGAGAGCTCTCACTTTGGGGAAGTTATCGACCAAATGTGACGCAAATGAAAACCAAGTGTCAGTTGGATCAGCAAATAATTATGAAGAACCAAGGCAACTGGAATTACCACTTTGGTTGCAGGTTGTCTGAGTGAGTGTAAAATCATTGTCATTAATCACTTAATATCAGAATTATCATCCATCAAATCTTCTGCTGATATTCTCTCTAGAACATCAGAAGTGCTAAATTGTGAACTAAATAGGCATGGCCTTTGCTTCTCAATCTGTTTTCATTTGAAAGAACACGAGGACAACAGAAATAATGAATTGCACACAAAAGGTTTGCCTCTACAAGTCAGGAAACATAGGTGAATATAAACAATGTCCTCAAAAACATCTTCCATCTGTGAAAAAGTGAAATAACATTACGTTTTCAGACTTCATGGGTATGCTGTAGTTTGCAGAATAGTGAGTAGGAAAAGGTCATAGGACTTACTATTTATTCAGGGTTTGGACAGAGGGAATTTAGCACCAATTTTCCAATTATTCAACAAACACTGAGAAGTGATTTTTTTTAAGTCTCTTTGAATAAAGCAAGAGGGATTTGAAATTTTAGCAAAGAAAGAGATTTGGCAGGAAGGTGAACACGAATTGTGTTTTCCCTTTTAAACCTCTTTGCTGTACTCATTATACTATAGACTGGACTCCTCCATTCATCTTTCAATGCCACAATCTTTAGGACCTCAGATTCTTTTATTTACTTCACGCTTTCGATGAGATTTAAGCCAAGGCCAAACCATGATGGCTACCATCTTTGTTTCTGCTCTTGCATCATTACAAAGACCACAGAGAAAGATCAGCTGCCAAGGCAAAAGATCCCTCATTAGGTCAGACTGTGTTTAGCTGCAGGTAAGAGACTACTGTGGCTTAAACAAAGCTGGATTACTTTTGGTGTGATTTTTTTTTTTTTTTTTTTTTTTTTGGTGTGATTGGGTCTCCCATTTACCTTTCAAATATCTGTGTCTTTGTTTAAACCAGTGGGTTATGGACTGGGGACAGTTTTGCCCCCTTCCCCCGTTGGGAATATTTGTCAATGTCTAGAACTATTTTTGGTTGCCACAACTGGGGGAGGAGAGCCATTAACATTTAGTGGGTAGAGGCCAAGGATGACGCTGGATACCCTACAATGCACAGGACAGCCCTTCACAGCAAAAAAATCATCTAGCACAAAGGGTCAGTAGTGCCAAGGCTTAGAAACAGCAGTTTTCACATACTTTGGGAAAGCTTTACCTGACAAACTTATGCTAACTTCCTGTGATATCTGCATTTCACTCTTTACTTTCCTTCTGTAGTATTTATCACAGTTGTAGTTAAATACATCCTATTTGTTTCTTCCATTAAAACCCAAGCCTCCCAGAAAAAGAAATTGTGTGTATCTCATTCACCACTACATCATAGCGTCTCTCACAACGCCGGGCACATCGTACAACCTCAATAAACATGTGTCGAATGAGTAAATCAACAAATGGCTAATAGTAGAAAATAAGCACAATAGGCAGTCCCGTTAAGTAGAGTTGTAGTTGTAGCAATCACCTGAAGTTTGTCAGGTGATTCTGGATTTCTCTTCTATTTCACTTCCAGAAAGCGATGAGTTTATCTGTGGTGTCAGGGGAAGGGAGAACTAATAATCAAACTCCTCTGTGCGCACACTTTTAATTTATAGACTTACTGCAGTATTTCAGCAATTTAACTCTTTGTCAGTAAAGGAACTGGGATATCAACCCTGACAAAAAAATCTTTGGAAGTTGAACGAGGATTGATCTTGTGTCGAAGGATCTTCACTGGCTCCCACAATTCCCATTCAGGTTCCCTGTCTCATTCTGTCTTGCAGCTATGTGACAAGGGACTTGTCAGTGGGATAAAAGGAAGATGTGTTAAGACAGAACTTCTGGAAGAGTCTTTGTTTTCCTCACGGAAGGGAGAGGCAAAACTGGCACCAGACTTCTTTCTCATGATTGGAACCAAGAGCACAATGCCTACCCTGGGACTCGTTGTTCAGTGAGAAGAGTAACCCAGCTTTGTTTAAGCCACAGTAGTCTCTTACCTGCAGCTAAACACAGTCTGACCTAATGAGGGATCTTTTGCCTTGGCAGCCGATCTTTCTCTGTGGTCTTTGAAATGATGCAAGAGCAGAAACAAAGATGGTAGCCATCATGGTTTGGTCTTGGCTTAAATCTCATCGAAAGCGTGAAGTAAATAAAAGAATCTGAGGTCCTAAAGATTGTGGCATTGAAAGATGAATGGAGGAGTCCAGTCTATAGTATAATGAGTACAGCAAAGAGGTTTAAAAGGGAAAATAACCATATACTTGTGATACAGAGTGTACCTGGCTGACTTCCCATTTACATTTTGCAGACCTTTTTTTTTTTTTTTTTGGTTGTGAGTGGGTGACTAGATGAGAATTTCAGATGCAGATTTAAAGGTTCTGCATGGAAGGGAAGACCTTAGGATAAAGCAGCTATCCTACAAATTTTTGTGGATCCAGGCTTCAGAGTACTTCCACATCTTTCTTCTCTTCTATTTTTCTCACTAGCCCGAGAATCTTGGAGATGGGGACCACGTCTTCTTGATCTCGATTTCTCTGGTCCCAGGAGAGTGCCATGCCTACAAGCCATCCTCAGTCAATACTCTCTCAATAGAACACTTAGTTTTCTTCCCTTTCATCTTTAAAATGTGTAACTGTAAAACGAAGAGACAATTAAAGTCTGGAGGAGGAGACAGAGTTCATTTTTTTTCTCATCTCTTGTTTTTTAATCATAAGCAATGGTTCCTATATTTTGAAGAGAAGGGTTAGGGAAAATCCTGAAGGGGAAAAATAATTTATTCAAAAAAAGAATGTTTAAAAAAAAAAAAGAATATTTTGAAAAGGAAATTTTCCCAAATTATATTTCTCAGAACCCAGTTCTTTAAATAAATGAATAAACACATTTTTTTAGGAAATACGGAGTCTAACAGTTACTGCCTTTGATATGCCAGCGGGTCCTATATCTTTCCAAGCAGTATAGGGTTTGCTACTGTCCAAAATCCTATTTATATAACCCAAAAAGGGTTCCAGGACAAGAAAATCTTGAAATAATGATCACCAAATCACTTGCTCACTTGTGACAAACTTTGGGAACTGGTGCTTTACTTCATGGGGATAATAAAGGAGTGGACAGAAGAAAGGGCTAAATGAAGGGGCGCCTAGGTGGCTCAGTTGGTTAAGCAGCTGCCTTCAGCACAGGTCATGATTCCAGGGTGCTGGGATCGAGTCCCGAGTCGGTCTCCCTGCTCAGCGGGGAGCCTGCTTCTCTTTCTCCTTCTGCCTGTCGCTCTGCTTACTTGTGCTCTCTCTCTATCTCTCTGTCAAATAAATAAATAAAATCATTTTAAAAAAAGGACTAAATGAAAAGAACAGGGAAATTCAAGCAGAGAGACACAGATGTTATGAAAGACGAGTTTGAGTTTCATTCTTGCCATGACAGTCTCTAAATGCATAGCTTAGCATGAAGACCAAAGAAAGGATGTTGGCAGAAGTTTTAAGCCAAGAATCAGGAATAGCAATATATTCCAGAAACTTCCTCTGAGTAACTTGGATCACCTCTCTAAATGGATCGCCTCAAGGATAATGGGATAATAAAATCCTTCATTTCTTCTTTTACCTACTTATATGTGAAATGAAGCTCAACTTGATGGAGAACTTTTTGATTTAGTTAAAGAAGAATCAAATAACATAAATGAAAAGACTTGGCCCTTTGTGAAAAAGTTACGTTTATTAATTTTTGTCTGAGTTTCTGAGAATCTTGGACAAGTTTTCACGTTAACAAATCAGGAGCAGTTAACTTCTGAGCAATGTCCTGGGAGAGAGACTTGCAAGTGGTTGGGTCAATTAGCAAATAAATGAAATAACTTCCCATAGTGTGGTATGTGTAGTGAGCACCGTCAAAGTAGTAAATTGAGTCAAGTGTGGGCCTACCATTGCATTTCAGAAGTATTCAGTTTGATACTTGGTGGCGAATTTTAAAGTTCAAGTAAACAAGCATGTGGTTTTTCCTTTTGACTGAATTTGAAAGCTCTAAGATGGGAACCCAGAAGCCATAAACATTTACACAGCTTGGCAAGCTCTTCATTATGTAAATACTTTGTGAAAACAACTTTGGTCCATAAAGTATTAATGCTATTTCGTAAAAATCAGTTTTTGTTTGGTGTGTCTTTTGAAGCTAGTGTGACTCCTGGTTATTCTATATGACTATAAAAGCTTTTTGGAATCAAATCCTAATCCCAACATGTTTTTCTTGTTCATTTAAACCTTTTATATACATGAGGGATCCAGAGAGAGTAGAAAGCTTTTGAGGGATTAAGCTTAAATTGTTTGTCATTCTCATGCATGCCTTCTGAAAAGTATTTGCCATGTCTGTGTTTGCAAGTTTGGATATACATTTGTGTTTTGAAGTATTTTCTTTCTTTTTCCCTTTATGCTTATCTTTTTGGTTCATAAACATAAACCATCTTTATATGGGAGAGCCGACACGCTGAAGTTTGTATGTTTGGCTTGCCTACCTTGTAAAAATATCTGTGGGTGTTGATTTGCTAGGTTAGCCCCTGATTCCAGCTTCCAAAGAGAAAAAGTTTTCTCAACCCAAAACCAATAGTAGTAATATCCCCAGGAGCAGAAAAAGCCTAAACAGACCTCGCCAAAGCTCCTTGTTTGTAAGAGTCAAATTTCGCCTCTGGAATATTTTGTTGACATTGTCTTTGTCATGAAAAAGAAGCAACCTAGGCTACTGAGCAGAAATTCATAGTACTTTCTGCCCACGTCAAGTAGCCCTAAGATTGGCAGATGTGGTTGAGCTAAATGAAATTCCATCAAAGGATTAAAATTTAAATGGACTTGGGATAAACTTCATAAGATTTCTGTCTTTTGGTGTAGCTACACATTGAAGCAAATGAACATTTGTTCCTCAAAAGGTGATCCTGTGTGAAATTAACTGTATCAGTTAGCTTTTGCTATAAAAGGAACAGCTCCAAAACTTGTAGCTTGCAAAAAAACCCACCATTTAATTTGTTCGTGATTCTAGAAGCCTACATTTTGGGGTGGGCTCTGATGAATGGTTCTTCTGAGCTGGGTGGGCTTGTCTGATCTTCGTTAGGTTTGCTCATGCAGCCATGGCCAGTTGCCGGGTTAGTTGTGGATGGTCTGGTCTAGGATAGCCAAAGCCATGACAGCTGAGGACTCTCTCCCTGTAGTCTCTCAGCCTGGTACTTATTCAGAAAAAATTTCATATCTTTCTCATTTATTTATAATCTGTCCCTGTCTCTAGATTCTTTTTCTCCTGTCCTTAACCATATTAGAATATCCCCAAGGGCAACATCCTCTAGCCTGGCCACCTAAATTTTCTTGAGTCAAGGAGTGAAGAGAATTCTTCTGATTTATTTTCAGTAAGTTTTAGGGTTACCTGTGAGTTGTTTTGTTTGTTTATTTGTTTGTTTCTTGGTCATTAGCCCCAAATGCTTTCAGGGAGGATTCACAATCCAAACAAAACTAATTGATTAACTAGATGGTCAAATGGTTAAAAATTGATGGCTAAATGAATTAGCGTTAGTACTGAATTTATTGCTTTTTATTTCTACTTCCCATTTCCTATATGTCTCAGAGAAGCTCGCAAGTCCGTGACAACATTACCCTTAGAAACTTCATCCCATGGCTAACATGGGACACCACTTATAAACGCCACTGCAGAATGTGCCCTAGCTGTCCCTCACCAATTAATCAGGAAGCTTGAAGTGACTGATTGCAGCCTCCGTCAACACAGGATGTTTTGACACAGCTGTTTGGACAAAGCTATTTGAGGCCCCCTGCAGGGCTTGCTGGCATTTGGGGGGGGACATGGCCCAAGGGTCAAGGTTTGAAAGCAGCCACTCATCTCTCATCCCACAGCCGATATTCAGATGCATACTGGAGAGCACCTAGCCCATGCCAGGCCCCCAGAAGGAGACCATGGTGAGTGAAGATGATGTCGACTCTGCCCTCATGAGGTTTGAGTCAAGTTGGTGAGAGAATGGTTTATTAGTAATCTTCCAAAGAGGTACAAGTTGTTATGACTTGTTGTGAAGAGAAAGCCTTGGGGTGATATAAGGTTTGAGGACAGGGAGGAACATTTGAAACTGGTTGTTGGGTATGAAAGAGCAGGTTGACCAGGAAAACGTAGATTACCAGGTGGTAAAACCAACACTGTGAAGGTACCATGGATTTCTCCCCAGAGGGCTTGGCTGCCTGGGTGCAGAGCATGGGAAATTGGACAGTTGGCCATGTCCATGGCCAGATGCATGCAAATTGGATCTCATGAAATTATCAAGGTACAAGGGAGTCTAAAGCATAGGCAGGAAAATTCTGAAATGATGAAATGTGGAATGTAAGCTCAATAATGTAAGTGAAGGATGATGGGACTCCCTCCTCCACCCCCCAGTGGCGCAGGTGACCAGTGATCTTAAGCCTGTGAAAAGGTAAAGAATTGGCTCATCTGTGGAGTATCTATCCCGTCTAAAGGCCGTCATTGCCACTCACCTGAAAATGATATTTGAGAGTGTTCTAAAAAAAGTTATCAATGATAAGTAACAAAGATTATTGTCTGTAGGCATGCTTAGAATAAAACTTCATTTAAAAATCTAATTTTTGTTTACAAAATTCCCTTTGTTTAAACTTATTTTCCCAAACACAGTGACAAGGGAGTCCACGTAAGCGGCCCCAAAGCAGAGGAAGATAGGGTAGTGACAGAAACCTGTAGCAGGTTTAGACAGCTTGTAAAATCAGCAGAAGGCCTGGAACCCATGCTCTTTAAACCCACACCAGTTTCCAGGATTTGTATTTGCTGAGGAAAGGAATCTGTATGATGTTGTGAAATGGTTAATACAATGACAACTGCGGTCATTCGCATGCATTCATTATTTGCCTGCAAGACACAGGGTAAATCCCATTAATAGCACTGGTGATGCTGTATGAGACTCTTCTCAGGCAAGGTCAGCCTCCTTTGGCCTTCCTGTCAACTAGTCTATGAGGGCACTCTTGGCCCTGTCGTCCCAGAATCCGTGCAGGTTCTCCAATTACCACAAGTCTCCAACCTAGTTCCAATCTTGTATGGCCCACCTGTATCTTCTGTCATAACCTTCATGGGAAATCATGGGCTGAAAGACCACATTTAGGCAGTCGCCGGATAATAACAGTTTGTGGGATCCAACAGATGTTCCAGAGCTCAAATCTTTCTAGATTTTTTTTAATCAAGGCATAATTGGCATATAACATTATATTAGTTTCAGGTACAATATAGTGATTCAATTTTTGTTTATAATGCAAAATCATTGCAACAGTAAGTCTAGTTATACCATTGATCACACAAAGCTACAACTTTTTTTTTTTTTCTTGTGATAAGAACTTTTAAGATCGGGGCTCCTGGGTGGCTCAGTGGGTTAAAGCCTCTGCCTTCGGCTCAGGTCATGATCTCAGGGTCCTGGGATCAAGCCCCGCATCGGGCTCTCTGCTCGACGGGGAGCCTGCTTTCCCCTCTCTCTCTGCCTGCCTCTCTGCCTGCCTCTCTGCCTGCTTGTGATCTCTCTGTCAAATAAATAAATAAAATCTTTAAAAAAACAAAAAACAAACAAACAAAAAAGAACTTTTACGATCTACTCTCTTAGCAAATTTCAAAGAGAGTGTTATTAACTATTCATAACCTCCCTGAGACTTATTTGTAACTGGGAGTTTGTACCTCTTAACCACCTTCACCCATTTCGTCCACCTCCTCCCCTGCCTCTGGCAACCACCAGTGTGTTCTCTGTATCTGTGAGTTTGGTGTTTGTTTGTTTGTTAAGACTCCCTATGCAAGTGAGATCATACTTATTTGTCTTTAACTTATTTGTCTTTAACTTATTTCATTCCATGTATTGTCTTCAAGGTCCATTTCCCTTCGACCTTCTGATAAATGTATGTAACTTCTTGGATCCTCAGTTTCTTCGTCTATCAAATAGGGTTGATCAAATACTCATCTGTGATAGAGAAAAGCTGTATCAAGTCTTATTTATAAAATACTTTAAATCTTAACTGGGACGATTTCTATGTAATGATTTCTGCTAATTTTTATGGCACTGATTCTGCTAAATTTAACCATCTTTAATATTTCATATTTGTGTATTACATGCAGGTACCCATATGTCACATTCCCAGTCTCTGATTATTCTAGTAGATTCCATCCCCTTATCTTGGATAAAAAGTGTAACATGGTTGTAGAATCTCCAGAACTGATTGTGTGTACCTGTCCAGATGTTACCAAGCAATACGATTTAAAAGAACACACAGAGCATATCAGTATTACCCTATCCATAAAAGCTATTTGAGAGGTGCCTGGCTGGCTCAGTCGGTGGAGCATGCTGCTCTTGATTTCGGGGCTGTGAGTTTGGGCCCCAAGCAGGGTGTAAAGATTGCTTAAAAATAAAATCTTAGGGGTGCCTGGGTGGCTCAGTCGTTAAGTGTTTGCCTTCAGCTCAGGTCATGATCCTAGGGTCCTGGGATAGAGCCTTGCATCACGGGCTCCCTGCTCTGCGAGGAGTCTGCTTCTCCCTCTCCCTCTGCTTCTGTGTGCTCGCTTACTCACGCTCTCTTTCTCTCAAATAAATAAATAAATAAACAAATCTTTTAAAATAAATAAGTAAATAAAATCTTAAAAATTAAAATTAGGGGCGCCTGGGTGGCTCAGTGGGTTAAAGCCTCTGCCTTCAGCTCAG
>CM052898.1:66910327-66923003 GCA_028534135.1 Potos flavus | reverse complement strand
TATAGGTAAAGTACACAATATCTTAACTAGTTTCATTATATTAATTAAAATTAAAAATATGGTACTCGCTAAAATATTTTAATAATATTTATGGTAGGGACAATGTCATAGCTGGTAAAAGTGTGAGCTGAGTGTAAAAGTGTCAACTCTGCCCATTTTTTAAATTTGCTTCAGCATGGTGGTCTCTTTGTAGGAATCTTTGAAGCCACATGGCCATCTGAGACAGGTTAGTGAAATTAAAATCAGGTAATATAATTTATAAATCCACCAAGGGGCCTAAGTAAAGAGTGATACTTTAAAATAAGCTGAAGGCAAATGAACAAGTAGGGATAATAATCTTAAGTCCTTTAGGTCGTGGAAATTTCATATCACATATGCTACAAGACTTAAGGGTTAAATCAGAACAGGAGAGTCAGTTGCACTTAAATGTTAGTAAAGCTTAAGGTTTTTCCTTTTTAAATTACACATTAATATACATAGAGGCTCTGATTTTTTCTTTCTGAATTTCAGTACATCGGTGGTTCCCAAGCTTGAGTGTGCATCAAAAGCAACTGGAAGGCTTGTTAAAATATACATTGCTGGGCCCCACTCCCAGAGTTTCAGATTAATTTCATCTGGGGCAAGACCCAAGAATTTGCAGTTGTAACAAATTCCCAGGTGTTGCTGATGCCGCAGGTCTTAGGACCATACTTTGAGAACCACTGTAATAGATCACCTTGAAGACCTCTGGGTCGCATTGTGTCCCAGACCTTTGATATATATAATACAAATGTAGTTAAGATCAATGCTATCAAGAAGAAATGTTCCCATTACATTTCGGTTTACCCATTCATGTCCTACATCTCCCGACCACGCACTGCATCTCATCCTTTGCCCTTCCCCCATGATGGAGGCGGAAAGGGCCCAAAGGACAAGGGAAGGATGGCGCATCCTCTCTCTGAATGCAGCTGACAGTTTGCACTACCTGGTGAATTCATGGCCTCAGCATGTTTCCCTAGGGTGAATTAATTGCTTTGCTTTTCCTTTTCCTTTGCATAAAGCCAGGCAGATTTGTCCCCTGTTTGGACAAGACCTTGTTGCTAGCACTTTCCGAGGATGGCCAGAAAGTGGCTGCTGTATGAGGTTGATAGTGTTGTCAGGAATTCCAGGGCGGGGTATTGTCACTTGAGTTGGGAAATGCTAACTGAGGTCAATTCCAGTTCAGTTTCCTACCTACGAATTATGGCAGGACGTTGGCCCGCGTGAGATGAATAGGTCAGCAGAAACGTATTCTTGTCTTCCTAATAGCAGACAACTCTATTTTTAAGCCTTAAGTCAGAACATATTTTTTCCCGTATTTCAGATCCAGCCATTCATGTCCTCAAATGAGATACTAAAAAATCAAAGGCATAGACCACAAAATCAAGAAAAACCTAACCCCCCCATTTTTTCCAAGTCAAAATTGTACATAAAAAGTTATTATGTTTAATGCCTGAAACTGAAAATCCTTGTTTCAGTTAATCATTGCTGAATAACAAAACTACCGCCCAAATCCAGTGGCTGAAACCAACAACCCTTTTATGATTTTGCTCGTGGTTCCGCATGTGGTGTGGTGCTCAGGAGAATAGCTCATCTCTGCTCCCCTTGGGGTCAGCTAGGGTGGCTTCAATGACCCATGACCATCTACTTCCAAGTTGACTTCACTCCCCTCCGTTGACAAGTTAGTGTCAGGGCTGTTGGGGGCGGGGAGCGGATTTTCCTCTTTGTGTTCTCACCATACGACAAGGCTGGGCTTTGGACAGCAGAGTAGTAGGGCTTCTTACAAGACCCAGTGTGCAAAAGCAGAAACCACCAGACCTTCCTAAGGATTAAGCCGGGGACTGGCCCCGCGCTGCCTCCATTACTTTCTGTTGATTCCAGGGGTCCCTGAGCCAGCACAAACTCAATAGGACAGTTATTCAGGGCACAAACACCAGGAAGCCTTGGGTGATTGGGGCCACCAAAGCGACAGTCTGCCACGCTCACAACGACTGGATTTTCTACTCCCTAATCCTTGAGAGCTCTTTGCATTCCATCCCACATCCAGGCTGTTCCACGTAGACGGGAGCAGGGCATCAACCTCAGTGTGGACATCAATGCCTCCCAAACAGAAAAGTGGCTTTGACTTTATCTGCCAGAGAGTTTTCAAAGCACAAGGATGTGTATCTGCTGAACAGGCATCTCTGTTTCGCTTCCGCCAAAACATCCCTGTAGTTACTCCCTTACTTACCCCGTTGTCCTTTTTTCTTTCATAACACTCACCTCCACCTAACGCTTTATCAAGTCGTCATTTACTTGATTATCATCTGTATCCCCCTATATAAATGTTAATCGGATGTAAAATCCTTCCTCGGGTATGGGGAGCCGGACACCCACAACAGTTGCCTGGCACCGAGAAGGCACTGCAAACATATTTATTGAATGAATGAATCTAGAAACGTGATATTTGAGAATATGCCTGTGAGGCAGAAATGACAACCGCATAGGAAGTTGTTCTAATGCAGCGGCTGTGTCTAGGGTCTGTGTCTCCCCGCTAGGGTGTGGGCTGTGCACCTTCTTGTTGCGTACGGTGTGTACCCTCTGCCAATTCCCATGGTGTCCTTGTTCAGAGGTGTCAGCAGACATCAATCATGGGTTTAGAGGTTTTTCTGTGGAGCCTACAGCTCCTTTATTTGGCCCAATTAGGCTTTGTGCTCCTGTTTCCAAATACAGAGGTGGGAGAAACATGAACCCCGCTTTATCTAATGCCTTAGTTTTAAGGAAGAGCTGCTGGTGCAGTGCTATATTATTTCCAATTAAACCTGGGATATCCTCATCCTTGCTAAAACTGGTTAGTGAGCGTTAGCTATTCATTCCTAAAAAGAGGCTTAAGCAGATAGTTTTTCATTATGTTCTGCCTTTCACGGGGACACAGAGAGAGGTTCTCTTTCTTCCTTTCTTTCTCTCTTTTCTGCTTTCTATCAATCTGTATTTTTTTCTTTCTTTGCTTGTTTTCTCTTTCCCCTTGAAAAGTTGGTGCTGTTGGTTAGAATCCTTGTTTGTGCTTATTCCCCTGTTCATTTGCTCTTTTGATTGTTTATCGATCACAGAAAAACAAATCAGATTTCCTTAATGAATTTTATGTGCTTGCATCTGATTTGCTTACAGGTCACCTATGTCTGTCATTTGTGGGGACTCTCATTGGAAGGCCTAGTCTATTTCTTACCCCTTAAAGAGTCTTTATCAGAAACCTATTCATCCTGGCCCCATACCAGTGGTCCTAGGGGCTGTGATTTTCAATCGTTTTACCCACCCCAGAGCATTTGTGTGTTTTCTAACAAGGCCAAGAAATTGCTTTGAGAAAGCATTTTAAATGTTTCCCTTGGATTGTGTCCTGGTTATTTTCCTCCTTGTCCTCTTGTTTTTCCTTGTTCCACCCCCCCCACCACACCCACATTCCCACTCTGCTTGTACTACTGGAGTGCGTGTCAACTCTTTCCATGGGAGCCTCAGCCCTGTACGGTTGCAAAGGGAGGGCATCTGGCTAAGACTGTTTTTTAGAAGCACTAATGTGTTGTCTCTGATTACATTAACCTTACCCAAATTCTTCAAGCACGCTAAAGCTGCACATCAGAGTTTTCTGGCATTTTAGACTTTAGGCCTAGAGTTGCTTGAACACAACTGTGTGTTTTAAGTTCAAATAAAAGACCATTTGTGTCCCGTAGCGTTTGCACCCTCTATTAAAACATCGCTCTATGTCACTTACCCAGACACGGCTTTCAGTTCGTGAATCTGGAATTGTGTATTGAAACAGTCCAGTTGAGCTCCTGAAAGCAAACCCAGGCAAGGCCATGGGCATGGTGGGACCTCAGCAAAAGAGAGAATGTGAACCCCAGCTCCTTTGAAATCATCCCAGTTTCCTGTCTCCATCTGAATCCCCATCTTTCCCAATATGAACATCTGTCTGGCTCTCTGAAAGCAGGAGAAGACAATGAGTCCAGATTCTCTTGGGTTTGGATCTCAGACTCGAAGCCTCTGATAACTAAAGTCTACCTGAAGCTAGTGTGAAACCACTTATCTTCTCTCCTCACCTTTGGCAAGTAAGTCTGCCTTTAGCATTGCTCATGTCTGATTTTTGTGGGTTTAACCTGGCCCAATTTTCAAGGAACTTGATGTTTTCCTTCACTGTCTTTTTCCTTCTCTCCTGTGTGGTTCCAGTTTGGGAGCTAATTAGCTTATTGCTCATTTCTCTCAAAACTTGCCCATTTAATGCCAACAGGTCAAAATTCCCAGACAGCTCTGAACAGGACTGAGTGCAACTTTACAAAGTCTCAGCTTCCATGATTTTCTGCATCAATTTCAGAAGTATATACAAAGCATTCATTACTTTCCACCTCCCTGTCGGGCTGTGTGTGTAGGGGGCGGGACATAGGACTGGGAGCTGAAAAGCCCCAAATTCTAGACATGGATCTGCAGTGTGTCAACTGTGCTACCTTTAGACATCCACTCACCTTCTTTAAGACAGAGCTTTTCTCATCTGTATAATCAGGATCATCATGACTACCTTGCCCGTTCTGGAATCATTGAACAGCCAAGTAAGAAGCAACACTTTCATCTACTCAGTAAACACTAATCATGCACTTATTATGCACTAATTGAGACACTGAGAATACAGAACTAAAGTGAAGACCCTTTCTCTCCTTTGGAGGTGGTGTCATCATTGTCATCATCATCATCACCGTCATCATCATCACTACCAACAACACACAGCTGCCTTTATTTAATGTTCAGATTTATGATGGCATGGAGCCCACAGTTTGGCTTTTGGTCTCATGATTCAGTTGACATCAGCAGGCAGGAAACCTGGCCCTGAATATCCACCGTACTTTATTTTTACTTCCGGACGGGAGCTATTGCATCAATTTAGAATCTGCCACTTACTAGAGTCTCAATGGAAATTCGCTGAACTTAATCAATGAATATGTAATGAAGGAGTGAATGAATGATGAAATTTTACCCTGGACAATTTACATTTGCTTGCCAGTACCAATGGGGATCCCTGTGAAAGGCTTTTTTTTTTTTCCCCTGTTTTATCTGATTCTAGCTAGTTTTCACTGGAAACTGATTCTCTCTTCTTCAACTTAACTCTAAGATTCATACTCCCTGGAGTAAAACTTTTGCTGAGATTCTTTTATCTTACCCAAGTAGATTCAGAAATATTTGTGAAAATAAGCAATCAAAACCACAATTCAGGTTATTCCTTGCCTCTCTGATAAGTTTTTTTTTTTTTTAAGATTTATTTATTTATTTTAGAGGGAGGAGGGGCAGAAGGAGAGAAGCTTCAAGCCGACTCCCTGCTGAGCACGGAGGCCGCCACACGGGGCTCCATCCCATGACCCATGAGATTATGACCTGAGCCAAAACCAAGAGTCAGATCCTCAACCGATTGAGCCACCGGGGTGCCCAAACCTCTCTAATAACTCTTAACATTGGAGGTGGGCAACCATAGCTGGGTATTTCCATACTTCCTACCCTTACATTTCCTCCTTGGGCCAGGAAACCAGAGAATTGCTTCATTTGAACAATGGTCTTTGATCCGGTTGCAACAGTAAGCATTGCTCCAGTAGTGCCATGCTATCATCTTAAAGTGTCCATGGAATTCCATTAGGGCCGGAATATATAACATGGTTTCTAAGGACAGAGAGTTAACAGGTTTGAAATAAAATTCAGTATAACTCTATGCCCATGGGTTCTTCTTTTTTTTTTTTTTTTAAGATTTTATTTATTTGAGAGACAGAGAGAGCATGAGCACGGGGAGGAGGAGAGGGAGAGGGACAAGCAGACTCCTCATGGAGCATGGAGCCCGTGGTGGGTAGGGCTCAACGAGGTGTTCGATGCGAGGCTCCTTGTGTGTGGGCTGGATCCCTGGACCCTGAGATCATGACCTGAGCTGAAGTCAAACACTTAACCAACTGAACCACCCAGGTGCCCCTATACCCATGCATTTTTCTGGGGAGAACATGCGTACTCCCCAGCTCTCCTCAAATTCTCAAAGGGATCCGTGACCCTTCCCTTTCCCACCACCAAAAAAAAAAAAAAAAAAAGTTTAAGAATGAGTGATTGAAAGATTCTGGTCTATTGGAGAATGTGATTTCTTCTAACTAACATATTTTCCTTTTCCCAGAACTGCTATGTAGCAGTAATAAAATTGTAACCCTCTAAACTGCCCGATGGTAGACTTCAAATTAGACAAGTCTATCGTGTGACTCATGGAACTTTCTCATGCTTTTGCATTCAATAATCAGGAAAATCCCGTGTAACTTTTTCATGCTTCTGAAGACAGTAATCAGGAAAATCCTTGAAGAGACTGTGGTTTGAAAGGATGCGAAATCAGGTTATGATCATGTGTGCTCTGACAGTATGCTTTTCCTCTCTGGAATTTCCTCTTGGGGGTGGTCTGTTCTTCTCATTTCCAAAACTTGTATCAACATCCTCTTGGACCCAGAAGTGTAAGCTACTAATTATTTTATTTTCTATTATTTTGTACAAAGGAGAAAAGGAACTCTCATAGGCCATGGAAAAGGTTCCCATGGTACAAGCAAACCAGATTATTATTTCTCATCATGTGTTGTACAACGGGAAGCTAAACTTGCAAGTTCCCCCCCAATGCCTGCCTTTCAGCCACTCAGTATAAACTAAACCATGCATCCCAGTAGCCTACTCCGAGTTAAATGCCCCGGTTATTTTGTTTTGCTTTCGCCGGGTTTGATTTATCGGTAACAGAGTTGTACACACTTAGGGAACATAGTGGTGCTAATACTTAAAAAACAGCCTGTGCTTTGCTACTAAACTGTGGAATGATGAAGGATGTTCCCTAGGAATTTCATGAAGTAGAAAAAATAGGAGTTTTGAGTCACATAAATTCGTTTGCAACGTTTTTTCCATTTCCTTTCAGCACAGCATAGTGACTGTGCACACACACTCTGGATTCAGAAGGTCGAGAGGTTCGAATCCCAGCTCGGCCACTTACAAACTGTACAACTTGGGGCAAGTTTTAAGACTCACCCGTCTGTGTTTACATTCCTCATCTAGGGACTAGAGATAATAATGCTGCTTACCTCCTCAGGTTTGCAGGAAAATTAGATATTTGTGAAACTCGTAGAATACTGCCTGACCTAGGCAAAGTGCTGCACAGGTCTTTTTTTTAAATCAGTCTGGTTCCAAAGGGTAACACTGGGGCTTGTGTGGATGCGCCCAACCAGGAGCAGGCCTCAGAGGCCAACTGCCACCGTTGGGCCCGTTGTGGTGGTGGTGGTTTTGTTGTTGTTTCCATCTTTCCCGCCCGTCCGTCTCTTCTGAGGGCAAGGTTTTCCTTGACCGGCCAAGCCATCATGCTCCAAGGGCTTTCAAACTCTGAGGTAATCTGATGGAATTCCTGTCATTTAACCCCTCTGTCACACAGGGAGATGCCTCAATCAAAGCCACTTCAACTTTTCTTGTCAGGAGTTTCTTTGGCTAGAGGGGTTTTTGTTTGTTTTTGTCCCTCTTCTCTACCTGTGGTTAACTTCTAACCACTGAGCCTCATCTGACCTGTTTATTTTATCATTATTCTACAGGCAGCTTCCTTAAATCAGTTCTGAGAAGAACCATGTGTGAGTTAATCATGAGCGTCATGATTGAATATAACCCCCTATTAGTAAGCTTAAACAGAAGAGAAAAACAAGACATGGACACCATACTTTTCAAAACCTCATAATTAACTGAAATAGTTTTAATGTAAGAATCATAAGATTACATTTAGTGATGCAAATGGTATCTTAGAGTTTCGTGAAATACACTCAGGCCAGAACACAGAGAATAATTTTGTTTGCCTTGTGATTAGGTTTATTTTTTATGGGATGCATCTACAATAGACTTAGCTATTATTAATTAGGAAAAAAATGGTAAACAGGAACTCAGAAAAAAAAGACTCTTTTTAATCCTTACATAGAAACTTCCCAATAGCTTTCTTGGGAATTTCCTTTTATTTAAAAAAAAAAATATTCTCTATTTGCAAGTTAATAGAGAGGACTTGTAGTAAAGATTACGGACTGCAAAATCTAGTTCTCACTGATATTTATGCTGATCACATACAATTT
The DNA here is from genome assembly GCA_028534135.1 of Potos flavus. Lineage (NCBI taxonomy): Eukaryota > Metazoa > Chordata > Mammalia > Carnivora > Procyonidae > Potos > Potos flavus. Next base: position 66,914,868 of record CM052898.1, on the reverse strand, counting down.
TAAGCAGAATAAATGGTGTATTACCAGTAATTTGAGTGATTTAAAGGAGCCATTCTGGATTTTTTGAAAAGAAGTATTTGTAGAATTTTAGAATCGTATAGCCAGGTTTCTTTATCTTTTGGATAAGAAACTTGAGACCCACCAAGCCACTAATTACACCCAGCTAAGTGAGAGCAGAGTATAAAAGCCCAATTTTCAGAGAAACTCTAAAAGGAGAATTTTTTTTAAGGTCGCATTTTGCCTTTTGACATATTTTCTGTTTTATTTACAACAAATATTCTTAGTGGTTTTTTTCTAAATAGTCTCTTTTTGAAAGAGAAAATTGGTTTGCTAATGATTTGCATTAAAGAGAAAACGAAAACAGAGCATGAATTTTAAGGCAAATGTTGAGTAAAAAGAAAAGAAAACGAAGTTATTACTTTCAATCCATGTACAAGGCCTTGGCAATTGAAATATGAAAGCCTAACAGAGAGGAGTTTAAATCAATGTTTTTTGGAGGCAAAACAAGGGATAGAAAGCTGGATGGAACACAATTTGAGGGCTTTATTTTCCAGTAAGGCAAATGAGAAGAGCATATAGAAAACTATAGTACAAAGAAAAACGTAAAAATTTTCAGTAGGGAAGTATAGCAAAATGTCTTAGAGGATCAGAACAGGGTTGTAGGTCACTGGGGATGGCTCTCCTTAATATTTATAATTGATGGCTCCCAAGCATTTATCCCCAGCTGAACCTTCTCCTGGAATTTCTGACTCATTCAGCTGCCAACTAGACATCTCCACTTGGATATCTAATTTAGCATATCCAAAGCACAATTCTCAACCTTGCCCCCCAAAAAGTGCTCCCCTATGGGCTTCCCTGTCTTGATTGATGACAACCATCCTTCCAGTTGTTCAGGCTACAAACCTTGGCATCATCCTTGTCCCCTTTCTTTCTCGCTCATGCTACATCTGACTTATGCAGGGATCAGATCCCATCATTCATTGCCCAGAATCCTCCTATGCTCCCCATTTCTCTCAAAGTTGTATATGATTGACAGTGCTTCATAGCCTCATCTCTTACTCCTCTCTCCTTCCCTGACTTTGCTTTAGCCAGATTGCCTTCTTGCTGTTTCTCTTACATGCAAGGTGGACTCCATGTCAGGGCCTTGCTCTGGTTTCCCCCCAGTCTTCAGTGCTTTTCTCCCAGCTATTCCTATACATCACTTGTTAGCCATCGTAATGTTTCACTTAAATGTCATCTTAATAGCACCTATTTGGAGCATTTTCTTTAAAATTGACTTCCTCCCCGCCCACCCTTCTGATTCTCCTTATAGGCTTTCTTTTGTCCCCATAAGACTTAAATTTTGGCATAGTCTAAAATTTATGTATCTGTTTTTCATTTGTCTGTTTATTATGTGATCTATTTTCTACATCCTTTGCGAGAATGTAAGTTCCAAGGGGATAGGATCCTTGTTTGTTTTGTTCATTGCTGTATCCCAAATGCCTAGAACAACACCTAGCACATAACAGGAACTAGATAAACATTTGTCAGTAGGAAAGTGTATTCTTGAGGGAATTAGGGTTATTTTGTTTTAAAAAGAAAAGGAAAGGGCGCCTGGGTGGCTCAGTTGGTTAAACCACTGCCTTCCACTCAGGTCATGATCTCAGGGTCCTGGGATCGAGCCCCACATCGGGCTCTCTGCTCAGCAGGGAGCCTGCTTCCCCCTCTCTCTCTGCCTGCCTCTCTGCCTACTTGTGATCTCTCTCTCTCTGTTAAATAAGTAAATAAAATTTTATAAAAAGAAAAGGAAATGGTAGTTTTTAAACAGGTTTGGATCACAGCCCCCTTTGTAAATCTGGTCAGTCTTAATGTACATGATTCCCAGAATGATGCATATATGCAAATGTACATGAAAATTTGCATTCACCTCCAGGAAGCTTACACACACCCTGGGACTCATCCATGAACCCAAGATGAAGGACTCGTGTCCTAGGCAGAAAGAACAGCATGCACAGAGGCTCAGATGTGTTAGAGGCTCAGCAGGAACCATTTGGCTTGAGTGGGTAGTAAAGTAGGAGACTAATGGAAGATAAGTTTGGGCTATACTGTATAGGGCCTAGAATGCCAGAGTAAGGGCATTTGATGTAGAAGGTGAGAAGGAGTCATGAGGACCAGTGCCTGGTAATCTTGCCCTGGTCACCTCTGACTCACTGTGGAACTGCACACACTCCACTTGCCTTTATGCAACTGAAATTAATAGAATTTCTGAAAGGTTTTTACAAGCCTGCTCTGTTTATAGAAGGTATAGATAAGTACTTTATCATTTTGATAATTAAAATGCATCCACACCCCTATGAAAACCATTTTAGTTATCAGCTTTCATTACACTTCTGGAATATGTTTCAGTCCTGTCATTCTCTGGGTATCCAATTATTATCACTGTCATTTGATTCATTAAAAATTAAGTTTTCAAGGGACACCTGAGTGGCTCAGTTGGTTAAGCCACTGCCTTCCACTCAGGTCATGGTCCTGGGGTCTGGGATCGAGTCCCAGATCGGGTTCCTTGCTCAACGGGGAGCCTGCTTCTCTCTCTGCCTCTGCCTGCCTCTCTGCCTGCTTGTGCTCTCTCTCTCTCTCTCTTTCTCTGACAAATAATTAAATAAAATCTTTAAAAAAAAAAAAAAGAATTAAGTTTTCAATTTGATATTGCCCATCTCCTCCGGTGTTTTGATTGTTATTCAGGGGATATCTGAAGGAAGTTTCCCATCACCCAAAGGACCTCTGAATGGAGGATATGTAAAATGAGGCCATCTATGCTCCTAGGCTCTGTATGTCCTCTGTAAAAAAAAAAAAAAAAAAAAAAAGTGTAAATAAGCCATCTATGCTTTCTATCCCTCCAAATTGAAAGCATGTCCTATGTTTTGGTTACAACTGCTGGGTCACAAACCACCCAAAACTTAGTGGCATAAAGCAGCAAACTATATACAGCTTAGTGTTCTAAAGCACCATTTATTCTGCTCATAGATTCTGAGTTAAGGATTCAGACAAAGCACAACCAAGATGGCTTATCTCTACTCCACAATGTCTAGAGTCTCTGCGACAATACCTGGAGACCAGGAATGACTGGAGGGCTGGGTGTTGTAATCCTCTCTGTGACTACAATCCTCACTTACATGTGTAAAACCTGGAATACAATGACTTGAGGCCTGGGATTGTGGACCAACGTTCCTCACTTTCCATGTATTTTGGGCTTCCTCACAGCATGGAGGCCTCAGGGTAATCAAACTTGGTATGTGCAGCTCCAATGAACAAGGTGGGAACAGCACAGCTTTTTATGACCTAACCTTGGAAACCACATGGCAACACTTCTGCCATACTGAAATATCCACAGCATGCCTTCATTCAAAGAGAGGGAACAGAGACCCCAGCTCTCTATGGGAAAGGTATCTCAAAAAGTTTGTCCATGTAAAAAATTTTATTTACTTTTCAACTGAAGTATAGCTGACACACAACATTACATTAGTTGCACGCCTACAACATAGTGATTCAACAAGTCTGTACATTATGCGCTGCTCACCACAAGTGTAGCTCCCACCTGTCATAATGCAGTGCTATTACAGTGCCCTAGACTATGTTCCCTGTGTTGTACCTTCATCCCTGTGACTTATTCATTCCACAACTAGAAGCCTGTATCTCCCATTTCCCTTCACCCATTTTGCCTATCCCCCTTCCCCCCTCCCCTCTGGCAACTGTCAGTTTGTTCTCTGCATTTATGGGTCTGTTTCTGCTTTTTGTTTATTTGTTGTTTTGTTTTTTAGATTCCACATGTCAATGAAATCATATGGTATTTGTCTTTCGCTGTCTGACTTATTTCACTTAGTAGGTTCATCTGTATTGTCAGAGAATACAGAGAACATGGCAAGGACTCATTCTTAGTGTGGCCATTTTTTTTTTTTAACACCACACTCTTAGAAATGTAAGCAACCTATGGCGAATGTAGGACAGATTACTTATCATGGACATTTTCCTGTGAGACACAACTAAATCCACCATTAATTCAGTACCTACACAAAAGTGCAATTAAGTTCTAATTGTGTGAAGCAAATGATCAGCTTAACATAAACAACTTATGTTTGAGGAGCTGTAGAATCTACACAGACAGTACTAAGATTCCTGGAAAACTGTTGGAAAAAGATTTTTAAAAATGGGTGGAGGGCAAGGGAGGAGGTCACTAAATAAATGAAATAACCTACAGGGCACAAGTTATTTATAGCTTATGGTTCCTAAACCCCTGTCAACCACTCTGTACAGAAGTTCACCTTTGTGAGGGGACTTATTCTTATTAATCTCTATCGAGAGTTGTTTGCTATATTGTCTGCATGGGCTGGATCTCTGCCATTGAACTCTCTGTGGGACAGAGAAAATGGGTTATTTCAAGGGTCTTGGGGGAGAGCATTTCCCAGTTATTACCCTCACATCTGGAATAGTTCACAGGCCTGAGTTTACTCGTGAAGTGAGCTGACTACTCCCAGAGTGGTGAGCACATAGTTAGGTCCAAACTT
>CM052898.1:66896517-66909827 GCA_028534135.1 Potos flavus | reverse complement strand
CCCCCCTCCCCTCCAGCAACCCTCAGTTTGTTTCCTGAGATTAACAGTCTCTTATGGTTTGTCTCCCTCTCTGGTTTCATCTTGTTTCATTTTTCCCTCCCTTCCCCTATGATCCTCTGTCTTGTTTCTCAAATTCCTCATATCAGTGAGAACATAGGATAATTGCCTTTCTCTGATTGACTTATTTCGCTTAGCATAATACCCTCTAGTTCCATACATGTTGTTGCAAATGGCAAGATTTCGGGGGGTTTTGATGGCCTCATAGTATTCCATTGTATATATACCACATCTTTTGTTTATCCTGATTTTGATAAGCACCTAGAGGGTAATCTCAAGAGAACTGAAAAACCACACGCACACAGTCACACATGCATACATATAACTTGTATAATTTTAAAAACACAAAATAATAATATACATTTTCTAAGATTTATGTACACAGAAAAAATAGATTGGAAACATGCAAGCCATTTCTCTGGGGAGAACAACAGGTTTTGGGTAAGGGTAGTCAAAGGGATACTTCAGCTTTTTCTAGAGTGCTCTTTTAAAATAAGGAGATCGTATTCATGAAATGCTTTATGAAATGCTTTATGAAATTCATGAAATGCTTTAAAATGAATAAAATTTAATCCTCAAAATATGTAGCATAAAAATTAGTGTTATAGTAAAAGGATGTATTCCAAGCTGTGGAGAATCCATAAGTGAGTAACTAGTACCATAAGGTAGTAAAGTGCTTCCGGAAGTACTGTAAGTGAAAGTGAGATATCAGGGCAATATAAATTGGGCTTTGAAATATGAGTAGGAGTTCACTAGCTTAACTAGAGTGGGAAATGGGTGGCAGAACAGAGCAAGCAAAAGGACCAGATGAAGCATAAAAGAAGAGGGAGTTTTTAGAGAACATAAATATTCCTCTCTGACTCAAGCAGGGCTCATGTGCCTGGGAAAAGGGGCAGCATATGGAAAACAGTTTCAGAACCTGGAGACGAGACTAGAAAAGCAGAGGATAGAACCAGGAGAACCTCAGTGACAAGCTGAGGTTCTAGATATATGTGGTCGTAAGTACTTATGTTCGCTTCTGATGGCTGCCCTTAATAATGACCAAAAACTTGGTGGCTTTAAACAATGGGAAGTTATTCTCTCACAGCTGTGAGGACCAGAAGTCCAAAATTCAGCAGGGTCATGCTCCCTCTGAGGTGGGGGTTCTAAAGAGAGAATCTTTCTTACTTCTTCCAGCTTTTGAGGCTTATAGTTACATGGTTCCAATCTCTGCCTCCATTTCCAGAACCCTCTCCTCATCTTCTTTTTTTTTTTAATATTTATTTCTTTGAGAGTGCAAGCAGGGGGAGGGGCAGAGGGAGACGGAGAGAGAATCTCAAGCAGTCTCCCCAACAGGCAGGGAGCCTGATGCAGGGCTCGATCTCACAACCCTGAGATCATGACCTGAGCCAAAATCAAGAATCAGACACTCAACTGACAGAGCCACCCAGACACCCCCAGAACACTCTTCCCCTGTCTATATCTCTGTATCTCTCCCCACTGTGTCTCTTCTAAGGACACTAGCCATTGGATTTAGGATAATCCAGGATGATTTCATCTAGGGATCCTTAATTATATATGTAAACATACTTTTTCCAAAATGGTCACATTCGCCAGTTCTCTAGGTTAGGATTTGGACAAATCTTTTTTGGTGAGGGAGGAAGGGATGCGGTGGGGGACACCATCCAGCTCACAGCAGTGCTGATGGACTGGATCATATGTGGAGAAGTAATATTATCATATTTGATTTCTGGGAAGGTGGTGCAGGCAAGCCAAGCCTGAGAAGTTTCTCAAGGACTCGAGATGTTTTTTGTCTCTTGTTAAGAACAAAGGAACTTCCATGGTTTCTGACATGCTGATTATTGAAATAACGAACGGATAAATTTGCAAGACCAGTGAAGAAAAGATTGTAAACATTTAGAGATGAGAAGTGTACTTGTCCTGTGAGAAGTGCTCCTTAGATGTTTTTGAAAAATGTTGATCGTGAAGCAAAAATTATTCTTGCAGATAGATGTTCTTTAGTAGGTCACTCAAGACACAGAAAGCCCAGAAACCCTTACTGTACAAACATAAAGTTAATCTGTTCAACAAATATTTAGAGAACACTTACCATGACTTTAGAGCTAAAGTGTGAGAATATTTCCAGCTCTCCTGAGCTAATAATCAATACGTAAGCAATATGTAAACCAGAAAAAATAACAGAGTAATAAATGCAAAAATAAAATTAAATATGATGGTATGAAAGAAAATATAGACAAAGAAAGGAAATATGATAGTATCTGAGATTGCCTGATCAGGGAAGGCCTTCCTAAGGAGGCGACATGTGATCTTGAACCCTGTGAAAATCTGGGCAATGGACATTCCAGGTTCACATCTTCTTCAGTAACTTGAGGAACAAGCCTGGCCTGCTTGAGGGACAGTACAAATGGGGGGAAAGGGTTGCATAATAAGGGTCAGCAAGCATAGAGGGACCACATCATTTAAGGCCTTGGAGGCCACGATAAAAAGTATAGATTTTAAATATAAGCAGAAACCATCAGAGGATTTTAAAGAGGTATATGACATGGTCTGACTTCCATTTAAATTATGGTTTCTCAACCTTGGCACTGTTAACATTTGGGGCCAGACAGTTCTTTGTTTTGGGGGCCATCCTGTGCATAGGTTTATCAACATCCCTGACTTCTACCCACTAGATGCCAATAGAACCCAATCTTCCCAGTTGTGACAACCAAAAATATCTCCACACGTTGCCAAATGTCCCCTGGGGGACAAGATCAGCCCCAGATGAGAACCACTGACTTAAATAAATCATACTCTGACTACTCCAAGGAGAAATGTTTGTAAGGGAGATAATAGTGGAAGCCAAAAGAGCAATTAGGAGGCTTAGTATGCTCTGGGCAAGGGAGAATGGTGGTTTCTAATTTCAGAGAGAGAGAGAGAAATAAGTGAATTTGGAATATGTGTTAGAGGTGGAATCATAGGACTTACTGAGAGTTTAGAAGTGTGGGTGTAAGAGAAAGAGAAGAATCCAAGAAGGTTTGTGGCCTGAACAATGGGCTGACCAGTGGTGTCTTTAACTCATGTGAAGAAGAGTGACAGAAGAGCAAGGTTGGGTGGAGAGCACCGGTAGGAAGGAAAGTCACATATTCTGGTGTGGATATGTGCGTTTGGAATACCTATTACACATCCAAGGGAGAAAATAACTCAAATAGGCTGTTAGCTACACAAGTCTGGAGTTCAGGAGGGAGGTTAGCCTAGAGGTATAACTTTTGGAGTCTTTGGCATGGGGATGGTTCTGAAAGCCATAGTCAAGATGAGATTTCTTGAAGAGAGAGGAAAGGAGGGAAGAGACAGGACAAGAAAAGAAAGAATAGGAGTAGTGCGGAGGCAAAGACTGGGCTCAAAGTTCTGTTAGAGGAAAAGCCAACATAAAAAATCAAGAGAGAGGGGGCTGCCTGGCTGGCTCAGTCAGTGAAGTGTGCAACTCTTGATCTCAGGGTTGTGGGTTCAGGCCCCACATTGGATATAGAAATAACTTAATAAAATCAAGGAGAAAAGGAAGGAAGGAAGGAAGGAAGGAAGGAAGGAAGGAAGGAAGGAAGGAAGGAAGGAAGGAAGGAAGGGAGGAAGGGAGGGAAGGAAGGAAGGAAGAGAGAGAGAGAAAGAAAGAAAGGGAGAGAGAGAGAGAGGGAAAGGAAGGAAAGAAGGAAGGAAGGAAGGAGGGAAAGAAGGAAGAGGGAGGGAAGGAAGGGAAGGAAGGAGAGAGAGAGGGAGGGAGTGAGAGAGAGAAAGCAAGCAAGCCCAGTGAATAGGAGGATCCAGAAAAATAGTGAAGGCCATTAGAAGGCACATGAAAGACCTCATACTTTTGAGATGTTTTTTTTGGGTGCTAGAAAGAGGAGTGAGAAGCAGCTGCCAGAAGTTAGAATACACAATCCTACTAGTATTAAGATATCCTAAATATTTCTTCTCCTCTGATCATTTTTCACTATAAATTTCAGTCTATAAAGAACTAATAAATTCTAGTCTATAAAGAACTTAAGATCTGCATTTTGGGAGTTTTATTCTTTTCTGATGGGACAGGCTCCCTTTTACTACCATGGCAGGGGATGGACCACATCACCTTTCACGGTTCCTTCTAACTTGTGAGTCGGTGGTACGTACCTATCAGTGACTTGAACTGTATCCGGAGAGAAAAGCCATTTTTCTTTGTCTTGGTTTGAGGTCCCATCTCAGGTGTTGGGGCACTAATGGGTAGGAAAAAAATGAGCCAGAAACAAGAATCATTCACAGATGAGAAGCCAGAGCGAGATACGGTTCGTAGAGTACATGGTTGGGAAACCATTCCATATGCAAAAAATAAACCACCCAAAACAGTGAAGGAGGCTCATGATGACATTAAGTCTTCGGGTGTGTTTCGATATTTCAAGCCACTAGCAAACAAAGTCACATTTGAGTTGGAATCTTCCTAAGCCTGGTGCCTTGCTAAGAGGCACAAAAAAGAAGCATGGGTGGCATGAATGGTCAGAATAGGAAGGCTGAGTAGACATAGCTGGATGTGGAAGCCGGGGACTGGGGTCAGCATTTGAAGAGCATAGTCAGACCTGAAGATATGTTCACAAGTTCACATGTTAGATCATACAGGAAGAAACAGTGGGCAGCAGGAAACAGGGTGCAAGGATTGGGACTAGAAGAACAAGTCTCAGGATCATTCGTGCCAGAATAGGACTTCATATCAGGTATCTTCCTGGCAGAAAATGGGTTGGTTAATTAAGGAGAATATAAAGGTGTGGGTAGGGTTAAGAGAGATCAACAAGAGACGAAGAAGTACTCAGGGACTAGCCATAGCGGGGCTTCGTTATCCTGCCTAGACCTGAAGGGTGAGGGGAGGACACAGTGGCCAAGTGACGTGGTAGGTAGGAGAGAGCGACCTCTATAGGAGCTGGGGCCTTTGTGGTAGAATGGTGCCCATCTGCTGTTCCCGGGAGGGAGCTGGGGGGGTGGGCACCTCAACCTCTGTCTCCTTTTACCAGCCAATCAATCTCCGGCCAGAAGCCAGAGTAGATGGTAGCCTCCAGGGGCAAGAAGGGCAGGGATCTAGAGGGACAACTAAAAGATGTCCCCCACAGACTCCCTCTCAGATGAATGAGATCAGCCTAACAAATATGGTGCACTCTTCGGAGTGAACAAGGTGTCTGTCTGCAGGTGTTTATGGCTTTAGCAGAAATTTAGCTACACTGAGCAGTGCTAACCTTGACTTTGCCTGGGAAACAACTACAGGGCAGCATCCAGAAAAACTCCACGAGAAAGAATAGACTCTATGATTATATTATGTTTCTTGTGTTTTCCTGAGTCTCTTCTGAAATCCGTACCTTTTATTTAGTGCAGGAAGCACTGCTTATCTTCCAGGCTGAGAGTAGCCTTTACTGAAAACTTAAAGCAGGGAGAAATAAACCAGGTTGTGAAAAAACAATGAAAAATCATTACTCCAAAGGTGCCGGGCACCGAAACTGTTCCAGGAGATCTGCCAGGGAGAAAGGAAAGCCCAGGAAATTATTCCCCATAAGCATATTCCACCTCTGAAAAAGCATTAGCTTCAAACTAGGAAATGAATACAGGACCCTACGCATAGTAGGTGAGCCAGTGCCTTCGCAATCATAACAATGTATTTCTACCACCCTGCTGTTGGAGCTGAATTGGCTCACAATGATGATCTATTTTATGTCTAGAGAACTGTAAGTGTTGTAGGCAACATCACAGCCATCAGTCGTCGACTGTGACGTTTCCTGTATGAGGCGTCATTGCTTTAATGTGAATGGTTACCACCTTACAGAGGAGCTGTGCCATGACGTGGTGATTGTTGAGTCCGGCAAGGTGATTGGTTACTTTTGGATCCTTGGGCTCTTGTAACTAATTGTCGGACTTGAAGAAGTACCCTTTTAAAGTTCTGATGGATAAGAGGACTAAAGGGGGCTGTCACATATCAGTTAAATAATAAATGCGTTCATTTGAGCCAAACCTAGATCCTTTGGGGACCTATATTTTGTTATCTAGCAGTTAATAGATGGTCGCCTATTGGGTGAGAGAATCCATACAATCCTTTTTACTGCTAAGTTCTCTATGCATAAACATAGATGTATGCTGGAACACATGTACCATGATCAAAATTGAGGTTCTGTTTGGGATCAGCTATAATCTTTTAGCCATATCATTGGGGGGGGGGGGTTAAGCATGATTAAAAGCATGGAATCCAAAGCCAGACTCGCAGGATTCAAGTTTCTACCAACCATTTGCTGGCTCTGTGACCTGGAGGGACATTACTGAACCTCCCTGTGGTTCAATTTCCTCATCTGTGAAACGGGGATAATGTTAACCTACCTCTTCAGGATTAATGAGGAATAAATGAGTTAATCCACGTAAAGCTCTTAAAACCATGCCTGACCCATAGGGAGTACTCCATAAATGTTAGCTCTTAGTGTATAATTTTCTTTGTAGGTCTAATATGCTGCACTGGTTTATTAAGAAAACCTCAAAGATAAGTTATTATTACTTCTGTATATAGAATCAGCCACATAAAATGGTATTTTTCTCACTCCTCTTTGGGTACCCCCACAGTATTACCCTCCTACCCCCCTGTAAGCCCATGTTAACCACGCAGCAGAGTGCTTGATGCATAGGGCATTGTAGGGACTGCACTGATGTTTGTGGGATGCATGGAGTCCAACCAGGCACGCTTCCAATTTGTATCAAAGTGTCATCTCGAGCGTAGAGAACACTGAAAGAAAAAGAAACTTTTGTCTCCGAGTAATTACCAGTCCCCGTGGTCCTGAATACAACCATGTCTTCATGTCACCTTGTAATCCACACTTTACTCTAAAACTGAAGTCCTCCTGGGAAAGCCAACAATACACGTGCTGTTCCTGAGCAGTAGATTTTTTTTATTTGGAAAGAGGCTTTTGCTGACAGATGTGTAAAAGTGCACCCACCTAGGCCATTCTGTATCAACTTGACAGCTGTGGATAGCCGGGAAACCGCACTATTTCTTTTTCTTTGTCATTAATGGACACTTGAATTTTTCTTCCCGGGTCTACCTGTGTCTGATGCTATCAGGTTGTCCCAAGGACTGTTTGGCTCATTTCATCTCTTTGGGTTTCCTGGTGGAAGCAATTCCAACACAAATATTGAAGACGTGCAAATCTGAGCTTTTGTTTTCTTCTGGAGGAAGTGAGAACTACCAGACAGTCCTTAGTTAGGCATTGGTCCCGTTTCCAATCCCTCCTGGCCCCCAGAGCCTACCCAATATACTGTGTGTAAAACACGGATCTAGTGGGACCTGGGTGGGCTCATTTCACAATAGTGAAAAATGCCTTGTTTTTCTTCTGTGTTATCTTCTTTCAATCCATTATGTTCATGTTTTTTTTTCAGTGTTGTTTGAGAAATACTGAGTAAGTGATTAATAACCGTCTTGGTTTTGCTTTTGCTCTCACCGGCTTACAGAGAAATAATGTGACCTACAGATGTTTGGACAAATAGTACATTGTGTTAATGACAGATTCTGCTCAGACATGCCCCACGCAATTGAGCTTTTCAGCACCAAAAGGACAGGTATTCCTGGATCTTGTCTAATTGTCCCTTCTTTGCTTTTCTTGTTAGACTAAATACTAACCATATTGAAAAGGGGACTGGACAAAACGGTGTTCAGAGCTGTGTATTGCTTTTGCCCTCCCCGAGGCAGACAGAGGGAGAAATGTGCAGATAAGCGTATGAGGAGGTCATATAAACAGTCCTAACAGAATAGAAGCATTCTTACGTACTAGGCATGGCACTGTGTAGGTTAGATAGTTCTTTATTTAAATTGTCTTTTATTTTTACTTCAAGTCTGGTAATAGGAAATAGGGTTTCTTAAGCAGATAAAAATTACCAGCCAGAGTTAATTAAGTCATCTTTTATAGTATGTGGTTTCATTTAAAATAAGTGATTAATGATAACTTAAACTCTCTGGGCTGGTTTATATAAAGGTTTAGCTGGGATTGTCAAGGAAAAGGAAGGACAGAATTTCCATATGAAGTCATGTTCCTTGGATAAGAAAATTCAAACAAAATTAGAGTTACCTGTGAGTGAAAAATTGTTAAATTTAAAATCCAAATTTTAGAGCTAGCAGGAACCTAGGGTTAAGCTGCTTAACCCAACATGCCCATTTTGCAAAGGGAGAAATTGAGGCCCAGAGGGTTCAGTCACATGGCCAAGGTCATATGGCTCTTCTGCAGCTAAGCAAGAGTCAGAACCCACCTTTTTAGCTGAGAGTATGCTATTTTCCCCACACTGCTGCCCAGCACCTCTTTCTAGTCATATATATATATATATGGTTTTTTGTAGTTCAAAAATATTTGTTAAGCACATACTAGACACAGGCACTGAAGTGTGGTAATTTAGATGAGAAAATAGAACGTGAGAGTTCATCACGTCAGCCATCAAAGTAATGCTTTTCATCTGCGGCACAGAGACAGCTGCAAAGCATTTGATCTTAACAATGACAATTAAAATGAGCCTTATTTGAAGTTGCAAAATCACTGCACTGCATTAGCGGAAGACTCCAGCATGCACGCACGAGGGCACTTTGCAGATGGCGTGCAGAGACTTGGTTTATGTAGGCACTTTAGGGAACAGATGGAACCCATGGCATCCCATGGTAAATGTGGATTTATAGCGCTACCGTCATGAGCCAGAGTGGCTGTCTTCTACCTGAGGGAGCAGCTGAAGTGATGTGATGCCTCTGGCCTGTGAATCACAAGCACGGGAGTCCCTAAAGGAAATGTCATCCCCAGTGGTAGCCTGGCTTCCATCCTCTACCTGGGCAATGCATCATTAATGGGGGCTTGATGTCAATGAAAGGTCCATTTTATTTCAACTTGATAAAGGGAAAATGAGCATCCCCCAGAAGCCTAGACGATGAAGAGAGAAACCCACATGAGTCTAAATGTTCATTGTTGTCATAAACCCAACCTAGTTGTTGTTTCCTGCAACTTCTGGGTTTGGTATGGATGGTACCTACCCCTTTCCCTTATTCATCTACCCCCCCCCCCAAATGTTTTAAGCACATGGGATTAGAGAATTAAAGGAAAATACATAAAAAGCTGAGCTTTAAAAAAAAAAAAACTGAGCTTTGTAAAGACTCGGCTAATGGGTAACTTCAGGGTCTTTAGTCTGTAAAGTACTGATAAGAAAGGGTGTCCTGGTTCCTCACAAGGTAAAATTGAAGCATCTCATAAAGAAGCCATCAGAGAAGATAGCCACTTTGGAAACACACACACACAACATCAAACAAAAGGGATCAATGAGACGAATGCCGAAGATATCACTGGGAATGTAGAATATCCCAGGACGGCGTCTTCCCTAATTATTTAAGATCGCTTGTAAAATTGATTTTATGTAAACACAACAACACTCAGCAACAGCAGCTCCTTGGAGGCAACATAAGTTGTTGGGGATTTATTGACCTGTCGTTCCCATGTGTTACTTTACTACCATTTAATGGCCTGTTTAGATAGTCTCGGTATGTACAAGCTCCCTCATCAGCTCCGAGTGGCACACATTGACAGGGGTCTGTCACAGAGCTAAAGGAAGGGACCCCCTGCTTGAGCACACGGAGGCACAGAAACTTTCCTTATTCTCTCCTCAAATGCAAGGGTTTTCTTAGGAGTGGGAATGAGACGTGAGCAGTCCGTATCTTTCTACTTTTTACTATGTCCTGAATGTGGAAAGCATAGAGAAAAGCTAGATGTAGACCTAGCTTTCGGTCCTAGTTTTAACTCCTACGGTCAATGTGACCATGAGTATACCATATAACACCTCTGAGCTGATCAGCTATATGACTGGCAAAATTCACTCCCTGCCTGGTGCCTGAATTTCTCGGGAAAATCGAAGTACAAAATGGGTGCAATGTGCTATGCAAATGCCTAATCTAACACAGACACACACACACTCTCTCTCTCTATGCCTGCCTCTCTCTCTCCCCCCTAGCCTTTCTCAATTTCAAGCGGTTAGCAAGATAGCTTTGGAAATAGAAAAGGCTATTCTCTGCCTTGATGGTGACTTCAGAAATAAGAGACCGAGGCATAGTTGCTACTCGCAGAGAACTTACAGTCAAATAGACAAGAGTCCACATTTCATGGATTCTAAGACAGTGTTCATTTAACACATTCTAACTTCTCTGCAGTTGAGATAAATCTCATAACCAATGATGTATCGTGGTTGAGTAAGCAGACTTTTTCTTTCTTAGTGGCACATGAAATAACGATGCCTCTTTCTAAGACTCAGTGTTGTCTTAGATGCAATGAAGTAGAGTAATACGGCCTCACAGATAACTCTCCTCTAGGATCAAGGGCGCTCTAGGGGAAGAGGGAGATGGATCCCGAGAGGACAGCTTCTGAAAGACTTTGCAGTAAGAGTGACTATGTAAACCGCGGGACTGGATGGGAGCTAGTTTGGGGGGAAGAGATAATCAATTCTGCAAGCATTTCATTTTCAAATTCAGGAGTTTCCTATTACATCAAAAGAGAAGTGTATAGAAAGGAACCGAACGACTGATGGCAGGGGGTAGAGTAACAGGTGGAAGTCGCCTTCCCCCCCACCCTCCATCCTTTGCCCCCATTTAATGGAACTGCCAGCCACCTTCTAGAGAGGTTCCAGAGTGACGAGATGCTCCCATGCAGGACACAGGCCTTCAGATGAGCTGACATCATGCACGCTCTTCCCCACACTGTACCCCTTGAGTGAACCCAGCTCTTAATCTAAAACAGAACATTCAGAGTCTCAGGCTCTGTGACTGGCCTCTGAAGCGACCCCAGCTCGATCCCAGGGCAGAGCAAACAGCCTTCCTGCAGGTTTCATTTTCCTCAGGCCTTTCCTCTCAGGAATGCAGTTATGTGGCCATTTCCCTGACCTGGCCCTTGTCATAATGAATCCTTCCTTCCCACTGAATTATTTCCCCCTCTTTCCTCTCAAAGATTTATCCCACATGCCAACCTTTAGTGAAACTTCTTCTGCTCAAGAAAAAATAAACAAGCAACCAGAACTTGAGTGGCCAAAGTTGGGACAAAATCAAATGGCATTTCCTGTATTTTCAAAGATTGCAAAATATTCTAAAGATGAAGAAGAATGTTGATATAGCTTAAATGCCCAATTATAATAACTGGAGTTCAAAATCCAATTAATGGCATCTTTCATTCTCCCCCCCTCCCCGCAATTTCCCCTCCTTGTTTCCTGCATTCCCTCCTCTTGACTAGTTCTACTCTTAGATTTTATATTTATGTTTTCTTAGTGTGACATCTACCCAGAGTTTAACTTTTCTGTCATGCACGCTTCGTTTTTAGGATTTTTTTTTTCTCCTGTAGAGCCCTTATTTCCCATGTTTTACCTACCTTGACCTTTCCGTCTGGTTATTTTTACCCTTTTTCCCATTGCTTTATTATTTTCTCTTTCCTGTTTACCATTTCTCTTCCTTCACTTACATTTCCATTTTTCTTTTTGTCAAGTACTTCTACATCCTTTGAAAAATAATTATCGAGTCAAAGGGACTCCCAAAATGTCAAGGTGTAGGCAAATAAGAAACTGTGCTCTCTTATAGTTACTAGATATTCAAAATAAACTTGACCGAGGCGACCCTCCAACAGTCTTGAGGCTGTTAGTATCACATTTAGGGGAGGCTCCCAGTGGTGCTCTCTTGAAGGAAGAAATGTCCTCATCAGCCCAGGAAGGAGGACAAAGATGGGAAAGGAACAGGGGTGGGAGGGAGAGGCAGTGTTGTATAGTGGTTCTAATCTCTGGTGCCAGAATTCCTTTGTTCAAATCCTAGCCAAATACACAACTCTTATACAACCTTTGTGAGAATTAAATGAGATAATGTATTTAAGCATTTAGACCATGCCCGTAACAGTGAAACTATGTAAGTACTAACTGTTATCATTATTTATCTATGTCACTTGAGTTGGTATCAGATGTAAGAAAAAACACATTTTAGGAAATACACTTTCTCTTACATGTGTCCACCTGGGATCAAGTTCGAAAAGTCTTAAAAGTAGTGATTCTCAAAGTGTAGTCTTTGGACCAGCAGCAACAGCATCTAACCACCTATTAAAAGTGAAAATTCTAAAAAAAAAACAAAACACAAATTCTCAAACCCTATCCCTGACGCACCCCCCAGCCAACTGATCGAACAACTTTGGGGCCAAGCAATTCAAGCTTTAACAAGTCCTTTAAGTGATTCTGATAATACTAAAATTTGAGGAATATGGCCCCATGGTGAATATCCTCTCTCTTCTAAGGAAGCATCCCAAATACAGAGTATCCCACCACCCCCCCAACAACAACATGGTGAGCCTCTGTATGGTTCATGGTCATACTTATTGGAGCAACTTGAAGACAAGCAAGCTATAGGCACAAGGTAACTATATTCTAACCGAGGAATGTTAGCATCATATCTTCCTTTGGCATACAGTAGTGAATTGCTTATTTTTTTGGGTCCAAAAAATAAGACCCCCAAAATCATAGAGTGTATGAGGACAAAGAATGCCCTTCATTCTCATGGAATAGGCAAGCAAGACTAGGTAGTCCAGACATAGGCTCAAAGATTCTCAAAGATAAGTGCCTTTCACCTCTCAAAATAATCAGGTTACCTGGTAATAAATACACAATGACCTCTTTTTGATGTTTCTAAGTTGTCTATTTTGGGATACATTTGGGACATTTTGAAGTTGTTGGTATTTAGGACAAATCACCATGTTCTCCTTCAGGAACCTCTTGGTTGAGATTTCCCTTTCAGATACGTGGACTAGGTAGCCCCATCCACAGGTGTGACGTGTGTGGCAATGCTTATGTCCTAGTGAGCACTGGGTGACCCGTAAGGACCTATGAAGCTCTCTGTTGAATATGAGGGAAGGTCACATTCATCTTTGTTCTTAATTGAATCAAGAGGACAGACATCTGCTGACATCCTCAAAGAGACAGTAGCTCAGAGACTGCAACCTTCACCCATAGGCAGACTTCTCAGAAATCCTCACAGAAGAACCAGAATGAGGGGCGCCAGGGTGGTACAGTTAGTTAAGTGTCCAACTCTTGATTTTGGCTCAGGTCATGATCTCAGGTTGTGAGATCGAGCTGCTGTTGGTCTCCACGCTCAGCGTGGAGTCTGCTCAAAATGCTCTCTCCCTCTCCCCCTCCCATTCACGTTCTCTCTTTCCAAAATAAATAAATAAATCTTTCTTTTTTTTTTTTTT
>CM052898.1:66826805-66896417 GCA_028534135.1 Potos flavus | reverse complement strand
GCAACTAGTCCAGAAGGACCATTGTCCACACTACAGTCTCAGAGCCATAATTCCTAAAGGCATGCTACCAGTGCAGTCACTGCACAAGTACAAATTTTTATATTTGATTAGGATGTTATACCTTTCTATTTACCTAACCAGAGAGACTGGTTTGGTTAGCTCCATTTTGTAGATGCAGAAACTGAGGCTTAGAGAGGCTGTAAGGACAAAAGGCACAAAACTAGTCATAGAACCGAAGTGAGAGCCCATGTCCCCTAAATCCCATTCCAGGGCATTTTCTACTTCACCATGTGACATCTCTCTGCCAGCCCACAACATAGGATGGCCTGCAGGTCTTCAGCATGAAAAGAGCATGGATCGTTGATGGGAAGACCTCTTTTAAAATCTTAGAAATGAAAAGGGGATTTGCTTCTTGGGTGTGGCAGCGCCTGTGTTGATGGCCTCTGCTATCTGCCAGGAATTTTCCCAGACTTTAACTTGATGGAACTAGGGGGTTTAGTTGAGTTAGAGAGGATGGCAACCAATAGTATATAGCAGTGCTTTCCAATAGAACATTTGTGGTTCTAGAAATTTCTGTATCTATGTGATCCAATATAATGACTGCTAGATGAGTAACTACATTTTTGGTTTAATTTAGCTCTCTTTTTAAAATTTATTTATTAAAGAGAGAGAAAGCAGAAGCAGGGGGAGAGACAGTGGGAGAGGGAGAAGCAGAGTCCCTGCTCAGCAGGGAGCCCGACTCAGGGCTCTATTCCAGGACCCTGAGATCATGACCTGAGCAAAAGGCAGACGCTTAACCGAAGGAGCCACCTAGGTGCCCCTAGTTATAATTAATTTAATATAAATCGAAATAGCCACAGTGTAGGTAGTGCCTACCATATTAGACCATACACATCTGTAAGATCATTTTTTAGTTGGGTACTGGATGGGTTCTACCTGAAGGAAATAAGAAACAAAAATATAATTTAGCCTCTATCCCCTCAACCTCTCAAACAAAATCACTTACCCCCAAATATTCACACATCTTTTTAGACACGTGCCCCCAGCAGAGCTCCCTGACTACATGACACTTGCTAAAGTGTCTGGTTGTTATCTGCAAAGTCAGTTAAGTGGTTCTCTCCCTGTCTCTCTGTCTCTCCCTCTTTGAGCAAGCTTTGTTTATTGTCATTTCTTATTAACCAACAGAGCAGCGTGAGAGCCGTGTGTTGACAAACAACGAAAGAGCTATCCTCTGTGTGAGACAGAGGTCTCGTATTAAGAATTATAAACTGGAGTCTCAAATCCTGCCTTTCAAAGAGAAAGGCCTAGATGGTGATGGGCCTGCATGGCCCATCTTAATTAGAAACTAAGGTAGGGATCAGTTCCTCAGCTGTCTTTTTTTTCTCTTTAAAGCATCAGAACCCCAGCTCTGTAATCACACCCACATACAGGACAACTCCCCTTTCTCAGCAGGGAGGCTGGCATTCCTCCTCACCTGAGACTGTTCTTTTCTGTGCAAAGAACTTGCAGTAGCAGGAGGTAGGCTGACATGGGATATGTTTAGCAGCAGTGAGAACCATTTAGCTCAGCCATCTCCATACTTTCCCAGTCAGAGGTCTTCGAGAAGGTCCAGCTTTCTTTACGTTTGTACGGGTAGACCAGCTAGCCAAACGCTGTTCATTCAGAAAGCTTAACGGGAATAAGAAATCAGTTGTTTTCTCCATTCAGTGCACTTCTTTCCTGCATCTGCATGCTGACAATAAAACAAATTCTGAGGTGCACTTGTTCCAATTACATACTACGTAGCATCTACAGTCTGTTTTGCCTCAGTGCTTCATACAACTTTTACCTGTGAGGTCATATGTTGGCTAGCACCCATGGCCCTCACAGGAGCCTGCCTGTAAGCAGAATGACACATACACTCTTCGCTCCATGCTTATCCCCGATTCATCTTCCTAGCCTTGTGGCCCGCGATGTGCTCCACGTATGTGACGCTCTATTCACACACATCGATTGGCTATTTCTGAGTTGTGCCCTCTCTCTTCTTACAGGGGGACCCAGACTGTTCCCTTTGTCTCTAGCACCTTTTCCTGACTTCTCTACTTGCCCAAGGTTTGAATAAAGAGAACTGAGCTCCAGACATTCACTCACTTACTCAATTCCCATTTATATACACCTGTACCGTCAGTCCCTGAGCGAGACACAGGCAATGAGAAGATGACAGACTAGTTTTCTGGGTCCAAATCAGACTTTGTTATCATTCTAGCTGGAGGACTCTGGACATTTGACTTAATAAACCCTATGTGGAAAATCACAAGAATGCTGCCTCCCTCTTGACGTAGGGGAGTGAGATCACGGGCCTCCACTTAGTTGAAAGGCTTGCGTGTGGTAAATGTTCATAGTGACCTCTGTCCCTGTCAAGTTCTGCTCGATCCCACCTGTTCCAAAGACACATCCTGAGCTTACCTAGTTGGAATTCATCTCTCCCTCTCCATCATGCCCGTAGCATGTTGGCTGAATGGAAGGAGCACGTATTTTTTTCTGTTTTATACCGGTTATTCACGTGAACTTCAGCCTCCTCAGTGAGATGTCACATCTTTAGAGGAGATGGTTCAGATGTCTGTCTTCTGTCCCTTTAATTGCTTACGTTAAATTCAACTTCTAATTTTTGACTGCCTTCTATGTGCCAAGCTCTGTGTTCGATGGGGCCTCTGGAAACAGGTATATGCCCACAATTTCTGAATGCGCAAAAGTTACAGCATAACCAGGGAGAACGTGATGAGCATTATTATTTTCGTTTGCTTGGCCCCCGTTCCTTCTTGCATCCTTCCTTCGAAAAGTCATTCCTGTAGTAATTGGAATCACTGGCCCCTTGTCTTCACCCCCTCCTGTATCCATGCCCTTTGCCCCGTGACTGTTTCGGTCCTTCCCACTAGTGGTACAGTACCCTCCTCCACACTTTGACTTTGTGCTCAGCCACATAACTTGTTTTAGCCAACGGAACAGTGTAGAATTCAATGTACCACATCTGAGCCCAGTCTTTAAGATCCGCCATGGACCTCCACTTCTTCCCTTGGACCTCCGTGACTGCTGTAGGAAGAGCTTTCCCATTCATTCAGCCTGGTCACTAGAATGAGGTATATTAATAGAACATGTCTGAGTTTAACGTACCACAAGAACTATTTAGACAGACCTGCCACTTAAAACAAAGCTGCCTGGTCTGTAGCGGTCAACCTCTAGCCAATTCACAATTGCATAAAAAATAAATGCTTATTATATTTTACCACTGAGCTTTTGTGGTTGTTGATTTCATAGTAGTAGGTTCCCCGTGTGGCTCCCACTCTAATCTTTTGTCCTTCTCCATGTTCTTCTCTCTACCTGAGAGCTTGAAATATCTCAATGGGATAGCCATCTTCCTATCCCCTCCTGAACCAGGGCTGCAGTCCCCAGTCTAGGGCAAGCACATGACCCAAGAAGGAACAATCAGGGTTCAGCCGGTAGACCTTTAATGTTAGAACCAAGGAATATTTGAGCCCACACAGCAGACACGATTCCACTTTTCTGGTGACAGCCAGCATATCATCAACAGAGGAAAAGGGAGAGAGACTGAGGCAGATGGAGGCCGGGAGCAGGAACAGACTCAGAGTGGTCAAAGCTCTGATGCAGCATCCGGGGATCTGGGAGTGTCCCCAGGTTCTGCTTTCCTCAAATTCGATCTGTCAGTATTTCCTTCAGTTCTGTGAGCTAACCCAAGGTCCAGTAAATTCGTTTTTAGCTTAAGCTGATTTGAGTCGAGTTTTTATCGTTTGCAACCTTGAAAAAAACGAGAGACAAAATAAATAGAGGCAATTCGGTCTGAGGCAGCAATCCCAGGGGCTCAATGGGGGCTGTGGGAGCCCAAGAGAGAAGGGCACCTTCCCCGGCTGGCAGAGTCAAAGAAGGCATCTGGGGAAGGGGGAAATCACCCTACTGTGTGCAGCATGAGTGGGACACGGTCAGAAAAGGGGACAGCGTCTGAAAGGGGTGGAGGCCAGAGGCTCCAGGTGAAAAGTGAGTTTGGGAAGGTAAGGAGGGCCAGTGTGGAAGGACCTGTAAGTCAGCCTAAAGAAGGAGGACTTCAGATGGCAAGTGGGAACCGTGGAAGAATTTTCAGCAGGGGCATAGTAGCCTTTTAGAAGCCTTTTTTTATTTTTCCCGGCTGCAGGGTGGATATTGAGGTCACAGAACCAGTTGGGAGGCTGTTAAAAGCATCCAGGCATGAGATGAAGGGCTCCTGCATTCTGGCCGAGGCCTCCGGCTTTCCAGTAGGGTTTTTTCCCTGAGTAGGTGCTCGGTATTCGTCTGTCGAATTGCGAATTGGAAAATTGAAGCCATTTTCTCCTTTGAAGGGACTTGTGCCTCCCACTTAAGATTGTGAGGACCCATGCTGTGATAAGGGGACGATTGTTTGGCCACTTGTTCCACAGTTCCTCTCCTCGGGAGACTCCTCTGAATGTGTACAACCTGGGTGTCACCGCCCTCGGGCCGTCAGCTCCTCATTGTTCAAGATGTGCTGTGTTGCACTTACCCAGAATAAAATGATTCTCATTTACTTACCTAGCAGCTGTCAAAGCCTGAAATTTCATTCTGTGGGCGTAAGCAATTTCTCCCCTGTAAATGTGGCTTCATCTCGAGTTTGTTATCTGCCAGCAACAGAGAATGGCGGGCCACAGTCGCTTTTCCTTTCTCCTACAAGCAACAATTAAAGACCAATTCTCCCTGAGTACAAATGCATCTGTTAGCGATTGTCACTCTGGAGTCACGAGCTCTCAGGAGCCTCACTATTTTTGCTGGAAGACCTGCAGATGAAAAAAAAAAAAAAAAAAAGGCTTGGTAATATACAGAGAAAACCCGAAAGGGAAAGAAAAAAAGTGGCTTAGCTCCTTTTGGAACTAGCAGGGAAGAATCATTTTTGTTTGCTGGGCAGACAAAAGGACACTGGCTTTGGGAGAACTCAGGATCCAACTCTTTATTGAGGAAGAGACATGCAAATGGAAGGTATCAGGGAAAGTGCCTAGATGAGCAAAATGGAATTTCACCCAGATTGGCCTGATTCCTACAGCCCCTGCGGATGCAAAACCCCTTGGCCAGATTATATTCGGTGAAGTGAAGTGGGGAGAAGGTGAACGAGCAAGAAGAAGAAAATAATTGGTTTCTAGATTGTGTGGGCAGGCTATCCAGTTCTTGTAGAATTCTCTTTGTGATACAGTCTCTGTATCCCCCGCCCCCTTTCAGGGCTCAGGAAGGCGGCTTTGAGAGCAGGTCCCTGCGAGTGCCAAGAGGCTCACCATCAGGTCCCGTTTCCCCATGTCTTTGGGGGTTTTGACCACACACATAATGAGGTTGCACTTCAGCAATGTCTTTGTTCGACCCCAAATGATGTTCCCACCCTCCCGACAGAGCAGCTTTTGTGTCTTATGTCAAAATAATCACTTACCCAAAATGATGGCGAGGCTCCGAAATATCCCTGCTTTAACCTTAGGGAATATAAAAAAGGAGTGTTAAATGTTTAACCTGGATTGATGAGGTTTGCTGAAACTATTGGATAAAATGAAAACTTTCTTCAGGGCATAAATCACTGGGGAGATTTTCCACCCCCCTCTCATTGATTTTTGGGATCCATTAATGATTCCAGCACTGAGAACAGAAGACTAGGTGGAAGTTAAAGAAATGGAAAGCCACATTAACCTCTAAATTTTACCTATATGTTGATTTTTGACAGTGAAATACTGTAATTAACCCAGACTATTTTCCAAAGATTTAATTTTTTGCTGATGTCCAAAAGTATTACAGAAAAGCTGATTCCTAATTATTACATACAGCATTGCATAAATTTCTTCCTAATTAAAAAGCCTCTAAATTCTAAATAATCAATTTATGAAGACATATGGTTTTGAAAAATTGGGCATTTAATTTCTAAAGATTTATTGGTAATTTGTACCATAGCTAATTAATTATGGTTATAATACTATTGCAGTCATAGTAGAGATTGATGTGATGATACAATTGCAAATTTATTTTGATATGTCTTCTTTAATATCAGAGCATTACATTATACTTAGTTTTCCAGCCCCTTCTTAATTATGCTTGAAAGCATTAGTTTAATGAAAGATAAGAGGGCTTGATAAGTGTACCATCAGAATTTATTTGAAAAACTATTTTCAACATGAAACAAATTGTTTTTTGCCCTGGCAAAATGAAATTTGCAGTTGGTAATAAATTAGCATCCAGAAATGCCTTAAAATTAAATAGTATTTGGTACAGAATTTCCCATTAACCATTGTGACAATTTGCAGAGAGCTTAGCATGAGAAAGTAGTTAAACTGTACAGAGGAAGTCTGCAGACAAAAATGAATAGAACCCAACATAAACAATGATGGCATTGTAAACACTCACAAACACATGGGCTAGGTGGGGAAGGGTTTTTCCTATTTCCTTTGTCATGTGAATTTCTAGGCATTAAAAAAAAAAAATCTAGAAACTGTTTTGGATATGACCAGGGTTTTCTTTGAAGCTGTAGGAAGAGAGAGATTTTTTATTTAGTGCTAGAAAAATGCCACTGATCCATTTTATTGAATAGAAACGCATGACCCTGGGGAATCATGGCACAGGACCGAATTGTTGGTTGCAAGGAAAAAGGAGAGGAAGAGGGCGAAAGTAGCTTCTCAGCTGTGCTCAGAGTGCAATGTGCCAAATGCAGGTTAGCTAAAGAACCTGGTTCCCCATGGAAGGCCTTCCTGGGGGAGGCAGCAGAAACTCTTCAGCTGGACATCTTCCTGGTGAAACCCCAAGTACCAGAGTCAACTGCCCTGCCTTCCTTGTTTTACATGGTAACAAACTGGGGAGAGGGGCACATTCTGCAGCTTCTCTAAAGATCATCTTGCTTTGGATTGCTTTTGTTAACTACTGTGGCTTTTCCCAGACAGGCTCCATTTGCTTCAAATTTCTTCCCTCTTGTTTCCACGGCACGTTCCCTCTGTCTAGCTGCGTGACTTTGAGAAAGTCACTCAGTATCTTTTTTAGTCCCAGTTTCCTCTTCAATAAAAGGGTGCTAGTTAAGAGAATCAGCAGCAGCATTCTGGCGAGGATAAAATGTGATGCGTGCTAGCCCATGCTCGGCAAGCCCGGGGAAGCTCACGATCGCAGCGCAGAGGAGAGGACCAGTTCAGGGCACCGGGTGTCTGGTCTGTGGGAGGGCTGGGCATTGTTCATTCATTCATCTTACAGATATTGATTGTCTGTCCACTCTGTTTTTAGTGGGGCTTATTTGCTATGGATACAGAAATAAATAGAACATACGGGTATCTGCTCTCTCGGAATCCACAATCTAATAGAAAGGAAAATTGTGTGCATAAAGAAAATTAAAATAATAGTGGCTATGCATGAGCGGCATGCGAGCACAGAAGGAAGAGCCTTAGAGAGCTCCAGAAGGTCTAAGGGAGAAGATAATAAATCTCTGAGTCTTGAACAAAGGCCAAGTAGGTGGAGAAGATAGTACAGAAAGATGGAAGGTTCCATGACAGATGTTAAGGAGTTCCAAGGAACTGGTTAGAGTTTAAGAGGTAAAGTGAGGCTGGTGACAGAGGAGTCTGAAGGCTTGGCAGGGCCTGGGCTGACCTATTGGATACAGGCATCTGTGAGATACAAAAATGCCAGAGGTACCTGTGTGAGAAGTAGTGGACACACTGATTTTTCCTCTCCAAAAATATGGCACAGGGGCACCTGGGTGGCTCAGTGGGTTAAAGCCTCTGCCTTCAGCTCAGGTCATGATCTCAGGGTCCTGGGATCGAGCCCCGCATCGGGCTCCCTGCTCAGCGGGGAGCCTGCTTCTCCCTCTCTCTCTGCCTGCCTCTCTGCCTACTTGTGATCTCTCTCTCTCTCTCTCTCTCTCTCTCTTTCTCTCTCTCTGTCAAATAAAAAAAAAAAATCTTTAAACAAAAATACAGCACGAGTTTTAACATAGGTAGTGGGAATACTCCAATAGAATACTCCTAATAGAATAGCCAAATGCATATCCTTATTATATTGATCCAGTTTGGGCTCCACAGTAATAGTTGTCATCAGAGAAAAAAGTAATGTAGCCTAAATTACTCTTTAGGAGTGTTTTCTCACATGCATGATAAACTTTTAACACACATCCTTCAGCCAACAAATATTTATTAAGCTCTTAGTATGTGCTGGGCGTCCTGCTAAACCCCGCATGACTGTTTGTTGACTTGCCTAGTCCTTTCTAGTAAAACATGAATATTTTTAACAATTTTATATTAGTTTAGCTCTGTTCTTTGCTTTTTAAAAACCCAGTATTGAATTTATTCAAAAAGTATGTATTGAGTACCCACTCTGCCCCAAGCATGCATATATATTTATTCGGTGGTCCATTTCCAAATTATAATATTTTCCAAACTCATGATCAGGGATTAGAATTAACTGTATGACTGTGGGTAATTCATTTAACCTCAGTGGGCCTCAATTTCCTTTTAAAATTAGTCCATCTGAAAAACAAGTGTGAGTTTTGAAAATGGGTGAGATCTTTTAATTAGGAAAAGATATATTTTCTTGGATAAGTCTCAAAGGCTGATATCCGTATACGAACTTTAATTGGAGATTATAATACTTTTCATATACTCTCTAAAATTCAGCCTAACGCCAAAGTACACCTTTTGGGTGAAAATGCCCCTAATTTTGGATTTTGGATATCACACAATTTTACATGAAATTTGAGATCATTTGATCTCACTTAATTTCTGTGTCCATGCACTAGTTTCTGCCCAGATAAAATGACAGAAAAGCTCCAAATTTGGAGACTAGCTAAAAGGAATATGACCAGGCACCTTCCATTCCCCTCTGAGAGCTTAAATAACTGAGACAGGCTCCTGAACTCCAAGCCGTGGTTTCAAGGCTGGTCAATCACCATAAACTACAAGAGCCACATAACCACCCCGTATGCTCCAACACAGCTCCCATTATTATCGATAAAAGTTACACTACTAGACCAAGGGGAGAGAAAGGCCACAATAAGGCTTTTAAAAAGCTATTTAATATATCAGCTTTCACAAAGATAGACGGCATCACTAAGACAAAACAAGAAAAGATGTGCCTGACTTTACAAGGTATTGGCACTGTTAATCATATTTTGAAATATTGCTGGCATATATCTTGGAAAACACAACACAGTTGCCGTATTTCCAATGGGAGAGATGACAGTTTTAATGTTGAGATACACCGATAATTCCAAGCCCTCTTCCCACCCCTCCCCCATATGGGATAAACCAGAGAAGATTAGGCGACCAGGTGGATTCCCGAAGCTTAAGTATTGAAATTGAACATCATAGATTCTGCCACATTCCATTATAAGTTATCACAAAATTTTACTAAGCAAACAACTATATATGTGTATGTGTGCATTTTGTGTATGTATGTACTATAATGTTATAAAATTATTTACATTAGTATTTTATTTATACATACAAAATGTTAAAAGTATACATTTATATGCATATATAATTTTGGATGAACTTATAAAAAGGTTATTGAAATAATTAGCTGGTTTACATTTATACTTCTCCATTTCCAATTTTTAAATACCTCATGATAGATAAGGTGCTCAGGTCAATAGATTTTACAGCTTTTCTGCATTTGTTATTTTGGTCATTCCAATTCTGTGCAGCGGGTAGGACACATGCATTTATGGCCACTTTACTGATAAGGAATGTGATGCTTATATATTGCCCAAATTCCCCCAGATTGTATGTGGCAAAAGCAAGATGTGATGCCTGTTCTTCTGCTTCTGAATTCAGGGGTCTTCTCACTCTACCATCATGGCTGTGTAGCATGAGATCATTTACAGATAGTAGCTGCATAGACCTGATCCAGGGGGACCTGGCTTCCTTGCTCAAGCCCCATGTATCACTGTGATGCTCACCAAGAAATACGGCCTACTGGGCATGCTGATGTTTGATGACGTTCTCTCTAACTTTAGTTAGGACTTTATTAATTACGGCAAACACCTTGGATTGCTGTTGTCTTTTCTTCTTTGGTCAGAGAATCTTGATTTCCTTCAGTGTAGCAATGGTACCCACGTAAAATAGCCCATCTCCCATGAATACGGGGTAGCCATGTGACATAGTCCTGGCCAGCTAGATGTGGAGGAAGTCCCTGGTTGGGGCTTCTGGGAAAGCTATTTAAATGGAAGCAGAATTGTTGGTTTTATTCTTTATCTTATCCTCTTCTTCTTCCTACCTAAAATACAAACACAGTGCTGAAGGGGTATAGCCAGCTTGCAAGTGTGAGGATGAAAGTGACATATTTAATTAACAGAGTAGAAAGGTAGGAAGAGCCTGGATCCCTCAGAGCATTATGGAGCCACATCAGAAACCTAACTGCCTACCTTCAAACTTCTTATCCTGAGAAAAAAATGTAGGCCTTTAGCTCATTAAGCCACTCGAGCTGCTGTGACTGAAATTAGTCCTCATTGATAGAGTAAAAGGAATTAAAAATGGGAAGAAGAAAATGTTAGACGGAACCAGAAGAAAACCCAAGGTCTATCTCTCAGGCAAGGATTGTTGTACATAATTAGCAAGTCTCCCACCAACTATCCACCCAACTCTCCATGGCTAGAGGCCATCGCCAAGAATGCCTCATGGTAGGACCAAGGTGCATCACCAGCAATGCCTTGACTTAGGGTTTCAGCTGCTATTTCCAGAGAAGTGAGCCCCAGGGTTGAGTTTTTGTACCATTGCCACTTTATGCCTCTGTTTCTTTACTTGCAAAATGGGGATGATAATACAACCTACCTCTTAGAATTGTTCTAAAGATTGAATGAGAGAATACATGTAATGTGCTTAGAATAATGCCAAGCATACCGGAAGTATTTAGTAAATGTCCTCCTAAGATCTGGGAGAGGAGAGGCTAGTCATTATTGATTCTGCATAAGCAAGAACTAACTTCCAGAGACCCAGTTACACCAATTCTCCTTTTTCTACAGACAGAATCCTGTAAAAAGAGTCAATTTCTTCTCCCCATTCTTTCCCATACAAAAGATACTGGAAGTATGAATGTCTGCCCAGGGAGCGATCATAATTAAAAAAAGAAAAATCCTAAAATATACATTGGGTGATTTGAAAGTTACAGCATAAACGTCAAACCTAATTTTTCTCTTTAAAGAACACACAATCTGATGTGGGGGAGGGAATAGGGGACAGTTTATTAACTCAGGCTTTGTGGAATGTTGCTCTGCTGGATGCTGATAATAAATAGCACAATGTTTCAGAGAAAGAAGATCTCAACATTTGCCTGACTCTCGGCAAAGGTTTACTGGTAGTCTTGAACTAAATATTAAAAATGAGCAAAAAAGGAGGATCAGACGAATGGAATGGAATTAAGTATACCTTAGAAGAGGTCTTATAGGATGTGAACGCCCCCGGGGTAAGGATATTATCTTACTCATTTTAAAACCTCAGTGGAAGTACACATAGAATGAATTTCCCCAGTTGGGTTTTTGATTGTTTTCTGCCTCTGGGATTTTGTTTTTTGCAAAAACCACAGTTATTCAACACTTCTACATTGGGGGTTGATGAAGTAGCTTATAGCAGATCGATGGTTCCAGGGAGAACAACTAGAAATATCAGAGAAAACGAAAACAAAAATCTTTTTGAAGGCATCAGAGATCTATTAAGTCATCCAAGACCTGAGGGACCAAGCCCTCTGAGAAAGGAAGGCCCCAAACTCTTTCCCTCTCAGTAATTTTCTCATTCTCAATTGCATAAGGCAAGGAGTCAAAAAGCCAAGCAAATGAAAACTTCTAAAAAGCAGAGTGGAATTTTCAGAATCTCATGGTGCCTGAAAGATAAAAACTAGAAATCAGGAGGAGAGCCTTTTGTAAATATCCCAGTCTTGTCTTGGGATCCCTATAAGATAATATCATAGGAGAAGGTTAACCCACAGTAGACCCACCCTGAGGAAGGTAAAACTTTCTCTCTGCTCAGCTGAGCCTAATTAGATTGAGGTAAACTTCCCCAACTCTAGATATCTAGGCTTACCTATGGCTTTCATAGAGGGTAAATACTTTCTGAATATAATGTCATCCAAAGCCTCCAAAATTTTTCATATGGAACATCTCTCATTTCTGTCAAAAAACTTACCAGACAGATTGAGAAACGGGACCAAGAAGCAATAGATATTAGAAACAGATCCGTGGGTGATCCAGATATTCTCCTTCTCTTTAAAATGAATGTGATTAGTATATTCAAGAAATAAATGACAAGATGGAGAATTTCAGCAGAAAACTAGGCTGTACTGAAAAAAAATGAAATAGAAATTCTGAAATGAAAAATGCATTAGCTGAAACGAAGATGAAGATCTCAGTAGAAAAGTGTAATAGCAGATTGGATACAGCTGAAGAGTGGGTTAGTGCCTTGTAAGATAGGTCAGGAAGAGGTATTCAGACTGAAGCATGGAGGAGTGCTAAATGGATAGAAAATACAGGAAAGAGACACCAGAGACATTGAAAAGTTTGAACATATACATTTGGATTCCCAGAAGGACAGAAGAGAGATAATGGAACAGCAGCAACTTCCAGGAGAAAAAGGCCATGAATTTTTCAAAATTGATGGAAGATATTACTACAGGTTAAAGAACATGATTTGAACCCTAAGCTAAATAAAACCTAATTACGTAAGTCTAGTTTCATTCAACACTATTGATTTGTTCATGGTTTAGAAGTAAAACCTTGTGAAGCTTCATTGAGTACATGTGGTTTCAGCTGGAGAATAAGATACTAATGTTGAATTTGACCTTGACTTTGCCTTTAAACCAGAGTAAACCTAGGAAGATTGGGCTAGGATAAAGTTACTCTGGCTTAACTTTAGAACCAGAACAAAAATACAAATTTCAGCTCTGTGATTTTATTTGTTTTAATTTGTTCTGAAGTAAGAACAGACTGTGTCCCAAACTCTGCTGCCATCCTAATAAATTTCTCAGCTTTTTTTTCCCCAATAAGTTCTGATATTTGCCTGGAAAAATCCTGTCATTTTGACATTTGAGTGTTGCTATTTAGCACTTTTATTTCCATTTCTTTCTCTTTTATAAAACCAGCCGTCATTTTTTTTTTAAAGAGTGCCAAGTTTTACAAGCTGTGAATTCTTTTTCAGAAAAAACAAAAAGCAAAAAACACCTAGATCTTCCCCTCCCCACCCCCCCCCCAGAAGCTTATAGTTGAAGGGCAAAGCCTCCGTAATAACTTTTTACTGAATAGTTCAAGGTTTCTTCCTTTCCTGGACAGAATCCACCTGGAGTCTTTTAGAGGCTGTTGATAAGGCAAGGAAGAGCCCAATCTTGGACTAGGAAAACTCCACTTAGAAATTACTCAGGCTTTCACTGCTTGATTCTGTTTGGAGGAAAGCAGGGAGGAGTGACATTTGTCAACATATCATTGGATTCTCAGATTGTTTCATACTTTCTTCACTGATTTTTGTTACTTCATTTTTTCCAGAGGACTCTTCTCACTGATGAGTAGTCCTGGCAAAGTCCTGATGGTTTCCTTCCACATTCACAAGGTGTTGGCTGCACTCTGTTTAACATTCCAACAGGGTTAGCTTAGCTGGCCTGGAGTGTTGCATAGCCAACAGTAACAGGCTCCCTGGTAGAAAGCTGACTTGCTAATGCTTATTCCCCTTTAACTCCCCAGAGCCACTGGTCTTTCCCCAAGAGTTGCTGCTTATTAGACCAAAGGAAGACCAGATGGCTGACTTAGTATCCTCCATTTTTAGGAAGGATATGGTCTTGGGGAATGGAGAATTGACCCAATGTACAGAAAGTAAGCATAAATATCCCTCGACACTCTCCTTTTCATTCTCTAACAGACATCATTTAAGCACATATTGTTGGGAAGGGCCCTAGAGTAGGAGGTAAAGATGGAATAAAGAGAAGGGGACTATGAATTAGGCATGACCTCTGTATTTCAAGGGTGACTCACAAAGAGAAAGACCCTCTTTGGTGATAGATCAATGGTACAGTTATAGTTACATAAAACAAGTGAAGTTTTTCAAAATTTCTATCCTGAAGAGCTCCCCTCATTCTTCTCTTACTTCCACTCTCCAGTCGTTGATTGCTTCTCAAAGAACATAATTTTCTGACTGTATTTTGTCAAGGATCCTAACATGTTTCATGCCCTATCAGCATTTATTCTGTATATATATATATTTTTTTCAGTCTGAGGAAAAAGAATATTGATTCCATAGGATCTAGGAAAATATACTAGGAGTCTAATCTTACATCCCTTCAGGCAAACTGCAGGTCTGCTTAAATGGTATTTTGTTCACTTTTCTGCCAACTTCATGAGACCTGAGCCCTTTGAGGCTAAGGCTATATTTTAACCATGTCTTAATTCCCAGCGATTGCAGCAAAGACCTGACATCCAGTGGAACTCATGAAAGCCATTAAAAGTTGGTTCTTCTGACCCACAAGATTGCTTAGTAATCTGTATCAGTGATCAAAGAAAATGGCAACCAAAATATGCTCACACACACGTTAAAAAGTATTACTACACATCCATTACTGAGTTCGTTGTTGTGGCAATGCATAATTAAGAGAGAACCCTACTTTCACCTGGCTTAAGAGAGTATTGCAGGAGAAATGGGACATGTGCAGAAATATCTATTACCCAAGACAGTATGGGTATGGGATGAGGCCAAGAGTGGCACAGTGAACACTCTAGATCTGTGTTGTCAAACATGTTAGCCACTAGCAACATGTGGTTATTTAAATTTAAAGTAAATAAAAAGAGGTGAAATTTTAAATTCTGTCCCTCAGTCACACTAGCTACATTTTAAGTTCTCGGTATCCACATGTGGCTAATGACCACAGTATTATAGAGCATAGATACATTTCCACCATCACAGAAATTTCTATTGGACAGTGCTGCTGTAGAAGTTCAGAGATGAGAAAGCAGTTTGATTAGGTCAGTCATGGGAGGTTTCACGGCAGATGAGGTATAGGAAGCAGCTTTTGATGGAGGGGTGGGTCACTGATGAGAAAAGAGAAGATCTTCCAGAAGAATGTTATAAGCCAAGGGAACTGTTAAAGCATGTTTGGTGGTAGCAATAATATCATAGTCACTCTCCCGACTGTATTCCTTCTCCTGCTTTGGTTGGTTCCCACTAACCTAATAATGAGGAATACATATGATGTGTGGTATTCCCTCTTTTTTCCTCATAATCTTTTTTATGGGATTGCCCCCAGTTTCCATGGCTCTAACCTTTAGCAACATGTCCAGGCATCCTTTCACATCCTGGGCTGGCCACACTCAGATCACAGATACACAAATACACATACCTGTTGTGTGAGTTCAAAACCTTCTTTGAGGTTCCAGTAGGAGGATCACAAAGAGTTGTCCTCTATGTGGGAAGATATGCTGTGAGGAAGAACACAGTGCTCCTCAGGAATTGTAGTTTACTAGGGCTACCATAACAAAATACCACAGAGGGGTGGCTTAGTCAACAGAAATTTATTGTGTCACACTACTGGAATCTAGAAGTTCGGGATCAAAGTGACCACAGGGTTGGTTTCTCCTGAGGCCTCACTCTTTGGCTTAAAAATGGCCACCATCTTGCTGCCTCTTCACATGGCCATTCCTTGTGCATACACACCCCTGATGTCACCATAACAACCTCATTTTAACTCATTTACTTCTTTAAAGACCTTCTCTTGGATGTGGTTACCCTTTGAGGCACTAGGGGTTGAGACTTCAACATGTGAATTTTGCAAGGACACGGTTTAGCCTGTAACAGCGATGAAGCAAGACAGGGCTCGGCTGCCTCACAGCCCCATCAGCAACAGCAGTGAGCAGAGTGACAGAGGCCACAGCCACTACCGTCACACCGGAACTTTATGCTCAAATATTTTGCATTGCCTCCATTCATGGCGGTGACAACTGAATTTGTCATTCCTGCCAAGCCATGGTGATAGCTGCTACTTACCCCACCACCCCCTTGTCTTGACGTCTCTGAGTTATCTTTGTCTTCCTCTCTCTGTCTTTATGGTGGAGCAGTTTACCAATCCCGTGAGATTTTCTGGAGTCAACACTGTCTTTCTCAACTCTCTTTTTTTCTTTTTGTACAATCCGCAGTTTGACAGTTATCTAACTGGCTGCCTCCACCACCATCTTTTCAAGACCTTTTTGTGGCCATGTCAGGTGCCTCTCTCTTTCATCTCCCCTCAGTGCTTCCCTGCTGCCGGTGGTCCAGTATCTGAGATGTTTCCCAGTAGAAACCAACTTCATAATATCTGCTGCAGGCCTCACGAAAGATGAATAAGCCGGCTTCCCAGGTAGTGTGGTGATCAAAAGAGCACAGTCTTTAGAATGAAAACAGACTTGGATTCAAATTCTGATTGCTCGCTAGCATTTGAGACATGTCAAGTGACACACAGGTCCCTCGTCTATAATTTGAAAGTAATAATACCTTGGATGTTGCTGGAGAAGATACTTTATAATAGATACAAGGTGCCTGCTTGTCTGTAGTATGTTCTCGGCTAAAGGTGCAATAATGATGATCACTCCTGACTCTACTTTGGGTATCTTCTTTCTGTACCTTTGAGCATACTACCCCACCTGCTGCCTGTGACTGCTCTCCTTTTCATGCCTATCTTAGTTCTATTCTTCAAGGTTCACCTCTTTTTTATACCTATGTGCGCATGCACGCACACACACACAAACGCACACACGCACACAGTTGCAGAAAACTGTCAGAGCCCTCTTTGTATCCTTCCACTCTCCCTTCTGCACACCAGAGGTTGCTGATATGAATATCTGCAGTGGTCTGCCTGAAGGCATTTTTTCCTGGCCACGGGAACATTCTTGGCTCTCGTGCGGTACAAGCTAGAAGTGGCAGAAAATTAAACAGCCCTCAGCAAAAAAACAGATGGGAAGTTGGTGGATAAATCCTTGAGCCTTCTTGCTCTTTGGGGAGGAAAACTCTCAAGTGCGTTCTCCACTCTTTCCCAAGATGCTCTGATAGATTGAACTCCATTTGGCCATGATGGCCCCTTCTCAGTAACACACCCTGTAGCTATCTGTCCCTTCACCACTTCCTGGGATCCCCCAGATATACTATGTGCACTGAAAACCTTATCTCATCTGTCTCTGGGAGAACCCAACCTGAGACACAAACATGGCAGCTGTCCCCTTTCATCTTGTCCCCTCCCTTCCTGACTCCACAGTAGCACCTCACTTAATGGGCTGCAAACAATGGGGGCCCACTCCGGACAGTTGCCACAAGGAAGTTGGAATTCATGCATCTCCAGCATTACCAGAAGTTCTTTTCCCATTAAGGAATTGTTCAGAGAAGACCTCCTGAGTCCACAGAGCAGGCAAAGCAAGCGATGACACTGTAAATATCACCACGGCATATAAAATACAGCAACAGAAACTATGATTCTGTTAAATGTTCGAGAAGGAGAGTGCTGGTGCAGCAGGTTCTTCATGATTCTGATGACCTGGTACCCTCTGGCCTCAGCCCACTGCCATGAGCTCGCTCTCCCTTGTTCCTTGAGATCAGAGGAAAAATGTGTAGCTCACACATATCTTCTCCTGACACGACAAAAAAAATGTTTTACCTTTACTTTCTTATTGTTTTCCTGAGAGGCCATACAACTGACTTTGCTTTTGTCATTGAGCATCTGCTAGTGAAGTTTCTGCGAACCTTCTTCCCCCTCATCAGATCACACACCATCTGCCATTATCTGCTGGGGTTGCACATTTTCCCAGTTGACAGTCCCCATAAACTTCTGCATGTCTGGAACACATTCATCATAAACTCAAGACATTATTCACAATCATGTTAACTCTCTAGTGCCATGGGGTAGAAGGACTTCTTCCAATCACCTTGAATATTCAGGATTCATCAATGTGAAACCCCAGAATCTTGTCTTTTTTAACACTGGCCATCAGGATCTCTAAATTGGGACTGTGCTTGAAATTTCTGAATACTCAAAAGCACTAAAAGGTTTAGAGAGTGTAGACAGTACAAAATTTTGCTTTCTTTAGTAGAGAGGATTTTGTGGTGGTGTCCTCTCCGATAATAAGCAGACTTTAAAGTAGCCAATAGGACCTGGGGTCCACATCCAAGCCAGCTGAGCAATTCCCCATGTCTGTTCTCCAGAAATTTCACTGTTCACATCCCTTTGCGTACAGAAAATACTTCAATGCCTTTTATACAGTGGGGTCTTACTTTCCCATCCCAGAAAATCTCCGGTGTTCTTTGTCAGGAGTTGCAGAAACAATGGAAGTAATGCTAATTGGAGTCCTAGACAAATTCTAAATCAGACATGCATGTGTTTCCACTGGGCAGTTTCCCATTGCTGCCGATCCTGATCACTTTCTCATGTTGGAGCGCCTTTTACACCAATCCAGTTCTTGTTATCAGCCATTCTGTTAGCCCATAATCTATCCATCATTCTCTCCCAGGGAGATTTTGTACTCTGGCCGAAGCCACCTGGATACCCCAGCCCTAAAATTAACCAATAACAGGACAACCGAATGTGGGTTATCCCACTGTTCACGGTAGGTTGCCCTTCTTTTGATCTAGCAGCACCCGTTTACAAGCTAAGGTACAACCAAGTAGGCCTAGTGTGCAGCCCATGCATTCCCATTGCCTGGCTAATTAAATGATGCTTTCCCAGGTGCTGTCCTTGAACAGTTTCACAAATGTGTCTCCAGTGATTTCTTTCAAACCAGCAGCAGAATAAATGCTAGGAACATATTGCTATGTCCCCTAGTTCTCGTCTGAATGAGCTATTCCTTTTTATCCTGGAATCTCAACTGATTGCAGTTGGTTTTATAAAGAATTGTTTAACTCATGCTTGGCTTTATTTCTTTTGATTCTTGGAGCAGTGAACTCTCTGAGTCTAGAATTATGTTGTTACCCATATCAGGTGTGACTTGTTTGTTTCATTTATTTATTTTTTTGCTTAATTTGCTTCATGCACCCCTGACCCTTGTTAGAGAAAATAAAGAAAAAATCGGGGTGGTATCTAAGCAGAAATTTGATTACTAATGGGTGATGGAATGAACGCTTACTCGTAAACGTTCCTAGGAGCTGATTTTTGGTATTTTTACCCAGCTCTGTGTCCAGTGATGTTATACTAGATGATTCTTGAAATTGGCTATGGTCAGAATATTTACACCACGGAAATCAGCAAATGCTGCAAATCAGGGCTTCTCCCCCACTGAGAGCCAGTTGTTAAATATTTACTAGCTCACCACTGGGCAAAGGTCAGCCTATATTTAGCACAAAGAGTCAAGATTTTATAGAAACATTTGAAAATGTTTCAAAGGGAGGTGGAGCTGTTTCTCTAAATCCGTGGATCCCAACCCTTTCAGACCCAGTATCTCCTTTATATAGTAAATATTTTATAACACTTCCTATGCCATTCTGAAATAATATACTTTCTGCACAAAACTTTTTTTAAGAAAACAGCATAATATTCAATGATAATATAAATGAAAAATAAAAGTTATTTGTAATAGGGGCGCCTGGGTGTCTCAGTGGGTTAAGCCTCTGCCTTCGGCTTGGGTCATGATCTCAGGGTCCTGGGATCGAGCCCCACATCGGACTCTCTGCTCAGCGGGGAGCCTGCTTCCCCCTCTCTCTCTGCTGCCTCTCTGCCTACTTGTGACCTCTCTCTCTAGATAGAGTCAAATAGATAAATGAAATCTTTTTAAAAAAGTTATTTGTAATAGATTAATTTATATTTTAATAAGCAAATGTTTGGACATGACCCTACTGGAAGACAAGATGAGGTAACAAATGCTCATACCCTTACGTAGAACCAGGATGAAAGCAGGAGCTACAATGCAGGCCAATAGAAGTGTGGTTTTGGTGAATCAAAGCGATTTTCTATAATGATGAACTCTTGGTAAAATTCTGTGCAATACGAAATATAATTCCTCAGTGCACAAAGTTCTTGCATCTTGGAAGATCCAGTACCTATTAAAACCATGCAAAGAAACAGTTCGTGTGTATGTACAGGAAAGAATTCGTTTCTAGGTTCAGGTTATTTACTTTTATGTGTAAAATTTAAATTAAAAAAATAAGTTATTTGTAATAGGGGCGCCTGGGTGGCTCAGTGGGTTAAGCCTCTGCCTTCGGCTTGGGTCGTGATCTCAGGGTCCTGGGTCGAGCCCCGCATCGGGCTCTCTGGTCGGCGGGGAGCCTACTTCCCTCTGTCTCTGCCTGCCTCTCTGCCTACTTGTGATCTCTCTCCTCTCTGTCAAATAAATAAAATTAAAAAAAAAAAAAATTCTTTAAACAAAAAAATGTTCTTTGTACTTTAGAGTTAAATATTCAAAGCTAGTTCTTTAGTGACTCCTTGCCTCGCCTTTTCCTCTCACCCCCAGTGTTTGACCTTTTATGATACACACTCCTTACCTTCTCAAGATTATTGACTGGAGTAGTTGTTCTCAAACTTCTTCAACACAAGGACCAATTAAGATGATTTTTATTTAAAAATTCTGTGAGTCATGTGTCCCGTCCACTCTATTTTTTTTAAGTAGACACTTTTATTGCAATATACATAGACATGCATAAATCATAAATATATAGTATGATGGGATTTTTTTTTTACAACTGAACATTTAATCAGCACCCAGGTCAAAAAACAGGATGTGACCAGAATATCAAAAGCCACTTTGTACCTTTCTTTATTCACCAATCCTGACATAATGGTAACAGGTGTCTTAACTTCTAATAGCATAGATTAACAAGGCCTATTTTTTATCTTTATATAAATAGAATCATAGAGTTATATGTTTTTGTGTGTTTCTGGCTTTTTCCCACTCAATACTGTATTGTGGCATTTATCCACACTTGACTACAGTGAACTTCATTCCTTCTCATGGCTGGATAGAATTCTATTGCACGAATACATCATATTTTATTTATTCACACTACCATTGCTATATACTTGGGTAGTTTTCTGTTTGGGACTATTATAATTAGTGCTGCTATGACCATTTTGTCATATGACCATTTTGTACATGGCTTTTACATAAACATACGGATATGTTTCTATTGAGTATATACGTAGGGATGGAGTCACCACATCCTGGAGTTTAAGGAATGTCAGATTTCAGTAGATATTGACAAATGGTTTTCCATAATAGTAACACAAATTTCCATTCCCATTGGCCACATATGAAAATCCAGATTTCTTCTTATCTTGCATACCCTTGGTATCGTTGCTCCTTTGTTTGTTTTAATTTTAGCCATGCTGATGGGTACATTGTGCTATTTCACTGTGGTCTTAAATTTTGTTTCCCAGAAAACAGTGAACACCTTTGTGACTGCAGCTGGTTGGTGTTCAGTTGCAATACACTGACATGGCCAACATTATCCCCGTGGACTAATGTCTGTACTATACTGATTGTTAAATATTTTGTTAAATACTATTTTCTATGAAAGCTTTATTGAAGTATACTTCATATATTTCAAGTGTAAAATTTGGTAAGTTTTGACATCAATGAAAGGAAACCATCAATAAAATGAAAACGTGGTGTACCAAGTGGGAGAAAATATTTGCAAATCATTTATCCACTAAGGGGTCAATATTCAAAATATATAAAGAACTCATACAACTCAATAGCAAAAAATAAATAAATAAACAATCCAATTTAAAAATGGCAGACCTGACTAGAGCTTTTTTCATAGAAGAAATACAGATGGCCAACAGGTGCATGAAAAGGTGCTCAACATCACCAGTCATCAGGAAAATGCAAACCAAACCACAGTGAGGTATCACCTGTTAGAATGGTACTATAAAAAAGACAAGAGATAAGTGTTGGAGATGTGCAAAAAGGGGAACCCTTGTGCACTGTTGGTTGGAATATAAATTGGTGTAGCTGCCATGAAAAAAAGCATGAAGTATGAAGTAAAAGTGAAAGTATGAAGTAAAAGTATGAAGATTCCTCAAAAAATTAAAACTATAATTTACAATTTTACTTTTGGGTATTTACCTAGAGGAAAATAAAAACACTAACTTGAAAAAAACAAAAACATGAAATTGAAAATGTACCTATACCCCTATGTTCGCTGCAGCATTATTTCAGTAGCCAAGACATGGAAGAAATTAAGTGTCCATCAGTGGATATCCTTTATCAATGGATAAAG
Organism: Potos flavus; assembly: GCA_028534135.1. Classification (NCBI taxonomy): domain Eukaryota; kingdom Metazoa; phylum Chordata; class Mammalia; order Carnivora; family Procyonidae; genus Potos; species Potos flavus. The sequence continues at coordinate 66,874,239 of CM052898.1, read as the reverse complement.
GAAGGGTGGTATATAAACACAGTGGAGTATTACTCAGCCATAAAAAAGGAAATCTTCCCATTTGCAACAACATGGGTAGACCTTGAGGGCATTATGCTAAGTGAAATAAGTGAGACAGAAAAAGAGAAATACCATATGATCTCATTTATTTGTGAAATCTAAAAACAAAAACCAAGCTCATAGATACAGAGAACAGACCGGTGGTTGCTAGAGGCAAGGGGTGGTGGGTGGAAGAGATAGGTGAAGGTTATCTTCACCTATCCTCCAGTTGTAAAGTAAGTCCTGGATATGTAACATATAGACTGGTGACTATAGTTAATAATACGGTATTTTATATTTGAAAGTTGCTGAGAGTAGATCTTAAAAGTTCTCATCACAAGAAAAAAAATTATATGTGTGATGATGAATCTTCTTTTTTAAAGATTTCATTTATTTATTAATTTGAGAGGGAGAGAGAGAGCACAAGCAGGGGAGGGGGGCAGTAATGAGAGGGAAAGGGAGAAGCAGGCTCCTCCCTGAGCAAGGAGCCTGATGTGGGGCTCGGTCCCAGAACCTTGGGATCATGACTTGTGCCAAAGGCAGACGCTTAACTGTCTGAGCCACCCAGGTGCCCCCTGTGATGATGAATCTTAACTAGACGTATTGTAGTCATCATTTCACAGTATATACATAAATCGTATCATTATGTTGTACACCTGAAACTAATGTTATGTGTCAATTATATTTCAATTTAAAAAAAATGAACATATCCACCACCACCCTTAGAAGTTTCCCCATGTGTGGGTTTTTTTTTTTAATCCTCTCCTCCTGCCCTTCTCTATTTTTCCTAAATCCTGTCCTTAGGGAACCATAGATCTGTTTTCTGCTACCATATATTAGTTTGCATTTTTTAGAATTTCCTTATATAAACAGAACCATATACTAAATACTATTTTGTGTCTGTCTTCTTTCCCTCAACATAATTATTATAAAATTCATTCTAGGTTGTCACATGTATCAGTAGTTCGTTGTTTTTTGTTTTTTGTTTTTTTTTATTGCCAAGAGTTTTCCATTATATGGGTGTACCATAGTTCATCAATTCACCCTTTGAGGGGCAGTTGGATTGTTTCCAGTTTTTGGCTGGGAAAAATGGTTGTATGATTTTACACTTCTCATACTGGATGAGAGTTTCTGTTTCTCCACATCCACAGCAACGTTTGATGTGGTAGCCTTTTTCATTGTAGTGACTACAATGTATGCATTGTGGTATCTCACTGTGGTTTGAATTTGCATTTCCCTGATAACGAATAATATTGATGCCTTTTCATGTGTTTATTTGCCATCCATATATTTGATGACATTTTTTTTCAAATTGCTCACTCAACTTGGGATGAGGGTAAGGGGTTTGCTTTATTATTTCTGAATTTGAGTTTCTTTATTCTGTATAGAACTTCATTATCTCATATATGTTTTGCATAGTTTCTTCCTAGTTTTTGATTCATCTTCTCATTCTTTTAGCAGAATCTTTCCATAAATAGAAGTGTTTTGTTCTTTTTTTAAGTAGGCTCCATGCCCAACATGGGGCTTGAACACATGACCGCAGGATCAAGACTCACATGCTCTACCAACTGAGCCAGCCTGGCACCCCTCAAAAAATAGAAGCTGTTAATTGTGATAAGATCCACACTATTAATTTCATTTATCATGTCATATTTTGGTGTCATTTCTAAGAAACATGAGCCCAACCCATGGTCACAAGACATTCTCCTATTTTTGTTTTTCTTCTAAAAGTTTATATAAACCTTCACGTTTTACATTTAGGCCCATGATCCACGTTGAGTTAATTTTTGTGTATAGTGTCAGCTATGCATCAAATCATATTGTTTTGTTTGTTGTTTTTTTACAGTGGCTATCTAAATGTGCTTGCTCTATTTTTTAAAAAGACTTCTGGTCTGTATATATGGGTTGAACTTCTTTGTCAGTGAATTAAAAGCACAAGGCTTATGCCATAGATTTCATTTTTTAAATGACGCCACTTAATAATTAGTCCTAATTTTGTTTTGCTGATAGCAGGGCCATTCTAATTGCTTTGAAACCATAGATCATAGTTGGTGTCAATTTTAAACATTTACCAAGTTTTACGTGGTTCTACTAAGCAGGGTCTGCCAAGACGGGTGATTTGTTCATTCACTCATTTATTCTTTGACAAACATTTGTTGAAGGATTACTATGTGTAGTGTAATGTTCTTATTATTAGAGTCATTGCAGTGAATTTGATGGAGTTGCTGCCCTCAAGGAGATTACTTTCCATTATGGGAGATATACAATAAAGAATAAGTGTTTGCCAGGGGGTAATAAAGGCTATAAATTTTAAAATAGAGGACCAAGGGACAGAAAGTCATGGACATGACCTAGGGGCCTTGTTTTCTAGGATCATTGGTGTCTCGGTTAAGGCAACATATTCAGAAAGACCTAAAGAAAGGGACGGAATAAGTCATGTTTATATCTAAACGAGATATTCCAGGCAGAGCAAAGATAAACTCAAAGACACTAAAGAGGTCTATTTAGCATGTTTTATTTTTTTTAATTTTTTAAAAAGATTTTATTTATTTATTTGACAGAGAGCAGGAAAGAGAGCAATAGAGCACAAGCAGGGGGAGCAGCAGAGAGAGAGAGAGAAGCAGACTCCCCACTGAGCAGAGAACCCAACTCAGGGCTCAATCTTGGGCCCCCGAGATTATGACCTAAGCCAAAGGCAGACACTTAACCAACTGAGCCACCCAGGCACATGGTTCTTAGGTATTTAAATTAAGAATCTTAAACAGTGAGGCAACCCTCAGTACTATCCAGCTCTAAGATTGCCAGTAGATTTCATCTTCAAGGCCCTCTTCAACTAGATCCGTAGTGAATGCCTGGAGCTGCACTCCCAATTTTTTCTGTAAAGGTCCAGATCATAATAAATATTTTTAGCTCTGTGAGACATAGTGTTTCACTCAACTCTGTTGTTTTGCAAAAGCAGCCATAGACAGTACGTAAAGAAATACGTCTAAGGGTGCTGGGCTCCAATCCAACTTTTATTCTATGACAGGAGGGAGGCTGCCAACCTCTGGGCCTTGCTGCGATCTTTCCGAGGAACGCCCCTTAGCAAGTCTGCCATGGGCTTCCAGGGGGCACCTGGGCCATGTGCTTGCCCCTGGGAGTTACAAGAGCGTCCTCACATTGCTGATTAAACGGGACAAGTTCTCACAAGCTGTTAGTGGACAGATCTCTGGCCTCCCGGCTCAGTTTTGTCACACTAGCCTGCCTTACCCCTTCAGATTTGCCACGAATTACGCCACATACAGGACAGTGGTAGAGTCCTGAGGGTTACCTGCCTGCCAAGCGCAGCCCGGACGGCTAGAACCAGCTGCAGCCTGAATGTCAGTATGTCCCAGGAAGCTGCTGATAACGTCCAGAGTTAGAAACGGGAGCTTCTGCGGAGCTGTTTCACATTCCGTCTGTGCCACAGAAATGCAAATGAAAAACTCTGCCGTTTGTCTCGGAATCTGGAGCACGGAGGGCAGTGGACGTCAGCCAATGTTCCCCTGCCACTGACCAGTCCGTACAATGGGAAAGGAGAGAGGAGCCTGGCCCAACTAGAAGAAAGGCAGGTCTTTAACACAAGGCACATCTCAAAGGGGTTGGGCAATTAATTGCAGAAGGGAGTACCAAGATGATCCTTTCTCCTATTTTCAATTTTAAACACATCAAAAGAGATTCGATTAATTAGAATATAGACCAAACTCGATTTTAAAAGCTACCCAAAACCATGACAGCATATGTATGATAGAAGTTTATTTTTTGTCTCATGTAACTGTCTAGAGATAAGTAATCCCAGCTGGTAGGAAGACAATGAGGGGGCAGTCAGGGTCTCCAGTGTCTTCCATCTGATGGCTCTGCCTTCCCCTGCGCTGCTGTCCTCATCTATACAGTCCACACACGGTCCCATGGCATTCCAGTTGGCACCGAAAGGTAGAAATAGCAAGTGGGAGGTAGGAAGTAACGTTTTGAGGAAGTGACGAAGAACTAGGACACAGCACTTCTGATCACATTTTGTTGCTGAGAACGTGAGAGCCACAGAGAGCTGGAAAGGACCTTGGGCAATGTGGCCTCTCTCTGTGTAGCCTTGAGCTCAGCTGATATTCTGTGGGCTTTTTTTTTTTAAGATTTTATTTATTTGTTGGGGTGAGGGGGCAGGGGCAGGCAGTGGGAGAAGCAGGCTCCCTGCTGAGCAAGGAGCCCAATGCAGGACTCGATCCTGGGACACTGGGGTCATAATCTGAGCCAAAGGCAGATACGTAACTGACTGAGCCACCCAGGCGTCCCTAATCTGTGGATTTTTAAAGGGGTTATGAACTAGATGGGAGGCTGGAGTTAGCAGTTTTCCACAGAGCTTATCAACGAGTGGAAAATATTTTTTTGTCCATTTTCACCTAATGTGTGACTAGTAATACCTAATGTTCCCTAACACTTTACAGATTTAGAATTTTCCTCATACGTTATTTCACTTCATTCTTTAACCTTAGCTTCCTTTCAACTAGACATTATCACTGGAAGTAGACATTATCTTCATATACGAGAAGACTAAGTATGGCTCAGAAAGATGATGAGATTAACCCAAAGTCATACATCTGCAGAGGACAGCGCCAAGACTTTCGTCCAGGCTCAGAGCTCTGCCATTTCCAGTCCTCACAGTCTTTCTTAACACCTAATCCTCTGCAGGGTCTCCTGTTCATTGGCATTTACCAAATGGAATGTCCCATCATAGCAGAAGTCTGACACTTTATCATGGGCGTAAGAACCTAAGGACCTTGATTAAAATGCTGATTACTTTACCAGACCTTGGGAAATTTTCATTAGGTAGTCCTAGGTATGAAGCCCTAGAATTGCAATGCTTTGGGAATCACTGCAATGATCTTGCCTTTTATCATTGCATTTGCTGGAACAGAGGAGGTATTTCATATTTCTGTCTATTTTTTCCTTTGCTTGCCCTCCTGTGCTTATACGCATCCCCTTAAATTTTGGAAGTATTGTTTCTGAAAAATCTTTGCTAATCTCTTTTGAAACATCTCTAACTCAAAAAGAAAAAGCAAACAATGGCGAAATGTCAAAAATTAATTTGGAAAGCCACCATGGTATCCTCTCAAACAGAAGCTTTCAAAGCCCTTGGTTAAGGTAGATATTCAGAAAGTGGCTTTATATCCTGCAGTTTGAAAAGAGAGAGAGAGAAAATTATATTTTCATCAAAAATATTTATAATGTGTTCATACTCTGTGTGTGTGTGTGTGTGTGTGCGTGTGTGTAAGGTACATATATACATATCCTTGTTTCCCCAACAGAAATTTCACAGAGATTTCTACTTGACTTTATGCTACCCTCAATTCCCATTAAATCACATTGGGTTTTTTTATTTGCCTTTTTCTCTGTCAGACACCAGGATGAATTTAAACTCCAGTCCCTCTCCAATGGCCTCTCTGATGTAGTTGCTACTTTTTACATTCCCTTTCCCAGTAGAATCTGATGGAAATTCCTTTCGAGCCTTTAGCTTCTCCGAGTCAAAAACTTTTGTGTTGCTAATAGAACTCAGCTTCATTAGCATTTCAAATCCTACGATGCTCTTAGTGATCAGTGTGTTAGATCTGAGGGGCTCCCCAGCCACAACCTGATTTATCAAACTTGTTTAACTAAAATCTCCAGTGGCCTGTGCCTTTGACCTTATTTCTGCCAGCACATCTCATCAGGAAATCCTTTTCAAGGAGTCTGGAGAAAGACATATGCATAATCTGAGAAGCTTTACTCTTGTCCCTCTTTCTACTCGGTATGTTGCCTGTTTGAAAAGCCATACTTTCTTCATCACTTTTGATCATTAGATCATGGGTAGGTGATATCCAGAGATGGATAGATGGGTAGATGGATGAGTAGATGGGCAGATAGACAAGTAGTTGGGTGGATACTAGAAAGGCAGATGGATTGTTAGGTGGGTAAATGAGTGGGTGGGCAGTTAGATGAATGAGTAAAAGGATAGGATGGATGGATGGATGGATGGATGGATGGATGGATGGATGGATGGATGGTTGGAAAGATAAGATAGATAAATAATGCAAGTCTTCTGTCTTCTACAATCCTTGTCATTTAATTAACCATAATTGGCCTTGGTGCTCCTGAGGCCGAATACCATTTCTGCAGAAAACAGCAAGTCCTGTGATATACATCCTGCCCCCCACAGGAGAGAACAGGATGGGGCGGGTGAAAGAATTCATTGCCATTCTGACTCAGTGTCTGATTTGTAAAATAAAAGAAACCATTCTCTTTTATACAAATATATAAAAATGCTTCAATGTAATGCTACTTACCCAGACCTATACACCAAAAGCTCTCAGGGGAACTTGTCCTAATTGCATCTGCCTGGACCCCAGACCCTGAAATGTGTATCCTGATTGAAAATTGACTTCCCTGATGGAACAGTGTCTGTGCCTGGTAGCAATAGTATTGGAACTATGTGTCCCTGGCTTCATTTTCTTCTTGCAGACATTCCACTAACACTTTTTAAGCACTTATATCTCACGCAATGTTGCCAGTGCTCTTTACTTGTATTACTTCATTTAATCTTTACCACAACCTTTTAATGTATTTATCATTAATATCTCCACTTTACAGGTGAGGGAATTAAGGCATGTTGAGGTTAGGTAATTTGCCCAGGGCCACACAGCTCGTAAGAGGCAAATGGTGGGTTCTAATACAGTCAGTGGGCATCCAGATTCTATGGTGCCACCCACCAGGCATTCTCTGATCACTAAGCTGAGCTTTCAGGGCACTGTGGTCCGATAGATCTTTCTGTGGTGGTGAAGATGCTCTATGTCTGTGCTGTCCCATGAACATGGTAGCCACTGGCCACATGAAGCTTTTGAGCCCTTGAAATGTGGCTAGTGTGACTGAGGAACTAAGTTCTTAGTTGTACTGAATTTTAATAATTTAGACAGCACAGTTTAAGAGCCAACTAATAGCCTCTCTTCATACATACAATCTCAAAAAATGAAGTGCTGAATTAGGTTTCAAGGTAAGCATCCAGTTATAGACATTCTCCTTTATTAATAATATTAACGTGAAATAATTACAAAGCACTCTTAGAATCCTTTGCGCTTCTTTCCATCATGGAAAAGAGTCTCGCTATTGTTTTAAGCCCTCTGCCACGGAGGTGGCACATCTACTCTTAGCTCATTGGAAGATGCATTGAGATGAGACAGAAAAAGTAGTTCAGGCAGAGTAATACAGGGACATCATGGGCAAGTTGTAGTATGGTGATGCTATTGGGATTTCCTCTCAGGAGTCATTGTTGTATTTTCCATCTCAATACTGCCATCATATATTAGGGAGAGGAAGTGTTGGTGGAAATAATGGACTTTAAAGCAGGGTGGTGGTGGAGGAAAGAAAGTCCAGGGGCATCTGGGCTCATTTGAAGGAGATATGCAATCCTGCACCCCTTCTTAAGGACGTGAAGACAGTGAAGTAGGAAAGTGGGCAATAATGAGCCAAGAGAGAAGAAAAGAGGATTCTGGATGAAGTAATATAATAAAAGAGCCATATCATTCTTTGTGTGGTATACAAGTTGAAACTGGGTAAACCATTTAAAGAAGAGGGAACTCAGGTCTTGATCTCAGGGTTGTGAGTTTAAGCCCTGCATTGGGGCCCACTTTAAAAAAAAAAAAAAGAGGGAAGATTATTTTTATTTTTTAATTTTATTTACTTATTTGACAGAGAGATCACAAGTAGGCAGAGAGGCAGGCAGAGAGGGGGGGGGAAGCAGGCTCCCTGCTGAGCAGAGAGCTCTATGCCGGGGCTCTATTCCAGGACCCTGAGATCATGACCTGAGCTGAGGCCAGAGGCTTAATCCACTGAGCCACCCCGGTGCCCCAGAAGAGGGGAGGTTAAAGTGTTAACAGAACCCAAATGAATAGAGATGGGTTTTTAAGAGAGGGAGAGAAGGCAATATAAAATTCGGTCAATTTGTTTAAAAAAAATGGTTTAGAACAGAAGCAGACAAACTACGGCCCATGGGTCAATGACAGTCCACTGCTGGTTTTTGTATAAAGTTTTATTGAACACACACATATATATATATGGCTTCTTTATGCTACAACAGCAGAACTAAGCTGTTGCAATAGAAACTGTATAGCCTACAAAACCTAAAATATTTCCTATGACCCTAAACAAAAAAAAAGTTTGCTGGCCCCTATTTTAAAACACAAGGGGAATATATATTAACACAACTATTTTGGAGTACAAATTTGCGTGGTCATGCACATCATCTTTGACATGGTAATACTTCTACTAGACTTTGATCCAGCAGATGTTTTGGTACCCATACCCACAGGGCTTCTTAAACACTGAAAACCTAGAAATGAGCTAACTGTTCAATAGGTGAGCACTGGCCAAATGAATTACAGTGCATTATTGTAAAGAGATACTATTCAGCTTCTTTGTTTTTGTTTTTTGTTTTTATTTTACTTAATTTGGTTTTTTTAACTTTTTATTTTAAAGATTTATTTATTTGAAAGAGAGAGAGTGAGCATGCATGTGCATGCAATGGGGGGAGGGGCAAAGTGAGAGAATCCTTAAGCAGACTCCCCACTGAGAGTGGAGCCCAACTCAGGGCTCAGTCCCAGGACCCTGAGATCATGACCTGAGCTGAAATCAATAGTCCGACGCTCAACCCACAGAGCCACCCGGGTGTCTCTTGTTTTTGCTTTTTAGTGAGATTTCTGCATGTACCGTTTATTATGAAGGAATTTCAAGACATATTGCTAAACACAAATGTTACAGAAGAGTATGTAGTATTTTATCATATTTGTGCAAAAGCAACAACCCCCCCCGAAAAGATATACAAATACATGCCCAGCAACTTTTTTTTATATCTTCTAGACCAGACTATTAGTTTTTATGAAGGTGTATTACTTTTTTTAATTTTATTTTCAGTGTAGCTAACATACAGTATTATATTCGTTTCAGGTGTACAATATAGTGATTTAGCAATTCCATATATAACTCAGTGCTCAAGATAAGGGTACTCTTAATCCCCATCACCTATTTCTCCCAACCCGCCATCCCCCTCCCCCTCTGGTAACCATCTGTTTGTTCTCTATAGTTAAGAGTCTGTTTTTTTGATTTGTCTCTTTTTTCTTTTTTCCCTTTGTTCATTTGTTTTGTTTGTTAGATTCCATGTATGAGTGAAATCATATGGTATTTGTCTTTCTCCGACTATCTTATTTCACTCAGCATTATACTCTCAAGATCCATTCTTGTTGTTGCAGAATGTATATTACTTAAAAAAAAAATCTAAATTTAAAAAGTGGAAAATAAGAGGGAAAAAAAAACAAAGATAGGTTTCTCCCAAACTGAGGGACTCAATAATAATGAGGCATTCAGGAGGGCAAGTCTTTAAGCTTCAAGTTGGGACCAACAGAAGCTGTTGGACTTGAAGAGATGTCTTTATGAATCATGAGTCCTGCCCAGCAAGAGCAGAGAAGTGCTGGAGAAAACAAGTCAAGGGTAGAAAGGGAGAAGTGTGCCCCTTGTCTTGGGGAATGGTGTTTCTAAGTACCTGGGTGGGAAGACTTCATCATGGACACTGGAAAAAACAGGAAGCTGGGGAGAAAGGAACCAAATGAAAGAAAGACACCGTGGCCAACGCTCAAGATGGAGAAACATTTTTGAGGAAGAACATATGTTCCTTGGGATTCTGAAAAGACCCAATCTCTACACAGATGCGTAGAGCCACTCTGTGAATTCCTGTTTGCAGAGCGCTTTGGTGTCTTCTGGTGTGAGATCCGTGGCCGTCAACAGTCCTGGTACGTTAGCAGACGTTCAGATGGAAGGGCCAGAAGCAGTTTCCATGTGTTGATGGGTGTTAGAACTTCTCCCAGCCACCGGCAGAGCAAGCCGCTCTGCCTCGTGGTGCGGAAGCCCCGGGAACATCCCCAGCACTCGCCTCACGCTGGCAGCGCATCCCTGCCTTGGCTCCCGGGCCCAAACACACACATCACTCAGGGCTAGCCATCTATTTTCTGGCAAAACTGTGGCAAGAGGAGTTTATATGAGATTAACGGTTACAAAACAAACAGATAAATAAAAATGAAGCAAACCGAAATAACATGGAAGAGGCAGGTGTGTTTTTTAAAATGATCCGTGTCTACCCTCCTCCACCCCACCCCCAGGTCTGCCCGCACTTGGCATGACTTGTGCCTCGGGTGGATATGTCTGCGCCTGTGAGAATCTTTTTATTTAGACATCACAAGGCACATGACCAATTTTGAACACAGCCGGCTTCAGTCCTGGTGCACAGAGACGCTGCTCTTTCTTCACAAAACTCTCCGGTTCAAACATGCTTGCAGACCATGATTCATGGTGTTTCTTTCTGGATTGTCCAGTGGGTAATTGCTATACGAAAACCAGAGAAACAGATGTAGACCCTGAACCTTGGCTATAAATTTTTGTTTTATGATTATGGGTTTCAAATGTGCTGTGTCACATTGACAAATATACAGTTACTCTGAAACGAAATGGATTTTGGTCTCAAACTTTTGCTTTTTTTGTTTGTAGTTGGAAATACTTTTATTAGAGTTTCTTTTATCATTGATCAAACACAAAACGGAGGAGAGGACACATATCAGGATGTTATCTTATGCCGTACCTAAGAGACTATTTGGGAAAGATTTCTTCCAACTGTTGGATTCATGTTTAAAAATAGGCATCAATAATTTAAACTTCATTTATCCCTGAATTAACTAGGCCATTTTTTTTTAACCTTCTACCTACTCATTAATCATTATGGTAAATGGATATGCTATTTAAAGAAGTGTGGCTTATTTGTAGATCTTTCCTAAATTTTACTTAAGATGAGGAATTTGGAGGAAGACCGGTTTTCCAGAAGTCTACGAATTAGATTTCTTGATGAAGAAATGATAAGAAACATGGGGCTACATTTGGGGGCTGCTTTATAAATTAATACTTGGATTAAATAATAGCTCTAATAATTGCCATCAGCATAATTAACTCATGATGAGAAATGATGAATAGACTAGTGAGTGCTGTTGCACTATAAGAAACCCATAATACTCTATTCACACGGATTGAAATTAAAGATCAGCATTCAAAAGCCCAAGTTTATTCCCCTACAGTTAAGAGAACCCCAAGGTGATTATAAATTTAAAATTTTCTCATGCAAAGAAAGAAAACACCCAATCTCCTACCCTCCCGCCCCCCCTCCCCCACGCACTTTATGATAATTTTTGTGCCATAACGTAGTATTGAGGGTAGAAATTAGGGAGCAGTCATTTCCCTTCCTAGATGAGGCTGATCCTCTAGATTAAGAAATGAGAGTAAACAGAATTTGGGAGACACCATCCCCATCTTCATCTCCTTGTGACCAGTGCGCCCTACCCTTTGGAAAGATGTTTGGGCAGTCAGTGCCATGCCCTCCCCTGGGGAGCAGATACCTGAATACACACACCTGGCCGGGGAGCCATGTTTCTCCTCTCTTAATGCTTCCTGCTGTGCTTCAAAAGTAGCTGCTTCCTCTGTTCTTCTCAGACACCTTTTCAGTCACCTCCATTATCACACATAGGATGAATCCAGTTTCCAAGGGACTCTTAAGTACCGTAAATAAGCATTTGGAGTCGTAGGTGCGCGCACGCAGAAGTTGGTACGTAATGTGGTGCTTTGTGTATCTTTACAACCATCTTAATGACAGTGCGTTAAATGTTTTGTAAATTCCTCTGTGCTCCTTGCTTAAGATGTGTGTTGTCTTTGTTTTTAAAGCGTTTCTTTATAAACCTCTGCTACAAAACGATGGCCACTTGAAAAAGAGAGAGAGAGAGAATAACAAACATAGATTTAGCAAAATCTCACCCCTCCATTGCCCTGGACTTCTCAATAGCAAGAACTGAGCTTGCTGGGCTGAAAATTGTTTTAATGTACCTTCATGAAAGGATCTTTGACTTGGAAAGTGTGTGATGCATACTTTTCATGTTACACCATGAGTGCCACTTAGCAACTCCTGGAGACAGAGCAGCCGTTCAGCATGGGGCAGGGTGCCCCCTGACAGGCTTCCAAAAGGCCTGGATGCCAATGAACATTCCAGCACAATCCACAGAAAGGAGACCAGGGCAGCGCTCTTCCCCGCAAGGGGCAAGGACACTGTCCCTCAAGCCCACCCGTTCGCCTGCCCTGTTTTGTGGGAGAATTACAAGTAAAGACTGGAGAGGTAGTAGAGGAGGTAGGGTGTTTTCATTCCTCCGCAGAGTTTCCTTTCTTCGATGTGCTTTGCATCCTGAAGCAAGTTGTGCAAAAAGGCTGCAACAAGGATTGGCTCTCCCTTTGAAAGCTCTCCGCCTGGGTTTATTTGTAAATTTTGCATCTGTCCTGCTCCGTGTTTTAAGACCGGCTAAAAGGTTTCTCCTTCCTCTAGGTTGGGTCAGTATGGGAAGTATAAAAAAGAATCAAAAAAAAAAAAAAAAAAATCTCTTTCTCTTAAAATTATTCCAATAAATAACCAAGATTGGGCTGGGACTAATATTGGTGTAAACAGGTCCTTGGAAATATAAAACCTTCACACTTAACCAGTTTTCAAAATATGCGTTTAATTATGTGGTGGTGGGGTGTGTGTGTGTGTGTGTGTTGTGTGGGTGCGTCAGATGACAGAGGTCACCAACATGCTATTCGGGGTGCAAGGCTGTGGGAACAGCAAAGTCATTTTCACAGTGCCCTGGGGTCCCAGGGAGTTGGGTGCTAGTCATGGTTTTGAGCTTTGAGGCCTCAGACAGGTCTCAGCCTCCCCTCCCAGGGCTTCTTTCCCTTGGTGAAAAATATGAGGATGAAATGAGAGTTAGTACTTGTTGCAGGATACATACTGAGTGCCATATAAGCACTTTGCGGGGAGGGAGGGATACTCACAGCAACCCACCGAAGTGGGTAGTAATATATCCCCATTCTACGGATGAGAACACTGAGGCTCAGAGAGGTTAAATACTCATCCCAGATCACACAGCTGGTAAGAACTAGAACTGGAATTGAAACCTATTTCAGTGTGAGTCCCACATCCACTCTTGACCACTCCGTTTTCTACCATCAGGACCTGAAATCAAATCCTGTATATCTGTGTGATTCTATGCGTGTGTGCTTGGGAGTAGGAGTCACTAATTCTTGACTGCTGCATATGGACTTGAGAGAATGTTTTAAAAGTAAATGAATCCAAAAGCTGTTTTTGTTTTGTTTTGTTCTTTGTTGTTGTTTTTTTTTTTTACTCCAGAGCAAATGCAATCCCTTCCGCCAGGGCTTTGCGAGAGGGACGAGGAGGGGAGGGGAAAAAAAAAGCTATCAAATGGAAAGTTTCTCAATCCCAGGCTTCCCCGAGGAGTAGCTCTCCTCTGCTCTACAGTTTAGGGCTTGCATGTGCTTTTTCGGGAGTGGAAAAATACATAAGTTACAAGGAATTTAACAGACAGGCGGGCGCACAGAGGAATTTACAGGGTGGGCTGGGGGCGCGGGGGTGGGCAGGAGGCGAGCGGGCAAGCGGGGACCCGCGCTTCCCAGCGGAGCCTCCGAGAATAAAGAGGCGGAAAGGGAGCGAAGTTGGCGCTCCACGTGAGCCAGGAGCGGTGTCCCGGCTCCTCCCCTGCCCGTTTTAAAAGCACTTCTTGCATTGTTTTTCAGGTGAGAAATGGGAAAGAAAGAGGCGGCTTGCGCGCTCGCCCGCTGCCTGCCTCTCTGGCTGTCTGCTTTTGCAGGGCTGCTGGGAGTTTTTAAGCTCTGTGAGAATCCTGGGAGTTGGTGATGTCAGACTCGTTGGGTCATTTGAAGGTTAGCAGCCCGGGAAGGGTTCACCGAAAGTTCACTCGCATATATTAGGCAATTCAATCTTTCATTCTGTGTGACAGAAGTAGTAGGAAGTGAGCTGTTCAGAGGCAGGAGGGTCTATTCTTTGCCAAAGGGGGGACCAGAATTCCCCCATGCGAGCTGTTTGAGGACTGGGATGCCGAGGACGCGAGCGAGCCCGGCAGGGTTTGTCTGGGCACCGTCGGGGTAGGATCCGGACCACATTCGGAAGGCTTTTTGCAGGCATTTGCTTGGAAGGAGAACTTGGGATCTTTCTGGGAACCCCCGCCCCTGCTGGATTGGCCGAGCAAGCCTGGAAAATGGTAAATGATCATTTGGATCAATTACAGGCTTTTAGCTGGCTTGTCTGTCATAATTCATGATTCGGGGCTGGGAAAAAGACCAACAGCCTACGTGCCAAAAAAGGGGCAGAGTTTGATGGAGTTGGGTGGACTTTTCTATGCCATTTGCCTCCACACCTAGAGGATAAGCACTTTTGCAGACATTCGGTGCAGGGGAGATCATGTTTGACTGTATGGATGTTCTGTCAGTGAGTCCTGGGCAAATCCTGGATTTCTACACTGCGAGTCCGTCTTCCTGCATGCTCCAGGAGAAAGCTCTCAAAGCATGCTTCAGTGGATTGACCCAAACCGAATGGCAGCATCGGCACACTGCTCAATGTAGGTTTATTTTTTCCCTTCTTCTACCAAGAAAAAAAAATGAATTGTCTTTCTTGCATGCAATAAAGACATTGGAAACAAACTGCATTGGTAGCAAGACAAAGGATTTAATGATTTAATGCTGAAAGGCTATGATATGCTGGCGTGCATATTGATTCCCTCTGCTGAAAATTTCCTGTTAGATGTTTTCTTCCCAGGCAACCCCTCCCGACCCCCGCTCCTCTCCTTACCAGCCTTACAGTCTCTTGAAAACAGTTTTAAAAATATGCATGGAGGGGGGGAAAAGTAGTGTGACCACAGGACTTTGAAACATTCTTCAAGTAAGGCAGTTTGACACATTGTGCAGTTTTTACTAAGATGTATGCAGAGGGGAATTTAACTTTGCTGTTCTTTGGATTAGCTGCTAGTTGTATATATTCCCCCTCTTGTGTGTTTCAACAGTCCAAAGTAATTAAAATATGACATTGTCCTTGCAAGGAATTTAGCCTAATTAGGGTGGCTGCTGCTCCTGAAGTTCATAAACCACTAGTTAAAGCTGCTGCTTCCAATGTTTTCCTTGCTAAGGAAAGGCAATATTTCTTAGCATTGACCCTGCTGCCACCTTTCCGAGTCACTTTGTTGCTCTAAGAAGTTGCTGTTTTGCTAGAAAACTACTGGCAATGAACACCCCTTGGGCTGAGCCATCCATTATTTCCATATCTTTCAGTTCATCCCAGAACCTGGACATCAGTTAAAGGAGAGGAAATATAAGTGGAGTAGCCTGGTTTTTTAAAAAAAATATTGACTATTTGGTTATCTGATGCTGACACAATGCCGAGGCACGCATCTGGTCAACAGTAGTGTGGCTGCAGGCTTGAGAAATGACCAGAAGTCCCAGAAAATCCCACCTTCGGGTAGCTGTGGTGGGAGCCTGCAGGATGCGTGGCTGCCCTGACAGTGATTTAGATAAATGGCTTAGCTATCTATCAAAATGTTTTTAGTACTTTATTTGACAATTCATTGGAGCATTAGCCTGAAAATGACATTTTAAATCTTTGTTTTCAAAGAGGTCAAAGTTTAACTGGAAGAAATTGAGTTTTCCTAATAACATGGTGGCTTATGTAAAGAGGGAGAAGACAAGAGACAGAGAGGGGACAGTGACTAGATTTAAATTGCTCTCTCTGAAACTTTGTCTTAGCGATAAAGACTTGCTTCTTGGGCCAGGAAATCAACAGGTTTGTAGCTGAAAAATCAATAACCATTTGATGCCAACGGTCTGGCTGTCTGACTTAATATTTTGTAGAGCCATAACCAGGGCAAAAAGAATATAGTTTTCAGAAGGCGTCTTCATCTTCAGCTGCTCCCCAAATGCCTTTTCTTTCCTAATGCCTGTTTTCTTTCTGGAGAATTCAAAGAAACCGAGTGTTACAAAATAATTTTACAACCCGCTAACAGATATTTTAGACCTGTCCTTGTCTGTAGCAGTTAAAAGAGTGGAACAGTTTCACTTGGAATCTCAGAAACTGGGGCTCTGCAGAACTTTTTCTTATAAAAGAAAGTTCTATGAAACATATTTTTAACGAAGGGGAAAAAATTGCTCAGGACCCTTGGCGGAAAGCTATTAGACCTAATAGAGCCTTTACAAGTAGACATTCTCCCTTTTGTAATTAACCCTCCAAACATGCCTATTAAGTTGTAGGAGTAGGGGGGAAAGCTTTGTTTGTTCTTGAACAAGTTAAACAAGGGATTTGCCTTATCTAGGGAGAGCGAGTGGTGAATGTGTCATTCGCCTAGGACCAGCCGATAAGCAAGAAGTGTTGATAACAGCAAAGTTCAGCTAATCAAAGAAACTTGCATTAGAAAAAGTAAATAAAGGCATTTGACAAAGGGATTTCAGAAATTCCAGTGTCTTATTTTTGTAAGCAGGGCAATTAGTGCTTATTGTGGTCAATTTCACAAGGGTTCTAAATCCCACACCCCCAGCTCTAGGTTAAATGAATAAATTGTAAAAATTGCGTATGTCCCTGCAGGATTGCTTTATCCTCCATAAACCCCTTTATGATGATCAGTTTAGTTATTCAAGAGATTAAGTTTTTAAGCATAAATAAAAATTCTAACAAATGCCTGCCACATGGTGCTTGGTTCAGGGTGGCATGGGTAGTTAGGACTTTTGAAATAAAAGCATATTAGGGCTTCATTTGGATAAGTAAGAACATAAAAACCACAACCTTTTCCATTTTACTTAATGACTGTTTTGACGAAAAGCAGATCTGTTTGCGCTCTTAACGCAGAGGAAACAGTGGGCAAGGGGGAAAAAATAGCTCTAAATTCCAACGAAAAGTATTTTCTGCTTTGAGATTCTGTTTTTTACAGGGTGTGTATGTGTGTGTTTGTGTGTGTGTAGTAATTAGAGAAAACCCTTTGAATGGAAAACACAACAGAAGCCGTCTTTGAAAGGTGTTAGAATATTCTTTTTATTTTCTTTTTTTAATTTTCATGACAGAAAAATGACATGCCAACCAGCTACGGGTTTGAGCAGGGCCTGTGAATTGCTTGTTATAAAAATTCGAAGTCAGGATTAGCAGGCTGTAAGGGAATGTGGTATAAATAATACGATTTAAGACTGCCCCTGGAAGGTATCATAGTCACAAAGTTTCTATTCATATGCCTCCTGGATTATCTTGGTTTTAGGGCTGCTCCAGATGTTTTCACCATTAATTGCTCAGTGGGCATAGGATAAATCCTAATATTTGTGGTCTAAATATAGTGGCTTTCGGTGAAATCATGAGTGTGACAACTTCTTGGCCCTCTTCCCTGTCGTCTCCATGCTCAGCCCATCAAAAGAAAAAAGGAAAAAAAATATTTTCTTTTTGAAATAGTATTTTGTCCATTAATGAGGAGAAATAATCTGTTTTAAAAACAAACAGTGATGTGTGATTAAGAAAGGAAGAAAAGTCCCTTACTCAAAGCCCTGGGACCTGAATTTTAAGTATTACACAGTATCCAAATCCTCTCCTAGTGAGATATAAATTGGGGTCAAAGTGGCAAAATCAAAGATACTCTCTGAAAGAGAGACTAAATAAAGACTGACAGCCACCGTATGAATTGAATGGGGTTTTGAATAAATATTTCGATGAAAAGGCTCAATTGTTTTTCTAAAGTAGGACATAATTTTCTGCTTCTCGGCCACATGACAGTGGTAACTAATACCATCAGAAAGAAGAAAGAAAAGGGACTTTTGCTTACATCTCCGAGTGCAGGAGAGAGTGCAGGGTAGGGTCGTTGGAAAACAAGTGGAAGATTCACAAAGTTTTCCTTCCCTGCAGGGGGAAAAAAAACTAGAATTTTGTCAGTATGCTGATAACATGGTACTTTGGGTAGGGAAGTGTTGATATGCAATCTAGAAGGAAAAAAAAAACAACACACGAGTTTAAATTTTATCACCATACAATGTGGATTCCAAAAAATAAAACGGGAGAGGTACAACTCTGTCCGCTTAAACTTAGGCTGTGGAATTGATCTGGAAGTTCCAGTTAGAATTTGATTCACCAGTCCAAATGCAAAGCCTTTGCTCTGAAATAGGCCTTTAAAAAAAAAAAAAATATATATATATATATATATATATATATGTATGTATGTATTTATTTATTTATTTTTACCTTATTAGATAAATCACAAGAATGGCCATTTCTGATAGGTTAACTGACCTGAATCAGAAGTTTTCTTCTCATTTCTGGAAGCCTGGCTCCGACCATGTATAACCAGTCAGTATTGTCATGAACTTTTCTTTAAAACATAAAAGTAAAAGAAAGTTCTTCTGGCTCTCAGATGCTTGTAATTTACCTTCAGCATGTTAAGGCCCTGAGATGTTGAAAATCTTGAAATGAAAATGAATGAAAAGAGAAGAAAATCTTAACTGCTTTCCCTTTTGTACATTCTACAAGCATCAATAAACTATCTCAGAAAGGAATACATGAGAAATGATAGAGATTATAAATTCTCCTCTCACGGAATTTATAATCTTTAAAATCAGGTTATTTTTCTTTTCTTTTCTTTCTTTTTTTTTTTTTTTAACAAAAGGCCAGGAATTTTAAAATGAGAAAGTTACTCTCTAGGAGGAAAATGGAGATGTGAAACCAAGATGCAAAATATACAACTCTCTTCAAGTTACACCGGTCTTATTAAACAATAAACGCTGTATTCATTTTAGAACATCTTAAAAAGAATCTTCTATAGAGTTTGAGTTACATGTAAGTGCCAATAAATTTAACTTTAAATGACATTTTTATACTTTAAATGTTCTACTATAGATTCAGTTAACTATCAATTAAATACATTCTTTTGGAAATGGGAGCTTTTGATGAAGGTTAATCAGAAAAATCTTGGCTAAAAACCTTTCCAAAAGATATTAATGTTAGAATCTTTCCTTTCAAATTATAGGGTAGTTAGGGCAATCGTACATCCCTGATTTTCTAGAATAACCCACTTTCAGATATACTGCCACAATTCCCACATAAATCATGGAAATATGCCAGTTTTTCAATATTACGACATTTCTGAGGCTGCCCCTTGAACCCAGGAGTGGCACAGAAAGTCTTTGTTTGGATTCTATGGTCAATATAGCTAGAGAGCTCACAGCTTAATTTTTCCGTTATGACTGAAGATCGCCGTGTGCTTCTGGGTCATTCTTCTGAACACGAATTCCTTTTGTGGTAAACTGTAGATCTGTAAATAGAAAGCACCCCTTGCAGAATGGATTTAAGTATTATGACTGTGGGTTCGATTCCAGCACATGTGTGTATTGGGAGTGGGGGAGGGGGAGACTTATTAAATTGAGTCACTCTGACCAGATCTGTATCAGTTCTTGGCCCGCTTCTTCTTAAAAAGTTGAAATGGGTGGTGATGGAGAATGGAGAGTGGAATTAACTCAGGTTCCAGATTTATCAGTATCCTGTCTGTAAGTGGCTTGGCCTAAGTACGTCTTGTTAAATAGGAGATGAGATAACCTTCCCCATCTGTAAGATCTAATAACACAACCTCATCAGTCAAGATGTTGTCCTGAATTCTCCTCTTTTCCTTTCTGGCTTCCTTACTTCATTGCTAAGAAGTATGATTCCTGCCTCATGCCACACCCCTAAACCCCTTTAAATGAATAAAAAATAAAGTTGCCTAAGTTCTCTCCCCCTAGGAAATCGTAAGGGTGAATCTGCAGGTATTATATTATTTATCTTGGGCTTTCAGAGCTTCTTAGATGAGAATTCAAACAGGCAGTGGAACTGCTGACTTGCTTTTTTCTGGACTTTCAGGGTGGGGAGCTGAAAGGGGGGGCCATTCGGTAAGATAAGACTCTGGGTCCCCTGCACGATAAGGCGAGGATAACAGGAACTGACGTCAGCCAGGCGACCCAGCCTGGCCAAGCATTTCCTCTTGTCAGGGCACATGGATTCCAGGAGTCTCCAGGCCACCCCACTGCTGATGAACCGAGTCAGCTGGGAGTAGGGGGCACGAAGAAAGCCAATTTCAATAGGAGTGATAGTGGGTGACCATGTCCCTCATTCCCAAAAGGAGATTTCTCTGAACAGAGCAAAGAGTCACTTGGTGGAAGGGAGTGATTGTACGAAAAGCCGATTCTGAGAATATAATGGCAATTTTACGTTGTCCTAAAATAGCTATTTGTTTCCCAGCTGTCCACAGTTTTCCTCTGATGCGTCTTGAGCGGTCTATCCAGCAGTCACCAAATCCTATCATCCATGAGCCCCGCCAGCTCTCCTGTATAACAAAATGGGAGGGAATTCACATTGTCAGAGTTAATCCCTGGTACTCCTATTTACTTTTCTAAGTACCAAGTTCCCACCCCCATCCGCATCCTAAGACGGCCCTGCTAAAACCATTTCATTTGCCACCAGCCCTGACAGCGCCCCGCTGTTTTTGCTCTCCTCTTTCCCTTCTTCCTTTTTCTCTTAAACACAGATTATTTTTGCCTTTGTAAGTACCTGCGATTTGAGGTCTAGAGGAGAAACTCGGATGAAAGCCTATGTTATTTTTTTCCAGTTCATAGGTTCTCCTGAGTCTACTCTTTTCTTAAAGATTGCTCTGTCGTTGTTGCTGTTTGCAAGTTTAAGTACCGAATACGGGGTGACTCTCCTAATTTGACTCAGAGTGAAATGTTTGTTTATGTTATTATTGATCAATTAGTGTTCGCGACAGATTGCATTTTACCACGTCAGGAAAAACCAGCTAGCTGATTCCAAAATACTCGGGTAGCAGTAACGTAGACAAGACCGGATAAGACGAGAGCATCCGTTAACTGGGAGAAGAATATTTGCATCACATTTATCTCAATTTTTCTCTAATTTCCAGAGCAAATGAAGACCTCCTCTACTAAATGCCTCTTCTTAAAATATTAAAGCTTTTGGGGCTCCAGTACCTATGTCTTGTTATCAAAGTCCATAATTATAAAAAGGCTGATGATCTGAAGGCCGTTTCAGCTTCAAAAGATTTTTTAGGGTCTGGTCTATTGGAAAGCTTGGGGGTATAATTAACTAAAATGGAAATGGAGGCAAGCGAAATTTAGTTCCTGATGTTTTAATTTAGCTCAGTACTGCCATGTGTTATTGAAGAAAATTCTTAAAGGCAAACATAATTATTTCATTATGGTCCTCAGAATGCTTTCATTGGCTTTAATGACAAGAAGCTGTATAAAAAGGCATACATTTTAATTAGCCCTTCTTATATTTACATCAGATAAATAACAAATAATTGATGAAAAACAAGTCTTTGGAATGGATGATTTCACATAGTGCGCTGGTTACAGTTTAATGATGAAACATTTCTCTGTTGTTTTGCATTTTAATTATCCAGACATTACAGTAGTGGTGCCATGGAGCTAAAATACCGTTGTTGGCATTTTATTACCAAAAAAAAAATCACAATTAATGCCTATGAATCAGAAGCTGAAAAAGGTAGCTAGAAGCACGTCTCAGAGGAAGTAAATTGCTAGTCCCATTAATTTTACTACGTTTGTTAGTGCTCGTTTTGATCACTTTTTATCTTTTATGCTTTGTCTTTTTGGATTAAGACTGTCAGGGGTTTCACATGCGTTTTTATGGCCACATCTTCTCCTAAATACCTTTCTTTCTCTCTCGCTGCCTGTTTGGGAGACTTGCCTGAAAGTCCCTTGCCAAATGTGTGCTGGAAATTCAGAGAGCATTTTTCCATGGTGCAGGCTGCCTTACCTTTGATTTTATATGAAAACCCATTTCACATGATTCATCCGTTTTGGTGTACAGAACACTAATTGTTATTATTGATTTTAAATTCCGTGACCATTACAAGTAACCCAGATGACTGGCAGATAAAGGGTAATAATCCATGGAGTTCTGGAACTGTTTCATGTTTGTCTGGAGTACTTTAAGTGATCAATATTAACTGCCCCATTGAAACTAACTGCTGTATCAAATAACAGTCAATCAAATGAATGTGCTTAGAGATTATTTATTGAAAGCTTTAATTGTTCACTGGGGCCCTGCTTATCAGAGGAAACAATGGGAATTAGAGATAGGATGAACAGGTTTGGATTTGCAGAGAAAGTTGGAGGATGCAGATGAACAGGGTGTCTCTCTGCTACTTGGGCCAGAGTTTCCAGAAACCCGTGCTGGGCTTCTAGAGGACAGAAGTTGCATGTACTCTTCTTAGAAAGGTTATCCTATCACCTGTCCCTCTAGAGCTCTCTGGAGAAGGTATAATGATTTTCTTGCTGAGAGGCTGTGAAAAGTTGTCACTCTCTGGGAGTTTAACGCTTCTCCTCTGCGTGCCCCCTTGCATCGACTACCCTCCCACGCATCTCCACCTGTATTCCCACTACCTGCTGGTCTGAGGTCATGGGAGTAACCTGACTTGATACAGGATTGATTTCTACAGCCAGGAAATGGGAACAATGATGTCTACGTTGCAGGATTTGCAGAAAGAGCAGAGATCCTGTAAATGAGGATTCTGTTCTCGCCCAGAAAACGTACAGAAGCCACCGAGAAGACAGACTTCCTTCTGCTTTGATTCCAGCATGACACCTGTGGCTCATGTGTCTTTGCTAATAGTGAACATACTGTTTCAGTTGGTATTTCTTGTCCTCAATGAGATGGTTCCTCTGTAGCTCATAACCTTCCCATTTGTCACAGTTTGGGTAGCATTGGCCCTGAGTCGGTGACATCCATTTACCAGACCCCCCGATTTAGTACAAATGGTTGATTTTCACAGGTGAGCGTTGTCACAATACAGCTTCACCCAAAGATGTGTCAGGGGTGCAGTTCACTCAACAAACACCTGTTGGGTGTCTGCCATGTTCCAGGAGCTCTGGTATGTTCTGGTCTGTGGGCAACACCAAGATGATTCCTACTCTGTCCCTGCTCTCTCTGGAGTCTTAAGGTATGGGAGAAATCGTATACACAAGTCACTATGACACACCCCCTTATAACACAAATGCAAGTATCTATCTGGGACTTTGCACATGACTTTGATTATGGAAAGGACTAAAAGCCACTGGAACCACAGCTGTTGCATCAGGAGAGGGATCAGGTGGGTGAAACATTTTTGTCACAGGA
This sequence comes from Potos flavus, assembly GCA_028534135.1. Taxonomy (NCBI): domain Eukaryota; kingdom Metazoa; phylum Chordata; class Mammalia; order Carnivora; family Procyonidae; genus Potos; species Potos flavus. The sequence continues at coordinate 66,851,096 of CM052898.1, read as the reverse complement.
GCAGGCCGAGGTTTTCCCGTGGAGGCCTCATAGGTAATTTCTAAAGGTGGTGTATGTGGCGTCGTTTTAAACTTCTCTTGAGTAGTGGAGTAAGTGCATACCTTCTAAACTTGCTTCGTGAAGACTCTCACGGATATTTCCAGAGTGTCTGTTAAATAATGTTCTTTGGGGTGCGTCTCATTAGATTAGCTTTAAAAAAAAATCTCTCCTTTCTTTATGATTGTTTCTACGACTTCTCGCTATGTAACAAGCCGCCCCCAAACTTAGTGGCCCGACAATTTATGATCTCATTAGTCTGCGGATGGACTGGGCTCAGCTGGGCAGGTCTTCCGCTCCACGGGATGTCGGCTGAGGCGGCGCGGGCTGCAAGTCCCGGAAGGCTCACTCCCATGGCTGGCAGGCGACGTCGGTCGTTGGCAGAGAACTCAGCTGGGGCCGTCAACTGGAGGAGCTGCGTGTGGCCCGCGCTTCTCCCAGCATGACAGCAGTGTCCTGACAGGGAAGGAGGAAGCGGAAGCGCGCTGTCCTCCCAAAGGCTGGATGCAGAGCTGGCATGCAGTCACTGGCACTGTCCTCTGTCGGTGAAGCAGTCCTGGGGCCAGCCCAGATCCAAAAAAAAAAAAAAAAAAAAAAAATCCGCCTCTCTATGTGGATTGACAAAGCAAGGGCAGCCATCCCTAGCGCTCCTGCCCCCCCAGTCATCACGTGCGCACCTGCTCGGAGGAAGAAATGATTGTCTTCTGACAACAGAGACTGAACGGAAGGACTGTGGCGGGCTGCGAGTTGGTTGTTGTTTGGCGGCTTACCTGTTTTACAAAATTCTGTTCTGGTGATTGTGGGTCCGTTGTCATCCGTTCGTCCTCACAGACGATCCTGGGTGGAAGGTGCGAGTCTCCGCGTTTCACAGGGGGGCAGTTGCGTCTCGGACGAGGGGAGGAGTGCGTCTGAAGTCAGGCGGGCGGCGAGGCGCAGAGCTGGGGCTGACGCCCCGGGGTGGCTCGAACGCCACCTTCCGTGGGGAGTTCCTTACTTCCTCACTTCCAGTTTAAGTCTGTCCTCTCTGTCGGCTGCGGGAAGAATTCCTGGAAAATTCCTTAACGCCCTGATAATGCTGGGAAAGGAGCACGGCGTGTGTTGGTTTGGGGGAAACGTGGAAAAGAGCGAAGTAAGGAGCTGCCACTCACATCAGTCCCTCTGACTACATTATTTCTCCAGTAGAAGCCACAGCTCTTTAAATTGTGGAAGAAACTGTGAGGCCGTTTTATCCTCTTTTGTCCTTGTTTTCCATCCTGTTCGTGGCTGAAGTCTGCATGGGCCTCATCCCTCCAGGCTCGCAGGAGTCGGGGTCAGGATGAGTCTTGTATTTACGGAGAAACCACAGGAAGGTGAGAGGAATGAGGTTTCTCGGGTTATTCCGGCTCACGGGTGACCCTCATGTAGAGATGGCTGCTAACGATTCCTCTGGTGGGTACCTCCTAGTGAAGCATCACTATTGCACCTTTCGAAAGAAAGCTTCCTAAGAGACAATGAAGTTACATTGCCGTTTGGGGATTTGCCACCTGTTTTAAGTATCTCTTTTCTTTAAAGGGTCCCAAACCTAACAAAACTATTCCTGTTTAATGAAATTTGCATAAATAATTATGATTATTGCTCTCTCCCATAATGCTCTTATTTCAGTGATTTCAAATAGATTTGAAATGCAGTGTCGTGCTCTGTGTTTTGGATTTTTATATGCCCTGTTCTACCCGGGGTTCTGTTTGTTCGCTTGTTTGAAATCATTGCTGAATTCTCTATGTTGGAGAAATAGAAACAGATGGATGCAATGAGGTGACTTACTAGAGGTCGTATGGTAGGTTCTGAACAGAAGCCGATCTAAATCTGTAAGATGTTGCCATGTGTTACAGGGGTACAGCGTGGTCCTGTGCCCCTGGGCCACTGTGTGATACAGTGCAGGTGGGCATTCTTCATGTACTGCCTCTGCTGGGGGAGCTAGAACTCCAGGTTCCCTCGGTTGTTCCCATCTGTAAAATGGGTCCATGACACTTACCTTGCAAGCTTGCCATAGACTTCAATAAGACTGCATTAAAAGACCCTGATATGTATAGTATTCAGTAAATGGACTTTTCCCCTCGTATTTTATTCTGAATTTTTTTTTTTTAATTCTGAAAATATTTTTGAAATATTTTCAGGAAAGCTGAAAAGTTTTACACTTAATACCTGGATACTCACCATCAATATGTACCATTAAAGTTACCAGGTTTGTTTTCTGTGTTTCTACCCATTTATCCTGCTGGTGTATATGTTTCTCTCTTGTATTATTGACCAGGTTCCCTTTCGAACCTGGGAAGTTTTTGAGGTCCAATAGTGTGTCCTTCTGTTTTCCAGTAATAGGATAGTACTTAGTACCTGGTCGATACTGAATTAACTATGGTTAGATCAGTGGATATGTTCAAGCACAGCACTGCTTGGTGGACCAGCTATCAGTGCTGTCCACAAGAACTTCCTCCAGTGATGGAACTGATCTATAATGCTGCGTTGTCCATTATGTAGCTGCTTGCCCTGCATGGCACTGGAAATGTGGCTAATATGTGTGAGGAACTGAATTTTTTATTTCATTTTAATCTATTAAGGTTTCAGTAGCTGCATGTGTCTGGTGGTGACTGTGTTGAACAATGCAGCTTCCCCATACTCCAGCTATTAATATTTTTTCAATATTTGTTCCTTCTCTTGATTTCCCTTTCCTTTTTGCCATTCTTCTTTCCTATCGCTATTAAGGAGCTCTAATTATCTCTTTATGTAGATGGTGAATAGACTGTTGGAGGATGTAAACAGAATAAGTAGGGTGGTGATTTCAGTCATTGTTTAACTTGTTTTCCTTCTAGGTGGAACTAGTTTTCCTGGGGCCTGGCAAATGCGTAGCAGCACTTGACTAACATTTTACAGAACTAAACCAAGATTTTCCCAGAATGCCAGTGGGCTGGACTTCAGTTGTATTTTTTTTTTTTTTAAGATTTTATTTATTTATTTGACAGAGAGAGAGATCACAAGTAGGCAGAGAGGCAGGCAGAGAGAGAAGGGGAAGCAGGCTCCCCGCCGAGCAGAGAGCCAGATGAGGGGCTCTGTCGCAGGACCCTGAGATCATGACCTGAGCCAAAGGCAGAGGCTTTAACCCACTGAGCCACCCAGGCGCCCCTTCAGTTGTATTTCTTGTAGCAATCATATCACATATCAAATTCTATTCCTATGTTCCCTGCCCTCTTGGCTTTCAAATGGACACAGAATATATCTTCCAACATTTTCAAGCTACATTCAACTCATTTGAAATATCTTCAACTTCAGGAGGCATAGAGGAACAGGCCACACTCTAGGGAAGGCTCCCTGTGTGTTCTAGAAAATGCCATGCTGTCTCTCCCACGGGCCCCTTCTCTTGCTGGTGTATGTGTGCTGTGCTTTGTAACCCAGTGCCTGGGGCACAGTAGGTGCTCAAGAAATACGCTGAGGATAGCTCAGTAATAACGAACTTAAAATTCAGAACGTCTCAAGTGCTCTCTGATTTATTTGTATGTTTTGGGGTCACTCCGAACACCTGAAGGAAACTTGGAGGGAGCTGTCAAAACTTGGGAAGTTCGGGTTGGCTGTTATGGCAAGCTCATATCAATGGGTTAGCCGGAACACTGGCCTGAATGGGTATGAGAGGTTTTCTTGGACTCCTGGCACTTGTTTTGATATCCTAGGAATGGATTTTCTGATGATCCTTCCTGTTACCCAGGACATGGTCATTCCTCCCCCTTTTTTTATTGTCCATCCCAAGAAATGATGTAAAGAATGTAAATAGAAATAAGACCAAATCAACAATCAAGAGAAACTTTTGAACAAGGTTTGTTTCCCCCACCTGGGCCCCAAATGATTTCAAGTTGTGATTGGTTTTCATTAGAATGCAAAACCACCATCATCATAATTAATATTTATTAAGTGCATATTATCTGCCAAGTGCACAAAATGAATTATGTCATTTGGGGAAGGCCCTGTTATTGCTCTATTGTACAGATGAGAGTTGCCAGGCACAGGCAGGTTCTGGTACCCAGTTCAGGTCTCCCAGGTAGGAGTAAGCAGTTGGAAGTTCCCGTCCCAGCTTTGCATAATGTGGGTTGCCTTGCCTCTGCCAACTCTGCAAAATAAACTCCTATTTGCTTTGTTGGAAGGGGGAAGTAAAGTTGGAAGCCTCAGAACCCACAGAATAATAAAAGGGTTTCCATGTGAAAGCTGGAAACAATACATTTTTAACAAAATGGGCAGTTACTCTAATTGCTGTGCCCCTACTGTTCAATTCCTTTTTATGTCCTAATTCATTAAATTATGTGCACACACAGGCTTATTATTTACAGATGTATGCACTTTTAACTGGCTCATATGAAACAGATGTTTCACGAAAGGTAACGGAGAGCAAGTGATCTAAACCCTCCTTTAGTGGGTATCAAGTGAGCATTATAGCCCATTACCTGCAGGTCTTTTGCTATTATTTTGAACTGCAATGTCCAGTGTGGGGAGAAGAATTCAATCTGTCCCCTGGAGGAACAAATAAAAATACAACGACCCTATAAGCAGACATCTGCATCTCAAAATAAAAGAGGGTGTGTGCAGGTGATAGGCAGGTGGTGTTCACATGTGGGCTCAGGTGGATATGAATGAGTTTTATAAGCAATTTGAGGGAAAAAAAGGCCCATTGCATTACAGTCAACTTAAAAAAAATTTTTTAAGAGCCTTATTCTATGTTATTTTAATAATGACTCTCTTGGAATTTATACCTGAGCAATTATCATACTCCTTTCATGCAGAATTTCTTAATAATTTTTAAATCGAATTATTTCAATTGCTCTTGGACCTGACAAGAATGCATGCAAAGTGTACAGTACATGTGATGTCAAATTATCATCTATCAGATTCTAAAAGAGTTGAAGTGAGCCCTTTCTACAGGTTCTTTATGGCTCCACCAAAATAATCTTTAATTAACGATTTTAGAATTATTTCACTTATTGCTATTTAACAAACTGACTCAATACTTAGTGGCTTAAGACACAATTTATCATTAACTTTCGAAGTTCTGTCTCACTTGGGCTCTTTCACGTGGCTGCAGTTGCAAGTGACCGGGGCTGGACTCACCTTTGGGTTTGACCTGGCTAGATGTTCAAGAAGGCTTGTCATGTGTCCAGTTCCTCAGTTGAGATTGCTGGAACAGCTGGAGACTGCCATAGTATCTTTCTCTCCTTGTGGCTCCTCTTAGGACACGGGCTTCCTTATGGCATGGTGGTCACGGGGCTCTATACATGGCTTCCCCTAGATTAAGCATTCCTGGAAACCCGGATGGAAGCTGCGAGGCTTCTTATGATCTAGCCTCATGTGTCACACAGCATTACTCTTGCCACATTCTATTGATCAGCCGGAAATTACAATAGCAGCTCAGGTTCAAGAGGAAGGACCTTACACGTTGGCATGGATTCCTGGAGGTGTGGTTCATTGACCAGACCATCTGTGGAGACCACTTACCATACAAATAGCCGTAAAAATAAATGTATACCTCTTTGTCAATGCAAGGTAACACGGCCTAATTAAAAATAAGCATGACCAGTTCATGTTGCAATGAACTAGGCACATGTCAGTGGACAATCCTTTCGGTACCTCCTCAGAATATTGGGGAGCAATAATAGTCACCCCTTAGAGTCCGCAGTGAGATTTATTGTTTATGATTTGTCCGCTCTCTAAACAACAAAAAAAAATCAGAGCAAAAAGATGGCTGAAAAATACATCATTTTGCATGTTGAAAGCTGGAAACCATCACAACTGAAATATAAAATGGGACATGAAATATTAAGTGGCATATTAGGTTTATTGCATATATGACCATGAGAGTGCATTTTATTTTGTCTTATGGAGCTCTAAAAAAATCCATGTAATGGATTAAAGGTATTAAAACTCCCATATTCTGCCTGGCTCTAGGCCAGGGAACAAGGCACGATAAATAATCCCCATAGACAGAATATGTAGGAAGGAATTTTAAAATGTATTTATGATAGACATATTGACCTCCCTAACTAATAAAAATGTGTCCATGAGGTTAGTTTTGAAGGAAATGTGCAGACCTTACACATTTATAGTGTATATAAATACTATATGCACTATAGTGTTAGCATCCTTAAAATACTTCTCACATCTCTGTGACATATGGCTGTCATAGTCTATCTTTACCCTGGAAGCAAAGAAAAGCATGGATTTTATAGGAACATGTCCAGTTCCTATAAGAAGGGATAGCTTTAATTTCCTTTATCTTAAAGCAGGGGTCAGGAAACTAAGCCAAATCTGGCTTGTAGTATGTTTTTATAAATAATGTTTTATTGGAACATGCCACGCCTGTTCATTTATGTCTTGTCTAGCGCTGCTTTCTTCCTCCAGTGGCAGAGTTGAATCGCTGTGACAGAGACCATATGGCCCACAAGACTGGAAATATTTACTACCTGGCCCTTATCAGAAAAAGTTTGCTGACCTTGTCCTAAGACATGAACAAATTAATAAGATGCCTCAGAATAGAAATGAGCACTTTAATTTCTCATTGATAATGACCCTGTATGTGGATTCTGGAAGCCTGTTTTAGATCAAGCCATTTCCTGTGTGACCTTCACCAAGTCGTGTAGCTTCTCTGTATAGCTTCACAGTTTCCTCCTGTGAATAATGGAGATTAAAAAGCTGATAATGATAGGACGCCTGGGTGGCTCAGTAGGTTAAGCAGCTGCCTTCAGCTCAGGTCATGATCCGGGGTCCTGGGATCGAGTCCCACATGGGGCTCCTTGCTCAGCAGGGAGCCTGCTTCTCCCTCTGCCTGCCACTCCCCCTGGTTGTTCTCTCTCTCTCTGACAAATATATCAGATCTTTAAAAATAAAATAAAAATTTAAAAAACTGATAATGATAATAATCCCTGCTCTTCTTCACAGTCTCATCGTAAGTGAGCAAATGGGATGATATGAGAGCAAACACAGGTTGAGTCTTCTTCCGCCAGGTCATATGTGCTGTTGGTAGATCCCATTGAACTGGCCACAATGTCTCATTTATATGATATCGCATATGAGAATTTCTGTGCAGATTTTATTCTTTCCCTCACTTAGGTTTTCAACTACCATGAATTGAGCCCCTCCTGTGTACCAGGCATTCTTTTAAGCACTGAGTAGTGCCTCAGGAGGTGTTCAAAGAAACTGTTTCTGAGGGTGCTGCGCACATGGAATGAGGACGGGCCAGGAAAGCCCATGAAGAGAGGACTGTAGTAGCACTTTGGCTTAATGCCTAACTGGCTGGGAAGGAAGGGACTGTTGAGAGAGATCATAAGGAGGCAAAGCTGACACATACTGCTTTACTTGTGTTGGCTTGTAAAGAATCTCTTCTGTAAGCATGGCTGCTATTTGGGGAAGGAAAATGGGAGTGAGGGTCAGCAAATCAAGACAGGAGTCTAAAGTGTAGGAGAAAGATGGGAAGGATGGGGCGCCTGGCTGGGTCAGTCAGTGGAGCATGCGATTCTTCATCTTGGGGTCGTGAGTTCAAGCCCCATGTTGGGTGTAGAGATGACTTAAAAATAAAATCTTTAAAAAAAAAAAAAGGTTGCGAGGTGAATGACATTGAGATTCAGCAGCACAAGTGTGATCCTCGATACCTTAATGATGGTAACTCTGCTTGTGTGACACCGCTATATGCCAGGCATTGTGCTCCTGCTTGTCATTGTGTCACTTTACAGTGATTTATCATTTAATGCTCACAACGACCGGATGAGGGATACACTCTCATGCTATACAAGGAAACATTGAAGCTCAGAGAAGTTAAGTAACTTGCTCACAATCACACAGTAAGTAGCAGAATTAGGATTTGAACCCAGACCTGCGGGCTTCAGAATTCACACTTCCATCCACATGCCTCGACTTACCTGTAAAGATGGGAAGGAAGGAAGGAAGAAATATCCAAAAAAGACCCGAACTTGGGGACTGCTCCTAGTTGGAAGATTGGTGACCGTTTCTCTGAGTTATTTTTTCAGGTTTTCTTTAACAATGTCTTTTTTAAGAACTACAATTAAAACACTTTGAAACTGTCATTCTTCTCAAGAAATATTGAAAAATCGCTGTTATGAAAGAAAAACACAACTGTGATAGCATTTCCATAAACTTCATTCCATATGGAAACTTCGGAATCTTGTCAGTGTTCCAACGTGCGTTGTGTTGACCTGATATGTTATGCTCTCGTCTCCAGCACTAACAAAGTCTCCTTCTTAGTCAACTAGAAGGTGCAGGGAGGATGTTCACTATTGTCCTACTTCTAGTCCCTCTCCCACCCACCCTGGTCCCCCTGGGTCCTCCCCTCATTTGGAGCTTTCCAAATCTATAGACAGTGACCCAGGAGCCATGGCACAGCTTTCAAATTCTGGATGTTGCTTTCATTCTTGCCAATTAAGATTTGGTTAAAGGAGTATATATGGTGCACTGGCAAGAGAGGGAAAACCAGCTTAGGGGTGGGGCTTCCAGAGCTGCCCCCCCACCCTGTCTACCACCCCAACCCCAAAACCTGGCAGTTGTGCAGGCCACATTTGGCCCGAGTTACTGCCCTGACAGTGTGTAGTCACACGCCCTTGGAGCACCGCCAAAGGTCTCTGGAACTTCGTGCTTTTAGCTGCTGCCATTCTGCCTGCTGGGGATTGGTTTCTCGGCAGGGCAGGGAAGATGTGGGAGGGGCTTGTGGGTGTGTGTGGGTGTGTACTCGCCTTCTAATTCCTGTGTTTGCTTCTGGGGGACTTTCCTACTTTATTGCTCTGACTGGAAAGAAAAGAGGGCATTATTTCTGTATGCTTAGTTTCTTTTTTACTTTTCCAGTTTTACTTTTGGTCCTTATGCTGGGATAACTGTGTGTGTGTGTGTGTGTGTGTGTGTGTGTGTGTGTGTGTGTGTCTGTCTGTCTGTGTGTCTGTCTGTCTTAGGTGTAGCCTATATATTCTCAAACTTGCTGGCAGGGACTATGCCATCCTCTTGCCCAAGAAGTTCCACGTGGTGCTAACGATGTCCTTGTCTTTTGCCAAGGACTTCTTCTGTCTTCTCATGAACCTCAGACCGTTTGGATTCCCATCCCTGCCCATCTCATCTGTGTGGCCTTGACCAGTTATATAACCACTGTGCCCCCAGTCTCTTGCCTGTAAGAACAAAATACGAAGACTGCCTATCTCCTGGAGTCATTATGGGGATCAAATGGATTAATCTATGGAACATGCTTAGAACAGAATGGGGTGCTAGCTAGCCCACAGTACATGTTCCACAAAGATTAGCTTTGATATATTGTTGTACTGTTATTATTGGACTAGACTCTAGAGATTGTTTCTGTCATCTTCTCAGGTAACAATATTAATCATGTTAAGATAGGACTTACCCACCTTTCCTCAAATACGCTAATCATGAAGTGGTAGCTATTATTTTTATGTATTTTTAGGGAGTTCACGAAGTGTCAACCCTACCACGTAGTAAGTGTGCTTCCATCTCCACTTTTCAGACTGGGGAAGTGGAGGCTCTGGAAGCTAAAGTGACTGCTGGTATGTGGCAGAGTTAGGAACCTAGTTTCTGCCTTCGGTCTGCTAGGATGCCAGGCCCACCTCTCTGGCGCTGCAGGAAATCATCTTATTTGCTGTCCCACTGCTTTGTCCTAAAGTCTCCACACAAGTAGCATCCTTACCGTGGATCAGCGTTTTCAACCTCAGCACTGTTTATAATTTGGGCCAGATAATTCATTTGGGGTGAAGGGGGGAGCAGGGCTTCCTTGTGCATTGTGTTATGTTTTGAAGCATCCCTGCCCTCTGCCCACTAAATGCCAGTAGCAGCCCCCAATTATGACAGCCACAATGTCTCCAGACAATGCAGAATGTCCCTTGGGGGAGCAAAATCAATACTGGTTAAGAACGCTCCCCTAGATTAAGGAAGATAAAAGGGAAATGTTGGGGGAGAGTGTGGAGGTAAGGGTTGGCTATCACTTATTAAGCACTTACTATGTGCCAGGGAAGTTGCAAATATTGTCTCCATTTCACCAACAGGAATTTTTTTTAGGATTAGCTGTATTTTCCTGAAAGAGACACTGGGGCTGAAAGAAGTAAAGAAAACTGTATGGCCATTAAATTAGTAAGTGGCGGAAGAGGGATCCAAATCCAGGTTCATCTGGCAGGAAAGCCCACACCCTTCCCATCACTTCCTACATATGGTTTTCTGCAGGCTTATGGTGTTTTAGTTCTTTTTAGGAACCAAGAAAACCCACACAGTGAGGATTAAATGGACTCAAAGTTATTTTGACACCACTCATGAGTGTATACCTATAAAAACCAAACAAAACCAAAAAACCTCTTTGCAGCCAACTTATAACCAAGCAAGCAGAGCATCATTTTGTTGAGAAAGGTCGTTTGGGCTCAATTTTGGTGTCACCACACTTGAGCTTTCTCAGCTCCTGGAATATAGCAAAGATCCCCATGTGACAAAGCCTAATTTCATTGTCCTCTTCCTTAAATATAGTATTCCAGCAGGTATCCCCTCATTACTTTTCTGTTAGGCTGGTATCACCGTGGTTTTTAGTAGATATTAGCAGTACATAAGCAAATACTTTTGTATCTGAGATGATATATATTTTAGTGCTCCAGTTTTAATCAACTTTATGTGCAGGAAATTTGAACAGATAATAGAATGTCATTTATTAGTGCAATAATTGCTTTTTTAGAAATTATGGGAAGCCTGATTAGAAGTGGAATATCGAACTGAATCATGTGGTGTTGAGATAAACTCTTCAGGGGGACCTTAATAGTGCGATGCAATTAGCTTCATCTATACGTGACTCCCGAGACCGGTTCCAGCATTTGCTCAGTTAATGCAGCTCCATTTCTGATGCCTCTCAGTTCAGATCATTAATAAGTAGTTAGATGTGTCGGCCTGTTAAGTGATTTTAAGGGAGAATTTATTTGAACCCTGTCAGAAGCTATCCTAGTATGTCCTAGAAAATAGTGATATAAAGCATCGTCTGTTAAAAACGTCACCCAAAACAACCTATGAGATAATTTTCGACTATGTTCCTTGAAGCAAGAGAGCGTATTATTAAAATGAAATGTAGGTGTTGAACGTGTCATGGTCCCTTATGAAAATATGACAGCACTTCCCATGGTAGAAGTCAGTCCCAGGAATAATTTCTCCTGCTGGCCGTGAGCCCAGGCAGGTGTAGCAGTAATACAGAGTGATTAGTGGATGCCAAGCTTCTCTCTCTCTCTCTTTTTAAAGCCCGAACTATCTTGTTGAATTTAACCATGTCTGGAATCAGTGTTTGGAAAATTATAACCATGAATGAAAAGAAAGGGAGGTACAAAATCCTGCTTTTCTCAAATCGAAGTAAATACGCCTGACCAGATTGGACCCAGTGACCTTTCTAGCAAAGAAAATAAATGAAAGAGTTGGAAAAAGAGAAGGCAAAAAGCTGTGGGTTTTCATAAAATAACAGCGATGTCTATGAAGCCATTTCAGTCTCTTTTGTAAAGGCTGAGAGTGGTGGTGTGTTTTTAAATTCCTAATTCTAAGGCCCCCGGCTTCCTGGTCCTGCCCCTCCCCCTGGTTTGGGGGGAGGAGTTAAACGAGTTAATACATATTAAGCAAGGAGCAGAGCCCCTGGCTCCTAGTAAGTGCTCAGTAACCAGCGGGTACTAGTAGTTCAGGCTCTTCCCCTGCAACTTTGAACCCGCTGCCAGCTACAATCCACTGCCAGAATTCCGTGGGAGAGAACGAAGGCTTCTGGTTTATGGTGAGCATAAACACACACACAGCCTGAAGTTCTCAATGTATTAAGTACTTTACAAGGTGGAGAATTTAGTAAGGACCTGTGCAAAGGGGAAGCCGACAGAGTTCCCATGCCAACTTGACTCAGCAAAATGTTTGGGATTTTCAGGAGTTTAGGGCAGTAAAAGGACATTTTTATGTCATGGTGTCTCAAACGTTGCTAACGTGCGTAGGAATTCTCCGGGGTTTTGTTTGAAGACGCCTGTCTTGATTTCGGCAGGCCTCTCTCGCGGGGGGGGGGGGGCTGAGCGCCGGACTTTTAACCAGTTCCCAGGTGATGCTGATGCTGCTGGTCCCGGGACCAAACCTTGAAAAGCAAAGCTTTCTTTAAGGACTGCAAAATCAAAGTCTTCCCCCGGCCTCTGCTTTTGTCCCCTGCCTGTGTTCAGCACCTGTTGCATGTGTGGTCAGAATAGCAGGGATTCCCATAACCCAGCTCAAGCCCTCGGCCAGGATCCTGGGTGACCCGGGCAAACACACACTCCTTCAGGGTCACGGGCAGGTTACTGAGTCAAGACTGCCAGAGCCCCGCGTTGATGTTTTCCTTCTCCCCCCCCCACCCCCCTTCTTTGCCTGCCTCAAACCCCGGACTAATCTTGGAGCTGCTTAGTAATAACAAAGCCAGCAGCAGAGTGAGGCGAGACAATTTCAAAGCAAAGGTTTTCTTGTTTGGCAATTACCTAACTTCACAATGCGATTTACAGATTTGCAAATTCCATGTGTGGGGAAACAAACCGCTTCTCCTGAAAGATGATTAAAAGCTGACCTTCCCTCCCCCCACCCCGCCATGAGGCGACAGGAAAATTAAATAAGCGACAGTTTGGAGGGTTTTTTTTTTTCTTTTCTCCCCCATTCTAAAGTCTTGAGGCACGTAAATTTTATTTTAATAAAACGTCTACACCCGCGCTCGCACGCGCATGCGGACACGCAGGCAGCGGAGAATCTGGTTCTAATTACTTGTACTTTAGTTGAACTTTGGCGTTTCCTTTGACTTTCTCCCTAATGTATGTGAGCTGTGGGCCTTGCAATCCTGCAGTGAGTCCACAGAAAAAGGGGGAAAAAATCCAGACCGGCTCTCTTTGGTGCCAACAAAAATGAAGCCCCACTGAATGTTTTGACCAAATGCAACACTTTGCTATTCTCCCTTAATTAGCTGAAATTACTCCCTCCCACCGGGTCCTGGAGCTCTGGGCTCAAAATTCCCCCCGGGCCATGCAGGAAATGCCTTTTGCTTTACAACTCCTTTTTCTTTTAAGGCTCAGCTGCCCAGAGAGTGCATTAAAATACTGTCTTAATCATGGAAGGTTCTAGTAAAAAGACAGGGCTTTCATAACATTTGATGCCTGCCTGCCGCTAATCAGGCCCAACATAAAATCCCGAAATCTGTCAACATGGTTTAGGCAGCACTAAATTAGTTCTCGCAAAGAAAAAAAAATAGTATACTGTGCTCTCTCTTAAAAATGTTATCTGCTACTTAATCTAACCTTTAGAAAAATGCCAAGCATGTTAGGAATCGTGAAGGGAGCTATTGTTGGAGACTTTCTGTGTGTTTAAATGACACTCAGGTGTGTTGTAACAACAAGGACATTTATCCTGTGTTTTCTCAGGTGAGTTGAGTTCGCAAGTGCCAAGTCCTTTTAAATAGGCAACAGCGTTAATTCTTTCTTTCTTTTTCTTTTTTTTTTTTTTTTGTTTTCTTTTTTTTTGCGGGATGAATTAACCCCCGGAGTTGTGACAGTGTTCAAGAAAGCTGTGTCACTTGGGAGCGCTGGTCTTCTGCTCTCACACCAGCTTGGTCGGTGGAGATTCCCTTTAGTTTGTTTTTGTTTTGTCTGCAGACCTCTGGATCTGAAACCCGGCAGAGTAGGGCTTCTCAAAGTGCCATCTGCAGACCTCTGCTGGTTCCTCAGCTGTCTTGTTTTCAGTCCGTGATGAGAGGAGAGCAGACACGCGTGTTCACAAACTTTTACAGCAATTGGACAGAGTCATTTTATGTCGAAGACAGCTTTCTTTTTCCTTTAAGTGGTCACTTGCGTCTTAGACATCTTGTTCAATTTCATTCCTTTTTTTTCTAAAAATTAATGTTGTGTGTATGTCCCCCTCCCCCCCGCCCCACCACCCAGGGATTTGTTTTCATTGAATTTTATCACCTATGAAGGACCAGGGCGGGGGAGGTAGAAATGGTCTTTTACCATAGAAAGTTTGAAAATCGCTGATTTAAAGCAAATGCCTCCCCCCGACCCCCACCCGCCCAGGAATTCTGTTGCTGGTGGCTGATCTGAACCATACTTTGAGGAACATTAACTGAAAGGCAAACAAAACCTGTAAGGAATTTTTCTAGAAGGAAGGTGATTCTAGCTGTGCTCCCTAGTGACAGCCTCCTCCATGTTGCAGGGATAGAAACATTTCAAATACGGGCTGGAAGCTTCTGTCAGCACAGGTTTGGTTCGGCTTACTGTCTCCTTTCGAATGTGTGCAGCCCAGAGAAGCCCCCTCAGCACCCTCGGTGCTGACTTGGCTCTGGGCAGGGACCCATGGAGCCAAGCATCCATCTAGCCCCCAGTAGCAGAAGTTCCTCTGTCTTGGCCATTCCCTGACAAAGCAAGGCAGCCCATCTGGTTAGCAGTTTGGATGCCACATTGGGAGGCTGCTGCTTACTGGGGGATGCAGTCACCAGATAGAACTGAATAAGTCAATAAGTAAGCAAGGAAATAAATAAAAGTGGGAGGCAAAAAGCAGATCCAAATTATTCCTCAAAGACTGCTTCCCCAAACTGAAATCACATCAGGATGGTTGGAGTGCAGTTGTTTTATTGAATGACACAAGCCTCTTTTCCCCCTGGGAAGTCTAAAAACTGCTTTTTTGGCCTGCCTGAGATCGCTGAATGAGCTAATACAGGACACATTGTCTGCTGAGCCTGCAGAGTTTTTGAGCAAAAATTTTATCATTCCATAGACTGATTGTGCTTGCCTGGAATAAGGAACAAAATGTTTGAGACCTCTCAAGGGCATTTGATGAATCTAACTCTAATTTAAAGGGACTAATAGATTATTGATTTAAGCAGGATGACAGTGAAGAGATCAATGGCCAAGCACTGTGCAGCTCTCTTAAATACCAACAATGGCTAGTGGGAGGGGAGCCCTAGGCTGCCCCCCTCCCTTGTTTCCCACTGTCTTTATTGGTGGTGGTGGTAGGGGGAGGATAGAAGGGGAAGAGGAGCGCTAATAAGCTTTGCCAAAGTATATTTTTACTGAAAAGTCCAGAGGTTGCGTTAAAGTACAAATCTGCTTTTATATTGATGCCATATCCTGGTTGTAATTCTAGAACTTGCCTTGACGTGTTTGCTTAAGGCTAGCTTTGGCATTCAACCATACCATGGAGATTTGCTTTTCTGTTATGCTTCGCCTTGTTCTCTGTGGTATAGACTACACAAAGGAAATAGAGGACCATAGATTATCAGTTTGGAGGGGGTTATTTGAGTATATATTAGCACCAATATTGAATTCTTTACCACCAGTGGGACAGTTTTTCTGAAGGTGATTATTTCTTGTCATATATAAGTCTTTTTCTATTTATGTTTGTATGGGATTCATTTATGGCATTTGTAGGATTCAAGTTACAAACGTCCATAGAAAGAATTCATTCATCCTTCAAAACACAGCCTGGTCACCTCCTCTGGGAAGTCTCCTTTGATTTCTCTGGGCTCAAAAAGGCTTTTAGCTCTCTCTGTCATTGTATTATAGTGGTCCCCAAACTGCTACAATTTGCACTCACTCGCCTGGGATTTTTTTTTAAACACCCATGGCTCCCACTCCCAGATATTCTGGCGTAATAGCTTTGGGATACAGCTTGGGTATTAGAATGTTTAAAAGCTCCCTACATAGGTCTAATGTACAACTGGCTTAGAGAACCACTGTATTATATTCTCATTTTTGGTTTATTTTCCATCAGACGAAACCATCAAGGCTAAGGCATTATACTAACATGCACCATCCACAGCATATAACACAATGCCTGGCGTGCTGTGGTCTAGTCATTCAGCAAAATAAATGAGTGAACACACGAACATCCACTGCACAAATATGGGAAGGTTCATAGCATTACTGGTGAAATCACCACAGCTTTAAATAAAAGTCTAGAGCCGTCACTATTGATTGCTTACAGCAGAACATTTCCATTCATGGCACCTGTTCAGGAAAAGCATTCTGGATTCATCCATTTGTTGTAAGTGACTCTTATCCATAGAAAAAGGCTTTTACCAAACTTCGTAAAATGTTTTGGGGTTTGTGAGTTCTCCTGCCTTTTCAAAAGTGTGCTTTGCCCTGAGTTTCTTGGGTATTAAATTGACCAAGTTCTGTTTCCTCTCTTCGGGAGGGTGAAATGCTGGATTCCCTTTAGGACATGTATTTGAAGTGACATATTTATGGAAATTACCACCCACTTTTGAAATTCAGGGCATAACTCTGACAGCTGAATCCAGCCCTAACAGAATTCTATTTACAACTTTCCTAGACAAGCCAGATTAGCTGTTGTACACGAGCGAGTAGAACATTAAAACACACACACCCCACATTGCTTTTGTGGCGAACACAATGCAGGATTGATCGTGGTGGTGATGACATAACTCTGTCAGAGTTGTTGACACACTTGGGCGGAAGTAGAGCCATACAAATAAAACCAATCCAAGACTTTGGGGAGGCATTTAGGGAAGGACTCTCTTGTATTGATATACTGGGAGTGACCTAGCCTTTCTAGAAGTCAGTTTATCAACGTGAATTAAAAACTAACAAAACATTTCTAAATAACCATACCTTTTGAGCTGGTAATTCCACTTCTGAGAATTTATCTTAAATAGGCATGTACTGAGATTAGCTAAAAAGAGGTTCATCATAAGGGAATGTTTTGCAGGAAGAATGTTTATGGACAAGGAAATAAACTCATGACATAGTAAGTTAAACAAAGAGTCCCAAACAAAATCTACAGAAGTCCGGTAAACAAACAAACAAACCAAAATCATTTATATGCCTAGAAAAGTGGTCTGGAAGGATATATGCTAAGGTTATAACCATGCGTTTTCTCTAAGTAGAAGGCTTGGGGGTGGTTCTCTGCATGTTTGTTCTTCTTAGATTTTAGCAGAGAGATAAATTATTCTGTGCTTTTAACAAGTACTGTTTTCTTGTTGATGTCATTATTACTCATGTGCTTTCAGTGAAGCTGATTAGCTTAGTGTGGGGACTGCTTTTGCATTTAAAGCTTGATAGCCGATCTGATAAGCTTCAGTGACGTCTCGGATGCCAACCTTTATGTAGAATACTTATGACAATGGTACCAAGCTGCCCAGAGTAAGGGCTGTCTTCGTCCCAGACATCTTGCTTCTAACCAGTAAAGACTGTAATAGATTTATCTGCTAGCCCTGCATTACTCTAATGAATTCATTCCAAGATACTTCTGAATTATGAAAATACTATAATTATAGTTGATTCTACTCCAAAGGGATAATTAATTTTTTAAGGAAGCAAATGAGTATATGAAAGCTATTTGATTTGTAATTGTGTTACCTTAATGCCTTAGAGAGGCAGTTAGTACTTGGAATGAAGAAGCAAAAGGAGCAGGGAAAAGTTCATATATTAATTCACAAATATTTATTGATATCCTACCTACTATGTGCCAGGACCTCTTCTTGGCCTGGAGCATAGTTGTAAATGATGCAGATAAGTTCCTTGGCCTCGTGAAACCCAGAGTTGGAAGGTAACAGGTAGAATATAAAATTGTACATAAACAAAGTTCTGAACTTTGATACCGGTTAGGGTTTTACAGAAAATAAAATAATGGGGTGTAGTGATCAGGAGGGGGAAGGGGCATTTTACTTAGAAAAGCCATCTCTGAGGAGATGACATTTACTTTAAGATCTAAGAGGTGAAGAGATGTCACCAGACATGTGGAGGTCTGAGAATTTCCAGGTATGGTTACCCAGTTAGTGCAGTAGCCTTATGTTGGTACAAGAGCTTGACCTATTCAGGAGATGGAATAGAAACTAAGTGTTTAGAGGTTGATAAATGAGAATGATGAACTCAGTGATGTTGATGTTGCTAAGGGGCCATATCATAAAGAGCCTCGTTGAACACAGTGCAGTAATGAGGTTGACTTTGATCTAATTGGCGACTAGTGGAGGGTCTTAGACAAGTAAGGGAGAGGGAATGCTTTTACCTTTTGAAAGGTTATATGACTATGTATTTGAAGAAGGGACCCTAGGGTAGGAGCAGAGGCACAAGGAGACCATTGAAGAGGCTGTGGCAGTAGCTCAGGTGAGAGATGATGGTGGCCCGCTGGCCTGGCATGGTAGCAGGATGATAAGATGAGGATGGATTCACAGCATGTGTGTGGAGGAGAGTTGCCCTGACTTCCTGAAGGTTTGGCTGTAGGACAATAAAGTCAGTAGAATATCTAGTCTGGAAGATTGTGAGTAGTGGAACAACTGGAAATCTTACACTCTGGGGAATATACTGTATACTGTAAAGAAATTTGGAGGTTGGAAGATTCTGGAACATTATTGGACGACTTTGGAGGGTCACTCAGTCCCTTCCCCATTTCCATCATACTTTGTGTGCATTTTTGCCTATGATAGGAAAAGGGCCAGGTCTTGCTTTGACTTGGAACATAAATCTGGAAAGAAGGGATGGGAGAATAAATTCTGTAAGTTCCTATTTTATGGAATTTGGGTGGTTAAAAAGTGAGGAATCCTGTCTATTTAAATCTAGGATAAAGAGCAGCGTGACTCTGCCGTCATCAGTATAACCCATTGCTTCTCAAACATTAATTGTATATTTGGCAATCTGATAGTTTTGTTCAGACTCAGATTCTGATTCCCTCGGCTTGAGCTGGGGCCTGATGCTCTGTTTTCTGATAAGCTCTGAGGTGACACCAAGGCCACTGGTCCAAGGAGCAGTCTTGGAGTAGCCGAGGTCTTACTGATGTTGTTACTAATGACCATCCATCATGGCTGCATGGCCCTCCCCAGATGCTTGTCCAGTGGCTGCTGTGGGCATTTTCTCCATTCGTCTTGGGAAATTTACTTTTGGCTAAGTGAGCAACAGGGTCAAACAAGTCATTTCAGAGACTCTACACGAATCAGAAGCTAAGGGAAACAGAAGAACAGAAAGAGCTTGAGGGTTGCAGCGTGAAGATCTGACTTTGTGTCTTGGCTCTACGGACTGGCCTGTTGATCTTGGACGAGTCGTGGCCCTCCCCCAAGTTTCTGTTTCTCTCGAGGGCAGCATGGAGAGAAAATCATGTCCCTCACAGTGCTGGGATGCACCACGAAGAAGAGGGGCAAATACGCTTGCCCTGTGAACGGTAGAGCACCACGTTCCTGTCCACGTCCCCACAGCTGGGCCGACAACGACACGTGTTTTCGTGGGCCTGTCCTTGCTGGTGTTCTTGCTGAACTTGGGGCAGGGGCCTATGATTTTGCTGGTGAAAAAGAAATGAAATGACCCATTTTTTTCCTTTTTTCTCCCCCTCCCCTCTATCTCCACCACAGCGATTGAAACACAGAGCACCAGCTCTGAGGAACTGGTCCCAAGCCCTCCGTCTCCACTTCCTCCCCCTCGTGTGTACAAACCCTGCTTCGTCTGCCAGGACAAATCATCGGGGTACCACTATGGGGTCAGCGCCTGCGAGGGCTGTAAGGTGAGTACCCGCACCTCTGGGCCCAGCGTGCGCTCCTTTGCCACGGGCTCCGTTGAGTGGAGGGAACCTGCTCGGCTCTAGAAGTGGGCCGCTTTGCCATCTTGTAATCCCACCTCCAGTGTGGGGGGCTCGGCTGTATTTGATGGTTGCATTTCTTCCTTCTATCTCATTAGTGAAAAATTCAGAAACTTCTGCAAATGGCCGATGGGGGCCAAATGTTTCTAGGGCCCTTAAAATAACAGAACAGTTCTTTTCAGGTAATGAGAGCTTTTTGAAGGAGTCCTGAAAAGCATCATCCTGTTTCTCTTTAGAACATGCCGTCTGCTGTCTTTGTAGTTTTATTTTATTTTTAAATATGACTGACAGTCCACTAAATCAACTTGCTGAGAATCCAAGGTTGAAATTGGGATTTATCTTCTGGCTGTTTCCTCAGCCCTGTGGCCTTTGAATTACAGTTTGATTTTCAGCCTGTAGGGACTTGCTACCGTGTGCGTGTGTCATAAATTCAGGAAAGCTGGATTTAAAATTCCATCCTACGGAGTGGTGGAGGCTGAACATGTGTCAGAGAGGATATGGCTGCTTTGAATCAAGCTAGACAATTGCTATCGAGTCCAACAGTCTTAATTGAATGAAAGAGCTGCTTATTTATTTACTTATTTTTTTGAGAGAGAGAGAAAAGAAACGAAGAATGACTTCATAGATAAATCCAGCTCATCCACAGTTTTTCAAAGGAACTATGGCTGTCTTGAGCTAGCCCTTTCCCAGATACACATCTTTTTTAGGGTCCCTCCTGCAGCTGGTCAGATCTGTTCTCTATATAGTTCCATTGGATGATTCATTGCAATTATAAGCATGCTGGAATATTACAGGTGCTCCCATCAGGTGCCCTGTGGCATTTTGTATTTGGCTTGTCAGAGTTAGCATTTATTGTCAGCATATGGACTGGTTAGGTACTACGGTATAACAAACCCTCCTAAAGCTGGATGGCCCCAAACAACCACCTTGCATTTAGCTTACAGTGCTGTGGGGCGGCACTTTAGGCCAGGTTCCTCTGGGTGGTTCACCTGCCCTCAGCTATGCTCCGCTGTGTATCGCGGGTCAGCTGCAGGTTCCCTAGGTGGCTGTGCTTCTGGGGGTTACCGAAGGCTCCCGTTGACTGGGGTCTCTCGGCTTTCCCCCACGTGGTCTCTCGTGCCTGTTGGGCTGGTACTGGCTTATTTGCACAGGCAGCGTTCTAGAAGAAAGAACAGAGGCACATGAGGTCTCCTGAGGTCCAGGCTCACACGTGGCACTGTGTCTCTGCTGACGTGTTCTGTTGGCCAAAGTAATTCATAAGCCAGTGAGACTTGAGAGGAGGAAGCAGAAACTTAACTTTCTAATGCAAGGAACTGCGAAGTCATAAGAGGCAGGAATACAGGGTTAAGGACAAACGGGGTCACTTCTGCATGGAGTCTACCACACTGAATGCCTTATGGTCCATGACCCGGAGCAGATAGGGTCCTAGCTGGAGTGCACAGCGCCTCCCTTGACTCTGGTGTGTCGTGGGTGCTTAAAGATAGAGGTTGAACAAACACAGAAATGTCACTCTGCCCCTGAAAGAAATTATGAGTTCTCTCCTCTTTTCAAGCCACTTGAATAAACATGGATTTTTTTTACTGAGCGAGGCTAGTTTAGGGAACATCTCTCTGCCTCTGGGATTGTGTTGGTTGTTTTAAAGGAGTGTCCTTTCCTCCAGTAGCTTCAGATAAGGTGGTCAGAAAAGTTCACACAGCTGCCAGTTGGCAGCTGGATGAAAAGCAAAACATCTGTGCGTCTAATTATTACTTTTATTATTGATTGCTAGCTGAACCTACTTAACTTTATCCCGAAATCTGGGACAGCCGCAGCCAAACATAAGTTGACTTTGTCCACTTGTTGTGCAATATATTAAAAAACCCTTTTCTAGTGATCATTTGAAAGTGAAATGAAAAGACACTCCTTTATTTCAAAAAATGTTAAGTCATGTCCTGTCCAGAAATGGGAATGCGGTTATGTTCTAACTCAGCTTACCTGCTCCCATTCTGTCCTGGGAAAAGAAATTACCAGCATCTCTCTTCCCTGCCAGATTCCAGGCCCTACCATATTCAACTGTTTCACAATCTCTACAGTACACACTGTTTTAATCAGCTCTTAGTCAGCTAATTTCTTTGACCTCTTGTTTTAATTTTGGACTCTGACTCTTTTTAGGAAAAACCCCAACAACAACAAAACCCATACCAGATCAGGCAACTTGGATAAACTTGGTGAAGCCGTTCAGAGTCATGTTATGGCAGAGCTGTTTAACAGAGTAAAAGCCCAATAAGGCTGGTCAGCCAGTTGTCTGGTTGGAGGGTTTTTGTATCGTGGGTGGATCTCTGAAAACATGGATTGCCTTTCCCCTAAGTTGTTGAGAAAGACTGGTCTGCATTTTGGCTTACTGGAAAAACATAGTGGTAGAATTCATAGAACTGACTACCATAAGGGCAAAGTATAATAATGTAACAGCCGAAGGAGAGAAACATCATTAAAACAAATTAAATATCACTGTTATCATTTTTAAAAATTACTGAAACACTGCAACATTTATTGTGTGAAAAATAGAAAATTAAAACCACCGTAGTTCTATCCTGGGAGAAAAACCTCTGCGAAAGCTATTTTTCTATGGTTCATATATATATATATATATATGCGTTGTTATTTTTGGTTTTTAGAAAAATAGAAATTTATGTTAGATGCTGGTTTTAATCTGCTTTTTAAATTTAATAATTTTGATTTCATGATCAAAATTTAAGCACATATTTTGATTTCATGATCAAAATTTAAGCACTGCATAGTATTTGTGGTTATAACATTAATGTGGTAGTTTATGGTTATTTCATAATTTAAAAAATTCCCTGTTGTTCATTTAAGGTGTTTGCAGTTTTTCTCTATTACAAATAATGCTTTAATGTATACCCTTGAGGTATATGTGTGATCATTTTTTCTTTTTTTTAGGATAAATTAGTAGAATTGGAATTTCTAGGTCATTGGCTTTGAACTTTGAACATTTTTAAGGCTTTTGATAAAAATTGCCAAGATACCCTCTAAAAGAGATATTTCAATTTATGTTCTGTTAGTCTGTTAAGTTAATTGTATTTGGGGTGTCTGGGTGGCTCAGTTAGGCATCTGCCTTCAGCTAGGGTCATGATCCTAGGGTCCTGGGATCGAGTTCCGCATCCGGTTCTCTGCTCTGCGGGGAGCCTGCTTTTCCCTCTCCCTCTGTCTGCTGCTCCACCTGCTTGTGCTCTCTCTCCCTCTCTCTCTGTCAGATAAATCAATAAAATCTTTAAAAAAAAAAAAAAGTTAATCATATTAGAGACTATCTATTAGGAATCTCTCCATGTAATAATAAGGTAATGAATCAAGAAACAACTTCTCTTTTGGAATTCTGCCTCTATTTACTTTGGTTGTTTACAATGGGACCGATGCATGTTATCATTTTGGGGTCCCAGCAGATACACCATGGGTCTCTGATTGACCTATAAGGGCTGGCCCATTTCTTGGTTAGAGAGCAAAGATCACTATAATGGGTTGGGAGCCTCTGCTCTAAAGTAGGACTCCCAAACAAAACCCAGTTTATAAGAAGTGATGCCCAAGGTGGCTTCAGCCTATCCTGACCAGGATGACCTTGTTGACTATTGTCTGGGAAAGAGAACCTTCTGTTTTGGTTGGCATTCTCAGACCCAGAATTTAATGAATGGGTTATGGTCCACCTCTTGGAATGGCCAGTGGTTACTGTGTTGACACAGCATTACCATGGCAACATAACCACTAGATGCACCATTGGGATGTCCCGTTCAGGGGATTTCCAGCTGAGCCATGGCAGTTTTGTGTGGGGGACAAAGAGTACATAAAGTGAACACGTGTTGTGGTTAGCCAAGAAGGTTCAGCAGTATAGAGTGTTAAAGCTGATTTTCATGTGTCCTTAAGAAACCGTGTCATTGCTCATAGCTATAATTTATGCACAGTTTTGGCCTTTATCATATTTTATATTGATTATGGAGTTTAGAGTAAGGATACCAGGATTTGAATTCTAGTTAGGCTACTCGATAACTTTGTGACTTTGGGCAAACATCTTTAATTCTCCGTGTCTCTCTGTTCTCATCTGGAAAAATGGAGATAAGAAACTGTCTATCTCATCATATTGCTGTGAGTATAAAATGAGTTACTATGAAGCATATAGACAGTACCTGGATTCAGTTATGGTTTGTGTTATCATTAACTTAATGACTTTTGCACAGTGATGTAACATCAGTTATATTCTTGGTATTCTTTCTTATAATGCTCTTTTAACAATTCTCCATTTCTTTATACCAAGAATAAACACTGCCTCTTTCCTTCAAGATTCAGTTTAAGACCCAACCACTCCACTGAATCTACCCTGATTACTCCAGTACAGGGGTTGGCAAATGGTTTCTGTAAAGAGCCAGGTAGTAAATATTTTAGGCTTTGAAGGCCATCTGGTCTCTGTCACAACTACTCAACTCTGTCACTGTAGTATGAAAGGAGCCACAGACAGTATGTCAAACAATGGCCATGGGTGTGTTTCAGTAAAGCTTTTTTTTTTTTTTTAAAGATTTTATTATTTATTGAAGAGAGAGAATGGGGTGGAGAAGCAAAGGGAGAGAGAGAGAGAAAAGCAGACTCCCCACTGAGCAGGGACCCCCCCCCCCC
>CM052898.1:66711492-66826705 GCA_028534135.1 Potos flavus | reverse complement strand
CTGAGCTCTGCTAAAGTACATGGGGGTGTATTCTTTCTTACGATTTCTAAAACTCAAGAGCTGAAGGTCCAAAGCACTCACGCAGAAGATGCCAGGCCAGTTATTTCTGGCGGACTGTAGACTGGGAAATGCAGTACTTCTTCACCACTTGCTTCAGAAATAGTGTTGAACAAAAGTTGATGTCCACTTGCCCAGAGCTCCAAGGTGGGGGCTTCAAGGCTACTCTGTTTTCATTCCACCCCTTTATTCCCACTCAGCTCCCACTTTATCATCCACAGTCATAGAAATTAGCAGTTTCCTTATAGGTGAGCTGCTTCCAGAAGCACCTAGCATCTTACTTTGGAGAGGTTTGTGGGATGTGTTTTATAAGCTGCTGTCTTAGTAAGATTTTCTTGCTTAAAAAATAACCCAAATGCTTGTTGGCTTAAAACAGTAGACATGTATTGTCACAATTCTGTGCGGGTTTTCTTGTCTTGGCTGGCTTGTCTTGGGGCAGGTGGTTTAGGTGGCCTCACATGACTGGGTCCTTGGCAGGATGACTGGATCCTCTTCCCATGTTATCATTCCTCATCCACGAGCCTAGCCTGGACTTGTTCACAGGGTGGTGGATGGGTTTCCATCAGTAAGAGAGGAAAAGCTTCAAAGTGCAAACCTCTGGTTGCATCACATTTGTTCATGTCCTGTTGGTCAGACAGGTTACATGGTCAAGCCTCAGTCTGATAGAGAAATGGACTCCACCTTTGAAGGGGAAAAGTGGCAAAGTCACCTTGCAAAAGGGTGAGCCTATCAGAGCTGACATTTGACGATATACTGTCTTCTATTAACTTCTGATTTCATGTGTAAGTCTCTTCTGATAGCCTATATTCACCATCCCATCATCTTTTAGTGAATAATTATTGAACACCTACTAAGTTCCAGGGCCTACACAGACACTGGAGATGCAACAGTGAACACAAGGGAGATGTTCCTCCTGGAACTTACTGTCTCGTATAAATAATGGATAGATGATAAACAATTCAGAGTTGGAAGAAAAGGAACAGAATGGTCTATAAATAATAGTGGAGGGGCACCTGATTTATTTGGAAGTTGGGGAAGGTCTTATGACTAGAAGAAACCAGCTTTGTGTGAATAACAGGAGAGAGCATTTCAGGGCAGAAACTGAATACTTAGAATCCAGGGCTGTTTCTTCCTTTCTTCACTGTATCTGTTAGCTTCTCTGGGCCTCAACAAATTTGTAAAAGTAAAATTCACAAATCTGAACCCAGTTCTATACCAAATACAGTGGTAAAACAGGGTACTCAGTATTGTACTCAATTCTTGTTAGGGATGGCTAATGTGGTGTGGCTATAAGTTGAGAGGTGGGTAGGGGGAAGGAGAAAACTGCCCTTGTTGGATACCTTCTCTACACCAGGCATTGGGGCGTTTTATACTCTTATTTCATTTAATTCTCTCAAGAGCACTGTAGAGGGAAGGCTTGATGATACCCATTTTACAGATGAGGAAACTGAGTTTCAGAGATGTAAAGGAACGTGGCTAAGGTCACACAGCTAGTCTTTTCAAGGGCTAGGATTAAAGTCTTAGGCTGGCTGGAGAACATTCCACTGTTTGAGCTGCAATGAAACAGAAGGTGGGAAGCAGTGGTGTGTGATGTTCTGGAGTGGGGGTTTCATGGGGCAACAAATTAAAAACAGGTGGGAGTATATTTAAAAAGAAAAACAACCCTGTTGTCTTGATCATTTTATAAAAGAAATGGCATTTTTATAACAAAGTAAAAGAAAGAAGAGCTTACAAGGCAGTCTTTCCCAAGAAAGGATGGTTACAGGACCCACCCACGGGCACCCTCCCAAATGGTGCTTTGCCCTTGTTCTCTCTGCTTTGCCAATGGCGGGTGGAAACTTCCCATCCATACGCTAGCATTTGGGAGCCACTGTCCAGCCCCCATGGAGAGCCCCCGCGTGCCGCCATGATGGCGTGCCTTCCCCACAAGTGCACAGAGGAAATGCTTGCTTAAGGTCACGTTGGTAGCCTTCTATTTAAAGCAGCCTTTAAGAGTTTAAACTCCACTAGCCCCCTCAGTCCCTTAGGGCTAATTTTGTCCATTTTCTCAACTGCCTTTGTTTTCCCTGCCTCTGAAGAAGGGAGGCCCTCATCTCCCTGACAGTGTTCGGCTGCTGGGCTGTTTTTTTTTTTTCCTGGCAGACGGCAAGTAGTATGCCCTGTCACAAAAAGTTTTGCAATCAGGAAGATGGATTCCTGCACTTAATTTTAGAACTTCTATTAAATACTATAAATGTGCTTAATGATTTTATTTGACCATTTAAAGACCATTTAAAACAAGACCATTTAAAACAACTTATTTTTTCTGTTTTTTTTCTTTTTTTTCGGTTTTAATTGGCATGGATAAACATGAATGTGTTATGCTCTGCCTTGAGAACATTTCTGGCTTTGCCGCCCCAATGGTTGCTTCTGTTCAGAGTTTGGCTGCAGTATTGAGCTCCAAGAACGATATACCATGTGGAAGGCAATAACAAAAACTGGACAGTGTCTGCATTCTGTAATAGCTACAAGTGAATTGTGAAGCTTGCCATCAAGTTGATTATTACAGTTTTTGAACCACACAAAATGGGTCCCCTCGTAGACCCAAAGAGCTATTCTCCTTGTAAACATCGGCCAACAGTGGAGAACTGACTTATTCTCTCATTAATCAGACATCTATGAAACACCTTCCGAGACAGGCTTTAGGTGTAGAAAGGAAAGGTTTTATGTATTTGGTTCCCAAAGCTGTATCCCAGTATTTATAAAGTCCATAGATGGATGCCTGTTGGATAACAGGTTATGGCCTGAATGGATGAACGAAGAGTAAGGAGACCAATAGTTTGTGTACCGTGTGCTGTGATGCCTAGGGGTTTTGGTGAGCACAGAGACAGAGCCTCTCACCCCTCTGACATGTTCAGGGAAGACTTTAGACAAGAGAGGATCTTATAGATGTATAAACATTTTCCAGAGTGGGGAGGGGAGAGGAGGGCTTGAGGCAGAAGTTGAAGGCAAGGGAACTCAGAATAGCCTATGAAGAATTATGTGGAAAAATGGAAATTTATCCATCCTGTAGACCTTAGTTTTGTATAGCCCTATGCAAGCAGCT
Source organism: Potos flavus (assembly GCA_028534135.1). Classification (NCBI taxonomy): domain Eukaryota; kingdom Metazoa; phylum Chordata; class Mammalia; order Carnivora; family Procyonidae; genus Potos; species Potos flavus. The sequence goes on along the minus strand of CM052898.1, from coordinate 66,823,563 downwards.
GGGGATCAGCCAGCCTTCAAGAGAGGCTCTGGAAGACTCAATACGTATCATTTCCTCAAAAAAGACTTCTCCCGAACCCCCAGGTTAGAGTCCCCTCTTTTGCATTTTTTATTGTTCTCCTTTGTAGCACTGCAACTGTAATCAACTTATTATTTATGGAGGCATTGGTTTGATACCAGCTTCTTTTAGACTATAAACTCCAAGAGGGCTGGGGCTGGTCTCAGTGTCTAGCACAGCACTCTGCACATAGTAGGGCCTCAGTGCGTGAATGACTTTTCACCACAAATTAGACCTAATTATGGAGTAATTAATATAGTAATAAATGACATAATCAAGCAGGTATATAATTCTATGGTAATGCACATAGCATAATCTTATACATCCTATCTAATTATATAATTAATTGCATCTAATTATATAGGGTTGGTGATGATGCATTAATGAAAGCGTTTATAAAATTTATAAACAGGAAAAGGCCTTTCATGGCCAAAGTGCAGTTCATTTTCTTAGTAATTTCTGCCTTATATCTTAGAGTTAACCCTTCTGTGCTAAGGTTTATTTTGTCTTTGATACCGTCTTTAAGCAAACTCTTAAGGACTTGCAACTGGAATGATAGACTCAAGAACACTGTGGGTTCTTAGTGCTTTAAAATAGATAAAATCTCAACGTCTAGAATCTACTTCCATGTGGAGAAACATCAAGACAGCTGAAATGGCAATCTGACTTTTCCGAGTAATAGATCCTACTGAAGGAGAAAATACTTTTCTTTTTCTGGATAAATGTTGTTCTACATTGAGAAATCACTTTAGGTTGAAAAGGCAGAGAAGTCTTTTTTTTTTTTTTTTTTCCCTGGTGTATGAATAAACAGGAAGTGGAGGGTGAATTTTGAATTAGCCTGCAAGCCTGTATTTTTTTTCTCATGTTGGCTTAGTGAAAACAATATATTTAGTGGTTTTAAATGGTTTATAAATTTTCTAATGTTAAGGTTCATAAATGCTAGTTGAAATGCCTGCTTTGCTTGTTGTTTAAAAATATCTTGGGGCGCCTAGGTGGCTCAGTGGGTTAAGCCTCTGCCTTTGGCTCAGGTCATGATCTCAGGGTCCTGGGATGGAGCCCCACATCGGGCTCTCTGCTCAGCAGGGAGCCTGCTTCCCTCTCTCTCTCTGCCTGCCTCTCTGCCTACTTGTGATCGCTCTCTCTCTCTGTCAAATAAATAAATAAAATTTTTAAAAAAATAAAAATATCTGGAGCCCTTTCACTTGACATTTTTGTTATATCAGACAAACTAAAGGTCTGTCATACAGAACAGAAGTAGTTCCCAATATTCATTTCACGGTTAACCTGTTGCTTTGACAATGGCTTACCTCCCAGTGAGTGATGTCTCAAGTGCCTGTTTCATGTTTTGGTCAATTAATTAAAAAAAAAAATAAATCACCAAAAATCAACACTCTTTTTTTCTGATTTAAAGCAAATGGAGGGTGGGGAGCAAAAAAAGTTGCTTTTACAAAATTCCTAAGGACCATCATCTAAAAATGAATTGTGACCATGTCTTACAATTACACCAAACAAAAACAAAAATGTATTTTTGTCAGGGAAATAAAAGTATACTTTCCCGGTTTCCTGAGAGTGATAGAAATTATGACTGAAAATCATTTCTGCTTAAATCAAATTTATACCGTCCTAGGTGATGATTTAGTTGCTTTTGGGAAATGAGTGTTTCAGCCTTTTCTCTTTCTAAAGCTTTTGCTAGAGATGTTAAATAGAGAGCTTTCAATTCTGTATTTCCTTCTCCTGGGCTAATGCTTGGAAAAAAGGAAACATGAAGTGAAATTGGCAAGGGCATCCTGTTCTAGCAGCCCCTTTAGTTCTCTTCATGAGGGCACAGCTGTGAGCCCCTAGACTCCCCGCTCTGTTCTTGTTGCCTTGCTCCCACCTGCAGACCTGTGTAAGCCCACAGGAACAATAAAAATATCTTACATGGATATTACCTCTTTAATGTTTCTAGAGTGCTTTCACATATGGAATTAAATTAGGCTAAGCTTAGCTGCAGAACAAAAACACTACAAAATGTATGATAGCTCGAACAACGTTTTGTTCTTTTTCACGAAACAGTTCAAGGTATGTATTCATGGTTGGTTTCTTCTCTCCTCCACACAAGGATAAGGATGTCTGGCTCTTTCCAGCATTCTGGCTTGGCATCCACTAGGTCCTTAGCATCATCAGGAATGAGAAACAGAGTGTGGGGGGAGGTAGCATAGCTACTTCTTAAAAGCCAGGGCTTGGAGGCGCCTGGGTGGCTCAGTTGGTTAAGCGTCTGCCTTTGGCTCAGCTCGTGACCCCAGAGTCCTGGGATCAAGTCCCGCATCAGGCTCCCCACTCAGCAGAGAGCCTGCTTCTCCCTCTCCCTCTGCACCCACTGTGCTTGTGCTCTCTCTCTCTCTCAAATAAATAAATGAAATCTTTGACAAAAAATAAAATAAAAGCTAGGGCCTGAAGTGACATACATCTTTCGGCAAGAACTGCTCATGTGACCAGAAGCAAGGGCAAGAGGTGTAGTCTAGCCACGTGCCGGGGACAGACCTTTTGTTGTGGAAAGAAATAACGAATTCAGTGGAGAGCTAAGTTTCTGCCTCCAGTTTTTTATTTGATCGTACCAATTTGAGAAGTAGGTGGCCTGCGTTTATTCCCCCCTCCAGTTTTTAAGGAAACTTTTAAGAGTCTACGAGACCACGTTCTACCATCCACGCTCTTGATCTATAATCTAATTCTGTTCCTGAAGTGGTTTCTCGTGGAAACCAGCTTGGATACATTTCTGCATTGAATTTTCCCTGAATCTTCTCAAACTATCTCTTCAAAGCGTGTGATTCGAAGCCTCTCCATATTCCTAGTACGTTCTGTTTTGACATTTTGAGAGCCTGGCAGGGCCTTACCCAGTACTACTAGACCTTTAGCAGGGGTTAGATTCCACAAGGCAAAAATCACACGTAGCCAGAATGACCCCAGAAAATCCCTCCGGCAAACAGACTGTTGGAGACTGACATATGTGTCTCATTAAGGACCTACAAAGCCATTCTTCCTCCAGCTTCGGAAACATGTTGCTGTCCGGTCTGTGGAGCCCCAGATGAAACAGTTGCTTTGTTTTCATGTTGTACCAAACATATGTGTCCTTAAGCACAAGAATCCTGCTCATGGCCTGAAAATCACACATCTTTCTAGATGTGTCTTTGTTCCTGAATTGCTTCTACCATGATAGTTTCTTGGGGATTGGAATTTCTCTTGCGCCTTCTGTGAACTGGGTCTTTTGTTTTTGTTTTTGTTTTTGTTCAGTATTTTTCCACTAAAGAGAGGCGGCTAGATGTGTCAGATGGATAAGCGGTGCCAGAAGGGGAAAACTTTGTTCTGTGGACCCTAGAACTCATCCCTGAAAAAACTCTGGAGAGGGGAATAAGACTCTGTGTGCCTCTCTGCCTGTACAATGCTGGCATTGTCCGGGGTGGAGGGGAAAAGCGGGGTTCTGGCAGCCCTGCCCCATTAGAGCCTTGTTCCTTGTTCCATATTGAAAAGATGACATTCCTTTGCTAGCAACGTCCTGCCCGGATTTCTGGCACCAGCTCTGTGGCCAGCGCTGTGGCCTGGGGCATTTTTGTTTGGGTTGGTTTTGTTTTGTTTCAAAAGTAGCAAAGTGCAGGCTGCATGAGCCTACAAGGTAGGACTGTTTTTCTAAAGCTTGTCCTCGAACTTGTCAGTAGAGTCAAGGTGGCCCATCAGCCAGGCCGTCTGCTTCCTGCTCACTTGCGTCAAAATGCAAAAAGGCGTGGAGAGTAAATTTAACTTAGTAACTTATTCTCAGGTGTTCCTGAGGCAGCCTTCAAGTTTTAACAGGGGCTGCCTCCTCCCTATCAGGACTTCAATGCAATTCTTCATTTATAACAGAGATTGGTGGATTTGCAAAATAAATATTCCAATAAGGAAAAGCAAAATCTTCAGTGACCCTCTCTGTTCTGCTACTATGGGGGCATTTTCTGGGTCTGGAAAAAAAAAAAGTCCTTTATATTGGCTGCAGCTCTGAACTGGGGCAGGTAACATGGACTTCTCAGGTTCTGTGAGCCTTAAAATAATGAGTGGTAGGAAACGCTGAGCTAGGTCGGTGAGGGGGAGAATACTTTGGTTTTTTAAAGGATTTTCATGGCTACCCAAATTGGGAGAAACTAGAATGATCAAGCAACTCTGTGCCTCTGAAGCTGAAAATAGCAGCATTCTAAGTATACAACACCACTATTCATACGGGCCTGGGAAGTCCCCCGCACCATGAAAATCATCCTTATCAGTCAAACCCAGCAGGGATCATCTGACTACTCCGTGGGGAAATGAGAATTTTGGTTTGGATCTCACATCCATATGTCAGGCGCAAGTTGTAGATGAGCTGTGCTCTAAGTGGGGACTTTGGGAGCGTGGGCATACTTTGAACCAACAAGTACTGTTGAAAGCTACTGTCCTGGGGCACCTGGGTGGCTCAGTGGGTTAAAGCCTCTGCCTCTGCCTTAGACTCAGGTCATGATCGGTCATGATCTCAGCATCCTGGGATCAAGAGCCCTGCATCAGGCTCTCTGCTCAGCAGGGAGCCTGCTTCCCCCTCTCTCTCTGCCTGTGTCTCTGCCTACTTGTGATCTCTCTCTGTCAAATAAATAAATAAAATCTTAAAAAAAAAAAAAGCTGCTGTCCTAATTTACATTAATCCTCATTAACATCAAGAATTAGTCTCAGGATAATAAAATTGGGGGGGGGGGTGCATGTTTTTGGTATTTATTAGTTTCCAGGGGCATGTCCTGCTGTGTTAGATGCTCGTGCAACTGGTTGGTACCCTAAGTTAGCAAATTTATAGACGTAGTATTCCATAAGATATTTTTGATGGCATCTATTCCATTTGAATGTACGACATATTATGTTTATGATAGCGGGAAAACATGAAGCTAAAATACTTGAATAGTTTTCAGTCTATTTGTTGTATCGAATTGTGACAGAAAAAGTTGGAAAGTTAGCAGTCTGATGCCAGAAACTGTGGGAAGTGGGTATTAGAAATTGAGTCCACGAATTCTGGTTACTTCCCCAAAATGGAATTAAATGTAAAATTCCTCATTCAGTCGTATTTTGGTCTTAAAGGATTATTTCCTGCTTTAAGCAGTAGGTGGGAAATAGGTTCTGTTTCGATGCATATTTGGTGCACATTCTTGCCTATTGACTGACAGTCTGAATCTCATGTACCTATCACACATCCAGAGATGGTATTTGTCTGTAAATATCCGTGGCAGGTAGGATCTGCATACAATTGTGAGTTACATAGGAAGCCTAAGTGAGGCTAACTGTCACCAGCCGAGGTACTTGTTTGTAGATGTAAACTCATAATGAAGTCACTTCCTTTGCTATACCCAAGTATGGGATGTTTGCGCTGAGAGAGTCCACAGGGTTGATGTCATGAATCTGGTGGTTTAAGAAACATAAAAGGGTATTTTTTGAACTAGTGAGTCTAGGTCAGGTATGACTAAGTATTCCTTTATTATTTGATTCTGTTTCATCCGTCTTATGAGCTCTAGGCCTCAGAAATAGCATTCCTTTTCTCTGCTATCACAGGAGAAATAAGAGCATTGGATGAGAGGTAATCGTGACCTCCAAGGAACTAATCTTTGCCTGTATCATGTTAAGATCCGGTCAGTTACTATAGGCATGCCCATCGCCCAGCAGTGGAAACTGAAGAGAAATTACATTTCCGTATTATAGTATTTAGAATGTTAATAACTAATTTTAAAATAATAAGGCTGAAGTTCCTATAAGGACATATAAAACAATTTAAACTGGTTAGGAAAAAAAAAATGATTGTTTTGAAACCTGATGTCTTTGGAAACACTTGCTTCTTTTTCTTCAAGTCATCTGGGAGCACAAAGTGCCGGGGGTTAATCTTAGGTTCGGAAGCCTTGCTAGAACGCAAGCCAGCTCTCTCCTACCTGTCACGAAGGCCCTCTCTTTGTTGGAGGCTCTGTCGCTTCTGCATACACCCGTACTGAGAAAATGACTTTTATGGCCCTACCCAATACAAATGGAGTAGAAAAATGCAGCCATACTGTGTGTCTAGGAGGATGGGCGATATTGGTATGCATCACTAGTGTTTACTCCCCTCTCTGCTTCAAGAATTGCCACAGATTATTTCTTTCTTCCAGATTCATGTGATTGTCAGTGCACTTGTCTCCTACACACGGTTGCATTCGCGTGCCATGGAAGAATTCTCTCCCCATCAGTATCCAACTCAGCCCCTAGCAAGGGCTTTACATAAAACCCCTTGGGTAAAAACCCTCTTTATTTGTCTGTGCCTTCTGCTTTTTATACCATTAGTCTCTGCCAAAAAACTTTTTTTTTCTGCCCAAAATAATTATAAGTTCCTTAAGCATAGTTCATAGGATAGATTTAGGGAAAGAATTATGTTCCATCCTAAACTGCCTCTCTCTGAACTGAACTTGGTTATAATGTCGCTCTCAATTTCTTTTTAAGTTAATTTTCAATAAGTAAATTTTAAATAAATCCCTGCCCCTCTGGGAAACTCCCCAAGAAGTTAAAGGGCAGCTGCTATCCCTGTCTCTATGTGAGAGGCCCAGTCCTGGGCTTCTAGCTCTCCTTTTCTGTGGAGTCAACATTCCTCCAATGTGGCCTGTTGAGTCTTTGTTGAAATGGAAGTGTTGGCAGCCATCCTCATGTGCCAGGGCTCCCTCAGAGGAGTGGGGCTTCCTCTGTAGCACTTGTGCTCTTTGAAATAATTTCATCGTCTATTTAGGTACTGGTTTTCTCTCTTACTGGTGTGTGAGTGCCATGAGAATAGGGACTTCGCGAGTTTTATTTACTTCTGTATTTCTGGTGCCTATAACCAACTCAGCATGATATAGGCACTCAGTGGATGTTTGTTGGATCCATTGATAATAAATAAAATTAGAAGCAATAGGAAAAAACCAAACTGGATTAGAACTCATTCATGCCCAAAGATTGTGGTAGGTTCAAGTTACCACAGGACAGAGGCTAAGGGGCAGATGGAGGAGAAGATATTTAGGATAATGTTGGTTGAGCGTGTCCTCACAGGCAAGAAAGGAAGAATGACAATTTCAGTAGGCATCCTCATCCGTTCCATTTTTATTTTTAGGAGCGTTCTCCCCTGAGCACTCCAGTGATGCAAGGGTGCCCACCCCATCTGTCCTGCTGTCCATTGCTGCCCTCCTTTTTGGCATGGGACAAGATGATGCAAGCCCAACATTGGGGTTGGTTTTGCCACCCGATGAGGGGGCCTCTTGGTGCCTGCCAAGGTGACTATTTTCTTATTAATTATTAAGGTCACTTCTTGGCCTCGAGTTGAACTGGTTTTGAATTTCAAATATTGGTCTTTCCCCACTTGTCATATACACCAGTGAAACAACAGATACCTTTTTTCATTACGAAATGATAAATCCTATAATTATAAGTATGGAACATAGTGCAGTTTATGGAGGATTTTCAAATACGGTATCTCCTGCCTTCATATAACTTTACTGTGTAGGTAAGAGAGGAGAGCGCAATGCCTTTTTCTTTAGGGGTTAACTTCTTTTTTTTTTTTTTAGATTTATTTATGTATTTATTTGAGAGAGAATGAGAGAGAGAGAGAGAGAGAGAGAGAGCATGACGGGGTGGAGGGTCAGAGGGAGAAGCAGACTCCCCACTGAGCAGGGAGCCTGATATGAGACTCGATGCTGGAACTCCAGGATGATGACCTGAGCTGCAGGCAGTTGCTTAACCAACTGAGCCACCCAGGTGCCCTAGGGTTTAACTTCTAAACTAAATGAGTGAGCTAAAAATTGTATAGGGTTAAAAAGACCCTGAAGCCTCCAAACTGGGTATGTTCCAGTTATCCTCGCTGCCTAGCAAGCCATCACAAATCTTAGAGGCAGAAAACAGCTTTTCCTTTTTGCTCACAGATTCTGTGGGTGCAAAAATTCAGGCAGGGCACAGTGGAGATGGCTTGTCTGTGCTCCGTGCTCCGGGGTCTCAGCTGAGAAGCTTCGGCATCTGCCAGTGTCTCCGTGTCTGGGAGGTGTCTTCAGTGATGTGCCTAGCAGTGGATGCTGCACGTTGACCAGGGCTGTTGAGCAGAACACGGGCCTTGGGCTTCTTGCTGGGCTGTGGTTCCTCACAGAATGGCAGTCTCGGAGTTAGCAGACTTATCACACGGGTGGTTCGGTGGTCCAAAAGCTAGGGTTGCAGAAAGCAAAGCGGAAGACATGTGGCCTCTTATTTCCTAGGCTTGGAAGCTCCATTAAGTCCCTTTTATCAAATTCTGTTAATTTTTTTTTTAAGATTTTATTTATTTATTTGTCAGAGAGAGAGAGACAAGCAGGGGAAGCAGCAGGCAGAGGGAGAAGCAGGCTCCCTGCTGAGCAAGGAGCCCAATGCTGGACTCCATGATCTAAGGCGAAGGCAGAGGCTTAAAGACTGAGCCACCCAGGCATCCCATCAAATTCTGTTGATTAAAGTAGTCACAGGGGCACCTGGGTAGCTCAGTGGGTTAAAGCTTCTTCCTTCGGCTCAGGTCATGATCTCCGGGTCCTGGGATCGAGCCCCACATCGGGATCTCTGCTCAGCAGGGAGCCTGCTTCCCCCTCTCTCTCTGCCTGCGTCTCTGCCTACTTGTGATCTCTCTCTCTCTCTGTCAAATAAATAAAATCTTTTAAAAAAAGTAAATAAAGTAGTCACAGACCCACCCAGATGCAAGGGGGAGGACAGAGCCAGGGTCACTTTAGAAGAGCTGCTGGGAAGGGAGACGTCACTGTGGCCACCTTTGGTTTTGTTTTGAACCACAGATTCTTTAGTTAGATGCCAGATGGCGTAAGTGAATTGCTCTTAGACCCTGTTGTAGGGAAAACATGCGTCTTCGTAGACTACCAGGGCTCATGGCTCACCTTGAAAAACTGGTGGGAACCAAGAGAGACCAGGGTAAGTGTGGGTTCCCACCACCAATCTTGCATTTGAGGACGTTACCCATTGAGTTAACTGGCAGGTCAGCATCTGCCAACAACCCACCTTTAAGCTGCTGTGAGTGGCTTCTTCCTTCCCAAGTAACGAGGAAAAATGAATTGCACTTAGGGTATAATAATGTCTATGACAACAGAGAGGGAAAGAATTTACCAGAGGGCCCACGCGAGACCCCAGCTCCACTAGCTATCTCAAAACAGACGGCCAGCTCGTCTCCCAGGGAATGGCCTCCAGTTCTGGCCCCCTGCCCTCCCCTGGCTTGTGTCCGATGGTACAATGACTATCTTATCGATTCTAGGCCACTGAATGAATTTTTATTTTTTAACTAAATGTGGCTTCAGTTGTTTGATGCTCTCATCCTTGTGCTTCTCCATGCTCCTTGCCAGGATAGTTATTTATTCCTTTTTGGGCGAGCTATTCTTGTGCCTGGTCAGGGTGCTGAACTCCCACTGATTTCTCCTGCAGTTCTCTTTGTCCTCAGTTTAGAAGTTGTCTGTGGTCCTTTAATTACACCCTCTGGCAAGGAGAAAGAGCGAGCGCTAAAAACATGCATAAATTCTGTACATATTTCCAAGGCTGGCCTGTTTAAAAAATGCTGTCTGTCTTCTTTTTTTTTTTTTTTTCCTCTTTGAACTTGGACATGGATTTTTTTGTAAAGTACAGTATGTCAAGGGAAGGGCAGTGAGAAAATATGCATGGGTGTTTACTTAAAAATTACTAGTGAATCCATCACAGTGCATTCATTGGTTTTAGTATGATACACCATATTCTGAAATGAGAGGTGTTTTATTGTGTTTATAATGCATATACTGTATGTTTACATGCCTTGGTGTACATAGTGTTAGGCAGTCCGTGCCCCTCTCTGGCTGTTTTATTTTCCTTTTTTACAAATTAGATTAAACTCCCTCAGACTTTATTAATTTGTTCCCCTTTAAAAATTAAACACAAACTTGTGAAATGTGCTGAATTTTGTTCAAGTCCACATCCATGAATACTTGCAATGACTTTTGAAAGTAGCCAACTCATGGATTTTAAGGAGATCTGTAGAATGGTGGAAGGGTTTTTCATTGTTGGTTGGTTGGGCAAAGTTGTGAGATCTTGGAAGTCTTCAAATCTCTTTCTTAGCCAAAACATTTCCTCGGGTTACCACCTGCCACGCCTCTGTTATCTATTGGGAGGGAGGCTGGATTATCACTGATCACAGAATCCCCAGGTCCTATTAATCCCTGTCTATTTCAGCCCCTCCTCTCCTGGATGTTTTGAGTAAAAGTCACATGGAGGTGAAGTAGGCTGATTGAGCTTCCTCCCTTTCTGCGCTCCATGCATTACCAGCACTGCAGTGACCAGGAAGCTAGAAAAGAACTTAAATGATCCCTTAACTGGCCATCATCCCTGAATAACAAAAGGTTGGTTGTATTCCCCTGGAAAAGAGAACTGCATGTCCTTCACCTGGGGCTCAGTCTTGGTGAGATGGAATATTGCATTGGTGTGGTTGCCGCTGTTCCTGTTGATGGTTTGCAGCCATCAACATCTACCTGAGCTGGTGATTTCCATCTGGCTGGGACTCAGGCGGCCTGGGTTCATGTATCCCGGCCACCCCTCACTGAAACCTAGTTTCATCTTCTGTAGAATGAGGACAATCCCATCAGAGTGTTAGAATTATTTTGAGGGATAAACATTGCAGTGAATATACCCAATGTTTCTTTAGTGAGAAAAGCACTTGTCTAGCACTTTCTGTGTACTGGCTGGACATATATAATGTTCACAACAGTTCTATGAAGAAGGCACTGTCACTGCTCACATTTTCCAGGCAACACATAGCTACTGGGCCAGGCCAGTGGGCCCCAGGTTCTTTCCCTTTCTCTTTTCCTTTATAGACCTCATTCTCCACCTGTGATGTGAGCCACGTGAGGTTCAAATGATAATTGAGGCTACTAACATTCATCTTTGAAATTCTCTGTTTCTTTACTTCCTGCAAGCATGGCAAGGATGCATTTGGTCCTGTTCCATGTAATTCTAAACATAAAAGTTCATATTCCAATCCATTTAAGGTTAGGATAAAATGATGCCAGATCGTTTTCTGCAAAAAGTAGCCTCATTAAGAAGTTGTTTTCACTTTTTCTCATTGGAGTTAGTTTTACAGTTGGAGTTGAGAATTCAGGTGCCTTATCAGGAAGGCCAGGCAGGGAAGTGAATGATGCAGGCTAATTTGGGATAATAGATAGGGGTGGGGGGGTTTGACCAAGATAACAGCTGTCTTCTCTTTGATTGCTGCCCTGGGTGAGTGGAGTTCAAGCTTTTGCATGGATCGGACTCCCCAGGATGGCCTGCTAAACCACAGATTGCTGGGGCCCACCCCCAGAGTCTCAGGGTCAGGAGTTCTGGTGCGGTGCCTGAGAATCTGCATGTTTAACCAGCTCCCAGGTAGTGCTCTCAGTGGATCCTCCCAGGTAATGCTCCCAGGCTGCCACATTTTGAGAGTTCCTGCCCAGTGAGAATGTGAGACTAGCATTACCAGGATTTCCAGTATTTCAAGTGAATCTCTCTCTTACTTGGGGACTTTTTCAGGGTCTTTTCTGGTCCTCCAGACATTTCCCTACTGAAAAACACTCAGACCATACAACGATTGGTCAAGAAAAATGCTAGGGAGAAACATCAAGTCAATCTCTTCTGTGATTGAAATCTTCTACTTTTTAAATGTTGGCAATGCACTTAAAAATTTTTAAGTCTATGCTGGCCACCCCTGTCTCAGCCCAAAATAAACATGTCTTTTGGCTCAATTCAGCTTACAGATTAGCAGTTTGCAACTTCTGCTTTAGATGCTAAGGACACACAGTGGATAAGAGTAAAAGAATTAAATTTTTAAAAAATTTCTGTGCATAAAACTATTATGGAAAGCTTTCCCAGAATAAAAGAAAAGGTAGTTCTGAAACCCGCAGCATGTACTTGGCTTTTATAACCTGAGACGGAAATCCATAAACTATAAAAATGAACAACATATCATTCACTCACTTAGGCAGGTGCATCCTGTGAGTTGTGGTTGCTAAGTGAGCCTGTGAGCTAGCGACAGGCATGGCTCACGGGAGGGATCCTAGCGGGGCTGCGTCCTTTTCATCCTCACCTTGCTGTACCTGTGTACCTCCCAGACTCTTCTCCAAGCTCCACCTCCAACCAGCTTCCTAGCTTTCTTGACCTCACTTATTTTTGGTTTCAGCTTCCCCTGCGCCTTTTGCCACTTCCATTTACATTGTGAAAGCTTCTGTCTACCCTTCCAGTTATGACTAATAATAGTCAAAATGACAACAGTTCATATTTGTGAGCATTGATACTGTTTGAGGCTCCCCACTTGTGTCTGCTCGTTTAATCTTTGTAACAACCCCATGCACTAGAAAACGTTACTATCCCCATTTTAAAGGTAAGGAAACAAGGCACAGAGAGGTTATGGGACTTTTCTAAGATCACGTAATTAATAGCAGGAAGAGGCCTTTAACCCAGATGAACCAGGATGGGACCCAAGCCCGCAACCACTAGACTACCTCCATGGTAAGGGTTCGACCCCTCATTTTTCCTGTAGGACCTGGACCAATGAGGAAGCTGAGCCCACTGCAGCCCGCAGAATCACCCCCACTTTCCCTCTATCTCCAACTGAATGTCTGGCTCATCAAACGTGTATTTCAGTAAAAATATGGTGATGCACCACGTGAGACCAGGCTCACCGCTCTTTGAAATGTTTGGAGTTGCCTGATAGGACTCATGCAGGATTTACTTGATCAAAAGCTTTACTTGGTTTGGCCTTTTAATGACAATCATTTTGGTCAGTAGCAGAGCTAGTACTCAACAAAAAATTTCAGGCATCATTGCATTTGGGACCCATTAGACCAGCCCTACCCAACAAAAATAGAATATGAGCCACAAATACTAGTTAGATATATAACTTAAAATTTTCTCGTAGCCACAAGTGAAGTTAATTTCAATAATATGTTACTAACTCACTCTCCAAAATATTATCAATTTCAACAATTAATATAAAACCATGGAGAGATTTTACATTATGTTTCATATCCAGTCTTCAAAATTTGCAGTTACTTTTACACTTAGAATACCTCCCAGTGTGGACCAAACGCATTTCAGTGCCCTGTAGCCACATGTGGCTCGTGGCTATGGTATTAGCCAGAACGGCACTATACTAAAGAGATGTGGAAATCGCACACAGTGAGAAAACCCTGAAATGCCAAGTGCAAATGGGAGAGGAGCCACAGAGAAGAGAATCAAGAAAGTGTCTGGATACCGTTATAAAGAAGCGATTTTGGGGGCGCCTGGGTGGCTCCGTCGGTTAAGCATCAGACTCTTGATTCGGCTCAGGTCATGATCTCGGGGTCATTTGAGATCGAGCCCTGCATCAGCCTCCACGCTCAGTGGGGACTCTGAGATTCTCCTTCTCCCTCTGCCCTTCCCCCTGCTCATGCTCTCTCTCATTCTCTCTTTCTAGAATAAATAAACTTTTTTTTTAAGTGATTTTGGAGGAAGATAATGAGAAAATTTGGGGAAATTTTGCTAATTGGTGGAAAGTCTAGTTGGAAAAAAAAATACATCTATTTGCTCCTCACTGATTTATTTAGGCAAGTTGATTTTTATTCGAAGCTAGGGAAAAAAAAAAACTGCACATACCACAGTTGAGGATGTCAGATCATAATGAGAGAGAACTTCAGAAAGAACTATTTGAGGGGCGCCTGGGTGGCTCAGTGGGTTAAAGCCCCTGCCTTTGGCTCAGGTCATGATCTCAAGGTCCTGGGATCGAGCCCCACATCGGGCTGCTCAGCAGGGAGCCTGCTTCCCCCTCTCTCTCTCTCTGCCTGCTTGTGATCTCTCTCTCTGTCTGTCTCTCTCTCTCTCTCTGTCGAATAAGTAAATAAAAATTAAAAAAAAAAAAACTATTTGAAGGACCAGAGTTATTCCATTTGAGTGACTTAAGCTTCTTGACCTCTAGACAGACCTTTCCAGTTTTCTAGATCAGATGAGTATAATGAGTGTTTAAATCACATTTCTTCTTTTTCCTGCTGGTAAGAACACACATCTTCAGCTCTCGTGGTGCTTCAGGTTTGGATGGTACAAAGAAAGCATTGGCTTTCTAGGCCTTGTTTAGATAGCGTGGGGAAAAAAAAAATCACAGAGATAAGAGCCAGGGCGACTGGAGGATGTGATTATGAGTAAAACTTCTTTGGATTTGTAATGCCAGCAGCACAAACTGTTTTCATTCCCCATGTTAGTTAATGGCTAATCTAGAGATTGTACTGCCGTTTGCTGATAGAGCACAGTTTAAAATATTTTATCATTAATGTGACAGGGAGTTGGATAAAGAAAATGAAGCGTGATTATAAAATGCTAATTATCGTCCTCAAGTGCATATTGGGCACTCTCGAATATTTGCAGCATAATTTGCTTTATTTATTATTTCGGTTTGGTTATAAATGTTAATTCAATTGCAGATGGTATGTTGGCAATTTACAGAGCTATAAAGTTATTTGGAAATCCTAATATTTTCTACCAAAATGTTCTGTTGGTGATGGATGAGCTAAATTAAAAAGCCCCTGCTCTTTAGAGTTAAATACATTAATTGGCAAGTAGGCTGCAGGGATTTGCAGGCCCGTGCTGGCTACGTTAACTCCTTAAAGGAGTCGGGGACATGAGGTGTAATTTAGAGTGGGAATTTTCTCCATGAGAAAGGGTGGGAGGAGAGAGGTCTCTTTTCTCCTGCTAATGTTTCTGCAAGGCTGCGATTTTCTTCATGTTCTGGTTCACAGGTCTAGACACATGCTCGAAGCCACGTTTTTGTGGTACTACATTAGTGGTTTCAGAGACCGTGATGTTGACAGCTGAGGTGTATCTGTGTGTGACCATGTATACGTGTGTGTCTGTGAGTGGGAGCGAGAACTGGAGATGGTGCTTTCTCCAGCCTTACAGATGCCTTACAGATACACACATGCGTGAGGCCAGTGGTTGCCAAACGGACTGCCCACAGGCTAAATCTGGTTTGCCACCTGTTTTTGTAGAGCGGAAAGCAAAGAATAAGTTCTACGTTTTAAAGCTTGAGGAAAAATTTTAAAAAGAGGTATTTTAGGACGCATGAAAATTCTATGAAATTCAAATTCAGTGTTTCTGAATAAAGTTTTTTCAGAACACAGACAGGCGTGTTCATTTATGACTTGTCTGTGGCCGCTGCCCCCTTGACGTGGCAGAAACCATACAGCCCACAGCCTGAAAAGTTTCCATCTGGCCCTTTGCGGAAGGAGTCTGCCAGCCTCTATCAAAATACCTAAGGTGTAGTTGATAAAACGAATCCTTAACCTTTGTGTGTGGGGTTTTTTGTTTTTTGTTTTTTTAAACTCTACAAAATTTGTGGGAACATAAGCAATTTGGGCAACAAATAGGTTCAAAACACAACTCCTCATTTTTGAAAGGTGAGAACAAGATTATAAATACCAGCACTGCCTTCCTTCTTTTGTGGCGATGTTGATCATTCAAAGAAGTGATACTGTATTACAGATGTAAATAATTTTGTGCTGCGCATACACGCAGTATGCTCAAAACATTCTCCTTGCCCCCAAAATAAGGATAAAAGTAAAGATTGTTTTCTTTTATTGTCAAATTAAAAACATAAACTAAGCCATGTTGCTGGATCATTCTATTTGTGTTAACAATTAAGGATTGTACATGGAAGCCCAGTACTATCAGAAAATACGGCTACCTTATAGAACTCATTTGGAAAAATGTCATTCTTTACTAAGAAATACTGTGCTTAATTAATTCTTGCTCCTAGGAAGTCAACTTGGGGCACTCATTATGGCCTTAATTGGTGGTATAAATTCTGAGACCCCGGAGGAAAACACATTGCATGGTTAGTGGTCTCTGGCCCTTTGAGTGAGCGGGCACTGGTGCCGGCCCCATCTTGGAGAGTGACAGCCCCTGGTTTTGATCGCTTCGGGTCTGGCCACACTGATATTAGGTTTAAAGGCTAGTGTGCAGTAAGAAAAGAAATGCAATGACTTGTCCCGGTGTTTTGCATTAAACAGTGTGAGGCAACCTTCTGACTTGGAAAAACGTGTTTCTTTGAACTCTGGTTTTTCGTATTAAATTATATTCATTATACGGCCCATCTGGAATCTCCTGCCAGGCCAAAAATCATCTTACAGACATTAGCAAAAGGAAGTTAAATGTAATTTTTTTTAATTGTATACTTTTCATTTCCATTTATTTTTTCCTTTTTATTGGAGAAACCAGATGGAAAGGAAGGCAGGAACCTCTCCTTCACTCCGGTTCCCTTCGGGAACAGAGGCAGAACATTCCTGGCTCTGCTCCTCTCATCCACTGACTCGAGGTGATGACGGGGCTCTCTAGATTCCGGGGATAATTGCTGGCAAGGTCAGGAGTTCAATTTGAAGCGCACACCGGATCGGGGTGGTGGGGTTTGGAGAGTAAGTGCAGCGTGGTGGCTAACTTTGGGCTGGCACTGATGTGGGCTGTCACCGATTATATTTGACGGTGCGGAAGTGCAACTCACAAGTATCCCATGTGATGCGGTCCATTTTTGTGGACTGGCATTGACTGTGGTTTTGCTAGTAGTTGTTTGTTTGCTGGACTTTGACTCCGTGGGATAAGGACCCGTCTTGGGGAGACTTCTGGCTCTCCTCCTCTCTTTGCTTCTTACCAAACCAGACACGTCCCACAAAACGTACAGACCCGAGGCTCGTAGTGGGGACATAGGAATGTGGGTTTCCTTGTTCAGACACATGAAAATCTCAAATGTCAGCGCTCGAAGGTAGAGAGATAAGTTCACCTGTGTGAAGTGGAACTGCAGGACAGTCCAGTAGTTCGCTCCGACGGCCCAAAGCCAGATAAGGGCAGAGCGTCCACTAGCCCACCACCCTTTGGACTTGCACTTCGTGTTTGTCTCCTCAGCCATCTGCTGTTCTGGCAGAGGATATCTGGCAAACTGAGTCATTGCCCCATCGACTCTCCACCCGTCTGTATGAGTAAGTATTTACTGAAAGCTGGGTAAGGTACTCGATTTGGTGTGGAGGATACAAAAGCTAAAGCATGATGACGAGTCACCAGCGTAATAAGCTACATCAGAACGATGCTAGTCATTATCCGTATATACTCTACCACTCATCTGGATGTTCACCCAAATGAATTCCGAGTTGCTGTCTTTTTTTTTTTTTAAATATTTTTCTTTATTTATTTAACAGAGATCACAAGTAGGCAGAGAGGCAGGCAGAGAGAGAGGGGGAAGTAGGCTCCCTGCCGAGCAGAGAGCCTGATGCGGGGCTCGATCCCAGGACCCTGAGATCATGACCCGAGCCAAAGGCAGAGGCTTTAACCCACTGAGCCCCCCAGGCGCCCCCAAGTTGCTGTCTTTTGAAGGAATATTTTAAATTCAGATGAGGGTGAGGTACTTTTTAGTAGCATTCTAACATATTTAGTACCTGTGGTCATTTCTTTATTTTTTTTAAGATTGATTTACTTATTTGAGAGCGAGTGAGAGAGAGAGAGAGAGAGAGAAGCAGACTCCCTGCTGAGTGTGGAGCCTAACACCAGGCTCGATCCCATGACCCTGAGATCATGACCTGAACTGAAACCAAAAGTCAGACACCCAACCGACTGAGCCACCCAAGCACCCCTACCTGTGGTCATTTTTGGATGGTCTTTGGGGGTCATAAGGGAGGAGAAGCATTAGGGCTCATTTTGAATTTCTAGTAATGAATCTTCGTATCCTATCTACGATTTCATTGCAGTCAGGTGCCAATCACAGGTTAATAATTTTATTATCTAAATATATTTTCATTGCCCCGAATATTTTTTTTTTTAGGACAGTGTCTTCAAGCGTACCTAAAGATGATCTCATCTGATCTATGTTGTTTTTTTACCACATACCTGAGAAGTGGAAGGCAGAGGGTGGAGGAATGCGGGGGTGATTCCCCACCCCCCCAGTCACTCACACACAATGGGAGCCTTTGTGTCTGGATGCTCGCGTGAAGTGCGTGCGGTCACGGACTTCCTCAGCCAAGAGCTTCTTTAAGGAAGCTGGCTCTGTCCTACCCTCGCTCATGTTTGACACGGTAATAGACACACATTACAAACGTAAATAGCAACTCCAGGTTTTCTCTTCCTTAGCAGTGTGTTAAAAGCTACTTCCACTAAATGGGTTACTTTGGCTTTAAATAATAGACCCCATCACTTCTCTGTTCCTCAGTGTGTGAGGTGGTTTCACATACCACTCTCCACTTTCAACAAAGCAGATAAGGTATCAACACAATTAAAAGTGAAAAATAATCTGTCTGCTTTGCCGGTAGTGAATGCTTACAGAACACACACTGATACAATAGATTTTAAATAATTTATATCCGGCACTTTTTTTTTTTCCAATCTGTAAATGAGGACACCTAATGCGGAATGGCCGACATGATACTCTATCCTTCCCCCATTAAGATAAGATGAGGGGGCAATGATTCAGATCGGCATATTTTTGGAGCACGGTGCGGATAAAAATTAAAAATTAAAAGAGATGATGCTCTGAAATACTTTGGGTAAGCAAGCTCATAAAAGCCATTAGGAAACCTGAAATTACAGATTAATTCAGAATCTCCTTCTGAGGGTCTCCTAAAAGCCCTTTCCATTTTCTTGGCAGGATTCAAACATTATTTGTGTCACCATGTGGTGTTTTCACAAGGTCCGTTCTGATGCCTGCAAAGGTGTAATGTTCAGTCCTGATGTGTCTCTTGCAGCCGTCTTTGGGCTGAACCAAGTAAACTTCAGGTGATGTTAAAAACAAATAGGAATTAGTATGTGATACATTAGGTCTCCTCCCACCCCCATAGATACGTTAACTTTCAAATTAACAGGATCATGCGATTCATCACTGCTTTTCCAGCCTTGAAGGGGTGTTTGGTCCAATCCTGAAGGAGTTATCCTATTGGCAGTGAAGGGAATTACCCCTGCAGATCCCCGAGGTCGAGGGACAGTGCTGTCCCACAGAAACAAAACGGCTAAACTGTTGACAAAACGTCATTCAGTCCTTTGGTGGTTAAATGTAGCTTGATCATGATTGATGGAGGCTCAGCTCTTTTTCCTACACCTGCCTGTGGACATCTCCTAATTATTCATTTGAGAAAACTCTGGATAAAAATATCAATCCTAAAAACATGTGTGTTCCAAGGAAGAAGGCCAGCCATGTCCAAGGAAATGTTTACTCCCGTTTGATCTAAGGAAAATAATTCCGAAATTCCATGCACAAGCCGATGCTTAAGAGAGGCAAGTTCTTTCAGATGGGTTCAATATAAGCACACCCTCCTAAGTTCTCTTTTCTTGTCCTTTTGAAGAAACTGAGGAGGGTATGTGAAGTTCCAGGGGATGGTCATCTGAGGAGATCAAAAATAGGAGGCAGCACCTCTAAGACTCCCACATGAACCTCACTGGTCTGGGGGGCCAGATCTGACCCCTTCACCCCCGTCTTCCAGAGTGGGTACAACATCAGGGACTGCTGTCCATTAGCAAACCCATCCTGGGCAGCAGAGCTCTGTGAAGCCAAATGGGAAGTAGCCACTGAGGGGAGACATAGAATTTCGATACAGGAAACAGAAGACGAACATAGAGCTTTTCACTCAAGATATGTTTCTTCTGTCTAAAGCCAGCAATTTTGGAAAATGAAGCTAAGAGTTTAAAAATAAGGGCTCTGTTAGGGAAAATAAACCAGGTCCCCCTCCATCCATTAGGCTGCCTTTAATGGAAAACTGGAGAACAATCTAACTAATTGGCAGGTACCTCTTTTATTGCTGGGCCTATTTTTCCCCTTCTCTCCAGTGAAATCAAAAGACTACTCCTCTTTTTTATCAACCAAAGTCAGGTATGAAATGGAAAAGCAGAGAAGTAACACTTAAAAATTAATCGTGTGTATTCTGCCAGATTTTCTCTTATAAAATAGGCACAGAAACTACAGAAGTTAAGGTCCTCAACACAGTAGTAGCTCCAGGAGTGGGTTTTTATATAGCACAGTGCTGAGGTGGAAGCTATAATGTGCTTAATTGCAGGCAAGTTCATGTTGTTTAAAAGAACTTTACCTTTTACATTGGGGACCTATTTAATTTCAAATCCTGGCACTGTGCTGACATTATATAGCAACTTTAATTTGAAAGATCAAGAAAGAGGAGCTATGGGTGAAATTCGAGCCTATTCCTTGGTAATTTGGAAAAAGAAAGAAGGGAGGTTGGGATAAATCATGAAGTTAGAATTGCTGTCTGAATTATGATATTGGAGTTTCACTATTGAAAATATAACTTCCTCCTTCCTTTTCCTTATACTTAAAGAATTTTGGTGGTAGTTGGATTTATTGAAGTTAGGGTTCTCTGCTCATCTTTTTTTCCCCTTCCTTCTCCACTGAAGCTCCATATGATATTTAAAAAGCAAAATAACTTTCAACATGTTACTTTTTAAATATAAAAGTTGCATATGCTCCATCACAAAGACGATTAAGCTACCACCCTCCAAGGATTCCTGTTTCCAGGAAGAAAGAGACACAAGGATTGATGGTTACAATGTTGTACCAGGAATGTTACAATAGAGAGTGTGCTGGTATGATGGTGATGCACAGGTGCCTGACGCTATCTTGGGAGCATGAGCGGGCGTGAACAAGGCAGGGAAAGGACTTTTGAGGCATAGGGAACAGCATGGATAAAGGTACGGAGGTGAAATAGAACACTGTAGCTCTGGAGGACCTGGCTAAGTGTGAGTACACAGAGGGCCCACATTGAGGGCCGGCGGGCTCTAAACTATTTCACTGATGATGTCACTGTTTAGATGCCGTGGGTTTGGGATAATACGGCATGTCAGGTCCTTGCCTGGAGGACAGAATACAAAGACAGAATGCATTTTGAGAGCTGAAACTTGAGCAATATTTTCTCAATAAACTGTGAGCGAGATTTTTGCACTGTCTGAGCAGTGTCTGTGGTGAGGAGAAGCAGAAGACTACATCTGATAAATACAAATTATTCTATAGTTGTCAGACTCCTGAAGACCTAAATGTAAATGCCCGACCAGCTTCCCTTCTGCTCCCACATCCTCTGTGATTTCTTCCTTTTCAACTCGGATTCAGGAGGTAACCACCTATAACATAAGCAGGAGAGAGATTACAGTGAGAAGATCCCAGAATGGCCCTGGAAATTAAGTTGCCTTGGAAAAAGTGCAACAAATTGTGGACAGGCATTTTTTTTTTCTTTTCTAATTTAGGTCCTTCTTAGCATTATGAAATAATATAAGTGCGTGATGATTATTGGGTTCTGTGGAAGGCTTTTGAATTATGCGATATGCAGAGTTGCCATGGTGATGTACATTGTCATCAACCCACATGTTATGACAGAGCTAAGACCTGGCTTTGTTGATGGTGAAATGTTGCATACCAAACTGCTAAAAGAGATTTAGAAATTTATGCTCCTCCGAGAAGAGTTTAAGCAGATTTGGGCATGTTTTGGCTCTGTCTCCTTCTACTTGCCCCCCACCCTCCTTTTAGTCCAGATGAGGATCTTGAATTTGGGTCCAGATGAGATTTAGTAATTAATGCGCAAAGCACCTGGGGTCTGCTAACTCCTGGGCTGTAGCTGAGGAGCTTTTCTGGTGCATTTTCTCAGTAAAATATTTGGGAATTAGAAAAACTTAAAATGCATTGGCTTCTTGCCCAGTTATATTTAGAGTAATCCTGATAATAAATCGGTAACTATGGGTTTCACCGTGGAAGGGCACAAAATAACTGACCCAAGTAATCTAGAAAACAGATGTCTTGAGTTGGTTTAAAGTGAATTCTCAAGACCAGATTTAAAGAAAGCTATGTGGAGCTCAGTGAAATCATCCATTTCAGACTTTTTTCCTGTCTTAGGATTTTTCTCCCTACCATATCTCAACTCAAATTCTTGAGAAGAGGGGCAGTGGTCCCCAAGATACAGTATTGATAATATTTAACCTGCTCTACAGAAATGCTTTGAGTAACGGATGCACTGCTTGACCACCTTATTCTTCACCTTCTTTCTAATTCACTCTTTATTTCAGTGGCTCCCAGGTGGGGGTCAGAGATCTCTAGGAGGTGTATGAATGAGCTTCTGGGCACTCTCCTGAACTTGCATCTAAATATATATGCTATTTGGGGGGACACTGTATCCAATTCTGAAAAAGTTCTTCATATTCTTCCTAGTCCTCCCAGCCTCCTCCAAAGTCCCTTACCCATGTGGGAAATAAAGCCCAATAGTAAAACATAAAATGCTTCCCAAATAGCTCTTTCTGGCTCTTCCTAGGGTTGGGTTGTGGACTTGCTCAGAAGTACCCCAAAGAGATCCTGGGGTAAGTGTGACTGTGGTAGGCTTATATAATTCTGCCTGATCTACAGTCTTAAAACGAGCTTGGAGGTCAACCAGAGAAGAAGGGAGATTACCCAAAAGTTCCACGTCCTCGCAAAGGCAACACGTTGGAAATCTTTAGCTAGAGAAGAGATGGGATTCTGGAGCCAGGACCGGCTTCTTAATTGGCAGGACCCAACACAAAATGAAAATGCTGGCCTTTTGTTCAAAAGTTATTCAGAATTTCAAGACGGTGACAGCAGGACAGTAATCCGAGTACCAGGCTGTGTGTGTGCCCAGGTCACGTGCCTGCAAAGCCGACCCTGCCCAGAACAAATCCCTTCACTTTTTTTTTTTTTTTTTATATCCCTTCACTTTTTTGAAAACAGCCAGTTTTACTAGCAATGTGGACGTGCCTTATTTATGAAACTCTCTCCCCCAAAATTGTGTTTGGAGATTACTGGCCCCCCAGACCTGGTGGATTAGAGTGGTATAATAATGATCGGACCCCTAGGATAGCTGGTCACTTTAAAAAATGTATATATTTTATCCAAGCTCATGTTTTGAAATCTAAAAAGACATGTTTTCACTGAAATTAAAAGACATTTTATCCAACTGATTAATCTCTCCTTACTGTCGGTTTCCAGTTTCTATTACCTAGTAGCATTTCTTCCCGGGATCATGTTCCTCTAAAACAAAGAACACTGTGAACCGAATGTATGGCTCAGTGCCCTACTTGGGACACTGAAAACTTTGGAAGTTTAGACCGTGATTTTCTGATGTTGTGAGTTCAGGTTCTCAGTTAAGAACTGCCTATTCACTGGTATTCCTTCCCAGGGAGTTTTAATTAATTGGGTATTAAAAGGATTGAGAACACTGGCCTCTGAGTCTCTGGGGGTTGAGCTCCCAGGGAGTCACCTGACAAAGTCCAGGACAATGCCATCATCACCCTCTTCCAGGATGACTGGTTCCCACAGAGGTGACGCTTTTGCTCAATCTGTCATCATTGCCTTTCTAGTACCATCTTCCTACACCTCTCCCAAGATAAAGGCTTGCCTTGCTAACCTAGGGAAGAGTAAATGCCAAGGAAGCTTCTGGTCCAAGGGACTTGGAAGGAGACGGGCCTAAAATCTATAGTCAGATTCTAAGCGAAGAGACAGGAGACACTCTCCTGGTTCGCAGGCAGGAGGCACCGTGGAATGATGGACCTTCTCGAAACCATGGCTGCTCAACAGCAGAGCACTCAGGTTTCACTGTTGTCATTCATTCATCTTTACTAAAATTCCCAACAGTGGGACCTTGTCCTAGCAGGAATTTTTTTTTTTAACCAAAAAAAAAAAAATATAAACAACTCTAAGCCTCTACCCCTTGGGACAACTCAACTTTCTTGTTTGGAATATGAATCTTAGGTTGTTTTCCTTTTCGTGGCTCCGAGTGCAGCCCCCTCCCTAACTCGCTCAGTGTCCTTTGAGTTACATTCGTGCTCACCCTCCCTGCTCAGGAGGAAACTCTGTTTGTCATCAAAATAGTAGGCTGTTTTTCTACTTTCTCCCTCCCTCTCACCCATTGTCTTTCAGTGGGGTGAAAAGGTCTTCACTTTTCTCTTTCTCCCCCACAAATCTTGCTATTAATAACTTTTCAGACGTTGTCACGCATAGACTTCCACTCACTCCGGAGGGTGTTTTTTGTTTGTTTAAGGCAACGTGTTTCCTGGTCTGAAAACCGTGTTTCCCAAAGTAGCCGTGATGGGATTATTCCATACTCACCTCCCACTGGCCACATCTTCGCTTCTGGCTGGAAATGGGAATCGCAGCTCTGTGCTGGCCTGGGGCCGCATGTCACCGGGGCCCAGCCCTGCTCGCAGGGCCCAATGACTGACTACCTGGGGCAGCCACCTGGTTACTTTCTGAGTGAGAGGGGGCTGAAATATTTTCTCTTTCGTGACCGAGGGAGAACGACGAAGTAACACTCCTCACTGTCTCTCTCTCTTCTTTCACTCTAGAAGGAGAAATTACCCTTTTGAACTTTGCATGGGATAGAAATTAACTCTGCAAAAGCCCAGTGCAAACAGACGTGTTTCCCACGTTACTTTTTGGGTGGATTTCTCCTGATCCAGTGCTTTTTATGACTGATACAGTGCTGAGTTGCCAGGTTTTTTTCTTAATAAAAGAAATTTTTTTTTTAAGATATTATTTATTTATTTGAGACACACAGAGCGCGCACGCGCAGGCAGAGAGAGAAGCAGGCTCCGCCCTGAGCAGGGAGCCCGATGTGGGGTTCGATCCCAGGACCCTGAAGTCATGACCTGAGCCGCAGGCAGACACCCAACCAGCTGAGCCATGGAGGTGCCCCAAGAAATAAGTTTTTACTTGTTTCTTTCTTCAAACTATCATGACACATTTCACACATGTTGAACCTGATGTAAATGGCTCTAGGCCTAAAAAGCTACTTGCACTCAAAACACCGCACTATGAATTCTCACAAGTAACTTTATGATTTAAATACGAGTCAGCAGATTGGCCTGTTATTTCAGAGATCAAGGATTCTTGGGCTACGTTCCTGACCAGACCTGAGGGCAGGTTCAGGGGTATAGGTATTTGTATTCGTACGTGGAGGTCACTATCCACTTTAGTATGTATTAAATTAATGCACGAGGAAATCAGAGTCACAGCCTCCTGAACTATCTTGGTAGATTATAATTCTGACTCTAGCCTTCTCCTGCACAGGAGAGTGAGTACTTTCCCAGTAAATGCCCGCCATGACCATCTAGATCCTGCCCAGTCTGATCAGTCTGCCCTTTCAGCTGTGTCTTGCACACACACAGTCCATCATTTACATCTCTGCCAACCCGGACCACGGCCCCTTTCCTGTACGTCCTCACCTGGGATCTTGGCAAAGCTGAGCTGTTCCTTGAGGGAAAGCTTGCCATGCAAATCCTACCCCTTCATTAGAGCTGGAATCAAGTGCCAACTCCTTTTTAACTCCTTTGAATTCTTATGGCCTTCACTCAGTAGGTATTTTAAGTGTGCCTGCTCTGTGCCAGGCACTAAGCACTTTTTCACTTTCTCTTCCATTAAACTTCTTTTTTTTTTTTTTAAGATTTTATTTATTTAACAGAAAGAAAGAGATCACAAGTAGGCAGAGAGGCAGACAGAGGGGGAGGGGGAAGCAGGCTCCCCGCTGAGTGGAGAGCCCCATGCGGGGCTCAATCCCAGGACCCTGAGATCATGACCTGAGCCAGAGGCAGAGGCTTTAACCCACTGAACCACCCAGGCGCCCCACATTAAAAGTTCTTATCACATTGCACTGTGGCTTCTGCTGCAGAGTGTTCACTTGATTTAATGTTCCTGGTAAGCTGAGAAAGAGCAGGAACCATGGTTTCTGTATCTTTGTATGCCCCAGGAGAACCCATCCTCTATTCCAGTTAATTGGCATTGGATGAATGAATCAGTACGGGAATAAGCATATATAAAGATGGCCTTTGGAATCATGAGGTTGTCTACCCACAATAGTCTGTATTGTTCAGAGATTCGGAACAGTGTTCTTTCCTATCTGGGAGTCTTTATTTTAAATACAAAATGTGTATTGGAAGTTTTCCAGAAGAAAGCTTTGAAAAGAGGAGATTTCACCAATAACAAAAGCTATCATTCACTAGACACTTGCTCTGTGCTGGCCTTGGCTTCACACTTTATATGTGTCCCTTAATTGAGTACACTAGGTAATCCCATGAAGTGTAGGTACTTTCCTTATCCCAAATGAGGAAATGGGCCTTAGCATAACTCACTTAATGTCCCACAGATAGTAAGCAGCAGAGTCAGAGTTCACATCCACAGGTAACTTGAGCGAACATCAGTTCTTAATTAAACCAACAAAAAGCACCCTATCTGGGAGATGGTGGGGAATACTATGTGTGATGACATCTGAAAACCAGAAGTTGAAACATGGCCCATGAAAGAAAAAAATGAAAAAATTATCAGAATTAGAGCAATGATTTGAGAGTATTGGAGGAGAGAAGTGGCCAAAGTTATCCTCGGATCAAAACACAAAGAAGGGAGGGCAACGAGCCACTTTTCTCTATGTCCTTGATAGATCTGAAAGACATGACTAGTCTATCAAGGTAATTATGAATTTTAGATATTTAGGGAAAGGAGAATATTCAGATTTAAAAGAGATAGTTACCTTTCCTTTTGATTTAGGAGTGTGTCTGCACTGCAGGTAGGAGAGGATTAGGTGAGACAATGGTACCTCATATCCCAAGAGGAGACAGAAGTAATCTGGGTAGGCAATGGGCATTCCAGGATTGTTGCTAAGACACGAAGCAAATCACTCCAATGCATATGTGGCCTTCACCACCATAGGAGTATTTTTTTCTTTTCTTTTGCTTGGGTCTCAGTTTTCTTGATAGCAAGAATAGAAGAGCATGAAGTAAGAGAGGTTGGAAAAACTGTGGTCAGAAAACACTGGACTCAGTTGGTGGTGCAGATCTATCTTCTCGATTCAAGTAGCTAGAGTGTTAATTGTGTTTCTCACAAACCACAGGAGTCCTGATTTACCACCAAAAGTCATAATTAGAGAAATCAAGATTAATCAACAGAAGTTATGATCAACAACAGAAATCATAGCTAACCAGCACAAATCCATGTTAACGATGGTTACCACGGTTAACCCAGAAGTCTTGACTGTCTAAGCTGATTACATCTTAGACCAGTGGGTCTTCTGCTAACTTCTGAGAAATCTGGCAGCTCACTTTCTTAAGTACAGACAATATCATCCTCAGGGAATGCATTACTGTGGAGGAATATTTTATGGAATTAAGGGATAGTACATCCAGGAGTCTCACTCTGTCTCTGATTAGAGCTGAGGGCATCATCATTCATTCACTTATTTAACAACTGTTTATTAACTATCTACCATGTTAATCCCTCTCCCAGTACTGGGGATATTCAGCTAATATGCACCCATACAGTTTTATTAGGTGTTGAAGTACTGAAATACTTTCCTACCATCTGTCGAATAACCATTGCCTCTAGTCTTTCTCTCCCCACCGAAGTCCACTGTCTTGGTTCCGGGGAAGACACATTAAACACTGCTTTGAGGCCATGTGGGACCCCAACAACCCGCCCACTTCAGTTCTGGGAAAGCTGGCCTCCATGTCCCTGCTTCTCCTCTGTCAGGCCGTCAGCAAGGAAGGTGTCACACTTGCTGGTGGTACGGCGACACCCCGTTGTAGAAATTTATGATACCCATTTGGCTCCCCGAGGCTGTGACTGCTGGCCACAGGCTAGCATCCCCCCATGTTGCCCAGGCAGCCTCTGAAGTGAACAGTGCTATTGTTTAATATTTTAAATATTATACTTGATTTGGAATAATATAGAAAGTTAAGTAAAACACCAAGGTTACCTAGAAGAGGAGGCATTTATGTGCACTTGGATCAGTTAGAGAAGGCTTCCTGGATGAGGTGATATACATCTTGAAGACAGAATTTTTCTGGGTTTACTGGGCAAAGGATGTTTTAGGAAAGTGAGAATAAAATTGGAGGAAGGCGGTGCGGGGCACCTGGGTGGCTCAGTTGGTTAAGCATCCAACTCTAGATTTCTTCTCAGGTCATAATCTCAGGGTTGTGAGATTTAGCCCTGTGTCCTGCTTGCACTGAGCATGGGTCCTGCTTAATATTCTCTCTTTCCCTCTCCCTCTGCCCCACCCCAAAAGAATACAGTTGTAGTGTCAGCAACCCTAGACTAGTCCCCCACAAGTTGCAGTTTTTGTCCGTACAGGTAGAGGACCTCTTCTTCCTTAGTTTTCAAACACCACCTCTTCCTTGGCCATGTTCTTTGCTCACAGAAACTCTTTTCATCCTCACTTTCAAGGCATCCCACCTTGTCACTCTCTGGTGTGATGAAGTACTTGGAATCCCAGAAATGTACAGCTGGAAAGGATCTTGGAAGTCAGCCATCCAGCCCCTCACTGAGGAAATGAGAGAGCTTCACCTCCTTGGGCTGAGTTGCCCAAGGCCACACAGTGGTCGTGAGGAGGCTGCGATCCAGCCCCTGGACTTCCTCTCCACGGCTCTTCCTCTCCTCCCTCCTACCTCTTCTCTCTCCCTCCTCCCCCTACTCCCCAGACTTCTTCTCCAAATAGGGCCCAGTCCTTGCTTTTACATACTCAACTTTTCAGTGTTTTCTCCTCTAGGTATGTCTAGAGGACCTGCCCATACCTGCCCATCCACTTGCTTCAAGGACTATCACGCTTTGGACTCAGCACTTTTAAAGCCCATTTTCATGTATGACAAGACTTGGGTTGCAGTTTTGTTTCTCAAAGTATGAGGCTTCCAATTTTAGGTGGCACAGATTCGTAGCTTTATATCTTACTGAACCACATAATGAGAAACATTTTCTCTGAATTCCTCAAAGAGGAAATCTCAAGTCAGTGCTGATCTGTCTCTAACACTCGCTTAGCTCCCTTTTCAGCAAGAAGTGACACAGTCTGGGGTTTTAAGTCCTTAGCAGATTTAGTATCCAGTGAGCAAAATATTATCTGATTTATTTTGCTTGACTTACATTTTTTTTTCCCAAATACTTTTATCTTATTTTTTCTGTGTTACAAGATTCATTGTTTATATACCATACCCAGTGCTCCATGCCATACGTGCCCTCCTCAATACCCACCACTAGGCTCACCCAACCCCCCACCCCTACCCCTACAAAACCCTCAATCTATTGCTCAGAGTTCACAGTCTCTCTTGGTTCATCACCCCTTTGATTTCCTCCAATTCACCCCTCCCTTCCCTCTCACAATGTCCTCCATGTTTTTCCTTATGCTCCACATGTAAGTGAGACCATATGATAATTGACTCTCTCTGCTTGACTTATTTCACTCAGCATAATCTCTTCCAGTCCAGTCCATGTTAAAACAAAAGTTGGGCATTCATCCTTTCTGATGGAGGCATAATATTCCATTGTATATATGGACCATATCTTCTTTATCCATTCATCTGTTGAAGGGCATCTTGGCTCTTTCCACAGTTTGGCGATTGTGGCCATTGCTGCTATGAACATTGAGGTACATGTAGCCCTTCTTTGTACTGCATCTGCATCTTTGGGGTAAATACCCAGTAGTGCAATTGCAGGGTCACAGGGTAGCTCTATTTTTAATTTCGTCAGGAATCTCCAGACTGTTTTCCAAAGTGTCTGAACCAACTTGCATTCCCACCAACAGTGGAAGAGGGTTCCCCTTTCTCCACATACTCTCCAACATTTGTTGTTTACTGTCTTGTTGATTTTGGCCATTCTAACTGGTGTAAGGTGGTATCTCAGTGTGGTTTTGATTTGAATCTCCCTGATGGCTAATGATGATGAACATTTCTTCATGTGTCTGTTAGCCATTTGTATGTCTTCTTTGGAGGAGTGTCTGTTCATGTCTTCTGCCCATTTTTTGACGTGATTATCTGTTTTTTGAGAGTTGAGTTTGAGGAGTTCTTTACAGAGCTTAGATATCAGCTCTTTGTCTGTAGTGTCATTTGCGAATATCTTCTCCCATTCCATGGGATGCCTGTTTGTTTTGTTGACTGTTTCCTTTGCTGTGCAGAAGCTTTTTATCTTGATGAAGTCCCAAAAGTTCATTTTCGCTTTTGTTTCCTTTGCCTTTAGAGACATGTCCTGCAAGAAGTTGCTGTGGCTGATGTCAAAGAGGTTACTGCCTATGTTCTCCTCTAGGATTTTGATAGATTCCTGCCTCACTTTGAGGTCTTTTATCCATTTCGAGTTTATCTTTGTGTATGGTGCAAGAGAATGGTCAAGTTTCATTCTTCTACATATAGCTGTCCAATTTTCCCAGCACCATTTATTGAAGAGACTGTCTTTTTTCCACTGGATATTTTTTCCTGCTTTGTCAAAGATTATTTGACCGTAGAGTTGTGGGTCCGTATCTGGGCTCTCTAATCTGTTCCACTGGTCCATGTGTCTGTTTTTGTGCCAGTACCATGCTTGCTTGACTTACATTTTATTTGTGTTATATTTGCCTTTTATTATTGACAGTCAATGCTGAGTTTCTTTTTTTTTTTAAGTTGATTTTTTGGTTTTTTTGTTGTTTTTTGGTTTTTTTGTTTGTTTGTTTTTGACAGGGAGAGACATAGTGAGAGAGGGAACACAAGCAGGGGGAGTGGGAGAGGGAGAAGCAGGCTCCCTGCTGAGCAGGGAGCCCGATGTGGGGCTCAATCCCAGGACCCTGGGACCATGACCTGAGCCGAAGGCAGACATCTCACAACTGAGCCACCCAAGCTCCCTCAGTGCTGGTTTTCAAATGCAGCCAGAGATTAAAGGTCTTCCTCCATTTTAAGTAATGTTAAAAATAAAAAGAAGAGTCAACCAAAGTAAAAATATTAAGTAGATAAAACTGAGGTGGCTTGGGGCTACCATGTCACACACAGGCACAGATTAGGTCCTCAAAACAGTGGTCTATGAGGAACTAAGGTTTAAATAATAATAACTCACATCTCCCGGGAGGAGGATTTGTAGAATGCAAACCTCTCTTTGGCCTCAGAGGGCTTTTCTGTTTACCCAATCCGTGTATAAATATACCTCCCAGCATATATGTTAGTCAGCAAATATTCTACCATGGTGGAAATGATTTACTGAAACTTAGACCTTCTCCTGATATCTAGCCAAAAATCTGATTTGGAAAACCAAGAAGACCTATTTAGTTTCTGCCGACATTGTTACTGAACCAGACTGAGTGGATAACTGATGACGTAGAAAGTTCTTCACTTCTCTCTTCTTTCATTTGAGTATCATCAGATTGTTTCCTCTCCCCCTCTTGGTCACTCACTAAGAATTTGCTGAACTGAATATTTGGCTTTTTAATGAATGGAGGAGGTCACCTTTGTCCATACCTCACATGCTTCACACATGCAGAAAAGACTGGATCTTCCATTGGGTCAGTGTTTCTTGGCAAGAGAGTAGTGCAGTTTCTGTAAATTGAGTTTGTACATCTGGCAGCCAAAAGTGTCCTGTAGGTATATTTTTTGCATGAAAAGATATGTTTGAGGTGACCACTCTGCACAGATTCTATTAGAGGTTGAGAGTATCGGTAACCTGTTATTTTAGATTTGGGGTGTATTTGTAGCTCCAGAGGTACCAAAATAAACTGTGTTTTCTTGGAAAATGTGTTTGTCTGGGATGTGACAGGAGTTGCAACCTTAAACAAGATTTCCAGGCGTTTACAGTTGAACCATGCCAGTAAAAATATGTTTATTTAGACATTAAAATCCTAGGGTGCCCACGTAAATATCCTAAACAATGGGTGTTACATGAGCTTTCTTTGTTAATGTGCTTTAGCTTTAAATGTTTTAGTTCTGGCTCCTGGAGTGTTAATGCACTACAGGGAAAGTTGAACTCAGATGGTGAGTCTTATGTGCTGTTTAGCACATACAGTGGTGTGTTTCTTACGTCCAAGAGAATTATTGCTAATGTAGGTAAAAGTCACATCACAGTTGAGAAAGTAAAGCTCCCTGCTCTTAATACTCCTAGCAATATAGAGGTTTTTGTTGGGCAGTTAGGAGAAAGAAAAGACAGCAGGTATGCCCTTCACTCACTGCTCATTCATCTGTGTAGTAACAAGCAGCCCTTGATTATCCATTGTCTGCCAAACTGTGGGAGAAATGAGGAGGACAAAGAGGAGAAGGTGGCCACCATGTGCTCATGAGCCTACAATCTGATTTATTTCATCAGCGTTTCACAAAAATTGGGATAAACTGCTGCTTTGGCCAAAATATAATTTTCAGAAAGTTAAGAAGTGACAGCTCATTCAAATATTCAGTAAGCATGTGGTTGGAGATTTGTTGAACTCAAGAGTGAGAGAAATAGCGGGATGGCAAAGCTGGCTCAAAGGGGGATTCGAGCAAAATATCTAGGTGGCTAGGTAGATTGCTTGATAGATATGGTGAAAGGAAAAAAGAATGCTGGGATCAGACTGCAAAGTCAGATACAAAACTGGTTAATGTCCAACAAGGCAATAAAACAATACTCTTTGGTTATATTTCAGCCAGACAGAAATCTTTGCACCTATCCTTAACGAATAGATTTGTAATTTACCAGCCTTCTACGGTCTTTACAGAGCCTGTGTCCAATCAATCGTAAATAGTAAGTCAAACAGAGTTACATTTCCCAAGAGTGTCAGATGACTCTTAGGTAAGCTTGTCAAAAGCCAGTGCTTCAGAACAGTGCTGCCCCACAGAACTTTCTGCCATGATGAAGATCTTCCATACATGTGGCTGTCCAGTGTGGTAGCCACGAGCTGTCTGTGGCTCTTGAGCATTTGAAATGTGGCTAGTGCAACTGAGGAATTGATTTTTAAATTTCATTTCATTGTTACTAATTTTCATTTAAACAGCTCTATGTCTTTAGTGGCTACCATTTTGGACAGCACCGTTCCAATGTGCCATTAACTGGGCAAGCCTTTTTATGCCTTGTTTCCAATCTTGGATAACATTTTTCTAAACACTCTGTAAATTAAATCATTTTTTAAATATTGTAATGAGTGAAGTATGTGGGAAAAAAGTGGAAAAGACTTTCTTGAGAAGACCTCATTCTTCCCTGACTCTTATCATTTCGTTGGCAAATGTAATGCCTCTGATACTGGGCTCACCTGAAATTTTTCTGGCCGGCAAGGGAGCTGCTTATGAAGTTAAGCCTGTTTGGAGGGAACCCAGCTCCGCATTATGTTTTCCAAGTGAATTAGCTTGGTATTCATTTTTCCTTCAGCAAGATAATAACGGTCATGTCTAGTTTTGATTAAAAGGGGCTTTCTGACTTGAAACAAAGGGAGAGCTGACTATTAATATTTCACAAGGATTTTAAGGCTCAAATAAGTTAAATTTTCTTCTCCCTTCACTTCATGACTCAGACCAAGCAATCAATGCATTGATAAGGCTCGCTTTGATTTTTCATGCACCTTGGTAGTTTTACTTAGTCTTCTCATCTTCTCGCTTGCTTGCAGGGCTTTTTCCGCAGAAGTATTCAGAAGAACATGATTTACACTTGTCACCGAGATAAGAACTGTGTTATTAATAAAGTCACCAGGAATCGATGCCAATACTGTCGACTCCAGAAGTGCTTTGAAGTGGGAATGTCCAAAGAATGTAAGTGGAGGCTCAAAAAACTTTTTTTTCTGTCTTTGCCTTATCTATAAATATGATTTGCTCAGCTTCCAAAATCAAGTCGTGGAGGACATAGTATGTGGAACTCACACCTGACACTCTGGATGGATTGCCAAGGCTAGGTGTAAACAGAGGTGGTAGGAAAACAGAACTGTGGGGATTTTCAGATAAAACTTGAGTAGCAGTTGGGGAAAAGGCAGGAGCTGTGTTGTTGATGGCAGACTTGTATTCTAGAGTGCTACTAACTCCCTGTTGGTTTCAGAGCCACTGGTAACTCAGGTATATCATATAGCCACTTAGAGACTCCATTTCCCCATCCTGACAGTGGGAACAAAAAGTTTTGCCTTATCTGTGAGAACAAAATGAGACCAGAGACATGAATATTAATAGTAGTGATAATCAGCCCTTTTTCAGAGGGAAGGGGGCATAAAACTTATGTTGTGGGAGAAATATTTAGAAACTCGGCGCGTTGGCATTTTCCCAAACTTGATTTAGCTTTTTTTCCTCCCAGCTACCCCCTCCTCCAAATAATTAAACATTTTTTAATGCAGAAGAGAACATTTTAGTAAATTAAAAATTAGTGGTCCATAAATATCTGATAATGGGGACTTGAAATATACATCATTTACTGTAGACGGTATGTACATTACAAAAACTTTATTACTTGCATTTCTCTCTTTGGTGCTTTCACATGGAGGGGACAAGAAAGTGACAGGCAAATGGTTTAGCTCAAGGCAGGCTGAAGGAAGACGTAGGGTTGTGTGCCCGGTGAAGCACTTAATGTGATTGCTGCTGCTTCATTCAGCTCATGACTTGGGGATTTGGTGAAGGCAGACTGTGAGTGAGGCACTGGACTGGTGGTGTGAGGGGGCGCTGGAGATGCCTGAGACATGGCCCCTGCCCTCGAAGATATGGGACAGAAAGCCAGGTACCGGGGCGCCTGGATGGCTCAGTCAGCTAAGCAACTGACTCTTGATTTTGGCTCAGATCATGATCTCAGGGTTGTGAGATGGAGCCCTTCATCAGCCTCTGCTCTCAGTGGGGAGTCGGCTTGAGATTCTTTCTCCCTCTTCCTCTGCCCATCCTGCCCTGCATACTCCCCCCACCCTGCACATGCTCTCTCTCTCCCTCTCTCTTTTAAAAAAAAAAAAAAAAGCCTGGCACTTCGGCCACGATCTCACAGGCTGGTTCATGTTACAGGACAAGGGCTCTTGGATTTTGGAACTGGGAAATGTGGCCATTGGATGGTGGGGAGACTGAGGAGGGAAAGACCCCAAACCCAAGCGGCACTGCTCTGAGGGTGCTCAGCTGGTCGACTGGCTTTTCCCTGGAGTAGCTTCTAGAAGATCTTGCCCAGCATCCATTCCATCCTTCACCTTTCCTAAATGTACCCAGGGTTTAATATGCTTTTCCACTTCTTGGGTTTCTATACTTAAGGAAAAACAGCAGGATTGGGAACAATTCAGCTGACTCAAGCTGAGCATCCCATTCTGTGTCCCAGCCTGTCATATTCAGTTTACTCGTTCAAGGTGTGAATCTGTAACCTAGGCCAGTCCAATGAGAATGAGTTCAAAACTTGTGCTTAGTATCCATGAAAGAGAAAAAGATAAATTAGACTTCATCAAAATAAGAAATGTCTGCTCTTCAGCAGTTACTATGAAATGAATGAAAACACAAGGCACACACTAGGAGAAAGTATTTACAAATTGCACACCTGATTCAGGACTTATATCTAGAAAATACAAATCTCTGAAAGCTCAATAAAAAGAAAGCAAATAACCCAGTTAAAAAAACAAACACACACTAGTGCCCTTCCAAAATGCCAAGATTATGAATGGCGAAGACAGACTGAAAGGCTGTTCCAGATTAAGAGAGACATGCCCATTGTATGCAATGCATAATCCAGATTGGATCCTGGGTCAGAGGGGAAAATAGCTATAAGGACATTATTAGGACAGTGAGTAGATCTGAATATGTACTGAATATGTAGATAATAGCATTGTAATATACTGTTGTATGTTATTATGTACTAAGAATTGTGAATTAGATGAAGGGTGTACAGGGGTTCTTTGTACTATTCTTGTAACTTCTGAGCAAATTTGAAATTTTATCCTGATAAAATTACCTAAACAGAACAAAAGACATGTGCTTAGAACATTGGGACAATTCCTGATGCATGTGAACAAGGAAGCAAGTAGCCCCACGTGCCCTTAGTAGCTATCCTCCAACTCCAAGGGACGTCACCTCTAGGACAAAGCAGGCACTAGGGATGGAAGAGTGGAAAGAGACAGAAATCGGGCCCCGATTGGCGTTATTGAATTGCTAAACCAACTGACCCTAAAACCTCTGCCTCCAGCTAATCTGGTTCTATTTTGCCAAGAGGTGCCTATTAAAGCAGTTGAGGTTGGGGACTTGTTCGTATTTAGGGTACTGATGAGCAAGAATGGACTGGGTCATCAGACAGGGAGGCATCCTGCCATCCCTCCTGGGAGGTGTTTTTTCCCTCCAGAAAGTTCTGTGTGTGGATGATGGGTCAGTTGACCACATTTCAGCCAGTTCTCTTTGATCCCTCCAAACTTTAGAGCTATTGAGTTACTTAAAATCAACGAACGTGAAGATACAGAGCTAATATTCACTTGCCCCCCTCCCAGCCCTACCATGGAAGAGAAAAGCATGACATTGCCCTGAAATAGCCAGATTTTTTATATGTGTAAGTGAGACCCATAGGATGATCCCTTGACACTCCATTTTTGGTCTGACATTCTGTAGACATGACTGTCACACTGCAGTTCTGTGGGAGAATTTTAGTCTAGGCTGAAATTATAAATGAGTAAGCCAGATGTGGACTCAGGGTAAATCAGTACTTTTGCATTTATTTTGTGTGGGCTGGAGACCCATTTCCTGCTTACGTTACTTAAAACCCATATCCTGCTGCTCTGTAAAAACTGGCAGCTTGGTTGCCAATTAAAAAAAAAAATAATGTTTATACCCACAGGAAAACTCTAGTTTCAACCCTCAAGGAACTTATCACCTTAATTAGATTTAAAAATATAGAAATGAGAAGAAAATGGGATCATTATGCCCAAGTATACAAAAATAAATATATTTTCCTTAGAAGGAAATTGAAGGGAAGGGAATAAACACTTGGAGTATAAAGACTGAAGGTCTAATAGGATATTTTAAAAGTTGAAACAGAAAGAAGCAGAAAAATATGAGAATCAGCAACCAATTATACCACAGTACTTGCACTGAAACAAATCCAAGCATAATAGAGACTCATAGAATGTTAGAACTGAAAAAGGATCTTAGAGATTGATTTTCACTCACCTCTCTCACTTGACATACAAGCACACTGGGACCCAGAAAGATGAAACGGTTTTCCCAGCAATCCCCTACTGGCTAAAGACAGAACCAAGATTACAGTTCAATTCTTCCCTCTTCTTGCCATGCTTTCTCGGCAGTACCAAGATTAGCAAGATTTGCATTCAATTTTTGCCATAGTCCTTGAGGACTCATTATTATGTGTCAGAACTTTTGGGATGCCAGTGACAGAAAACTCAGCTCAAACTTGGCATAAGCTTAAAACATCGGCACAGGTAACTGACAGTCCGAAGTAACCCATATGCATCTGAGGGCTTGCGTTCCTTTTCAGGGAATGGTTCCCCTTTGCCTCCCACAACTATTTTTTTTACTGTGATGGTTTTGTTTCCGGGAAGATTTTATAAATGGCTACTAAAGATGCCACCATCAGCTGCGGCCGATAGGCTACCTGACAGAGAAGCTCGGGTCCCCATCATTCCATCAGTGCCCGGGACCTGGTTCTCATTGGCCTCACTTGGGTCACGTGCCCCTGTGTAACTGTCTCGTCTTGGGGGTGGTGGAGAGGAGACCACTGTGATTGGCTAGGTCTGGATCACGTGCCAATCCCTGGCGTCCGGCGTTGAGGTTGACCCTGCCCAAACCAGGTGGGCTAGGAATGTGGGAGGAAAGCATCCCTAGGTAGGGAATCGGAAAGACAAGGTAAGAACTTACTCCATGCTCAGGAAGACCCATCAGGTCCCACGAAGCTGTTGTTCTTAACTCTTTGTGCTGTTGAAGGAAAGACAGAAACCTAAGAATCCTATTACAGTAATAGCTAACATAGGCTCGATGTTTTCTATAGGCCAGGCACTACTTAACCATTTTTAATACTTTGTCCCATTCGACCCTAAAGACAACCCTGTGAAATAGAATAGTTATAATCCCTTCCTTCCCCTTTTTTGGCCAGATGTGGAAGCTTAGGTACAGAGAGATTAATTAATTTAGGGAAACACAATTAGTAAGGGGCAGTGCTGGGATTTGGATCCCAGTAGTAATATATGCTACATGCCATAAAAAGCAGCTTTTAAAACTCTGACCTTCCTTTTTAATGCTATTGCAAGTGGTTAATTAAACAATAATCACACTCCTTGTTGCATATCAGAGATGTACTCCCTAGAAAATCATGTGCAAATTTAATTTTTATAGCTCAAATTTCGTTTTCGATGTATAAGGGGATTTCCTAGTAAAAGAAATCCTGTAGTGTGGTGGATCAGAAAAGCATGATTATTTCTTCACGTTTCTGTTCTGTAAATGCTGCTGGGTATACCTTGTATTTTCCAAGGGCTTTGTAAAACTAGGGGAACCTTTTTGCAGAGGAAGAGCTATTTGTCAAAGCACGGGATTTGAAAGCGGTAGCAGCAAGTGAAAAAAATCGATTTTCAGCAGCATTCTAAAAGTGGTACAAAAATTTATGAAGAACTTGGGGAGGAGGCAAAGGAAGCAAAATGACTCAAAGTTGAGTGATGAGCTTCTGCTGGTGGGGTGGGAGGCTCGAAACAATGTCAGCAGAGGAAAGTATGTGGCCCTAAAATAAGAAATAAAAAAGAGAATAAAGGAAGACATAAAATTTGGGATTGTGAAAGAGATGTCCGGACAAGCTTACGAGACAGATAAACCACTAATTGTCCATGATGGGGAAGGAGAAGGTTTAAGACAATGCCACATAGAGACCGTAGGAGTATAGAAAGCCTGACCAGAAATCCAAATGAATAGTTCAAATCCTTAAGCCAGGGATCAGCAAACTTTCTTAAAAGGGTCAAATAAGAAAATATTTTTGGCTTTGTGGGCTGTGTGATCTCTGTGCCTGTCACTGTATCCCAGAAGGAACCATAGAAAGTACATAAGCAAAGATTGATTGTGTTCCAATAAAACTTTATTTACAAAAACAAGCAGAGGGCTGGGTTTGGCCCAAAGGCCACACTTCACCTACTTCTGCTTTAGGTGGCTCACCTGGTGGTCACGTGTGCCACTTATGGCTGCTCTGTGATCTCAGGCTTGGCTCATCTCCTACTGTCCTCTGCTCTTCTCCTGCCAACAGATGCCCCAGCTTCCAGCCACACGGGGCCGTGCTGACCCAGGAGCCTCACAGCTCCATGTTTCTCTGGAGGCTATGCCCTGGAATTGACTGTCTAGTACTTTCTCCTTCACATGAGCCCTAGGAGCTGGCAGAAATGTCATTTTCTCTGGGAAGCCTCCCTGAGCCCCACCCCACACTCCACGTCATTCATTCTTCCCCATGTTCCTATAGTACTTTGAATATACCCCCACGAACTGCAGACTTACTACCGTGTGATTCTTCACACACCGCCGAGGCTCCCTAGCTTGATTGATTATAAACTCCTAAAAGGCAAGGCAAGCAGCGTGTCTTCCTCACCTTGTAGCCCTGACGTTAGCATGATGCTTTGCTCAGTGAAGTAAGACTGGCCAAGTGGTTAAATGTGACTATTTATTTAAGTTTTAAGTGAGTTCTACCACCAACAAGGGGCTTGAACTCATGACCCTGGGGATATGAGTCCAATGCTCTACCGACTGAGCCAGCCAGGTGCCCCTGGCTGTTTTAAAACACCACCAAATCCAACATCTCCCTTCCTTTCCTTCCTGAAAAGGTATCAGGCACAAAACAGTTCTGGGTATGCATGCCTGTATTCATCCCTCGGCCCTTCACTTACCTGCTGCAGACCCAGAACAAGTTATGCAGCTTCGTTGGGGTTATGTTTTCTACCTGTGTAAAAGGAACCTTAGTATTGACTGACAGCCTGGGCCTGATGTGAGAACTGGTGCTTTTAATCCTGTTTAGACAACAGCGTTTCTCCAATCAGCTTCCTCTTGCCAGTTCTCTCCCCCAGAAGTTATTAGATCTCCTGGTGGATTTG
The DNA here is from genome assembly GCA_028534135.1 of Potos flavus. NCBI lineage: Eukaryota > Metazoa > Chordata > Mammalia > Carnivora > Procyonidae > Potos > Potos flavus. Next base: position 66,783,763 of record CM052898.1, on the reverse strand, counting down.
CCGTCAAAAATGGTTGAGCTGAGCAGGCATCTTGTGTAACTGCATGGCAAAAGCCCAAAAAGGTAGAGAGGCTAACATGGACAAGTGGCAGGATTTGGGGTTCCCTTGGCCAGTTCTAGGCCATCAGGTTGCTCACTGACAAAAAGGGGGATCCAGGGATGGGCTAGACATCAGGGTCAGGAGACCAGTAGGAAAATGAAAGATGCAAAGTTGGCAAGAATCAAGATCCATGTGCCACAATAAAGGGGAAGTAGTGGGTTCTGGATGCTTCTAACATTCGACCAGGTTCCCCTGGGCCTCTGGCCTTCCAGATGGGATGCCCTTGCCCCACGTCTATAACAGAAACACTGCGGAGGTTACTGTGCCTGCCACCCCCATTCTATTTCTTTTCTTTCTGAAAACCACTGGCCACTAATTCACAAAGGAACCTCTTCATATTGCCTCTGAGCTTATGTTTATGTGGGCCATGCTTTTGAGTGGTGGGCAAAACATGTCTTTGATTTTGCTTGAGAATGCTGTTCAGTGTTAATTTCACAGCGGTTTTTTCCCCATGACAGTTGCATAAGTATATTTGTAGAATAAAGCAGTTGAATAATCTCTGAATTTAGGAATCCCGAAGTGCTCATTGACACCTTCTCATTTGGGCCATATTGAGCTTAAAAACAGCTTTTTTTAAAGTCTTTAAATTCTAATTTCTCTTTTGGACACGAATGTCCCCATGGGTCGATTGGCTAGAATGAATGTGCTTTGCACGGACACTTTGATACCTCCTTGAGAGGTTTCTGTTGTTCTGTGTTTCATTTCCCCTTTACTGTTAAACTTACATTAAAACAAACCTTTTGGATTAAAGGCACTTAACCTCAGTTAAAATCACTTCTGTTGAGGCACAGATTATCTCGATGTGCTCATTGGTTCTATGGCTGGATTTTACTGGCTTTAGAACGAGGAAATTCATATTGTAGGTTGCCCTGTGTACTTGGGAAGTTACATAAAAATCAACATTGGGGCATTTAATGTCTTTCTAATTTTAGTTTATTTCTTCATTTGTTCCCATGTTACGTCCTGGCTTGTTCCTGCATTCCCAAGGTTCAGTGTGAGGGTTTTGTTCTCCCCTCTTCCTCTCGAGAGGCAGCGTTAACCCCGCCCCTCTCCTCTCTACCCCACGCACACACAGATCCCCACAGAGCCCCCCAGAAGTAAATGAAAGGCTGGAAACTTTATATTTTTGTATCTAAAAACGTCGCGGAAGCTGGAAAGTAAAAAATCTGCTGTCCCTTTCCACTTGCCAAATGTTACTGTTTTCCTGCATCTGTTCGGGAGATTAAAAAAACCCAATTCCGTTTGGGCACTGGCTGCCCGGTGATGTCAGTGCCACTGTGGGACTTCAGGCCCATTAACACTCAGACTGCAAAGGAAGTATTAAAATTCCTTCAGCTTTACTAACACATTTCTCCCTGCAGCCTGGCTCCTGCAAAAGGGACGCTCAGCACATTCTCACCTCAGAAAAAGGAGAAATTTCCGTGACATAATAGGACAGAGCCGAGCAAAGGGAACAAAGGGCTTCGAAGTGAGCCTGAGCTCACCGACCTTGCCCTCTGGCGGCCTCATCCTTGGAAAGAGGTGTCATTTTGTTTCAAGTGCAAGGAGCTAACCTGCAAGGTGGGGCAACCTTGCTGGGCTGTTTCCTGCATCGCACGTTTAGGAGGGTGATGCATTTAGCACCTACTGTGTGGCACACAGTAGGTGCTAAATAATGATTGCTGATCTCCCAGGGAGAGTCTTCCTCTGGTGGTGAACAGGCTCTGTTCTGTGCTCTGGTTGCTGCTGCCACAGCTACTTTTTTATTTTAATAACTACACAGCCCGGCTCCTCGTTCAGGAGAAAAGCGAAGGGCAGAGGCTCTTGTCATTTTCAATTGTTTGTAACACCACCGTCTAGATATACAGCCCCAAATATTATGTCACAGCATTAAAAATAAAGCTTGCAGGCATAGTTTCTAAAATAAATATCCGCCTTCCTCAGCTACTGGAAACTGGGAGGCAGATGGCTCATTTGCCCGGAGATGCTGGGACATGTGTAATCAGAGAATGGGATGGGATCCTGGTATCATGGAACCCAACTCCATGGGGAAAACCGAACTGGGGTGTTAGAAAGGACGCCTGGGCCCCTCCTCGCATCAGTCAGCTCAAGGTGAGGCCATCGGAGTGTCCCGGGCAGCGTCCACTTGGCACCCGATCACCAAGGAAGCAAAGTGTCTTTCACTCCTTGCTTCCTCTTTTGTTTGTCCCTAGGGTACATTCCATCTCTCCCCACCCTTTGTGTGGCCCACCTTCCCCAAGTCCATCACCTCCCTTCTCCCAACCAAATCTTACCCCTGGCCTGCTTGTGCAGTCAGCCGCATGGCGGGAGATACATGGGTGATAATAGGGCAGTTGGTGATCCCAGAGTGCTTTACCAGCAGCAGAGGCTTCCAAGACGTTGGTCATCCCATGTGGCAGGTGGAACAGGAATAGTATTTGGATCCTGGGGGTCCTGACGTTCAGAGAGGCTAAGAGACCTGTCCACCGTCACGCTGCTGGCTTTAAGCCATGGGTCCTCTTTCCCGTTCCCGGGAGCTTTTCAACTACACTTCGGTTCTCTAACCACACCATTCTGGTGTGGATTTAATGCTACCCAGTTTCAGTATCTTCACCCATCTTTGCTCCCCAATCACATTTTCCATCATATATGATTTAATTTCACATAAGTACAAGTTCAGTAGGATTTTCCTCAGAGTAAATTCTGTACACAGCCTACGAAACCTAATTTGGGGGAGCACTAAGCTTCATATGCGATCATATCAAATCAGAGAGTGATAAAGTCAGCACTTTTCCATATTCGTTTGATCTTCGTATTACTGATGAAAAAATCTCAGTTCGGTGCCAGTACATCCTTAATTCATACTTCTTAAAACTTTGCTACGCCCTCTTTAACAGAGAGAGGACAGGCAGCTGTACCTAGTTAGGATGAAGTTTTATTTATTTCAGAGGTGTGCAAACTTTCCTAAATGGCCAGACAGTACATATTTGAAGCCTCACAGGCCCTTCAGTGTGTGTTGCAACTACTTGACTCTCCCGTTGTGGCACGAAAGCCTCATGAAAGAGTGTGGTTTTGTTCCAGTAAAACTTTATTGAGGCAATCAACCTGAAAACCCTGTTTATTTTTACTCTTAACTCCTATTTATGTCAGACAATACTGCTTTTACCTTCACAGCAGTAATATAAAATCCTGTAAATTTTATTTGAGCAAAAAAAAAAAAAAAAAATCAATTTAGATAGAAATCCTAAGAGTAGAGTGGCCTGTGAAATATCATGAGGGGGGTTCTACTTGTTAGTCGGTCGTGTGTTCCTGTATCTTGACAGGAATGGAACAGACTCTGGGGGAGCCTCAGCTGCTTCTAGAGCCCCCTTGTTGTGCCTCAGTTGTTGGTCAGTAGCCCAATGACCTGCCTTTGTCTTGCTCCGGGCCCCTCAGCCCTTCCCCCATCCTGAGCTCTGCGCCGCTGGAGGATGGGCAGCTGAGTCTTGCTTTCTTGGATCCTCCGGCCTCAGTCCTGTCCTGATACAACAAAGGGTCACCGAAGGGGTGGCTCTGTCCTGGTGGGATTTCAAGGATCAGGTGAACTGGTGGAGGGAATATGAGGAACAGGGGGGACCTCAAGTTGCACTGTTTAACCCCCCTTCTGAAGAGCAGCAGGGAAAGCGTTGTGGCTCGAGGCACAGACTGGAGGGACGGTCTGGATTCTGATCCCAGCCCACCACTCACGTAGCTCTGTGTGATCTCGGACGGGTAACTTAGCATCTCTGTGCCTCTGGCTCCTTGTCTGTGGCACCGAGACGACCATAGTACCTACCTCGTATGGCTGTGGGAAGGAATACGTGAATTACTTTATGGCAGGAACTAAAGACATTCCTTAGCTAAGCATTAACTCTCCTTCTTCCTCCTGCTAGGATAATCATCCATTTTGGCCTCCAAAACTTGGCCTCATCAGTAGAGTCCTTCATGACTATACAGAACAGCCGATGCTCCTTATGGTCCAGTGGTCCATTTACGCAGAACAGAAGACTCTTAAATTTGACATTTGTCCTTGGGGCTCAGGCCTAACACCCACAAAGCAAAGCGTCCTCTCTGAGCTAGATAATCCCATGCTGGGATTCACAGCCCTTCCTCACTTGCAGAATCCGTTCCAAGTGTATGAGCATGGGCAGGGCTCTGCACAGCTGGCTCAGCCTGCCCCAGCCTGTCCCAGCCTGTCCCGGACACTGATCTCCTGTCATGCTCCCCAACTCACTAGTCACCGCAGACTACTCAGCATGCCTTTCATGGGAGGCAGCCTCGGGGGGTGTGCGTGCTGCCCTTCCTGCCTGTGATTGTCCATCCCCGGCTCTACCTCCCACTCCTCTTTCAAACCACCTTTCTCCTAAGTACTCACCCTCATTTCTCTAATAACAGGAAGCAGGCGCGGGTCCCCCTCACCTCTCAATAGTGTGATGTGTTAGAGTGTGGCACTTCTGTTGGGTTGACTTGGAAAGTCACACTTGCTTTTCTGTCCAGGAGGTAGGTAGGGGTGTGTGTGTGTGTCTGTGTCTGTGTATGAGAGTAAGAAAATATACACATGTGTTCTCTACGCTCACAGTGAGCATCCTGAGGGCAGGCACAGAGCTTCATTCCTACCGAAGTCCTCAACTGAAAGCCCAGGACCTTGTACCTCATAGATATTTCTGGAATGAACTGGAGGTGAAGAGCAATTGAGGAGTAGAAATTCTGAATCAGGAACTTTCGTCCGATCTTTCCAAGAATTAGAGATCTAAATCCGGTCCCACTGACACGATGAGCCTGTTTTTCCCTTTTCCCTTTTGCGTCCTTCCCTAAACGTGCACCATATGAATTCTAGCACATAATCCCTGGCATGACAAGAAGTCTCACCGTTGTCTGGGTTCGTGGTGGAAGTAACCAGATGGAGCTTGTAAATAAGTCCTGACAGGGAAGATTTGCTCTCTCTCAAAACTGTACACACATACGCACCATATTTCATCAAATCTATAACTTGTTAAGGCGCACTATTATTTTATGTGCCACTAAAAACAAAACAGCAGCAATTAAATGAGGACACACCAGAGATTGAGAGACAGGTGGCAATTTCAGAGAGGGAGAGAGGGAGAAACTAGATACCAGCCCTGTAAAAAAAGGCAGCATCTCACATTCTGGGCTGGAAATATTCTATGTTTCCATCTTGAGCTATTTTTCATTCTGCTTTAAATAGACATTGATAAAACCTCAGTGCCCAAAGACAATCCCCGGCCCAGAGTTGACTGAATAAATATGCAAGTGCTTCTAAAATAGCTGGCAGAGAGCCCTTTGTTTGGAAACAAATGTCCCTGTGAAAATAGCAACCCGAAATTTCCCCGCAGTCCCTGTGTTCCGGGGCGATGAACATGGCCCTTTAAGTACCTTCTCCCAGTGACAGCAATTCTCTGGAGGGTGGCTACCTAAATTGCTCAATAAATCCGTGCATAGAGTACGGTCTGAATTTGCTCTTCCTGGAGTGGTATTGAGCACTTAAACTGGTTTCCTCTCCCTCTGCCATCGAAAAATATTAACTCTCACAGTTAGGTTATTTCTCTCATCCGTCTCCCTTTAAAGCTGGAAAACAAAAGAGTTGAGCAATTATCCGATGAACTAGATTAATGGAGACAGGCATCTTTTTATACTGGGACCGAGGGGAGCGAACACCCTATTTCCTCACGAGGAAGAATGTTTTCGCCCCCAAATCCACACTTGATCGTTCCAGCACTTCATTTCACCGACATAAAATACCTACCTGACTTTTAAACATTTCTGATGGTTTTATCTTCAGGATAATTTTAGGGCAGAAATGTTCTGTTTTGATGTTGGAGAATGCAAGTCCCCCATTTTTCTTGTTTTTCGGGGCAGGGTGTTTTACGGCATTGCTTGGTCAGGGTTATAAAACAGCGTTTTGATTCAGCAACATTGTTTAAATCTGTTTTAAAATAGCACTAAGGAATTCCTCTGGCGTTTCAAAATGGATCCACTTAGGAGCCGGTCATATGATACAGCTCTTCCAAAGGGAAAGATAAAAGTTGCTTCTAGTAAACTCTGTCGACTCAGGGGATTTAATGAGGACAGGAAGAGAAGCAAGTGCAAAATGTAATGAGTGAAGGATTCCCACTTTGTGTCCTGGAGGTGGCGGGACAAAGCGCTTGAGCAATTTTAGACTAAATGGAAACTTGGCTCAGGCACCCTTGGACTCTGAGCTCTCAGAAATGTGAAAATATGCAGGCTCAGAATGTACTCCCCGCCCCCCACCAGTGGATGTGGCCCAGCGAGTTATTTCTGGAAGAGAGACCTCAGGACTTCCTCCTGCCTCCTGGGGCTGAGCAAACGCTTGGAGATGGCTTTCCCCGCATTCCCCGGCATGCTGATGGGATCCAGATCTACACAATGCAAAGCCCCGTTTTGTTTTTACGAGGCTCCGTGTGCCTGAATAATAGAATTACGTCCGTGAAATTGAAATGTGGTGCTTTCCTCCACCGGAAAGTCTGACATGCAAAGGACTGACACCACCAAGTGTTGGCGAGACGTGAAGCAACTGGAACTCTCTTACATGACTGGTGGAAGTGTAAATCGAGCCAAAGTTTGGCAATATCTCCTAAAGCTAAACACACCAGGGTAGCTCAGTAATTCTAGTCTTGGGAACAAAAGAAATGCGTGCATAGACCCACCAAAAGATAGATACAAGAATGTCCACAGCAGCTTATTCACAATAGCCAAACGCTGGAAACCACCCATGTATCCATCAGCTGTAGAATGTGTAAATAATTTGTGATATATTCAAATAATGGAATATGCACAGCAATGAAGACAGAGCCAACTACTGCTAAGCGCGGCAGCATGGGTGAATCTCATAGGCATAATGTTGAATAAAAGAACTCAGAATAAAAGAGCATTCTTCATAATTCCATTCATGTAAATATTAAAAATGAGCAAAACTAATCAGTGTGATGGAGGTGAGTGCGGCGGTCACTCTCGGGACTTGGAAGTGGCGCCTGGAAGCCTCGTGATGTGCTGGACATTCTGATCCTTAACTGATATATACCTAACTGTGTCTGTAATGTCTTAACCTCAGTCAAAAAGAAAAAAAAAAAGGATGGAGATGTGGAAGGAGTGTTGGAGAGCGTCATGCCATCCCGTGCATACAGAAATTGTGTTATCACAGATGAGAAGTAAAACATCGTCTCATTAAAAGAATTCCTCTCTCTTTCAACACATTAAATTATCTCCAGAAAATGTATTGACCTTTCTGCCTTTGCCTTTTCTTCTCATTTGGGACCTTTTCCAGTTGCAGCTTTGAATGCGTAAGGAGCACCAGAGATGGGATGTTATCCCTGATTTACTCTGAGTTTTCTGCGGATGGTTATGTAATACCTGTAATCCCATCAACGCACCTAAAGAGCTTCTCCCTTTGGTGCCATGCACTGCAAATTAATAGCCCGTGGATCCATTTACAGCTTGTTGTGTTTTGGAAAACGGTTTCAGCCATCAAATGGTAAAACGGCTTTTAAAAAGATGAGAGTTGTTATTTTTAAATGTTAAATTAGCAGTCGTGTCAGTAATTCCTTGCAGATATGTAGGAAGACCAGCATTGATTTATGAACCTGTGTAGATTCTAGTTTAATAATTAGCCGACTGCTCCTTTTTTCCATAATGCAAAAAAAATCAAAATAAGAGATCTTTTCATTTCGATTCATTCGTTTCAGGCAAATAGGACTTTAGTAAGTGACCACATTGAGACTGGTTTAGAGAAGTTAACAAGAAAGTTTGACTGATTGAATAGAAAACATACTTTTTTTCCTTCTTTTCTTTTTTTGCTTGCTTGCTTGCTTGCTTGCTTTCATAGCCATCAGAGTCATTTCTCTGTGATACTGTTCACATTTAAAGAAAGAGCTCTGGATTTACAGAAAGTTTGTCTTAATTTCCTTGTCTTTTTTATTAGTTTTAAAAAGTATTTAATATATGCTGACAGCAGAAAAGAAGACATTAAAATTGCTATCCTTTTCTAATGCCCACTGGCAGTCCAACAATTAATTCTGCATCAGAAATTTAGACATAAAGACACAGGTTTGGTGGGATGGTACATTAGAGTTAATTTAGGGTATAGAATATGACTTTAACCATATCCAAACTAATGGAAGTAGCATTTCTGTAAATTGATAAATATAAATAAACGCCAACCCTTTTTATAGAGATATATTTATCTCTCAATGCCATCTTCAAAGAATGCAAAGGCATTTTAAAAAGTATTGTTAGGGGCCTCTGGGTGGCTCAGTCGGTTAGGTATCTGACTCTTGGTTTCGCTCAGGTCATCTCACGGGTCATGAGATTGAGCCCCACACTAGGTTCTGCCCTCAGCAGGGTGTCTGCTTAAAGATTCTCTCCCCCTCCCCCTCCCCCACTGGTGCATTCTCTCTCAGTCTCTCTCTCTCTAAATCTCTTTTAAAAATATTGTTTCTAAAAGTATTTTTAAAAAGATTACAACTCAACAATAAGACAACCCTTGAAGAGACATTTTATTTCATTTAATTTAAGATTTATTTATTTCCCAGAGAGAGAGCAAGTGAGCTCAAGCAGGGGGAGCAGCAGGCAGAGGGAGAAGCAGGTTTCCTGCTGAGCAGGGAGCCTGATGCGGGGCTCCATCCCAGGACCCTGGGATCATGACCCGAGCCAAATGCAGACGCTTAGCTGACTGAGCCACCTAGGCATCCCTTGAAGAGATATTTTAGCAAAAAAGATAAACTAATGGTCAATAAGCACATGAAATGATCCTCACATCTTTGGTCATTGGGGAAATACAAATCAATACCACATTAGATGTCACTCCACACCCACATCAAAAAGACAATAACAGATGTTGGCAAAGATAAGCAGAAATTTGGACCCTTGCACACTGCTGGTGGGAGTGTAAAATGGTGGTAAAATGGTGAAGCCACTTTGGAAAATAGTTTTGTAATTCCTCAAAAAATTAAACACAGAGTTTACCGTATAAGCCATCAGTTCTCTTACGTGTTTACCTGGGAGAAATGAGAATATGCGTCCACATAAAAACTTGAGAGGAATGTTCATAGCGCATTATTCATAACAGCCAAAAAGTGGAAACACCCGAAATGTCAATTAAGGGAGAGACAAATAGTACATGCGTGCAGTGGACCACTCAGCCGTAAAAAGGAATGACGTACTGATACGTGGTACAACGTGGAAAACCCTGGAAGACATTATGCTAAGAAGACATTATGCAAGAAGCCGGCCTTGAATGGCTACACACTACAAATTCACCTATATAAAATGCTCAGAGTAGGCAAATTTATAGAATATTAGTAGTTACCAGAGGCTGGAGAGATTAGGAAATGGAGAGTGGCTGCTAAAGCGATCCTCTTGAGGGAGGGAATATTACAACTTCAGGAATATATCAAAAAACCACTGAATTTCGCACTTTCAAAAGTATGAGCTCCCTACCGCATGTGAATTATATCTTAATTTAGAAAACAACAACCATAGGACTAAAAAAAAAAAAAAAAAAAGTGAGGCTGATTGACTTAAGGGAAAAGAGGAAAATGAACTTTGGAGTCAGATGAGGTCACTGAGGTGTGTGTGTATTAGACAAGGGTCCCATTTGGTTTGGTGTTCTTGGTAGAGCAAAACAGGGACAAAGTCAGTAGCAGGATTCTTGGTGTCCACAAGATGAAAACAGCCTCATTATGCCGAAGAATCACAGATTTTCCAGACACCAGTGTTGGAGATGAATGTCTCTCATGAGTCCTTATAAAGAGAGTACTGGGAGATGTCATTTAGGATGTCCTTGACATTTTTCGTTGCTCTTCTTAGGACATCCTTCCTTGTAGTTAAATCTCACCTGTTTTTCCAAATTGGAATAAAAAGAGCATAGAAAAGCAAGACAATCTGTATGGCCCTAGACTCCAAAAGAAATAATTATGAACGTGAAATTGAAGAGTCAATAAAGATCGTCACCTCAAAACAAGAGTTAGCTCTCCTCCTCGTTCCATTTCAAATTTTATCATTTAAAAGCTCTCTCCTTCAAATACTGCCTCTCTGGGTATCTCCTCAGTTTCTATTTGATCTTCCCTTTTAAGGCAAAAATCAATACTATTTTAGAGCATTTTTCTCTTTATCAAGGTATAATTTACATATCTTAATGATACAGACCTAAAGTATACTGTTTAATAAGTTTTGATAAAGGTCTCCATCTTTCTAGCTGCCTTTTAAGTCAAGATATTAGAAAGAGACTAAGGGAACATTGTGGGTTTGGAACATTCCCTGTCTTGATTTTGGTGGTGGTTACGCGTGAAGGTAAACCGTTCTGATGTCTCCCGTCAGAGATTAGTTTTGCCTGTTGAACTTCATCTGCATGCAATGATAGTCTACACTTTTGTGTTACTTGCTTTTCATTCATTATTATGTTTGTAGGATTTTTCAGTATCGGTGCAGGAATCGGTTGTTTGCTCCGTATTTTGCTGCGTAGTACTCCATTTTATGGATAAGCAGTTCTCACCTCAGTGGATGTTTGGGTTGTTTCCAGTTTGGAGCTATTATAATTAAAACTGTCACGAAGATCCTCGTATGTGCTTTGTGGGGGACACAGATGCTTACCTCTCTTAGGTACATATTCGGGAGTAGAATTACTGGGTCATAGGGGCACATGCACTTAATTTTATTAAAAATGGCCAGTTTTCCAAAGGTTCTACCTACCATTTATACTCTCATTAGCAGTCTGTGGGAATTCCAGTTGTTTCACATCTTTGCCAGGCCTTGATTATTTCAGTCTTTTTAATTTTGACATCCTACTGGATATGAAACGATATCTCATTAGTGGTGTTTGTTTGAATCTTCCTGATGACTGATAACACTGCGTTTCTATTTTTTTTTTAAGATTTTATTTATTTATCAGAGAGGGAAAGAGCGAGAGAGAGAGAGTGTACAAGCAGGGGGAGCAGCAGGCAGAGGGAGAAGCAGGCTTCTCACTGAACAAGGAACCCGATGCAGGACTTGATCCCAGGACCCTGGGATCACGACCTAAGCGAAGGCAGACGCTTAACCAACTGATGCGTGCTGACACTGCATTTCTTTTTATTTTAGCAAAAACTTGACCTCTTGTTAAATTAGAAAATATAAAACAAAACTGTGCATGGTTTGATCTCCTATCTTCCAACAAAGCTTGGAAGATATAGCTCAATGTGTTAAAAGCTATTGTCATTTTTTTTGAGCTTATCTGTATTTTCATTTTATTATTTAACTTCTGCACATTTGTTAGTTGTGTGATAAAGAAGAAAAGCTATTTTTTAAAGAAAAGAGGTTAACTCTTAGATTGATCGAGGTAGAACTTCTGTTTTCCTAACTGTCTAGCACTTGAGGCAAAGTAACATTGGGTATTGACAGCGCTGTAGACAGAAACAGTTGAGGAAACAGACACCAGCACTGTTTTTGCATTTGTCTGTTTCCCCAGCAAGGGACAAATCCATTTCCATACATTTAGACATCTTGATTTCTGAGGATAACATCCATTTTTACCTCCATTTAATAGACCATAAATCAGGGGTCAGCAGACTTAAGCCTGCAAGCCAAATCTGGCCCACCGCCTATTTTGATCAATAGAATTTTATTGGAATACAGCCACGTACATTCATTTACATACCATCTACAGCTGCTTCCCTGCTATAACAGCAGAATGGAGTAGTTGGGACAGAGACCATACAGACTGCGAAGACTGAAGTATTTACTGTCTGGTCCTTTCGGGAGGAGTTTGCCAACCCCTGCCATAATCCATTCCCTCTCTTTAAATTTTCAATTTTAATTCAGTCGCCGGTTATGAGAGTTTAGTTGCATGCCAGACATACGTGCCGTTTATAACTGCCCCTTCGTTACTGTCCACTTCATTTAATAAGCTACTAGTGGTTATGCACCTTACAATTGTATCTTGGTAATTCAGTAGGGATCACGTCTAATTTTAACTTTGGACTGGAAATTCATAAACAAGTCCTTTCCCAGAATCACCCCAAGATCTTTTCATGTTAGAGGGAGGAAAATTAAAAGGATTTTGTTCTGGATAGAAGTGTAGCGAACTCTAAAGCCATCTCTCTTCTTTGAACACACACAAATGAGAACTTGAGCATCCCACTGATAACTCTTTTTAAGGTAAAATCAGTAGTAACCGAGTAAATGGGCTTAATTTTCTTGGCTAGAAATTGTCTCTGAAAGCAGTTGTAGAAGTCGAGAGTAATGTGACCAGTAGCACCAGAACTGGAACTGGGAGCATACCAGAGTGACTTCTCTTTGTCTGAATGGTCACATGGTCTGTTAAACCTCATACATTATATATAATGAAATGCTTTAACACTTACATCCACCCGTGACGAACATATTACTCTACGCCAGCGCCTTTTCTAAACGACCAAAGAGGAACTTAAAACAAAGACACTAAGTAAATTAGCATGGTGTCCGGGCCCGTTGTAAAGACAGACTCCAAGGCAGAGAACAGCCACTGTTTCTGTTTAGTAATTTGTCATATGAAGCTATACATTCCTACCCTGTGAGAATAAAATCTCAAGTGTAGAAAAAGCTGTGAAAGTACTTTGATGAATCCAAATGCTTGAGAAACAGGAGAGGTGATTGTGGTGAGTTTTATTGGCCCACGGCTACCAAGGAAGCCCGCCACCAGGAAACAGGGCAGGACTTGTCTCCTGAAATCCCATCCCCCACGACTTCCCATGTGCACAATACAGAGCCCGTCTCCAGCGGAGAAATGTACTCGATGCAGATTCTTGTCCCAGTAGCACTTTCCCGACCTACTTAGCGTTCCAACTTTGCTCACCTAAAAGATACAACCATCTTTTCTAGAGTTTCCGCCTTGAATCTAATTATATGAAACCGGGGGTGCGTCGAAAACTGCCTCACATCCGAACTCATCACAGGGGTTTCTGCTTCAACGGTGAATCAATTGCAGGGAGCTGACAGCTCCTAAGTTATTCCTGGGACGTCTGACAGTTTTTAGGATGTTAAAAAAAAAAAAAATGAGATCCACTGGGGCTTTAGTTCTGCTGGACTGTAACTCATTAATAAATGGAGAAGAGATCTGTGCACTGGGCATGAATAGATCCTCCGTAGCCTGTTTTAATCATGGTCTGTTAAAAAGCAATACACTGAGAATCCCAAAGGTGAGGTGTAGGGAGTAGCCATGCCCCTCGCTAGCTGGGTGACCATGTGCAAGTTACCTCGCTGGGCATTACACATCTGTAACTCTGGGCCATGGAGGCCGTGATTGGTAGGATCCTTTCCAGACGTCACCCCATCTGAGACAAAAGACTGCAACATCCCTTTAATTAGAATCGGTAAGACCTCTTCCTTGGAAATCATATTTACTTCTGGGACACAATTACAGTGAAACCGAATTCATACGGTGCTCTGCTCCTAATAAAGTAGACAGAGAATTGCCAAGTAGTTTTGGAAAATGTGATGTGCCAAGATTGACTTCTCTTGCTGCTTTTTCTTCCTATGTCACCTCTTTATGTGGGGCATGCTATGAAAGAGTAACACCGTTTTTGAGATGAAATACCCGAGACACAAAGAGGTTAATTACCTTGCCCAAGAAAATACATAATGCAAAATACTTTAAGCAGAAGTAGGGGAGAGGCAGAGTTACGGGCTTGGCATAAGAGAAGTGAAGTTGTAGTTATGCACTCTACAGTTTCTAGGGCTTACGCGTGAATATGTAGATTTAAAAATCCATGAGATTTGTATTTGCCCTGTCCTGAGACTGTCTCTAGGCAGTAGTTGGGAAGGGAGAAACGAAGAGAGAATGGGTGTGAATAACCTCTAAGGAGGCATGAGAAGCTGGGTGGATCTAGGGGTAGGTGACAGTATTCACCCATCCCTCACACCCCAAGTCCCAGGCAAAGCCCACTCATCACTGACTTGCCATCCTTGACTTTGAAGGGCTCTTCACTTATTAGTATGGTTTTCTTTATAAGTCCATGAAAATAAAGTTCCCAGGGAAAGGTGGCAAGTTCAATCACTTTTTAATATTTTTGAGGAACCAAGTGTTGGCTCTTAGATTTGAGGGCACTTGAGGGAGGAGCAAAGATGAAGAACATGGGGAAGGTCTGGCCCAGAATCAACCATGGCACAAAATTTGGTGTAGAAGCCCAGCTCTGGGGAAGTGAGAGGTCTGCAGATCCTCACAGAGCCCCTAGCAGCCCCATTCCTGAGGAGTCTCTGTCCTATCCTCCATGGCCTATGCCTGTAGTAGACCTGGGGTGTGTTTGGGTATTATGAGGTAAGGCCCTACATTCTTGCCTCAGGGTTCTGTCTATAGAGCAGGAGACTCAGGCTGGTTGATCTCCAGGAGTCCATCCAGGCATGGCCTCAGTAGGCACTGGATGGGGAACAAATGAATGTATGATCAGAATCCAGTTTGAATGGTCAGCATTTTTATGGTGCTATCTAGAAAGTTCTCTCGGTCACCAGAGCTCAGATTAAAACATAGAAATGTTTCAACAGGTGACAACTTTGCTCAGAAACCCAGTGCCCGACACACAGTGGTGTCACAATAAACACGTGCCTGAATGTATTGAAAATGACACTGGTTTCCAGTAAGTTCTGCTGACTTAATCAGAAGCATTTTCTCTTCACATATGAGAAGTTGAGGGATGTCTGCCCAGGGGAATGGTTTTATGCCCTTGTTTCTACTTGATTTCTAATCTCTTGCTTTCCTCTTGCAGGAAAAATCAAATCTTTATCAATGGGAAGACTTTTTTTTCAGATACAGTCGATGTTGGGCAGTCACTATTTAAAGGAGGTGTGGGGTCAGGTTTTACAAAGCAAATGGTCCTTAACATGAGCAATCATCACCTTCAAGCAGTAGGATCTTGGCAAGTATCATGTGAAGCAAATGAGGGAGATACTGAAAAATCCTGTAAGACTCAGGAATATAAGATGTATACAACAAAAATGACTTGGTCAGTGTCAATGGCTAACGATGGTACCAGAGATAGAACAGAGGTGCCCTGATTCTGAGGGGAGTGCCCTGATTCCCATAGCACCTTGCTCCTAGGAGAGCATTTCACCAGCTGAGCTAAATAAACTGCAAAGTAGGAGCATCTAGAAATCAGGGATGTCTACCCCATGTACTTTATACAGTTTCCTCAAAAACTGCTTAACAAGTGCTTTTTGAAAATGATGAGGAAAAAAAGCTTACCTATCACTTCCCTTTTTGAGTAAAAAAATCAGCCCTTGCTCACACTCTCAGAGTTGAAAGGGGGGGAAAGAATAACCATGAAACTTCTGCAGTGATTTTTACACTCTTTCTCTTTCACAGGACCTATTAGTAACATGGCATAATTTTTTAAACGGGCCATTTTTAGCAGTAGAAGAAAAAAAAGTCTCTCGCTCCCATTCCCATATAAAGTACAGTTTGAAAACTGCCTCTGACAAAGTTGTAGCATCGCATCCTATGGGCAGTGCCTAAGGCGGATGCGCATTTAATTTTCTGTGGGGTTTCGCCGCTGTGCCCTCAATACAGAACAGGTTGCTTATTGCAGCTGGAAGGGAATTTGTTTAAAAAGTAAAGAGAATTCTTGAGCTATCTAAGAAGGGTTTTGAAGTCAGAGCTAAATGGAATGCTGCCTTTCCCTCCGCACAACATGTGGCTGATGCAGACACTTGCTTTCTGAAGAGTTTGAGCTTGGATAGTCACCTGACAGTGCTAATGGAGTCAGAAAGACACGCAACCCAATCATGGTGACCTACTTTCGTTACCACAGCACCCAGCCTAAACGTTCATTTTAAACCAACACCTTGAAAATTTAAATTGAACAAGAGGTAAAGTGCATTAGCGGTTTCTTTAGCTCTCTTTAGTCAAGGTGTTGGCCAGAAGAGGAAGATCAAAGGATAATTTAACCACAGCCTTTTCCCAGTAGGAATTAGGGTTAGATTTGAAAAGGCCCATTGTTACTGCCATCTTCTCCATCTTGGTTGGAATAAAGATGAGGCTCCTGAGTAACTTCGTACAAATCTTTTTCATCTCCTAAAGGCAAGCATTAAAACCGTAGTCTAACAAACACCTTCAAAAGTCCCCCCCCCCCCCCAACTCCATCCCTCCCTCTTCTCTTCATTTTGAAAGGTTTGCTTTTATGGCTCTGGGAATACAATCTGAAATTAGGCTTTATGTGGAAGTTTTTCAACTTTCAGTTTATTTCACAACCTCATAAAGTGTTCTGACAGATCTCTTCAAAAATCCCCAAACTTGTGGTGCTAAATGGATGGCCCAAAACACAAATACTCACAGATCTTTCATGAAAATAGAATTCCCAGAAACTGTTTTCTTCTGTGTGTCTTGGAGTAAAAACACCCAATATTCACCTGAAGGCAAAAACAAGATAGATAACATGAAAGCCTGGTGTCATTTTGAAGGGAGAGGCAGAGACAGGAGGGGTAGAGAGAGCTGGTGTTGGAAGGAACAGAGAAGGGATGCAGGTAGGAGGGCGACAGGTAAATACGTATGTGACACCAAGTTGCCCTGTCTCCTGTTCTCAATAGTAAGGTCCTTGAAGTCAGAAATTTTAACTTCATTGTCTTCATAAACTTCCCCCTGTGCCCCCAGCAAATACAGTTTCTGGCTCATGAGTTCACTCATTTATTCACATATTTATTGAGTATTTACCATTTTGTCTTCCAACCAAATGACCTATACTATACCAACATATGACCTACACTCTAGGTCATATGTTCTAGGTGCTGAGAATCAACATTGAAGAAAGTCAATGTCGATTCTCAGAATGAAAGAAATTTTGCATAATACATGAAATAAACATTTTGCATAATACATGAAATAAAGATATGCCTAAACAATGAAAGAAATTTTGCATAATACATCAGATGGCCATCACTGCTTAGAATGTGGTAGCTAATACATATGGCTCCTGAGCACTTAAAATAGAAAGAAAAACACAAAGCAGAGTATTTGGGGCCCAGGGGGGCTATTTAATAAGGAATGGACAGGGAAGGTCTGTCTGGCAAGGTACTATTCAGGCGGGGAATGAGAGAGCAAGCCAGGTAGATACTAGGGAAAGAGAGTTCCAGGCAGAGGAACAGCAGGTGCAAAGCTCTGAGCTATGTGCTGAAGATTGGGTGGTAAATGAGACAAACACAATCATGATCTGTGCTCTTAGAGCTTTCATTCTGCCGGTCAGGTAGACATTAAATTAGGAGGCAAAGAAATATATAATCAGTTGCCCCTTGAACAATGCAGGGGTAAGGGGCACTGACTGCCCACGCAGTCAAAAATCCATGTATAACTTTTGACTCCCCCCAAAACTTAACTAGTAATAGCCTACTAACAACCAAAAGCCTTACCTGTGACATAAGCCATGAATTAACTTATTTTTCTATGTTATATGTATTATATACTGTATTCTCACAGTAGAGTAAGCTAGAGAAAAGAAAATGGTAAGAAAAGCTGTACTGTGTTTACTGAAAAAAAAAATCTGTGTATAAGTAGACCGACACAGTTCAAACCCATGTTGGTCAAAGGTCAACTGTATAGTTAAAAATCAAGCTGTAATAGAAAATAAGTAGGAGAAAGGATTTAGAATTGGCTGACGAGAGAAGACTGCAGTGAGGCAAGTGTGAAAAGAAGCTGACCATGTATTTAGAGGGGAGAGGCTATTATAGGCAGTGGGAACCACTTGAGAGAAGATCTGAGGCTGGAATAAATCTGGTGTCCTCTGGGAACCCACATGAAAGAAATCACTGGGGCCAGGCTAATGAGCGTGGGGAGATGTGGTCTAGCATGCCATTGGAGGGGAAGCCAAGGGCCAGATTAGCAGACTTTTGTAGCCCACGTGAAGGAATTTGGTTTTATCCTTATTGTGGCGTGGCACCATTGATAAATGATGAACGTTGAGGGACATCATATCTGTGGCTTTAAAATATTGATGGCTCAGCTTACTGTGTGGGGAATGAGTTGGGGAGAGAGCTGGGAATGAAAGTGGGACAACCAGTTAAGAAGTCCAGGCAAGAGCTGACGATTCCTTGCACTGAGACGGTGGCAGTGACGATAAAAGAAAATGAAAAATAAAATTTGAAAATAAAGAGAAGTGGATGGATTTGGTAAATAAATTGCGGGTGGAAAGAACGTGATACAGCACGTAAAAGGCACATGGGGAATGTTGGATAGATGGATGTTTGGATGGATGAATAGATGGGCGGGTGGTTCCTAGTTCTCTGGCCTTCAGTACAATTCTGGCAGGCCAATCTCAACCTTTAAGACAGAGTGATATTTACACTGGTTTCTAGAAGTGTTCCCCTTCCTCAGGCGGTCCCTATTTTCCCGTGATTCCTCTCTCATGATTTTAGTGATGGAGTTCTGCTGGTGACAGTATTAACATTATTTACCAGCGATCCTGCCAAAAGACCTTATTTGTGGTTAAGCAGCTGAATGAGTGGCCAGCTGGGCGAGTGGTCATTGTGTGTAATTACCTGGGACCAGGATATGTAGAGAGCCAGCTATTTGGAAGTCTTCTTTGGGCCAGGTAGTATGCTGGCTGTCTTTTTATAGGCTACTTCAGTTCACCCTTAGAACTATCCTATGAGGTTGACACCATCCAGCCTCTTTTACAGATAAGGAACTTAAAGCTTAAGGAAGGCAGGTCACTTGCTTGAAGTCACAGAGGGTCAGTGGTGGGAATGATTCCCTTCCTGGCCCAGATGTGTAGTTGAGAACCTTCAGTGTCTACTCTTACTTGCCAGTGTCTATTCTTACTTGCCAGCCCTCCAAATTCTGGTTTTCTGTGGTAATTTAATGGCCATGATTTTGAACCATAGCCCTAAACGTTCAGTGTTCTAGCTCATTCCTCAGTGAGGCAAAAACTCCAGAGATCCCTGTGAGCCACTGCCAATGTAGACTTAGTGGTGGACACTTTGACTCGATTTCCTCCACAAGAAGACCTAGCATGGAGTCCTTCAGCTGAGAAGCACTGAAGTTGATCACGAATGATCATTGTATGTTTCCAGTAAACCAGTTCCCTTAGGGTAGCGGTCAAGAAAGCTGGGCTTTGAAGGCAGTCAGCTGTCGGTTCAATTCCAGCTCCAGGCTTTCTGTGAACTGGAGTTTCCTTCAGTACAAAATGGGGCTAAGCCAACCTCAGGAGTGTGTGACAGGATTAGCTTATACATGAAGCATTTAGTCCAGATCCTTCCAAGCACAGGGTAAGTGGAACAAAGAACAACTATTACCCTATGTCTCAAGGCAAGGAGGGTTTTTTTTGAGGGTAACTAGATGTCGTTGGCATTCCGCTAACCTAAATGTGATTATTTCTCCTTGAGTGAATAAAAATTAACTGTAGGTAATTATCTTTGCCTCCACGGAACTTAAGAGAAAAACAAACAATTCACTCTATAAACCTCAGAAAAAAAGCCTTTTTCCCCAGATTTCTTGCTGTTTGTTTCTTTACCTCAGTCTCCCCTATTCAGAGCATAATGAGCACTGCTTTTGCTCCAGCAACAAGGCCCCTCACAAAGCCAGGCGGGAGGCCTGTGGATGAGGTGCTCCACAGGCCGAGCCAGAAGCCTGAGGAAAATGCTTGCCAAACACTGATGTTTGACTAATTGGTAATGTCTGGGGAGTTGGCACCAGGAGAAAAGAAAGTAAGGAGGCTGGTGGATGTTGAGGAAGGAAGAAAGACAGACTTGAAGCCAAGCATCAAGATTCTGGAGAAAGAGCTTGGCCAACATAGAGTTCAAGGAAGTTTGTCAAACAGTTTTGAAATGGTCAATTAAACCCCTGAAGGACAGTTGGCCTAAGTTTCCAGCATTAGCTCTAGGCGAGTCAGATCGCAGGAGGGGTGAGGCAGGAATATGAGTGGAGTTTCCGGTGCGCCCTCTTGAGGCCAGACAACTCCATGCAACATTGACCTGAGACTGTTTACTGCGTTAGGACCAGCCCTCTCCTGGGTTGAACTGAGGTAACTCACCCATCATATTCCCTATGCTAGTGAAGCTGGAAATGAGCAGCCTTACGGAGGTGAAAGGTTTCTACTCCTCTGTTTGCACTTCGTCAGTAGACCACTCTACATAGAATCACCTAACTGGGCCATTTCCAGAAGCGGGCCAGTGACTTGGAGAAGGTTGCCACCTTCTTTAAATAGAACGATAAAGACCCACCTGACTAAAAACCCTTATATGAATCTGATCTATTCTTTGCAAGTTAGAATGTTCTCTCCTTTACATTCTTCAGCCATGTTCATTTTCTCACATTTTCTCTTGGTCATAGTGATCTTTCTGAGGCAAAAAAAATCCAACCATGGCTCTCTCTTACTGAAAATTGTTCAATAGGGGAATGAGATGAAGAGTAACTGGAATAGTATGCACAGTTGTTTAGATGGCGAACGACTACAACAGCTTTGAAAAAATAATTTAGCATTATCTGGTAAAATGGAAGCTATGTGTACCTGGTGACCTAGCCATATTCTCTCTTGGATGTATGTGTGTATTTTTCTTCTCCTAGAAAAATGTATACAAGAATGCTCCTAGCCAGCAGTATTCAAAGTAGCAAAATGCTGGAAATAATTCAGTTTTCCACAGCAGCAAAATACAGAAGTAAATTCAAATTATGAAATACTATACGGCAATGAAATTGTAGTACAGAACATGAATGAATCTTAGGTTGCTTCCTGCCATAGGATTAAATCACAGAAAATTATAGATGTTTTCATTTATATAAATCTCAAACCACATAAAACAAAAACTGCCTTTTCTTTATGGGCGGAAATGTGGTAAAATTAAAAAGGAAACCACAGAAATGATAAACACAAGATTGAGAATAGAGTTACTTCTGAAAGATGAGGAAATGGGAAAAGGAGCCCAGGAGACTTCAAAGGAAGACCAGGTGTGCTTTGTCTTAAAAGTACTCAATGGAATTTTGCGGGGTGAGGGAAGTCTACTGTATCTTGAGCCTGGTGGTGTTTACGTGACTATATTTGTTAAAACTCCTGGAACTAGCCATCCCAAAGGGTGAATTTTGTAGTATATAAATGATAGCTCAATTGAAAAAACACTTGTTAGAGAAAAGTGTATGGTAGGCACATGGTATGTTTATTATATTGTGATTTTTTTTTAAGATTTATTTTTTGCTGGGGCGGGGGGGTGGGGGGGGGAAGCATGTGAGCAGGGGAGGGGCAGACGGAGAGGGAGAGAAACCCCCAAGCAGATTCCCCGCTGAGTGTGGAGCCTATACATTGTGATTTTGTTTATACCTCATATGGAATTTGTATTCTTTTACAGTCTACCCAAAACCAATTTTTGAAACCCCTCAAGGGTTCGCCATTTTCCTCAGGTTAGCCTCACATGGTAATTGTGGCCACTAGTTCTTTTGGGTGTCGCCCTGCCCTGCTTGCCTGTCCCGCCTTCCCGCCCTCCCACCCTGGGCTAACCCATGTTCCCACACAGGCTCTCCTTTTCCTAGCTCGGTGCTGACCTCGCTGGATTGTAATCATCTGTGGATTGCTCTGTCTCTCCCTAAACCGTAAGCTGCCAGTGCATTATCTACCCCATCAAACCTCCAGTTCTAGCACATGGTCTGATACACAAGAGGAGTTCGAGGATTGGTACAGTTTTTGTCAAGATAACAGGCATCCCCTCTGGTTCTGTAGGAGCAGGAGCAATGGGAAGAAATGGGTGGGGGATGAAAACAATACATACCGATATTTACTTCAGAGTGGCTAGTTCTCTAGGTTAGAATGGTGTATTGGTTTCCTATGGCCCTGATAACAAATTAGCACAAATTTAGTTACTTTAAACAAAACAGATTTATTATCTTCTATTTCTGGAAGACTGAAGTCTGAAATGAGTCTCAGCTCAAACTAAGGTGTCAGAAGAGCTGTGTTCCTTTCTGGAGGCTCTCGGGAAAGTCCATTTCCTTTTCTTTTCCAGCTCCTAGAGGCCGCCTGCCTTCCTTGACTGATAGTTCTTTTCCATCTTTAAAGCCAGCAAAGGCTGGTCTCTCTCACACCGCACCCATCAGTCTGGTTCTAACACTTCTGGCCCCATGTTCCGCGTTTAAAGACTCTTGTGATTGGCCCGCCTGGATTATCCATGCTAATCTCCTCAGTGAACTGATTAGCAACCTTAATGCCATCTGCAACCTTATTTCCCACCCACCCATCCCCACTATGTAATTTAATGTATTCACACATCCTGGGGCTTAGGATATAGACATTTGGGGGAGTTTGGTGGGGACAGCATTCTGCCCAGCATATGTAGTAAAGAACTAATGAAATTGCTGAAATATCAGAGAGTGACAGCATCTAGCAAAGCATCTGCTTGTTTCGGGATGTCATTGGACTTAAGTTTTAGTTTGTGCACCCCAGAAGCAGACCCAGAGGATTTGTGTGCATACAGTTGTTTTTGGTTTTGTTTTTAAATAATCCCTGGAAACACTGGTGGGAAGTGAAGGGAGATAGGAGAAGGCTGCAATAAAAAGCATGTTATCAAGGTACTTACCATGTGCGTAGTGGAATTTAATCTGGGAACAATGAGAGGCAGTGGGGAATGTGAGCAGCAGAGTTATCCCCCAACAAGCCTTAGTTTTTGGTGGAGGGCTGCTCTTGGGGAAATGTAATTCCCAGGACCTTTGGACCACGGGCATTCCAGGCCAAAGAAAGCCCTCAAGCAAAGTGTTGGGAGTTGGAAGTCAGGTCAGAATACATTGAAAAAGTCAAGGCCAAAGGAATACATATATATATATATATATATTAGGGGGTACCAGCAATGTCAGTTACAACTTGGATTGGAATTTGGAAATCTGAATGCATTAAAATCATGGTGCTGAGTAGCTAAATGGGTTCCTTTAGTGATAGTTCATGAACTTTCCAACCTGTTTTCTGAAAGATGACACAGAGAAGACCCACAGCTCCTTATAGGAAAGGCCCAGCCTATTCCTGCTTCAGCAAGAGGCATTCCTGTTTTCTGCTTTCTATGTTGATAGATTTTATATGAGAGAAAGAAAAGATACAGACACTTAGAGAAAAAGAAAGAAAGAAAATCACTTTCTTGGCCTACAAATTATAAAAATTGTGTGTCAGGAATCTTTTCTGCCAGGTAGGAATTTGGGGAGCAAAAAAGAGCTCAGTTTAATTTCCCTCGGGGTCTTTGCTGAAGGGACGAGAACAGAAATCTGGATTCAGTTTTGTTGGTAAAAATAATCTTTCCACCAAAAAAATGTGAAAAGCTACATTGTTCACGATCTTTGGACTTACTCATTTTAACATAGGCTGGGAGGTAGGAGTGAGGAGGGGAGATTTTGAGCTGTTTAGTTTTAATGAAATGTTTAAGGCTGAAATAATGGTTCTATATAGCTTTTGACATAATTTATTCTATTTTATGTCAATTTGCCTGAAGAGTGTAATGTTGTGGGGTGAGGGGTTGGGAGCTTCAAAGGGCTCTCACCAAGTCCTGGATTATAATTTACATCTAGAAAGTCTACATATTCCATAATTATGGTGTGCTATGAATTAGTAGAGTAATATTGAATATCTCCAAACCCCTTATTACGGCTTCTCACTTGAAATATGTTTTCAATATACATTTATTCAGCAGTGCTTAAACATGGCAAGTCATAAACACACACTTTTTAAATCATGTGGCTACATTTTCTTCCTGCTTAAATGTAAGATCAGATGTTATTAACAGCAGAGGGTGGTGGAATGAGGAGAGAGGAGCTGTTAAAAAACAAATAGTATTTTTTACTTTAAAAGAAACGTCTCCTGTTTATGAGACTGTTCCCCTCGGCGAAAGAGGAAAGAGTGCTTAGAGGCTTTGGTAGTTTCTCTGGTGACAATTTATTTTATTTTTGCAACACTTTACCTCCTAAGAGCAATGTATGTTTGAAATCTGCCATGTATTACATGAATATGCTTGACCAACTGATTTGGTCAGTAATGCTCTCTGGCTAAGATCCAGGAAGAAGAGCTAATGATCCAGCTCTCAGATGATTAAGAACATGGTCCAAATGGCTGAAGCCCTGAAGAGGCTTCCTATAACTGTCTCTGAAGTGAGAATTTAACTTCATCCTTGTGGCAAGTGGCCCAGGCACTGAGCCACAAGATGAGGGAATTCCTGCCAGGGAACACAATTAAGTATTTTGGAAAAAGGCATTGCTCTCCAGGACACTTAAATTTCACTGGAGAGGCTGGCCTCTCCGTGTTTTTAGCACTCCTGAAGGGGCTAATTTGAGTCCTATGCTTGCAATTTCAGCATGCTGACACCAGGTGGCAGGCAGTAGTGAGGTCATGCAGGATTTCCTATTCTACCTGGCTAGGTTCTCTTCTGTGCAGCAAGTGAGTTGAAGGATATTAAGGAATTGAAAGAGAGTTATGAAAAAGTAACACTTGCTAAAAAATACTACAGAGATCACCTCCACTTTTAAATCTCACATATTCAATCCAAAGGTCATGTGAATATGCACTGACAAAAAGCTTTACCTATTTTTATAAATATATTGAACTTAATTATAGTGGTTTTCTAGGGGGAACATTACTGTGTTTATGTAAACACAATATGCTCTCTACCACAGTTCAACAAGCTGTACCAAGCTTTGGATATGTGGTAACGTTTTAATAGCCTTGAATAAGAAATCCCATAGGTAAAATAAATAAATTGGTATTGGGAAATAATAGAATATAGAAAGATTATAATAGTACTAAAGTAAATCTAAAACATTAAGATAATGGGCCAAACTTAATGTCTAATGAGTTGCCTCACTTGTGGCTTGTTATTTCACAAGAGGATAAAATTATTATTTTACATCTTGTGCTTTTGGTTTTCCGTGGGTAGTACAAGTTTATGAAATGCATGATAATGTTTGAATATATTTTATGAGTGAGGAGGAGAGGAGAGATGGCATTCTTATGCCAGCAAATAAAACAAGTACTTACTTGGCAAATGATATATCCAGGTCTCTACTTGGTTGCTTTGATTCTGCTCAGTCACTGGCTGAAATCATAAAATGATCTGAGAGAAGGAGCAAAAAGTAACCCATAAAGTAAAAAAAGTAACCCATAGGACTTGATTAGTGCTAAATGAATGAAGAAAACCAATTACAAAGTTTAGGTTAAAAGGAGGAACTATTTGGTGTGTTTTTTGTTTTTTAAGATTGTATTTATTTAAGAGAGAGAGTGTATGGGGAGGAGGGAGGGGTAGAGGGAGAGGGATAGGCAGGCTCCCTGCCGAGTGGAGAGCCCAATGCAGGACTCAATCCCTGGACCCTGGGATCATGACCTGAGCTGACGGCAGATGCTTAGCCAACTGAACCACCCGGGTGCCCTAAGGAAGGACCGTCTTATCTAAAAGTTATTAAGTTATATAATTGAGAGCATGATTTAAAGAAATAGGACCTCGTGGGCAAAAATTAATGCCATCCTTCCTAACACTTTAACTCTTTGGAATTAATTTTAAATTAAACATTATTTTTCTTTCTTGTGGTCGTAACACTGACTCCCACTGAGTCTTCCAGTGCTTATCTGGGGCTTCTCACAGCTCCTCCTACGGAGGAGAAGTCCTTCCGCGTGTCTTCCATGCATCTTAATTTAAGAAATGCTTTAACCACATGCTACTTGAAGCCCCCAGATGATATTTAACTCAGCTCTAACTTCTTGTAGTATTAAGCATTCAGTTTATTCTTTCATAACCAATGGTCCACAAAAACATGGGGGGGTATCGACTTTGGAATGAGTCAGAAACCAAGCTTCACTATTCACTGACCATAAAACTTTGAGCAAATAACCAAAGTATTTGTAAAATTAGAATAATAGTACCTACCTCCCGGGTAGAGAAGGTTGGATGGGAGCCTGTGTACAGAGGGTAGGTTCTCTGGACCTGATTTACAGTAACTACTCCACTCAATAAATGTTAGTTATTATGAACTGTCACTATTATTATTCTTAAGAATGGGTCCTCAGTTTCTAAATCTGAGTATTCCAGGTTCCTAAACTTGTTTTTTTTTACTGAAGTAAAAGCAGAGAAAGGTCCCTGCTTCACAAATCCTATAGTGATACCTCATGTGCTGGGGCGCCTGGGTGGCTCAGTTGGTTAAGCGTCTGCCTTCTGCTCAGGTCATGATCCTGGGTCCTGGGATCAAGTCCCGCATCAGATCGAGTCCCTGCTCAGCAAGGAGCCTGCTTCTCCCTCTCCCTCTGCCTGACACTTCCCCTGCTTTTGCTCTCTCTCTTTCTCTTTCTCTGGCAAATAAATAAATAAAATCTTTAAAAAAAATACATCTCATGTGCTTTTCCACTTCCCCCTTTCCACTAAGTATCTGAATGTAAGCACACAACTGGTGTCCTTAGCAATGGTTTTCCTGGGTCCCTCTGGCATAGTCTTTGCTAAACCTTTGTGTGTGTGTGTGTGTGTGTGTGTGTGTGTGTGTGTGTGTGTGTGAGAACTGTATTTCTTTTCAGAGAAGATGTTACAAATAAACACATCTAGCCAAGTTTCAGGTTTGCATTTTATTTTAGGTAAGGATTGGATTATTTTTCTTTCAATGTTACCTTAGTTTCAGGTGTACAATATAGTGATTTGACAATTCTACACTCAGTGCTCACCATGATAAATGTGGTCACCATCTGTCACCATACGTTATTACAGTGTTATTGACTTTATTCCCTATGCTGCACTTTTCATCTCCCTGGCTTATTTATTTTATAATTGGAACTTCGTACCTCTTCATTTCCATGATCTATTTTGCCTCTCACCCCATCACCTTCCCCTCTGGCAACCACCAGTTTGTTCTCTGTATTTAAGAGTCTCTTTGGTTTTTGTTTATTCATTTGTCTTTTAGATTCCACATATAACTGAATTCATATGTATTTGTCTTTCTCAGTCTGACTTACTTCACTTAGCCTAATACCTTTCAGGTCCATCCATGCTGGTGCAAATGACAAGATTTCACTCTTTTTTATGACTGAGTAATGTTCCATTATATATATACCACATATTCTTTATCCATTCATCTGTGGATGGACATTTGGGTTGTCCAAGACATGTCCAAGATATGTCTTGCCTGTTGTAAATAAGGCTGCAAGAAACATAGGGGTGCATATACCTCTTTGAATTAGTGTTTTCATTTTCTTTGGGAAAGTAATCAGTGTGGAATTACTGAATCACATGGTATTTCTATTTTTAATTTTTGAGGAACCTCCATACTGTTTTCCACAGTAATTGTACCAATGTACATTCCCACCCATAGTGCACGAGGGTTCCCTTTTCTCCACATCCTTGTGAACACTTGTTATCTCTTGTCTTTTTGATAATAGCCATTCTGGCCGGTATGAGGTGGTATCTTATTGTGGTTACGATGTGCATTTCCCTGATTATTAGCAATGATGAGCATCTTTTCATATGTTTGTTGGCCATCTGTATGTCTTCTTTGGGAAAATGTCTGTTTAGCTCCTCTGCCCATTTTTTAATTGGATTTTTTTTTTTTCTTTTTGCTATTGAGTCATATGAGTTCTTTACATATTTCTGGATATTTGCCCCTCATCTGATACATCATTTGTAAATATCTTCTCCCACCCAGTAGGTTACCTTTTTGTTTTGTTGATTGTTTCATTTGCTGTGCAAAAGCTTTTTATTTTGATGCAGTCCCAGTAGTTTATTTTTGCTTTTTTCATTGTCTGAAGAGATATATCCATAAGTACATTGCTAAGGCCAATATCCAAGAGGTTACTGCCTATGTTTTCTTTTAGGAGTTGTATGGTTTTGGGTCTCACATTTAGGTCTTTCATTCATTTTGAGTTTATTTTTGTGTAAGGTATAAGAAAGTGGTCCAGTTTCATCTTTTGCATGTAGCTGTCCAGTTTTTCCAGCCCCATTGTACCTTCTTGCTTCTTTGTTGTAGATTAATTGACCATATAAGTGTGGGATTATCTCTGATCTCTTTATTCAGTTCTATTGCTCTGAGTCTGTTTTTATGCCAGTAGCATACTGTTTTGATTACTGTAGCTTTGTAGTATATCTCAAAACCTGGAATTGTGATATCTCCAGCTTTGTTCTTCCTTCTCCAGATTGCTTTGGCTGGGTTGATCATCTTTAATAAAAGGGCAGACGAGTATAGGGCTGCCAGTGCACTGAAAACTTGAAGAAGTTCCTTCTTTTGCTGAGGTGGGGTGAGAGGGTGCCCACTTAGCCCCTCCAAAGGCTCCTCCATGAGGACCATCTGTGTTACTCTGAAGCATAAACCGTATTCTGTACACTTACCAGTAACATGAGTGAAATGGTCAAAATATCAATGTGACTTCAGGAGATATAGAAGAGCAGGTTGGATTTATTGTATTAATATGAAGTAGGGGGAAGGCAAAAATAATCAGATTTGGATTTCCCAGTGGAAGAGAAAAAGCAAGGATGCAGGCTTGGTTTTAATTTAGCCATTAGCTGGGCCAGCTGAATGTTCTGTGGGTTACTTCATTTCTCAGGGCTTTGGGTCAATAACTATAGAACTCTGTCCTCTTTTTTGTTTCTCTGTCAATGAGTATTGATGAGTTCTGATTTGGAGATCTCTTGGTTGAGGTCAGTGGTCATTTGGTTGGAATGAAGTCAGAGAGGACATTATTGTGTGGTGTTTAGGAGCATGACCTAGCTTTAGCTCCTGCCTCCTACCACTTACTGGCCATATGATCTTGGGCAAGAAAAACCTCTCTTATAGGTTTTTCAATGCCTCATTGCCTTTATCTCTATAATGGGAGAGGTAGGGATTCCTATCTCATTGGGGTGCTCTACAGTTGGTAGAAGTGCTTTCAGGGGTGCCTCCGTAAATGTTAAGTCAAAGTGAAGAGACAATTGAAGATGACGACAGTGATGCCAGGATCCCCAGTCCACCCTCACCCCCACCACACAAAACTTGTTTTCCTACCTGCTATCGCACTGATGTTACAGTCGACGGGGACACAAGAAAGCATCTAATCTCATTTTAAGGACACGAAGCTAGAAAGTGGTTAAGTGTCTTTTCTAAAGTCACACAGCTGGTTAGGGTCAAAGCCAGGCCCCAAACTGTCAACAGCAAAATACCAATCTAGCGCTAGTCACATCACATCTGCCATGCCAAATTCCCACTGGAATAAGGCATTTCAAAGTGTAAATGCCCAAGAAGACTTAGCAGGTCCAGGGTCTTCAGGACTTAAATGAAAGCTAGATTCATTTCGACTGCATAGCTAGCTTATAGAAAAGCCCACGAGGGGAGAAAGACAAATGGAATTGAGACATTTAGAGGATGAACGATGTTCCAAGTCAAACCATTCCTCACAAAGTGGAGTGCAAAACTAGGTAACATTTGTGGCTTTAGAAAACACAGTTGTTTTGTTTTCTTTTATCTTATCTTTGGGCCCTGGCAAATATGGGGAATTTAGTTGGTACAGCTAAAAAAGTAGGAATGCAGTGAAAAATAAAATGCAGATGTCCTGCTCTTCTGAGCAAATGTGACTGGGTGTCTCTGAAAGAAATAATATCTTAGAAATTCATTGGTGGCTGCAGGCCCAAGGGGCCAGGTTGGTGAGGTGCATAGTGGGGACCTGTCCAGGGGTGTTTCATAAGCCATGGGACAAGAACTTTTAAAGCCCTAAAAGAGAAAGTTGGGAGTTTTCCGGTGAAATTTTGGATTGAGAAAGAAAAGAAACCCACGTTTTGCTAAGCAAGAT
Organism: Potos flavus; assembly: GCA_028534135.1. Classification (NCBI taxonomy): domain Eukaryota; kingdom Metazoa; phylum Chordata; class Mammalia; order Carnivora; family Procyonidae; genus Potos; species Potos flavus. The sequence continues at coordinate 66,753,956 of CM052898.1, read as the reverse complement.
GGCCAGTCCAGTTCAGAGAATTGAGTAAGAGCTGAATTCCCAGAATCATGGGAAAAACTAGTCAAGGACTTCCCTGGGGAGCACCCAGATCAAACACTGACCCCGGGGATCTCCTGCAGTTTGCTGATGGGGGTGGGGGAGCGGGCTGCTGCAGTTAGAGGCTTGGAACAGACTCAGGAAAAGACCCCAAACCCACAGGGACACAGGGAGTTCAAAGTGTGGTTTGGCCCTAGCGGAAAAGAAAGGAGGTTGGTCAAGAGAGGTCTGCTAATAGAAAGGCGGCTGAAAACAAGAAGCATCTGGAAAGGGCCATTTAATGCTTTAAACTCATGCCAAGCTAATTGAGTAATGTGAGCGCCTGTTCTTGTAAATTATTTCCACTGCATATAGTTCTTCCCCTGAGATTGCCTTACCCTCCAGTTCACGATCGGTTGTGTGTTTGAACAGACTCCGAGTGGGCTGTCGCTCCGTGTGTGCACGCGTGGTTTATAGATTGCAGTCTGTGTTCCCGGTACTCTGTGCTGATTGATTGGGTTTTCACCATTGGGGCAGATACGAGAATTCCCATATTGCAGATGTAGATACTGAGGCTCTCTCAGGGCTATTTGGCTGTGCCGGTCTTAGTTCCTTATGCCACGCCGCCATGTCCTGAAAATGCAGTGGGGTGAGGCAAACACACAGACAAGTATACGTTTCTGAATCCTTTCATCAGGAGGCTTTCCTCTGTGGGCCAGCCTTGGATGGTGATGTCTTTCGACTTATGAATCCCTTCTGGAAAGCCTGGCAGAGGCCCCTTCCCTTCATAAAGCTGAGGATGAAAGTTCTAGCCATCATCCAAATGAAGAATCTGGCTGTTCTTCACACAGGACCTTCCCCCATCCCTGGTGTCCTACCCCCTCTGCTCTCCTCCCGGACGACTCCCCAGATCTCAGCCAGCCTATTGTGTTTCTGCATGGAAGTCAGAGAATCTAGGTCAGTTTATCCAAGTAGAAAGTGTTATTTTATTGAGTTAACTCTGTGCAAACTGCTGCCTCAGTGCTTTATAGAAACAAAGTCCCTTGTGTCCGGGGCATTTTCTCTGGAAGTTTTCAGAGGCCTCCAAGTAATCACTTAGATTTAAGATCAAACAATGAAAACCCTTCTTTTTTTAGCAGTGGTGTTTCCCGGTAACACATGTCTCTCTTTTTAACTGTTTTGTCAGACACTAAATCAATTCAGCCTTTTGGACTGTGGTAAGGCTGTAAGTGAAATTGCCAGTGCCACTGCACCAATGTCTGGAAAGATCGGAATGCACCTGACAGAATGGGAGGCTTAGACCCATTTCATAATTACAGAATTTCCTTTCTCTTCCCGTAACTTGACCTAGTACATATCATTAAACCCAAACCAGTTATCACCTGAGACCAGGATCCTTTTGCTTGCTAAATATCATTTTGAGTTCACTCTTCTCATCAGGGACAGATGTCCTTATAATTATGTTTTTTTAATGTCTTAACATGAGAGTCATGCTTTCCAACATTTTAGAGTAGTGTCATTCAGAGTGTTCCCTGTAGACCAGAGCCGGCCCGCAAATACTTTGTTACCAAGATACGTACACAAGTTAAGAATAGGCATTTAGAAACTTTTAGCATTTTGCTGTCGCTGTAACATCCAAACAGCATTTCATTTTTCTAGCAAGTTCTCTTTATTTTAGTAAAGTATTTATTATAGAGTAGAAATGGACCTCCCCCCCCCACACACACAATTCTGGTCTTTCTCCAAAGATAGTTTGAGAAAAACTATTGTCACAGCATCCATCATCTTGTTTGCTGCTGCCTACGGCTTTGTGAGGGAGATGGGGATTGCATGTTAAGGTCCGTCTTACGGATAAGTAAAGCTAGGCTCAGAGAGGTAAAAAGACTGGCCTCTCACACGTGTCATGTTGTGATCTAGTTCTTCTCACCCAGAGCCAGCAGTTTTCCAAGGTTGCACTCTGCTAACCTCAGACAAGTTAAAGCAAACTCATCTGCAAACACTCTTGCCTGAGCTCCACCTCCCCCCCCAAGGAGGTATCTCTGTGTACAATTGACCTGAATGGTCTATGAACAGATAACCTTTGATAACATTGTTCTCATTCAGAGAACTCTACAGGCTGGCTGATTCCTGTGCTTTGCAAAAACAGCTGAAAGGTAATAATGACAGAGAAGCTCAGGGTTTGGAAGAGTACCCAGGGGACCATGCAGCCCTCTGGCATTGACCTCCACACTACCTGGGACAGCCCTGCACCATGGGAGGAATGTACCATGCTAGACTGCATATTGTTGGGAGCAGAAGGGACAGTTAGAAAGTCCTTTCTCGTGTCATGCCACCCCTTCTCTCTTTTACCTGTTGACCCTATCTACGTCCTCAAGATACTAAGAGTGATTCCCAAAATTTAGTTACAGGCACTGTGTCTCTCCTGAATCATCTTCCACCCATGGCAAAACTCTCATTTGTTGAAGGGTTCCTTGGTTGGTATGGCTTCCAGAATACCCCGCCCCAGTCTCATCCATCCCAGCTCTGAATTCTTTCTAGTCAATGTCCATCCCAAAATGGGTGAGTTCTCCCCCCCCCCCCCCCCCCCCCACTAAACCTGGCAGTGGTGATCTGTTGAGATTATGGGAAGAAGACCATTTCCCTCGATCCACACACTGTTACTGATAATGTAGTCTGAGGCTGCATTACTGTTGTGCAGCAGGTCGCGTTGCTGGGTTGTAATAAGATAAAGATGCTAAATCTTTTTGATATGAACATCTGCATTTGGCTAGCAGTTGTTCTCTTTGTTGAGCCACTAATGTATTAACTGGTGGATTCCTTTCTTCACCTGCCATCCAGTCAAGCATCCAGCCAGCCAACCATGGCATTCTGTAATACCTGCTTCAGGAGTTTAATCCTGTAATTTATTTTGGGACAAACTACTGCTCAGTGGAAGGAAAGCAGTTTAGGTCTTTTAATCTTCCTGGTTAATTTGATCTGGAGCCTCAGTGTCTGGGTAGGCATCAGCCCTCCGGTCCACACCTCAGGGGATGGCTAGCTAATTAACGAAATCCCAACTAGCTGCTGAGCTCTCTAGAATCTGAGTTTATCAGTGAGCTCCCCAGGTAGACATTTCATGGGTTTTGGCTGCCTCCCTCATCCTCCTTCCCTTTTAGAATCTGATCAAGGAGGTCTGTTTGCTGTGGCCTTCATGATACCTGGTTTCATCATATCCAGGTTGTGCCTCTATTGTACCCAGCATCGCAGCCTCTGATGGCAAGGTCGTGGCATCAGAGGACCATGCCAGAAATTTTATGTGGATTGCCTCAGGGGCCCGGGAATGGAAGAGAAGTAGGAGGGAGATTGTTAACATTATTGTTTCACATGTTATAATAAGCGTATATGACTTCTGTAATTAAGAAAAGTAATAATAGAAAAGATGAAAGAGAGAAGAAAGAAGCCCCTACTTGCTTGTTGGCTGGAGTTCAGTCCATAGTAGAACGCTCCCCCTCAGTGGCCGCCTGACTTACTCATGACCCACTCACTTCCTGACTCCTCACATTCTGGCCTCTACCCTAACCATTCTGCAGAGGGAATAAATGCTTCTCCCAGGCTTACTATGACCTAGTTCAGAGATGAGCAAACGACAGCCCACGGGCCAAATCCAGCGGGTCACCTGTTTTTGTAAATAAAGTTTTATTGGAACACAGCCCTGCCCATTTGTTTATACTAATCGCCTACGGCTGCTATCCCAGTACCAGCACAGAACTGAGGAGTGGTGACAAAGACTGGACAGCTCACAAAGCCTGAAGTATTACTCTCTGGTTCTTTACAAAACTCAGTTTGCTGACCCCTGTTCTATGTTAATAAATGCCTTGATCTAGCCCCTCTGGTGGTCCTGAGTCCCTTCCCACACTCCTCAGCTTCTCAGTTGCCTTTGGCTCTCGGGACCCTCATTCTTGATGATTTCTTCCCCCAACCCCCGTGACTGTGAATCCTTGTTATCCTCTCCTTGTCCCTCTGACCACTTTCTTGTTTCTATCTTCCATTCTGACCCTTACTTCAACCATAAGCATACACAAGGGCACAGACTTTTGTCTTTTTGTTCACTTCTGTCTCCCTCGTGCCTCAAACAATGCCTGGCACGCGTGTAGTGACTGGACAAGTGACCCTGACTGTCTAGAGGAAGGTTCATCAGAGCTGTTCCTTTCACATCACCTTACGGAAGATCCTGTTTGGACTTCGAAAATGAGCAGGTGTCTCCCAGTAACAGTCTGAAAAGAGGAGTTTAGCTTGGAGTCGTGAACATGAACCTGACGCAGCCAAGACTCAGGGGCTCTCGGGCACCAGTTTCCGTTTCATTGGTGCCAACATTTAGCCTTTATTCCGAGACATCCTGTGTGTGATGCAGGAAGGTGGTGGTGCTTCCATTCACTCCCACATTTGGTCCGGTCTCCTCGATCACACAAAGGAGAGTAGCTGAGAACTTGTAAGGGTCATGAGGAAAGAAAGTAAAACAAATGAGGGTGTCATAAAATGGTTCTTGGGCCCATTTCTTCACAGACTCCTGGGTCCCTCTGTGACCACCACCAGAGTAATAGATGAGGACTCTGCCATTCATTTCGTGGAAGGTGGTTATTTTTCCCTTGCCGCTTTGCATAGTTGATTTAGATTATGCTTTCAAATAAATTATCATCTGAAAAAGGAAGAAAGCAGGGGAGAGAAGGGAAGGGGAAAGGAAAGCTAACTTAAGTCTTTTATTATCAAGGTCAGGGCTGGCAAAGAGATTTCATTTTCTTTGTTAACGTCGCTCAATTAATAGTGGTCACTGTCACTGTCCCAAGAAGGATTCTGAGGCTATCTTCGGGTTCAGTGAGAAAAAGAACTATAATCACTTAGTAATGTCTGCATGGCTGTGGAAGGAAGGGAGCTGCGGCTTACAGAAAAAGAAGAGGCAAGAGAGGAAGTGAACAGAGCCCCGGCACTGGAGGGGGAGCATTATTATTTCAGATGAGGTAGCTCTGGAAGTGAGCCACGCGGAGATGTCCAAGGGAGGAGCTTTCCAGGCATGAGCAAGTGCACATCCCAAGGCCCCGGCGCAGTCAGGGGACAGCCAGGAGGCCACTGTCGCTGGAACAGAGCAAGCCACAGGGGGGCTGAAATCATTCTGTTTCTGTTACCGATCTTAGGAAAACATATGTATAATCTTGGACGTTGTGACTATCTGCCCTCTTCTTGAAAACTTCATCTTTAGAGATCCAGCAAACCTCATAATTGAGAGAACAGTGATGGCTCTGTTCTAGATGGGCCAAACGCCTGTCTCCACACTTGTGGAGTTTGAGACTGGTAATAATAGCAAAAGCAAGCATTTTCTTCATAACACTATGCCTCTCCCATATTCTGTTTGCATTTAAACCAGCTAACAGTGGATTCTCCTCTTTCTGTAGGAAGTTCTTCTGTATCTCTTTCACCTTGACTATTTCTCTAGTTTTCTCTTTTCCCCTCAGAATTCTCTGTGGGGATGTATCCGTCAGAGTCGTTTGGTCATAAGCAACAGAAGCCAACTCGGCCAACTTAAGCGAGGAGGAATTCATTGAAAACTACTGGGGGCTCCCAGAATGGACTAGAGGCTAGAGGGCCAGATTTGGAGAAGAACTGGAACTGAGTGGCTCTGGGAGGCTGGGAAGGAAGCCTCCTTGGGGACAGTTTGGCCAGAATGCCGCCATTAAAAAGGCTGAACCCGAGTCACTTATTTCATCTTCCAGATTCTGAGTTCCAGGAGAGAGAGCCCACCTGGAAGACTGGGACCAGTACCCCCTGCCCGTACAGAGGAACGGGGGTATGATTGGGTCTTCTCAGCCTCTATAATAAATGAATGGGGCAAGTACCTAGATTTTCCTTCCTATCAGAGTTCTACCCAGTGGGGTAGAGGTGATTTCCCCAAAGGAAATTAAGGTAGTGATAAGAGGGAAAAATTGATACTAAGCACTGCCCCCCAACCCTCCCCCCAGCTCTCTGATGTCTACTCCAGGGTGCAATCAAGAGTCTCCTATTTCTAGGCACCTGGGTGGCCCAGTCAGTTGAGCATCTGACTCTTGGTTTCAGCTCAGGTCATGATCTCAGGGTCGTGGGGGGTCAGCCCCACGTGGGCCGGGAGGGAGTCTGCCTGTCCCTCTCCCTCTGCTCCACCCCGCTCATGTGCAACTTCTCTCTCTCAAATGACTAAATCTAAAAAAAGAAAAAAGAGTCTCCTATTTCTACTATTCTACTATTTTCTACTAAAAAAAAAAAAAAAAAAAAAAAAGCCGTTCAGTTCAGTTGGGTCTTGATTCATCTAAGAATGGCTCAAGACACGTGAAATTTGGCCAAATGACAGAATTTGATATGATGAAGCTTTGCAGCCATCACCTGTCGTCATTTCATGAGCGGGTCTGTAGATAAGCCTGTGACATTATATCTGCCATTTCTGCAGTGCTTACCAAGGACCCTTCCAAGTGTTTCCAACCACCTTCTTGCATAATCCTTATAGCTCTGCGACATATATATTATTGTCCCTGTTTGCACATGAGCATCAGAGGGAAGGAAGGCTAAGTGGCTGGCTCACGTAGTGGTGGTGAGCGGTCTACTTCCTAAACTTGTGCTGTAATCACTCATTCATTGAAGATGATGACATTTATGGACACCAGTGGATCCCAGCCCCGGGGTGGTTTTGCCCTCCGGGAACATTGACAGTGTCTGGAAACATTTTTGGTTATTACATACAGCTGGGGGAGGTGCTACTGGGTCTTAGTGGGTCTAGGCCAGGAGTCTACTAAATGTCCTCCCATGCACATGACAAGCCCCACAAGGAAGAATGATCTAGTCCCAGATGTCAATCATGCCGAGGCTGAGCAAGCCTGAAATGGACACATGGACACATGGTTTGTGACTGCCCAGAGTCCCCATCGTGCTGTGGGGTCTGAACATGAGCATCAGTTGGCTCGTAGAAGATAAAGCTTGCTGTGAGTGGGAATCAGCTGCTAATACAATCTTAATTAGCTATGACTTGCCACAAAGAAATCTCCCCTAGAATCCGCCCAGCTCCTACTCTCTCTTGACACACCTCCTCCCAAGAGGACAAAGGTCAGTGGGTCTGCTCAGACAGTGAAACTGATGAAGCCCTGTGCTTTTGGATGGGCCTGGCCCTCTATGAGTGTCTCAGTAACTCCGCATGGACAGGCAGCCCTGGCAAATCCACTCGCTCTGAGCAGTGGCTATTTGCAAAGCAAGGCTGAGGTTGGCCAGCGAGGTCACAGTTGTCCTGTAATCAGATTATGTTGCTATATCCGACCATTGGCCATCTGTGGCCCAATAGGGAACTATTAAGCCAACAGCACGGACCTAAGTGAGATGGACGATAGCAATGTTCCTTGGAACGATGGAATGACCAGAGAGACTGTGTAATAGCCCCACTAACGGGGGTTAGCAGATGGGCCTTTCTGACAAGAGTAGGGTTTGTCTGCTCCCCACAAAGGTGAGTGAGATTGGAAATGTAAAATTAACTTCCTTCTATAGAATGTATCCCACGATCCGCAAAGAAGGGCAAGAACCAAGCCTACGGCAGATTGACCCAAGGTTAATATTAGAAACTGCCTGTAATTTGGCTGTGTATTTCAAAAGCTTTTATAGTCCCCTTCCTGGAAGCTATTTTAAAGAAATAATAAAAAAAAAAAATGTGCAGCGATGATGTACAGAGATGTTCATTGCAGCATTATATATATATAACAGGCAGTAACATAAAGAACTAACAAGAAAAGAATGACTGTATAAATTAATTCACACCCATAGAAAGGAACATTATGCTGCCACTGAAAGCAATTTTTTCATGATATGGGGAAGAATCCACAATGTTAAGTTTAAATGAAAAGTAAGATTTAAAAAAATGTGGATATTCTGTGATCTGTAATAAAAAAATATATGAATACATAAAAAAAGAGCAGAATAAAATAAATCAAAATATCAATAGGGTTTTTTTTCTGGAACATGGATTATGATTTATATATATATATTTTTGCAAATTTCATTATTTTTCAAATAATCCGCAGTGAGCCTCTGTTGCTTTGTTGTTGTTGTTTTAAAAAGGTGCTGTTTTTTTGTTTGTTGGTTTGGTTTGGTTTGGTTTGGTTTTTTGCCCAAAGGAAAAAATCAGGTCCTCCTATTGTGTGGAGACTCTATGTAACTAGTTGTCCAGAATCTAGTTTAGCAGCTATCTTCATCAAAAACCAATGTTTTACCTGGAAAAGTAAGTAAATTGATCTCGTACCTTATGTCCCTGTTGTGCTCACACCAGCGTTTACTTGAACACTGGAGAACCCTCCTCCTGCTGCTGCTGGTAAATTGCATCACTGCCTGTCTGGGATTTGGAAAAGAGATGAAAACAGTTGTTTGACTTACTTGACATGATCCTCCCAGAAGTGCTTCGCCAGCATATCTACATGGTGGATCGTATTTTTAGGGGGCTGCTCCCTTCCCGAGCATTTCCTTTCTTCTCGGCCTCACTCTGCGATATTTAGATTTTTGTTCTAAACCGAAGGCAGTCTTCCAAGCAGCAGGCTGTGGTAGATCTGTGGTGGTCCTAGTTGCATTAAGTTCACCCAAGCCATTGGTTTCAAGAACTAGAATGTAAGAGTTTCGGGAATTTTGTTCCATTCTCTCTATATTCCTACCCGGCATACCTTTGCACTCTCCTCTTAGGAAAGATGTCAGCGACGGGCTCTCTTAAACCACTTTCTTTGGTCTGCTTTGTACGCATCACATAGTCAAGGTGCCCGAGTGGCTCAGGCATGTGCCTGCAGTCGCCTGTCTCTCCGAAGGCAGAAGCTCGCGATCCGAATTAGGATCGTTAAGGCCATGTGACTTGGATGGCTCGTTCTCCACAGGCCTAGCCAGCCATCAGATGTTCCTCACCCTCCCTGCTGCGACACCCCCGTGCACAGAGTTGGCACCGTTTTGAGTAACTGGCAAAGATGGAAAAGCAGGATCAGGGCTTCTAAGATGGAATGTCTCTCTGTCCCCGTTCCCCCCCCCTCCCCCGCACCTCTACTGCAGCTCCTACATGGGTAGCTAAGAGCCCGTAGACTGAGCTGTGCCTCCCCTCCCTGCCAGTACTAGGCTCCCATTCCAGAGCCTTTGTCAACAGCCAAGACTTGCGAAGGGCGCCATGCACGGGGCACTGTTCTGGATGATGGTGATAGCACTTGAAGAATTCCTCAAATTCCTACCCTCCTAGAGCTTTAATTCTAGGGGAGGGGAAAGATAAGAAAGAAGACAAATAAAATAAGGAGATAAATAAAACCGGGAAGGGCAATAGGATTGGTAGAGGGAGGGCATTACAATATTTGGTATGGTAGTCTGATGGCACCCATCTGTGGTTACACTGTTCCCTGGTTTTTAAATTCTACCGCTGATGGAAGCCTCGTGAGAAAATGACATCTGAGTAAAGGCTCAGAAGGTGAGGGAGAGAGCTATAGGGACATCTGAGGGGAGAGTGTTCTAGGCAGAAGGAACAGGCAGTGCAAAGGCCCTGAGGTGGGAGCCTTCCCCTATATGTTTGAGGACCAACAAAGAAGCTAGCGTGTCCAGACGGCAGTACACAAATGGGCATAAGACAGGAGATGGAATCTGAGAGGCCCCAGGGGACTTTGCACAGACCTGCTCCTACTCCAAGTTTGATGAGAAGTTGTTGAGTGTTTGGGGCAGAAGGGTGACATACTTGGATATTAGTAGGCCCCAGCTGGCCAAGAGTCTGGAACTAGACTACAGGGGAGGTAAGGGCAGAAGCAGATAGAGTGATTGGCAGGCTCTGACCAGGTGGGGGTGGGGTTTCTGGGAATCACACACCTCTCTTTCTCTCATGGATTCAGGCCCACTTGAGAAATCACTCCATAATCAGAAGGAGATCAAAATGTCTGCCACTAGTTTCCAAGAGTCACCTTTGAGTCTGAGAACCTTCTTAGTGCTAGAGAAAAGCTATTTTGTTTTAAAAGAAAAAAGCAAACAAACAAAAAACCCCAGCATTTTTAAAAATAATTGAAACAACATGGGCTTGCTACAGTTTGGAAAGTACTGAAATTTATAAAGAAGAAAATATAAATCACAATCCCATGTCCCAGATAAAAGCCCTATTAATATTTTGATTTATTTTATTCTCTTTTTTCTATTCCTGTATGTGTGTATATTTATTATTTTAGTTAAATTTAACATTGTAACTATTTCCCTATGTTATTAGTCTTTGAAAAAGTATTTTTAACAGCAATCTAATGTTCCTTCCTATGATTATAAATTAATTTATATAGTCATTTGCTTATTGGCGGATGTGGCTTACCTGTGTAGCCCTGATTGACTGCCTAAACTACACCCCCAAATCAGATACACTTAACCACACTGACCTAGGCCGTGTTGCTACCGGAAGGCCTCCTCCTAGGGTCGACCCAACTCACGGGAAATTCTAAATCATGGATCCCAGGCCCATGTGCCCTTTCCTATACGTAGGCAGGCAAGTGGATGTTGAGAAGGCCCAGAGGGGCTCGAACCCGAAACACTAAGTGCCTTCCTTCAGACCCACCAAAACAAGTCCCTGGGAAAAGGAGAAAGAGAGATGGGGAGAAAGGTCAGGAGTGTTACCCTACTGAAGGACCTGCACAGGGAAAGCCAAGGCCAGGGAAGCAGAGGTACTCTCCTACCACTGAGAATTTAATGGGTAATGAATGTCAAGTTCTTGGTCATGGCAAATGCTTAATAAATGCCATCTTCTCCCTTCCCCTACCATTGTGAAGAAAATACCAAAATTCCATAAAGTGAGTATTCACATGTGCCAGTGTAAAGGCACAAGCTGGATTAGTGGACATTCCTCTTTGTGCCAACCTAATGAACCCTCCACAGACTGTAGGATCAGTTCAGTAATTCTCCCCTGGATGTAATTTCATTAGCTATCCTTCTCACCTTGGACATATTTGAATATCCTCAAGAGAAAAAAAGAACCCCAAGTTGGCCAGTCTCTCAGTGACCTCAGTTGGAGTTGAACAGTTGTTTATTGATGAATTAATGGGTGAGGAGGTAGATGGGTACATGGATGGACAGACGGATGGATGCATGGATGGACAGATGGAAGGAAGGAAAGGAGAAAGGGTGGATGATTGAAGGAAGAGTAAATCAAGACAGTCATTTATAATTTTTTTTCTTTCTCTGAAAAGATGAAAGGGGAATAATGTTTTTACACAAGCCGGTGTCTTTTCCATTTCACAGGTGAAATAAAAACCCAATATGAAAATCTCTCATTTCTGCTGGAAGAAAGTAAAGAGCCACATTATGATCTAAGTAGCATAGTTTATCTGTTTGAGCTGGAGGGGGAGGAAGATGGGGTTGGTTTTCTAGCTTGAGTGACATAAATCTGTGCCCCCCCCCATCAAATATATTGTTACTGCTGTGATTCATTTGGCTTTTTTTTTTTTTTGAAGTGGACTATGGTTTGTGTGCAGTGGATGAAGTAATTGGAGTGAGTGCTTCTCCCTAGAGACAGAATCAATCACCATTGCAGAAGATGATGACATTTTAGAAAGAAACTCTGAGGAAAATGTCATGCTTAAAAAATTAGATTTAAACACACTGGCTCCAGATTGATTTTTATTACACTCAAATGGATACCCTGATTGATTATCAGTCTTACAAATGTTTAGCACATTTCTCACTTCTCTAATAATCAGAATAATCTAATTTTCAATGTCATTTAATGTACTGTATTCAAGGTTATAATAGATCATATTTCTAATAAAACACAGCAATTATGTAATGAATAATACAGGAGGACCAGCATTCAGATTCCCTGGATTTTGAGGCAGTGCCAATGGATAAGCCCATTCCTTTCAATGTGATGTACATTCTAAGTCTTTGCATCATAAAGGAGTTTTTTTTTCCTCCTGCTGGTGCTCTGAATGGAACTTTGCCAGACTTGACCAAAAAAAAAACAACAAAAAACAAAAACAAAAAACCAAAAAAAAAAAAAAAAAACCAACAGAAAACCCCCCAAATTTCTGGGAGGAAACCACAAGGTTTGAATCTTTTTTTTTTTTTTTAAAGATTTTATTTATTTATTTGACAGAGAGAGAGAGATCCCAAGTAGTCAGAGAGGCAGGCAGAGAGAGAGGAGGAAGCAGCCTCCCTGAGAGCAGAGAGCCTGATGCTGGGCTCGATCCCATGACCCTGAGATCATGATCTGAGCCGAAGGCAGAGGCTTTAACCCACTGAGCCACCCAGGCGCCCCTGAATCTTTTTTAATATATGTTATTGGTGCACCTGGAGAAAAGTGACAGGTTGCCAAGTTATTTATTGAGTTTCTCTGGCAATTGCTGCTTTCCCCCCATTTTTGATATACATCCCCTGGAGAAATACCGTATTTTAGTTCTAAATATTTTTCCAATATCCATTGTAGCAGCAGCTGACATTACATTCCCCGGTAAGCCACGGGATATCTAATTTTGAAGAGGTTTGACTCAATATTTAGAGTCTAATATTTACGTGATGGTGTTTACTTTGTTTTGTGTTGTTTTCCTTTGAAGAGGTCTGGCTCACTTTGGGAAGTAAGTTGTGCTTTTTATATCTGTGGCTTCTCATCTGTTCCAGTCATGTCAAAATCCGGGTTAGGAACTGTGGATTTCTCAGTGACGGCTTGTGGCTCAGTTTGATGATCTGACGTGTATGAAGCAGTATGAAAACCTGAGAAGCTAACAAGCAGTAACACTTCAGGACTTTCCCCTTTTAGGCTGGGCTCTTTGGCAAGGGCATCCAGGGGTAGCGAGAGGAAAAGAGGAGGCCAATGAGGCGTCAGGCCTCAAGACATTTAGAGACTAAGGGGAAAGACTTCAGGCAGAGGCTCGCTCCTAAAATCGGCCCGAGTATGAACCTGGTAGCTTGAGAACCTCAGAAGGTCCGAAGGTTCTAGAAGATCTCAACAGAACCAACTGAGGGGCCAATACAAACAAGATACCGTTTAACAGAGATGAGCATCGAGTCCTAATTAAGAGTCATCCAGGTCAGTGGTGAAAGAACTAGCTGGGGTTGAAATCAGAGGTGAGGATTGGATGGCTAAGCCTTACTGTGATCTAACTCAAGGTAGGAATGTGTCTTCCTTCTGAAGATCCATGGTTAATCAGATCATGACAGACCACCAAAAGCATCTGGACTTGTGGCTGGTCAGGGCACATCTTGAGACATTGTTGTTTTGTGTTCTGAGGCCCTTATTTTAAGAGTTAATTTATCTAGAACATTATCCATGCCTGGATGACTAGGATGGCAGGAGGCCGTCCGCCTATCTGCTATGAGATATAACTGAACACGTTGGAAATTCAGAGGGTAGAGAAAACCCAACGTTGGGAAAAGATAATTGCTCTTACCGGTTCGAGAAGTGAAAAGCAAAAAAAGAAAAGTTTGCTAACTTTTCTTGGGTACTAGATCTTTTCAGCGCCTCTGTTTGATTATTGCCATTTTCTAATGGTCATGGCAACTAACATCGAGAGAGGCCAGGTAAACTGCCCACATTTACACAATGTACTGAGCTGCAGAGCTGAGATTAAAACCCAGCTCTCGTGACCACCGTAACTGGGCGCTCACAGCTGCGGTCACTTGGGATACGCCATAATTGGAGGATCACTAAGGTCCCTCCCAACTGTCTGGTAGGTTTCCATTCAGAATACGGGTTCCGTAACATTTCCTGGTATTTAGAAACATTTTAAGCATAAGGAGGAAGTACTCTCTCATCTGGAAGTACTTGCTGCTTAAATAAATGGAGGTGGAGAGAGTGAAGACACCCTTGCAATTAAGTTGTCTACACTGGCACTAAAACTCTCTATGCTGTTGAAAATGGCAGTTCTCGATGCTGGCTTACCACCAGGAAATTTTCTGGAGCCTCAAGGAAAGGCTGCGTGTGTGTCTCTCCTAAGGGACTGAGAAGGAGATAGCCTATAAAATTAATAGGAAAAATCATTTTTAAAGGCTTTTGGGACAAAGCCTGAGCAGGGTACTTGGAATGGGAAAGAGAAGCTTTAAATGATATCCACGTGGTAAGGACTGAAGGTCATCTGAGTTCACAGGATGTTATTGGGGCCCAGTGAGAGAGAGTAAGGATACATCTGTGGAAACAGCCTGTTTTAGTTCTTACAGTAATATTTGTACTTTTCCTTCGGATTTGCATTGTATTTTCCTATAACTCACAGATGAACCGATGTCTGCGAAGCATCATTAAGAGAGAGAATGGGCTTGAGCAATAGCCGGTAGACTAAGTGGACCTTAGTAGACACATAGGATGAGGAGGAGAGAAGGATAGGTCTGCCTCTCTCTCTGGGACTTGGGCTGCTGGATGGCCTGTGGTCGTGGTCACGGTCACAGGGATGGCAGTGCTCATGGAGGAGGAGTTAGGGAGGACAGCTAAAGAGTCTGTTTAGGAGACGAAGTGAGGGGCCAGGAGATATCTAGTGAGAAGTCACATATACCCATCTGATGCTTAGGAGAAAGGCCAGGGCTATGATCTGAGCCTTCTGCATCTGCTTGCTGGGGAAGGGCTTGGGCATGGACTTGGTGACCCACGAAGAGTGTGAGAGGGTAGGGATTCCAGAGGCGGGAATCCTTTCACGGGGCTGCCAGATAGGTCTTGTGGGGCTCCCAGGATGAAGGTGTCTCAGTGGGGTGTTTCTTGGCTTTCTTGATCAAGCCCTCAATCTCCTTTTTATCAACCTGGGAGTCCCAGCAGTTCTCAGAGAAGACAACTCAGTCCACGTCCACCAGCATTCCTCTATCTGAAGTTAGTCCACTCAACGCACTTTTTAATAACCGTGATTCATAATTCTTGCTATTCGTAAAGTCTGGACACATCCTAAGAAACTCCCATAACCCACCTACCTTCCCCTGTTCCTAAATAAATGTGGACATTGGCGAGAGCTCTGGGACAAGAAGATGAAGCTGATAATCATAGGTGACCACAGCCCCTCAGCAGTTAAGGTACATGGTAGCAAAAACAATCTACTCAATTGAAAATGGCAGTTCCTGGAGCTGACCAACCATTCATTGTGCAATTTCCTGAATTCAGTCAAAAGATCACGGGGTAAGTGGGGGAACAGGCTGGGCGGGGGATTCAGTGGCATTAATGAGAAAAATATTATTTTAGAGTCCAGCATTCCTTTCCAGCTTAAGGTCTGGCCAACCTTAAATGCATGCAAAGTTATGCCCTATGTCTTTCCAGATAACGAAAGTGGCTAAGAAGGGAGGAGGGGGTGGGGGGCAGGGGTGGCCCACTCTTGTTGGAAGTGACTCGGTCGTTAAGTGGAAAGGACTTGGTAAAGAAGAGGGGAACATCTTCATGTCAGTGGCTGGAGAGGACAACTTGTTCTCTCTGCTTATGTTCTGGAAGTTTCCAGCACAGCTGCCTCTGCTTGGAGTACATCAAGGTCAAGTGGGCACCTGCACAGTCTCTTTCGTTCTGATTTCCCCTCCTGTGTTTTTAGACGAGCAGTTCTCACCTTTGACTTCTCTGCCTACTAAAATCTACTAGAAGGAGATAATATCTCACCTTCTCCCCCAGGGTGAAGCAAGCATGTGATGAAAAGTTATGAAAATGGGGCACCTGGGAGGCTCAGTTGGATAAGTGTTGACTCTTGATTTTGGCTCAGGTCATGATCTCAGGGTCGTGAGATTGAGCCCTGCGTCAGGCTCCACACTGGGCATGGAGCCTGCTTAAGATTCTCTCTCTTCCTCTGCCCTTCTCCCCCACCTCTCTCCCTCTCAAAAATTTTTTTTTGAGAGAAAGGAGTTTGAAATATATACAGATGAAAGCATTCAATGGCAAGGGTTTGCTTCAAAGTAATCTGGAGGAAGGGATGGGAGTGAAGAGAAAAGATGATGTGCCATAAATTAATAATTAACGCTGGGCTTTGAATGGATGGGGGCTCATTACAGATATTATTTTCTTTACTTTTGGTGTGTTTGAAATTTTCCATAATAGATGTGCTTAAATATGTATACATATGTCATTTCTCAGGACAGGAAAAGTTAGTGATGGACCCTTTAAGGTACGAGTCAGTGTTTTAAAGCTTTAAAATGTAAAAACAAACCTTACAAAAGAAGATATGCAAAGTATAATTCACTTAATGAATTTTATGAAATAATGAAAAGCAACAATGCTTAAAATTTTTAAATTTTACTCCTAGGGAGATGATATTTTTCTGCCATCTTTTGTGGGTTTTTTTCAGGACAGACTTGGGTAAATGAAACAGAACTCTTTTGGTTGTAATCTATAGACCTCTCTGGCTTCCTGAGCTCTTACTGACCCTTCCTTGGATGGAGGCCTTCCTGGTGGAGGGTGACCTTTGTCTCCAGTAGCCAAGTGCACCCTTCAACATCCCAGGAGGAATGACAGGCAGGGCAGCAGATAACTTCTTCAGGGAATTCTCAGAATCTTCACATCTTCCCTCCACCTCTATTTGAACTCGATTTATCTCTTTGTAAGGTTCCTTTTTTGACTAAGCCACTTTCCAGAAGAGCAGCAGGTAGTGCAAGCACTTCAGAGAAACTATGAGTACTTATTTATTGAAGAAGAATTAGGATTTGGGGAGGAGAATGTTATTGGATGTCACATGTGGTTGGGAGGACGTGCTTTTTATGAAGCTTGGTACAATTCAAAGTTCGCTCACATCTCTAGAACACCTTTCAACCACCCAAACCTCAGGTCTCTGGGTCTCTTTCTGTTCCCAAGATCTCGCTTCTGCTTTCCCCTCAGCCTAGAATGTTCTTCACCTAATTAGCTGCCACTCAGCTCCAATCTTCCTTGTAGTGGGAAGAATTTCTCTGGCCACCCTCCCATCCCCACCCCCCCCCACTGGGTGGAAGCCAGTGTTCCAAGTCTCTTTTGACCTTCCTGCTCTGGGGTGTAATGACCCATTATTCCACACGTGGTTAGGTGAGGAGAGCCCGCCTCTCCTCTGGAGAGGGGTCTGGACCAGGGGTCTGGAAATACCACAGGCCGTTATCAGGGGCAGGGAAGGGGGATTTCCCAGAAGAAAATGTCTGGGGGGGGGGGGAGGCACAGATTTTTTGCCGCGCAGAAAAAGACGTTTGACCCTTTTGTTCTGGTGCCTGAAAACTGAAATAAACCAAGAAAACAAACACAGGAGAAGAAGGTGGGTATTAAAGTGTTTTCTTTTTTGTTAAATGTGCTTTCTTCGCTAATTTGGATTTACCGCACGAACAACTTCTTAACAATCAAGAACATTTTCTAAAGTACGGCACTGCAAACTACGTTCAACGTCCTACATCCAAATCTGGCCTCCAGCTTGTTTTGGAAATAGAAAGTTCTGTTGGCACCCAGCCGTGCTCTTCATTGATGTATGGTCCTGCCTCCTGTCGTCCTACAGTGGCACAGTCATTGCCAACAGAGGCTCTGAGGCCCGCACAGCCTGCTACCTATTTGCTGGCTGGTGTTTTATGGAAAAAGTTTGCCCCCCGACCCCCCGCCGCCCCGGTCTGGACTGGGACTTGATGAGGGAACCCCCAGCCTCCCTCACCATCTCCTCTCCAGCACCTGTCACAGTGCCGGGCACAGGGTGATGTAGGTGCCCTATAAAGATTTGAGTTAAATTATCAAATGAATGAACAGGCAGATTAATCAATAGCTATTCCAGCTTGTAGTTTTAATTTCTGTGACCCACTCTTTGCCCCAGTGCCTGTGATCCTTTCTGCCCTCAAGCCCCCACCTCACTGCTCGTCTACCTCCCTGCTCATCAGAGAGGCCTCTCCTGCCCACCCTTCCTTACACAACAGCCCCTGCTCCTTCTCTGTCCTGTATGTGGTTTTTCTTCGTGACACTTGTCATTATCGGACCTTATGTCGGCTATGCATTTGTTTATGGGCGGCCTTCCATAAGTAGAAAATAAATTCCGAGAAGCCGAGAACATTGCCTTGTTCACCATTACATCCCCGGTGCCTGGAACGGTGCCTGAAACACAGTTGGCCACCTGGTAAATATTTTTAAATTAAGGACCACCTTTAGAATTGACAGCCTGTAGCCCAGGACTTCCTTGTATGCCCTCCTATGGTGTCTTGGATGGGAGCTGTCTTCCTGCTAGATCCCAAACCCTGTCTTACCCTGTGACCACACCCCACCGGATGGATTGGTAAGAAATAGCAGGCCACGGGTGGGAGGTGGGAATCTTCCACCACTTTCTGTTCTAGGCACTCCTTTCCTCTCCCCGCCGAGCCCCGAAGGCTGTGTCTGTCTTCGAAGGCACCGCAGATGTCTTTTTGATTATAAGGAGAGAAAAGCGTGTACTGGGTGTGGGTGTGGGTGTAAAAGGAAGGGCAGAGGGAAGTGAATTGTGCAGGTCTGGCAGGAACGTCATGTGTCCTTTCTTGGACTTCTTGTATTTTTTTTTGACCCCTCCGCCGAAGCATTCCCGGGAATAGGGACTTGGTTCTCGGCTCGTGTTGAGCATCCAAGTACACGGCCGGGAGCAACGCAGAGGATGGGGAAGACGGCTTTATTTCTTTTCCAAACGGCTCTCTGGAGAAATAAATACCTGAGAATTAAAGTTGTATAGGCCAGAAAGAGGATTTTTGTGAACTAAATAGGATTTTAGCAATCCCTCACAGATGAGGACAATTTAGGATGATCTATTTATATTGAGAAACTGATAAGTTCACTCGAGGGAAGGCTAAGTTGGCTCCAATCTGACCGGCACTTCACATACTGAGATTGACTTAGGGGCTGTGGCTTGTGTCTGCTGTTTCATTTCTAACGTTTTCTCTTAGTCACACATGTGGCCTGAGAGTGACCTCTCCATCGCGTCCGTGGAAGCCCAGGCCAAGTAGGAAAATTCCTTAATTATAGTCCTTGTTACATTCTTGTTTAACACTAATCTTTTTAAAAAGCAAACCGATTCAAGAATTATTTTACGAGCAGTATACAGTTTGGAGTTAGACCCGGGCTTGAGTTCTGGCCCCATCGTGTGACATTTAAGCCACGAAGGCACCGGGAATTTCATACATCATGCTCCTCCTTCTTTGTCCCTTCATTATTCTCCAAGCCAGAAACCAGCAGGTCACCCCTTTCCACTTCCCACTGCCCAGCACCCCCACACCCCTTACCCTGACCCTTCCCTGTAGTCCTGCCCCAGTTCAGGCATCCCTCTTCTTGCACTCGGAGCGTCTAGCAGCCCCCTCAGCGCTCTCTACCCCGAATCATTTCTTCACCATGAACAGAGCAACCTTTCGAAAAGGCAGCTCTGATAATATCATGGCTACTAACAACCAAAATGCACCTGACACCCACGTCTCCTTGGTGAGAGTCACAGGATCACATGAGCTGTGGTCCAGCCTGAGTCTGACCATGAGCCCTGGCCCCGTTTGCAGAACCTCGGAGCTGCCCTGCTCTGTCCAGGCCTTCAGAACTGCTCTGCCCTCTGCCTGCAGAGCCCTCCTGTCTTCCAGCCTCTGCTGAGCCAAAGTCTCCTCTTGCTTTCATTCTCTGCACGGACAGATCTTAAGTGACCGCACCTCCCAAGATCTTCCTGCTCCATGCTGACCTTCCAGGGAGCCTCTACAAATTCATACAGCTTTTCTAGTTTGTAAACATGGGTGGTTCTACTGACCGCTCTTACAGGTTTGATTGTAGAAAAACAAGTTTTCAAGGGCCTGGACTCAAGTGTATTTCCTAGGCTGAGTTTCGAAGGGCTTTTCCTGGCCTCCTCTTAACCCTCCCTGCCCCCAGTCTGGCTTCAATCATGCTCGTGGCTCTGCTAGAAATGTTCTCTTGAAAGTCACCACTTTCTCCATTGCCAAAACCAGTGAACTTTGCTTCCTCTTCATTCTTTCTGACTGTCAGCTACAGCGGAGGGTTGGCCCCATGGCTGCTGCTTCAGATTGTTTTCTCCATCGGTTCCTATGATTTGTTACGATCCCAGTTTTCCTGCCTGCTCTTCATCTGCTTCCGTCGTTGTGTCCTCTCACCTTTCCCACCAACTATTGGCAACTCCCAAGAATCGGTTCCTAAGCCTCGTGGTTTCCTTCCTCTCTCTCGCATTGGCCACCCACCTCGTGACTTGGGACGGTCGTCCCTCAGATTTCAACTCCTGA
Source organism: Potos flavus (assembly GCA_028534135.1). Lineage (NCBI taxonomy): Eukaryota > Metazoa > Chordata > Mammalia > Carnivora > Procyonidae > Potos > Potos flavus. The sequence continues at coordinate 66,733,811 of CM052898.1, read as the reverse complement.
GTAATCTAACTTCCCATTCCCCTGCCCGCTCCATGGTTCTGTCTCTCAAAGAACCTCTGGGCTTGCCACTTGGCTTTCTGTCTCATGTGCCCCCAAGCCAGCCTCGTCATCCTCCCACCCAAAACTGGATTCTTTATTCCCCACCAACCTTTACTTTTATTTGGGATACCATCAATATCTTAGTACCAGGGTTAAAATACCGTTGCTGTGTCCAAGTCGTCGTCTTCATCCCCCGCATTCAGCCCGTCGTCAAGCCCAACAGACTTCTTCACTAGACTGTGTCCCTACATATCCCTTTTCTCCCCGCTCCTCGTTATACCAAACTAATCTTTTCTTCCCACCAATCCCCAGTCTCCACTTTTTCCTCTAGGCAGACCAGCCACCCACCCTGCGCTCCTACAAACCTGATGCAGACATTTCTGGAAGCATTTCCTCATGTCCCCCCCATCTGGAATGTTCTTCCTACCTCTTTTTGCCTCCCTACTGAGACCCATCCTTTCAAAGCCATCTGAAAACTAACTTCCTTCATAGAACTATGTTGTTTCTAACCCTTAGGCCTTTCACATACTGTTCTCATCATCCTGAGTGTCTCCTTCCCCTTCAAGCCTTACTCATTTAAGGAATAATGTGTTGAGTGTCCTTGGAAAAGACACTGCCCTGAGGACGCCAGAATGAATAAGACCTAAGATACTCCTATAGGGCACTCAGCTCAAGATTCCTCTTTCCTGTGACTTTTTTCATGACTCCCGAGACTGAACTACCAGCTCCCTCATCTGAGGGTCTAAGTACCATGTCATAACATACACCTTAGATGTTGTACTCCTGTTGTTTCAATCAGCGAATGAATATTCTGGCATCTAGCTGGCTGCATGATAGTTATTTGTTTAGGTGACTATCTTTTACTATAATGTGAATCTCTTAAAAATACTCAGTAACTATTTGAACAGATGAAGAACTAAATTAACAGATGAATGGATGGGCGGGCGAGTGGATAAATAGATAAAAGGATAGATAAATGGATAAATGGATAGACAGCTCGATGGAAAAACAGTGGGAAGGAGGGACAAATGGATGGACAGACACAGCTGAGTGGATGGACAAATGGATAGACGAAGGGATGGATGGATGGATGGATGGATTGCATAAATGGATGGATAGATGGATGGACAGATGGATGGATGAATGGATGAAAAAAATCCCTGCAGTTAAGAGAGACTTAAGTGGTAACCCTCCAACTCATTGTAAGAATGCCTTTTAAAATAACTTAGAACTAAGATAGCCTCCAAAAACATTAACAGTAAATTTAAATTAATTCAAATTATTAGGAAAGGAGGTTTTGGTTAATTGAGTAACTATATCCAGTAGTAGGCTAGCATATATCTCATACATGAATTGCCAATTCCTTAAAAATTAAAATTAAAAGATTGCGTTTAGAATAAAAGCTCTACTGAACAATATACTTATTTGGTGATTCTGAAAACCCTTAGAACCCTTAGGGCTTCAAGGACACCAGTGAGATCACTTAGGGATGTATAGGCTGGAGTAAATCATTGAAATGCCTTAAAGTGAGAGTTTTTCATTTAAACTAGCTATGTAATATATACAACCACACATTCACATGTAGACCATTTCTCTGGGAATTTGGGTTTCTAAAATTGACTTGACAACATGCAGGCACTTCTCTACAGTACTATCCTAAATAGGGTGTTTGGCACACGTCAGGCTGACATGCAGACATTTATCTGTGTCTCTCAGACACCTCATTGACACATGGATGGAGGCAGAGATTCGTCAGGTGTGTCAAGCAGTATCTGGAAAAGCTGGATCCCAAGGAGGTGCACATGGTCACATCATTTACTAAGTCAGGTTCACATGGAAAGTCTTGCTGTCAAGGTGAACCCATTGGAAGTTTAAAAACTGTTCAGTTTACCTATCCTCCATCCTCCCCTTAATCTCCAGTTATGCAGATCCCAGGGTGGAGCATTGGTCTTGCCTTGGGTAAAAATTCTTTCCTCCCTCCCTCCTTTACTTTATTTTCCTTCCTTATTTTCTTCCTTATTTATTTTCCCTGTTTCTTTCTCTTTCTTTCTCTGCTGCTGCGTCAAAATTTCACATCTCAAAGTATTCCATATATATTAAACCCTCATAGTCTGTATTCTATATCATGTGCATTTCACTTGAGGAATAAAGAGTGCTTTATTTAACTTAGTATCTTCAGTAGCTATAGGACTCAATAAACGGTGAAAAGATACTGATGTGGGGCTTCCACTTTAGTACATATTACACTGTGTTGCAGTGACTTACATATCTAAACATATGTAAGAGTCCTATGTGTGATGGGAAAAAAAAATGAATGTCCCCCTCAGATAAGGAAACTGACGCCTAGGGACATTTAGAGATTATCCTGAGTTTGCACAGGTAGTAAGTAATGCACTAAATGTAAGCCTCTGGAATATTAGCCCAATCCTTCCCACTTGTCCATTGTACCTTTCATATAATTTAAGTCCCAGGAGAACAATTTCCTAATTTCTGTGTGTTGTAATAGGGTAGAATCTTGAACCTTGAATTGGAGGAATGACAAATTATCTTTTTTCTTGCCTTAACCACTAAATAAAAGCAACCATCGATTCAGACATACCATGGGGCTAAAGAGCATGGGAGTTTGTGCTACTGTTGTGGAAACACTCTTTACACAGACCGTATCAGTTAGCTATTGCTGTGTAACAAACCACCCCAAAGCTCAGTGGCTTGAAACAATAAGCATTTATTATTGCTTACAAAACTATCAATTGGCTGGGTAGTATTTCTGGGTTCACTGGGCTCTCTCGTGAGCCTGTGGTCGACTTCAGATTGGATAAGCAATTCTATTCATCTTCCCTGTATGCTCTCCCAGGTTCCTGGGCAGATTGGCTCTAGATTGATCTTGGATGGTCTCAGCTGGACTAATCAGACTCTCCCCCGCATGGTCTCCCGTTTTCCATCAGGTTAGCCCAGACCTGTTCACATGCAGTGATGGGGTTGTAAAAGGAACAGGCAGAAGTGTGCAAGATCTCTTGATATCTAGGCTTGGAAATGGTACAACATTACTACCACTGTGTTCTGTTGGTTAAAGTGAGTCAGAAGCCATCCCAGATGCATGGGCTGTGGAGTGGTCTCCACCTCTTGATGAGAGGGGCTGCAAAGTCAGTGCAAACAGGGCGCGAGAGGAAGGCACAAGGATTAGGGCCCATCTTTGCAGTCACGCCACATGCAGACATGGCCCCCATTTCCCGGCACTCTAGAGCCGCCTGACCTTCCAACTGTGCAGGGTTTATCATAGGGTCATACTGCCCAAGAGGACTTGCCGAGCCTCCTCCTCAGAGTTTTTTGCAGGCTAAGTAAAGTACCTCATTTTTATTTTAAAAAACGTTTTAAGAGAGAAAATGTAAGAATGTCAAGGAGAACTGCAATTCATTTTCTGAAAATTAATTGGGTTTAGAGAACAGTAGAGATGAAAATTTTGACCGTTAGAATTTATCATGATAGAGATTGTTGTTTAATATTTGAAAGTCTATAACTTGCCATGAAGAATATATATGACACAGGGCAGGACACAGGTTTATCTGGAACGGTCTGCCGCTGGGAAATTTCTTTTTGTCATCCCCATACCCCAGTCAGATGCTGCTTTGAAAGGCAGTCCATGTGCCTGGATCACTGCTCAATCATTTACCCTAGATGCATGGATCCTGAATCTGAAGCTGCCTGCATTTTTATGAAGTTAAACACAAAAAACACAACCACACAGTCGTTCAGATACACAAGGGCACGTTGAACTTCCAACGGACTTCCGCACAGTAAACTTCAGCTTGATATATAACAAAGAACTTGCTGCCCATGGTATGGCTGATGGGAATCGATGCTGAACTCTTCCTTTCTCTACGTTAAGCCCTTCATCTCAGCCCTCATCATGTGGGTTAGCTCTGCCACAAGCACAAAGCCAAGGACACATCTGCCTCCCATGGACAGGATTTAGGGAAAGCCGTCACTGATAGTAAGTAGTCCATTGCTGCGGGAGGGAACGTGCAGAGAAGTTCTACTGATTATGAAGGAACTGCTCATTTTCAAAGCTCTTGTTTTTTAACATCACGCAGGAGTGTTTTTTTGTCCCTCATCTCTGGAGTTGAGCTTAGGCTGTTTCCTATAGCTCATACAAGACTTTTGTCCGAAGGAAAGTGTCTGTCACTTGTAACGGAGCCTCTAAACTCCAAATCTCTTGCCTTGCAAGGATGGCCCCCACACCGGGCCTGCCCAGAAAGGAATATGGCCACGGCAGGCCAGACAGAGGAGGAAGAAAGTATTTGGAAATAAAAGACAAAAGAAAGGCTCTCCCCTTGAAAGGAGCCCAAATCTCCGTATCTAAAAGCGACCAGTGAGAAGAAAATGTGTTTAAGATTGTTTTGAAAGTTTTATTGGTATAATATACCACTTTAACTAGAAAGAGGTATTTGGCATTGGTACATTCTGATATTTCAGGGATTTTCTACAAGTGCTTTGAATAACTCTAAGAAGCTGAGCTAGGCTGGTAGATCCTTGTTAAACTCTCAGAATGCTATGTCCAGACTATTTCCCCCATGACTTGAATATTTAATATTGTGTAAAAATTCTAAGTATGCTCTGTGCTCTGTTACGAGCCCTATGAAAGCTACGCCATCCCTTACACTTTGCACTTGGAGCGGGGGCTTGCGGGGAGGGGGGGGGCGGCTCGCGTCGCCTTTGCAAGTCCTCGCCCAGGCGCTGCTGCCTAGCAGGTTGCAGCCGTCCAATCAGAGGACTGTATTCACTGAACCGACGCTCACGATGCCCCGCCCTTAGCCTCCTCGGAAAGGCACGTGTCCGGTCCCTGGCTGGGAACCTTGAGGGCAGGTTCACTAACCGTCTTTCCCTGTGTATGTGTTCAGACATCTACCAGTGCTTCCGTGGCGAGCGCTGTATTAGGTGCAAGGCAGAGCCTCCACCTTTAAGGAGATTCGGATCTTGAGGCAGTATTCCCAACTCCACCCAACTCTACGGTGGGACCTACCAACCCCCAAATCCTGAAAAGTATGTGGGAAAAGTATGTCTCTGTTAGTCATAGATCCACCTGCCTTCAAGATCCACCTTTGGATCTTCATAGTCATAGATCCACCTGTCCATTCATTTGCAGTTCATTTACATAATGTGTTCAGAAAATTATTTTTAAACTAAGATTAAGCTTTGTTTTTTTGTGGTTTTCTTTTAAGAAAAGCATTGATGTGTGAGTTACAGGCCCTCCCCCACGCAGGGCAACCAGATAGCTCAAATCACCAACTGTGACCCATTATTCCTGTAGTTAGCAAGGTGAAGAGTCAAGATGAACGGATTCCAGGCCTTAATATTCGATCAAGAATAAATAGACCATTATGCTTCCTTTCCTAAACTGAATATAGAAAACTTAATGGACAAAAACACTGTCAATTGTATTTCCCTTTTTCCCTTCTCTTTCTTTTTCTTTTTTTTTTTTTTTTGACGTCAAAGAATTTTTAGCGAAGCGTTGTTTTCGTCTCTTCCTGAATCCAAGTGAAATCCACGTCTTTTGCATGTTTCCTGCATTACAGTTTTATTGTGTGCACGGAAATCAATATTCTAGATACATGCACAAGTGCACACATTAAAATGAACATGACTTCATTTATTTCCATGATTAGACATTCAAATAAAAGTGCTTGGGTGTCTGTTTTCATATTCATAGGTCGAGATCCGTACATCAGAGGTATTTGTATAAGTGACACTTTTATTACATTCATTTCATTTGCAATATGATAGTGGATCATAAATATGTTACTTTTATGCCACCAAATCTGATTTGTAGCACTTGGCCCTCACAAGGAGAATACTTGATATTTTATGGAGCACCTTGCGTCCAAGAAGCGCTTTGCAGACATCAGGCCCGGTTCTCCCAGGTGTGTAAATCACACTCGTGACCCTTTGGATGCCCCACCTGTTTTATCAGCCTGCTGGCTCGTGCTTCCAGGGGTGGAGAGGGGTTCCTGAATCCCTTGCAGGCCCGGAAGGGGCGACGAGACCTTTAATTTTGGAAGAAAGAGGTTCGGGTGAGCTCTGTGTTGTACACAGAGGCCCTGACGGCTGGCCAGGCTCACACTTAGTCTCATGTTCACCTCGTCCTTCACAAAACAGCTTTTGAGCCCCCACTGTGGGCCAGATGCTGTATTAGGCCCTGGGGAAAGAGAGACAAAATATAACTTTTGCCTTCCAGATATTTGGCCCCCACCTTGTGATAGGGGCTCTGATGCAGAGGTGACAGTATGTCCCCCCCGCCGCCCCCGTCCCAGTCCCCGTCCCTTCCCAGGGATGCAGTGTGCCTGAAAGCCACTTGTCCGCCCCCAGATCTGTCACAGGTATGTTGGTGTGCATGCCAGCTGACATCACCTCCATCGGCCTGGAGGAGGAAGCCGGCCACCAACATCACAGGCTGCCTCTGGGGCTGAGGACCAGGTGTACAGCCCAGACTCCCCAGGCCCCCCACCCACCTTCCCATCCCTCCTCTCCATTCGCCTCCCCTTTCCCCAGCATCGGCCTTCCCATCCTGGTTCAGCACCCAACCCCCCGCCCCGACGAACACACGCGGGTCGTATACACACACGGCATCCCCCTCGGCACTCACCGTGTGGCGGGATCGCGAGTGTGCGTGACGTGGCCAAGCACGGGGATTCCGAGTGAGGGCCCCGGTGCCAGGTCCTCTGAGTTCAGCTCCCCACTCCGTCATTTACAGGATGCCCAGCCTTGGGCAGGCGACTTAGCCTTCTGTGCCTCGATTTTCGTATCTGCTAAACAGGTATAATAAGGACCACCTTCCCTCTCAGCTTGTTGAATGGCTAATAAGACCTGACGGCTCCTGCGAGGGCCGTGTGGCTGCCCTGGTAGCTGTGATGAGCATTTCCAGTATTAGAACACCACTCAGGTATGAGTGACAGCACAATAGCCACGCCGGTATCATTACTGCTCCTATTGCTGCTGTGCGATTAATGCCTGTCTCTCCCCGTAAGCGAGTCCATGGCAGCAGCGACCATCTGTGTGGCTCATCCCTGCAGCAGATGGTACATACTAGATGCTCAGAAAATATCCGAACGAGTGAATGGACAGACAATGAAGGAACACACGAGTCCATCTGCTCGTTTGGGGGCCGCTACCAGGCGGCTTCCTCGGAAACATCACTGCCACTTGCAGCCGTGGGCCTCAGGGTAGAGCCCACAAACCCTCCATGTCCCGGTCCACCATTTCCATGTGGGAGGGCCTGAGAGTCTCCCTCCTGTGTGACCACCCCGCGGAAGCCTTTATAATAGACGGACGCACTGTTCCCGCCTTGTGGGGCGCCCGCCCGCGCGTCTCTGGGAGGGTGCTGCTGCCTTCCCAGGGGCTCCGAGAGGAGCCGAATCCCCCGGGATGGCCATGGAGCCCTGGGCCCCTCGCAGCCCCGGTGTTACCCCTGCCCCGCACCCAGCCCCTACAAGGGGGCAAGTTCCAGACGCTGCTGACCGTGACGCCCCCGCAGCTGGACCGAGCCGCCATCGCCAGGCCCTCATGGTGTCCCGTGCCTGGCCCAGGTCCCGAGTCTGCCATCCACGACCGTTTACAGCCGTTGAGCAAAGCAGTTGTTGAAGCCATGTGTTTAGAAGACGTCCGCTTCTGACCCTTTACTGATTAGGGCGTTACCACCAGAGGTGTCATGGTGTCTTCCGTAGCCGAGGAGTTCTCGATAGTCCCGGGAGTCCTCTGATCATGGGGATAGCTGGAGAGGCGCTCTGCCTTGCAAGGACAGGAGCTGTCTGGACGGGAGCCTGAGCTTACACACCAGTCCCCTGGCAGCTGGTCAGCTGCTAAGAGCGCTCAGAGCTTGGGTCTCAAAGCACAGAAGCTGGAGCTCCTATTTTACAGCTGTTACTTTTGTAAATGGTGGGTGCTGTCTGCCTAACCCAACCGAGGGCCCCCACTCGGTGCCCTGCTACGGCTCACCAAGGTCCCCTTCCTGCCTGACCGCCCCTGTCCCTGTCTAGCTTGGCACAGATGCTCAGTGGGGGCAGCTTGCCGTGTGTCGCTCCCACCTCGCAGGTAACCTCTGGGGCCGTGTTTTCTCCTGCGAGTGTTCCAGGTAATTTTCCAGGCGACTGTGGGTGGATGGGGGATGGAGAAGCAGAACACTGAGAAGTACAGACACAGGTCCTCCAGACCCGCCTGGGGATGGGATTCTGGGTAATCGTGTGCGTGCGTGCGGTTCCTCCCTCTGCTCTTCTGTATGTCCCACTGAAATCTTGGCTTGACCACCTTCAAACAGGGGCATCTTGGGCCTCAAGCTTTGAGAGTGTAGAAGTGGAATTTTAATGCCTACCTCCTCTGGTTCACTGTGGAATTTAGGGAACTAGCATTCTTGTATTGCTTGTTGTGATGGCTGGCCCTGGCCAAGCGATCAATAAGTGGCATTACTATGACCACTGTGTTAAGTGGTCAAAGGTGCCATCTTGGCTTCTGACTCTGGTCAGAGCAGTTCCTAATGTTCAGTGCCTTATGGCCTCCCTCAGGGGTCTGGGTTTTTGTTATTCTGATGTTAAGGTATGATTCACATAGCATAGCATTCATCCTTTTAAAGTAGCCAGTTCAGTGGTTTGTAGTATGTTCACAAGGTTGTACAGCCATTACCACTGTTTAATTCCAGAACATTTCCATCCCCCTACAAAGCAACCCCATGCCCATTAGCAGTCCCTTCCCATCTTCCACACGCCCCAGCCCCTGGCGACCACCCATCTGCCTTCTGTCTATGAATCTGCTTTCCCTGAACATCTCACAGATAGAATCATACAGTATGTGGCCTTTTGTGACCGGCTTCTTTCTCCGAGCATGATGTTGTCAGGATTCATCCATGTTGTCATGTGTGCAGTACTTCACTCCCTGTATGGCCAAGACTGTTGCATTGTGTGGATCCACCACGTCTGGGTTTCCATTCACCAGTTGATGGGCGTGTGGGTTGTTTCCACTTCGGGGCTATTCTGAATAGCGCCACTGGGAACAATGGTATACATGTTCTGCATGAACATTCTTTTCTTTTTTTTTTTTTTTTTTTTAAGATTTTGTTTATTTGACAGAGAGAGATCACAAGTAGGCAGAGAGGCAGGCAGAGAGAGAGAGGGGGAAACAGGCTCCCTGCTGAGCGGAGAGCCGGATGCGGGGCTTGATCCCAGGACCCTGAGATTATGACCTGAGCCAAAGGCAGAGGCTTTAACCCACTGAGTCGCCCAAGTGCCCCGAACATTTCTTTTCTATTCTCTTGGGTGGACCCAGGAGTGGGATTGCTGGATCATCGGGTAACTCTGTGTTTAGCTTTTGAAGGGACCACCAGACCGTTTTCCTCGGGGCTCTGTTCCGGAAGGACCCTCACTGCTTATATACAGTGTTTGTGTTAACTAACAAAGAGGATCATGGACAGGAGCCGGGAAAGGAGGGGGTGGGTAACGTGCACCGAGAGCCCATGGTGCTCTCACACGAGGCTTCTGCCACAGCCCCCCCTCATGGACCCAGACTCTGTCCTTGAGGAGAACCACCGGGGTGTCTCTGCGGCCATGCGCTCCCCTCTTCCTCTCTCATGGTCCCACCTTTGCTGACTGTGTTCTTTGCTTTTTAACTGCTTTCGACCATATGCTGCCCTCACCCTACATCCTGCACCTGCTAGGAAAGGTCTGGGCACTTAACCAGTCCGCCTTTACCCACTCACCTTAGATCTGGAAATGTTCTGAGCCAAAGAACAGTGTTGCTTCAGAGTCCTGGGGGAAGAAAATCATCTGGAGAGGTATTGTTTTCTTCTCAAACATGTCCGCTCCCTTGGGAACGAGTGAGTCCAACCGAAGAAAGCACTTGGCAACTGTGTACAAACATTCTTTGGTCTGATGCTCTGTTTGTTCATCTGTAAAATGAGTTTAAAAGTTCCTACCTGATAAGGGGATTAGCTGAGATACTGTGGACACAGTTCCCAGTACTATGCTTAAGATACTCAAGAAATGTGAATATTCACGCGGACTGCCCTCCCTCCTCGCCAGGTGTCAGTGACTCATATAGACACTGGGATTGTTCAGTCCCATGCATTCCCAGCTGTTTCCTTGCACCTTACTGCCCTCCTCATGCCTGCCTTTTGCGCTGCCCTCAGCTCCTGCCCCGGGCAGGGCCTCGAGATCCTCGCAGTGTAGACCCAGGGAGCCTCGAGTTCTCAGATCACCCTTGGATCAGGGAGGCAACGCAGGCCAAATCCTCTTAGGGAAGATCGGATTATGACCTGGGTCATCTTGTAACACAGATTCCCAGGTCGTGACGGTGGCATCCACGGTCATCCTGGCAACCCCTGGGTCCCCGGGGAACGTGGACTCCCCAGAGGGACTTGCATGGTTTAGTTTTACCTGTTGGCCTCTCTGGGTTTCAGTTTCCTTCCCCAGGAGATCCTCACCAGGGGCCAGAGCTTTGCATTACACTCAGTTGGAAGTCACCTGAGAACTCCGTGCTGTGAGGGGAAGCATGGGCTTCCACCGCCCCGGGCCCTGGGGCCTGACTCTGCCTGGCACCACGCTCAGCCAAGGCAAAGACACACACCTGCCGAGGGGCCAGTGGGCCGGACGAGATGCCGAGTCGGGCAGGTACAGATGATTAAGTGAATAGTGAATGGACAAGTCGTTTTTCAGGCCAAGGGCTCATGCTGCATAGATTATTATTTTAAAACAACTTTTTACGACAGTAAATATTTAATATTTCATTTATACATTATACATAATGTATGTAATATGTAATATAATATGTATAAACAATAATAAAAGACTACCCGATTAATACCAAAAGCCTAGGAAGCAGAAAAGCATGAAGGGACAAAAATCATCATCCCATTACATTTAAGATGAATCTCTTCAAAAGTGTCAGTTTATTTGGTAAACTAAACAACAGCAACAAAAACCAGAAGGCTGAGCCAGGAATCACAAATTATGACGCGACAAAGCTTTTGTTCAGCAAGGTGTCTCCCAGGCCAAAGTGATTCCCTTGTAATACCTCGTGAGCCATTCCCTCTGGAACCAGAGGCACTGTGCTTGGAAAAATCGTCTCTGAGAACCAGTCCACATAGAAAGGCCAAGCAAACAGAGGCCTCAGCCTTCTGGGTGAGCCTAAACCTCTCTCTAAGAGTGGGTTGGCAAGCGCACACACAGAAAGGCAAACCTTCCTCTCTGCCTGGCCCTTCTGGCCACCAAGCCTGTCTTCTTGGGAGATGTGTTTATGGCACCTTTTCCCTGTAAGTTCCTGTAAGTGTCAAGTGAGTCCAGGCAGCATCAGGAAATGGAAACTTCCAGCTCAGGCAGCGCAGGCCCGGCCATTAGTGACCCATGATTTGCCTTTTCTCTCCTTTCCAGCTGTCAGAAATGACAGGAACAAGAAGAAGAAGGAGCCTTCGAAGCAGGAATGTGCAGAAAGCTATGAAATGACGGCTGAGCTGGACGATCTCACAGAGAAGATCCGCAAAGCCCACCAGGAAACCTTCCCCTCGCTCTGCCAGCTGGGTAAATACACCACGGTAAGAGACGCTTCCGCCCCGGGCTGCGGGGAGGGTGGCCGCTGGCCCCTGCGGCCATGCCTGGGCCCTTGCGTCCACACCTGCTCCCTTCTACCCTCTCCCCTGGGCCCGGACCCGGAGGGGACATCTACCCAGATTTGGCCCGGGACATGTGTGTGGGGTGAGCGGGGCTACGCAGTGGCCTCCTTCTTCCACGTGGCAGTCTTCGGACAGTCACTGAGTAGGATGGCTGTTTCCTCCAATCCAGCCGGGTACGCGTGCTTTCACTCAGCAACCAAACGGAGTACTTGTCATGTGCCGGGCCATGTGTGAGGTGCTGGCGACATGGGTGAATAAGGTCAGGTTGCTGCTCGCAGGGACATACAGTCTGGTGAGGGAGAGCCGTGGAACCAGTGAGGCGTTACAGGAGTCATGACAGACACCTGTACAGAGCCCGGTGGGGACCTGGAGGGGACGCGGGGCCATGTTCTCAAAACACCGATCCGGCCGTAAGGTCCAGTCAACATTATGGGGGCCCTCTTGAGAGAGGAGGTCAAACCCCTGAGTCGAGGCTGGGCAAAGCGCAGATGTGACTCCTCCCTGGGGAGGCGGGAGGTCCCACCGTGCTCCCCAGAGCTCCATTAGAAATGGCTTTCACCATGGGTAGAAATAAAGAGAAGCTAGGAGGGAGAGGATGTGGGATCAAGGGTTGGTGGCGTATGTTGACTAGTCTGGGATATGTCGCTGGAGACACATGAGGTACTTCAATTTTTTAAACAGGTTTTTGCACGTATTATGTTCACAGACATCAGTTCGCAGTGCGTGGCACACAGTAGGCACTCAATGAGTATTTGTTGCATGAATGAATGAATATAACTAGAATGCTATTCTGGCCTCCTTAAGTAGCTTATGTTGCTTGACTAAGATGCTGGTAAACGTACTTTTAAAATAATCCAAATTATCACATTTGCTGGTTCGGTGCCTGGCGTGCTAGAAAAAGAATAGGATGATAGCTCCTGAAGATTCGGAGACTTGAAGTGTTAATGCCGAAAGAAGGAGGACAGTGAGCACCGGGGCTGGGGGAGGGGGGTCCTCGCCTGCAGGCTCTGACTCAGTCTGTTCGGTGGTGCTGGGGGCGGGGTGAGGGCGTGGGGGGCATTTCTAACAAGCCTCTGGGTGATGCTGCTGCGGCTGGGCTGCCTTCCGCAGTCTACGTAGCAGGTGCCTTGAGTAGCCAGACCCAGGGTGATCTTCTGGGGCCCAGCCAGGCCCTTGGTGTCAAGGAGAACGAGAGACATCGGCGTGCTTCAGCCACCCATGTGGGAAGCTGTTGACCTCCCCTGCCAGGCTCGGGGGAGGGCTTGAGTCAGTGGACAGGCCCCTCTGAGCGTGGTGACCGCTAGCCCAGAGCACAGAGCAGGACAAGGCTAGACACCATAAAGGGGCTTTTATTTTAACCCAGGAGGTAAAGCAGGCCCGTGAGCTGAGAGGTGGTGGAGGATGACGCCTTTTATCATGACAGGGGCGCGAGAAGCAGATGAATGTGGTTTAACTCCTGCTCAGCCACCGATCAGCCGGGCGATTGTGTGCAAGTTATTAACTTCGCCCAGCCTCCTTTCTCCCATCTGTAGAATGGGGAGGATATAAAATGGTTAGAAAAATTAACTAATCCACGAGAAGCTTCTGTGAGGGGACCCGGACATGTCTGTGTGACGGTGATGTGGCAGGCTCCCCAGCCCCAACACATCCATTCCCCAGCTGTGAACCGATACTCCGGGGGCCTGGCCCCGTGCCAGCTGCATCAGACACTACGGAGAAGAAAGAGGATTAATAACCAGTGCCAAGGAGCATATCATTTATTCCTCTTAGAAATATTTATGATTGCCCATTGTTCCAGGCAGTGTTTGGGGCTAAGTATCAAGGCACATGCATCCTGACCTAAGAAGTCAGGAAATCAACTGAGGATGGGCCCAGGGGAAAGGATAGAAGGAGGTGAGGGGAACGGTGAGACTGTGTTGGGAGGGAGTGGGAAGTGAGAAATAGCTTTGCAAGGGGCACCTGGGTGGCTTGATCAATTAAGTGTCTGACTCTTGATTTCAGCTCAGTTCATGATCTCAGGGTCATGAGATTAAGTCCCGTGTTGGGTTCTCCACTCAGTGGAGGGGGATGTCTGCTTGAGATTCTCTCTCTCCCTCTCCCCTCCCCCTGTGCTCACTCTCTCTAAAATAAATAAATCTTGAAAGAAGGAAGGAAAGAAAGGGAAGAAAAGGAAGGAAGAAAGAAAGAAAGGGCCTTGCAGGGTCTTGAATGCTGTTTGAGGAATTTGTATTTTAATCTGTAAATACTGGAAAACAAGAGAAGTTTGCAATCAGGAGTCTTTGTTATTGTTATCACCATTACTATTACAGCTAGTATTTACTGAGCATTTACTATGTACTAGGGACCACACTAAATACTCTAAATAGTCATTCTTTGACTCCCTACAGGACATACGAAGTGGGTATTGTTGCTTCCATATTACAGATGAAAAAACTGGGGTGTGCAAAGGCCAAATAACATGCCCCACATCTCATAGCCAATAATTGGAACTTGAACGCGAAGTCCTGAGTCCAGGGACAGCCCTTTTAGCCACACCATACACAGGATACATCATGGGGGTGGTTGACAAGGTAGAATGGAAGCAGGAGCCATTGGGTATCTGGTTAGGAGGGGTGGCTATTATCCAGGACTAAATCAAAGCGTTAGCTCCAGAAAAGGCAGAGTAAAAGAGAACAGTCAAAGTAGGGAGGGCTTCCTGGAAGTGGAAGCTTTGGAACCAGGTCATGAGGTGAGACACGTATTATGACAATCCCTGGGATCACTTGCTATGGTATCAGGGGTCTCCTCCCCTCTTCCCTGGGTGGGGTTCCCTTAGTTTGGCCAAGGCAGTCTGTCAGGCCCTGACTCTCCTGGTAACCAGATGAAATGGTGTCCACTCTGCTCCGGGGCAGAGCTGGGCAAACACAAGGCATAGCCTTGCATCCGCCTAGAACGCACGCCCTGGTGTGGCCTGGCTTCCTCCAGGGCATGAGACCTCCCCCTGGTAGTCAGCACAGCTCCTTCCCACCCCAAAAGGCAGCCAGGGATTCTGGCCAGCCTCACCTGGGCCTCTCCCACCCTCCCTTCCCCCAGGCCCCCAGGCATCCCTCTGAACCCGGTAGCCTCTCCTTGCGGATTCTCATTATACCACAGGTCTGATTCCACCCGTCTCTAGACCAATGAGGCTGCCTGCCCAGCCTTCCCAGGGAGCCCAGCAGGGGCTGGCAGGGCCCCACCCCGTCCTGTGGCTCACCCTGCAAGTCCCGGGGACCTGGCCTGAGGGCTTTCGCTGGCTGCCAGAGCTGCTTGGTTCCCATGTGGGGCACTGACACTCCTGGGGCAGCCCCCACCCAAGGACAAAAAGAAGCTGGTGGGTGACTGCCCCAGCTTCCTTGCCCCTGGGGAGGATACTTTCTCTCAACCATTTCCCAGGAGTCCCCAGCAAGAGGAGCCCAGGTGCCCACAGGGATGGTCTTTACTGGCTGCCTTCCTTTCCCAGACCTCCTCCCCACCCCTCCTCCAGTGCTTCCTGGGACCTCTTCTCTTTCTGCACCTCTTATTAAAAAAAAAAAAAAAAATTATTTATTTGAGAGAGAGAGAGCACGCATGCACATGTGAGTAGAGGAGGGGCAGAGGAAGAGAATCTCCAGCAGACTCCCCGCTGATCACGGAGACCGATGCAGGGCTCGATCTCACAACCCTGAGATCATGACCTGAGCCAAAACCAAGAGTCAGACACTTAACATTGACTGCACCAGTCAGGCACCCCTTTCTGCACCTCTTTTGATCCAACAAGGAACATGGAAATACAGCTTTTCCCTCTCCAGAGAGTGATCCTTAGCTACAGGGCAGCCGACCTCCTTCCAGAAGCACACTGCCCATTTGTGGGATCGAGGCGGCTCTGATACGGTCTCTCATCCGGCTTTTCTCTTTATTTCTACTCTGTATACAGATCTAGCTCAGTTTTTATTGTAAGCGACTTCAAATCCTTTCTGGAAGTAGGTGGGGATATAAATAAATAACAGCAGCCATAACACATTCTCGGCAAGCTCTTAGTTCCGAGTTGAGCATTTTTTTTTTTATAAAAAGAGCTTTTTTTAGACAGGCAGTTGCTTCCACTGCAGGGAAACTTCCTGCCGTCTTCACTAGCCTGGCCTCCCTGTCAGATGCCTTTGGAATAAGTGGGCAGAGAGGAATTAAAAAGGCAGCTAGCCGCCCACCTACAGACTTTTTTGAAAGAGTAGTTCCCTTTTCTTTTCTAGTTAGGGTAGATTTGGGACACATGGCCCGGCCTGCGGTGACAGCAGGACTGGGTGGGGAAGCAGGAACGTTTACCCTACTGTCTTCCACACCCAGGCCCGCGCAGGGCGCTCACCTCCAAACTTCAGAGCTAGACTCTTTGGGAAGGTTCCTAACCAGTGACCTCCAGGTTCCACAAACCAGGAGGCGTGGGAGGGGGATTCCACAGGGAAAGTGGAAAGCGAGGCAGCAGCTATTTACAGATGTCTCCAAAACAGAATGAAGAAGCAAACCAAAGGAAGAAGCATCTCAGCTCTGAGGATATTTACTCTGCTTCCTGAGGTCCCACCCTTAGCAACTGCATTGTTTTGGGTTTTAGGGCTCGCAGAGCCAGGGTCCAGTCTTGCCTGTGCTGCTTAAGATTACATGACCTTGGACTCGTCATGGGAGCCTCGGCCCCCTCCTCTGTATCATAGGGTTTGTGTGGTACCCGCGTCTTGGGATTTCTGGAAGGGTTAAGTGAAACAACTGTGTCGGAACTCCTTGTACAGTTTCTGATGGAGAGTTGTACACAAGCGGAGGTCTCCCCTTGATTGTGCTGTGAACACCACGTCGTCTCTTCCAGCCACACACACAGGTTCTGGAAAATGAAGTGGCAGGTGGGCAAGCAAGGCAGTCTGCAGGCAGCAGGACCCCAGCCTGGGCTGTTTGCTCCCATATCCCGCTGCTCTGCCGTGTGCGGACCATTCCTCACCTTGCAGAGCTTGATGGGACATCAGCTGCCCTCCGAGGGGCTCGTGAAGTTGAGCTATGGAGATTTAAAGAGCCCTTCATCTGCTCAGAAAAATGACCACCAACAGAATCATTAAACCTCTAAACGACTTTCTAGGAAACGAGTGCTTGAGAAAAGGAAGGATATTGTGAGCAGTTCTGGCCATTGCGGACTTGGCTTTCATTCTAGAAAACCAACCTGGGATCAGCCCGAGAATCAGAACCTGACACTCAGGAGGTCGGCCTCCCAAGAGAGATGCCCCTGGTAGGGGGGTAAAATAGGGGCGTCACGAGGCCTGAGTTCTAATCTCCACTCTGCCGCCTCCCAGTTGGCTGACCTTGAACCGTTTCTTATCTGTCATGAGCCTGTTTCCCGCCCGGAAACATCCCTGCGCCGCCTGTATCGTGGACACTGTTCTTTCGCTTCCCAGCACACATGCACTGTATCCCTACTGTATTCGTCTGCTGAGGCTGCCATGACAAAGTACCGCAGACTGGGTGGCTTCCGTCAACAGCAGTTTATTGTCTCACAGGTCGGGAAGCCGGAAGCCCAAGATGAAGATGTCAGAAGGGCCATGCTCTCTCTGGCGGCTCTAGGGAAGAATCCTTCCTTGCCTCTTCCAGCATCTGGTGCTGGGGGCAATTCTTGGCACTCCTCGGCTTGTGGAAGCATGACTCCAATCCTCTGTCGTCACGTGGCTTTCCCCTATGTATTTCTAGGCCATCCTCTCTCCGCGCATGTCTGTCTCTGTCCGGATTTCCCTTTATAAGGGCACCGGTCATACTAGGAGGAGTCCTGCCTCATGACCTCATTTTATCAACCTGTGGTAAGACCCCATTTCCAAATAAGGTCACGTTCTGAAGGTACGGGGGATTAGGACCTCAACATATCTTTCTGGGTGGCGGTGGGGGCAGGGGTACGAGGTTCAACCCATAACCCCTGCTGAGCACGGACCTGGAGTGCACAGACATGTCCCCTTCCGTGCTAGCAGCTCTTCTGTGAAGTCCGACTGAAAATCAAATGTTGTCACATGGTTTGTGAGCTTTTAGAAGCCTCTGGCAGTACACATCACAAGTCTTTGGCTGGTAGTGAAAAATGCCCTCTAGGCCCTGTGCTACATTCCCCGGATCTTACTGGGTGGTGGAAAAAGGAAAAGACATTTTCGGTCGAGGGAATAGCATGGGCATGGCGTGGAGGTTGGCAGAGGAGGGACTGTGTGCAGAGCCCAAGGAGATGGGTCAGGGTTAGCTGGCGGGGCCTTTGTGAGCGGAGGTGAGGTATGTGGGCATTAGCCACGGAGAGCCAAGCGAGATTTCTAGACAGGAGAGTAGTGCCAACATGGTGAGACCTGGCTGCTCCGTGCCTGGCCAGAGGCTTTGGCAGGCAAGCAGGACAGAGCTTTGCTTCATTCTTAGATGTGCCTGTGGAGTTAGTTCCAGAAGCCATTAGTGGTCTTTCAGAGCAGCTGAGACCACTCCAAGATCAAGCATCTCCTGGACATTCTCTGTAACACTGATCTACAGCCTCC
The DNA here is from genome assembly GCA_028534135.1 of Potos flavus. Classification (NCBI taxonomy): domain Eukaryota; kingdom Metazoa; phylum Chordata; class Mammalia; order Carnivora; family Procyonidae; genus Potos; species Potos flavus. The sequence continues at coordinate 66,715,607 of CM052898.1, read as the reverse complement.
AGCTGGTATATTCCAGAGGCTATCCCCCTGCACTCCGCCAAGGTCCCTGAGTCTCTGAGATCACCAGCAATGAAGGGGCTGCGGCTGTCCAGAGGGGCCCTTCCAGTCTCATGTATTGGTTCTGGAATCTGAGACAATGGGAGTGCAGGAGCACCCCTAAAACATTACCTTCAGGGATATCATGCTTGCTTCTAGCCAGACTTCCCGGAAGCTGTTGGGGAGGTCCTTCGAGACCCTTGTTACTTCCTCCTTCCCATTGCCCATGGCCTGTTGCTTGGAGCCCCCTCCACCCATGGCTACTCCATGCCTTTGAGGCAGTGCCTGTCTTTCCAGCCAGAGCCGCAGGATGGCTGCCCAGCTGCCTTTCCCCACCTGTTGGAAGTGTCCGGTTCTACGGAGAATGCTCAAATGTGCGGGGGCCCCCATGCGTGTCTCTTCCCACTGATGGAGGGACCCCAGCTGGTACGTTCCTAAAGCCGTGTTATCTGGTGCCAAGATACGTGTTTGTGGACCACGGAGAGATGCTGGCCTTGCACATAATGTTCTCCATAACAATGCTGGGAACCTTTCAGCCACCTCCTGGAAGCATCCAGCATTGCCAACCAGGAGGAAGATCACAAATGCAATCGCAGGGTCTCGAAGACAGAAAGTTCAGAAAGCAGAACACAAGACGCCCCAGGAACGAGAAGGCGGGTGACGGGGTGTAGCGGTGGGGAGCGCCGACACCGGAGCCACACTGCCTGACGGGCATCCTGGGCCCTCCACCTCACAGCCGAGCGTCTTGCACAACTGACTTAACTTTTCTGGGCCTCGGCCTCCACCCCAGCCAGATGGGACGAGAACAGCCCCTGCCGGCAGAGGGCGCCATGAGAATTAGAGGCGGCTGGTTGCGACGCCCTCAGATGGGGGCCTGCCCCCCCCCCCCCGGGTTGTGGCCCGGGACACGTTTGCCATGGAGCCATGGAATGTGGATGACAGGAGCTGTCTGCAAACACGACTCGGAAGGGCCTCAGTCCATATGGGTGGGCATCAGCCTGTGCAGGTGGTGGAGGGGCAGATTCAGGCCTAGGGAAGGAGGCACCGGCAGATGCCCCCAGCATTCCCTGGAAAACTTAACTCCTTACTGTTGGGAAGAGTTTGCCTTTCCTCCTTAGCTGCAGAGGAGCCACAAGCAGGCCTGTTTCAACGACTGTAGCATCCAGCAGCTGCCACAAACAGGAACTTCAAAATCACCCATGATTTTGTCTCCATTTATGGGTCTTGTTCTTCAAGTAACAGCAATCAGAAAAGGGATCCCCTTTGCGTCACAAAAATGGCCATATAATTGGATTTCCTAGTGGGGTTGGGCTGTGCTGCTGCGACAGATGGCCCTGGGGTGGACCCCTTCACAGGGCCCCCGCCGCACAGCACTGTCGGAAGGCAGAGGGGTCGCCCGTCTGAAGAGGGGCTCCCACCCCCTGAGGAGAGCCAGAGTTTGAGGAGGGCCTGCCTCTCACCCCTGTGGCCGTGCTGCTCGTTAGCCCTCGGCCAGGGCCTCCCCCACCACCCCAGCCTCTCACTCTCCTGCTCCCCCAGTTTTCAGAAGTTCTGTCGAAAACCCACACTTCCCTCGGTGCGCCCGGTAACCGCCTTCATTACCAACCCAAACAAGCAGAGCTCTCCGTTTGCTGCAGCTGGCAGATAATATATAAGCCATTTTAAACCTCATGCCTATGAATCGAGCAACCGGTATAATAAAACACCAGGTTATTTTGTGTTTTATTAACTGCCTCTTCCCTTCGGTTTGCATAATAGTGAGTTAGATTTACATGCCATTAAGACGGCTGTGCATTATTTTTAATAGAAGGTACGACAGGCTTCTCTCCCGCAGCCCAGTGCGTGATGAAGTAACCTCATACGATGCTGATGGAGGTTTCGTTCACACTCACTGGGTCGGGCCAATGTCTTTTTTTCCAGATGGATACTCCATTGTAAAATGATTTCCCGCCGTAAGCTCGCCTCTCTGTCCCTCTCTTCCGTGTCATCTTCCTACAAACTGGATAAACTGCCCATTAAATTTAATTACAGCCCGAATGGCCGCTCATCTTGATCTTCTGTTCCCCCAAGTGTGTGTGTTCCACCAAGGTCCTTGTGGAAGGAATAAAATCAGTCTGGAGGATGCATGCCACCTTCCTCAGAGAGTGCCGTGGAAGGCACCAGTGGCACCCACCTTTTGGCCTTCTGTGGCATCCCTCATGCAAACTCCTTTCCAGCTTTCCTCCCCAGGATTCAGAATGAAAGCTAGTTTTATGGACTCTCCGGGCTGATTTTCACTGAGGTGAGGAACTAAAGATAATGCATCTGGGGTGCACAGTTGCCTTCACGGAACTGTTTACATTTGTCAGAGGCCTAAACAGCAGGCCCTGGGAGCCTCGCCTTTCCCGGGGTGGTTCCGCTCTGCCTGCCTCCAGAGGCAGTAGAGGCCTCCTGAGCAGGCCTAGACCACAGCGGGGAGAGCCTCATCCTCAGAATGGTCGTGTCCTGAGACTTCCAGAGCAAGCAAGGACTTGGGGAACGTCCTTCCTCATCGATTCATTGAACAAATACTTATTGAGCCCCTGCCTGCCGTGTACCAGGCACTGTTATAGACACTGAGGGGACAGCAGGGGGAAATGAGACAAGAAGGCCCCGTGTAAATAAGGGAACGATAGTGTGGTAGGGAATAAGTGCTGTAAAAGATGGCCTGTAAAAAAAAGAGTAGATGACATTTGATCAAAGACATGAAGGAATGAGGGAGAGCATTGTGTGGGTAGCTGGGGGAACAAGAATCCAGGTGGACGGAATAGCCAGTGCAAAGACCTGGAGGCAGGTGCACGCTCCCTTGTTCACGGATGGCAGGAGACCGGTGAGGCTGGGGCCGAGTGGGAAGACCGGGGTCAGAGAGCAGGGGCCAGATCCAGGAGGGCCTTGCAGGCCAGTGAAAGGACTGTGGCCTTTGGTCTGAGATGAGAAATCATTGGTGATTTTGAGTAGGACGGTGATATGCCCCGACTTTTGTTTTAAAGGGATCCTTTTATTCCTTTGATAAAAATAGACCGTAAGGCGGCTGGAGTGGAATGAGAGAAATCAGTGAGGAGGCTATTGCAGTAATCTAGGCAGGAGGTGATGGTGGCTCAGACCAGGATGCTAGAGGCGGGACCTCTTCTCTAACTCTTAATAGTTCTTTGGAGGAAGGATGTGACGTTGTTGGACCTAAACTCTCTCAGCTATAACTGTTCATCAGTCCAAAATCTTCTTGCTATAGGCGAGAGGAACCCAAACTCAAATCAACTTAGATTTTTTTCCAAAAAGTCATGGTGTGGATCAGGCATGGCTGGATCCAGCATTTCCGTATCTTCAGAACAGAACCACTCTTCCTCTTTCCCTCACTCACCTCGGCTTCCCTCTGAGTTGGCTTCATTTTTAAGAAGGCCTTCTCCACCAGGTAGTCCCTGAAAACTCCCAGCAACACACACTGACAGCTTTGCTTCCCCAGTTGTTCCAACCAAAGTCTCAGAAGTGAGCCTCATGGGCCTGCTGTCGGTTGCCTGCTCTTTTCTGAACCAATCTCTGTGGCCAAGAGGAGAGCCTGTTGTGTTAGGCAGACCAGAGTCAAGTACCCTCCCTGCACTTAAGGGAGTTAGGCAGCCCAGCCCAAACCCCAAGGGCTCAGAGGGAGGGAGGAGCAGTCCTCCAAACAACTCCAAATGCAGAAGAGAAGGATGGCAAAATGGCAAGAATACACGATAGTCATTCAACTGCTTTTGTACCAGAGATTCTGCTCTGGAGATTAGAGAAAGAGAAAAAGAAAACAAAAATCCGCACAAAAACCACTTTCTCGGGTATGTTGTAGTATAGTCCTCACCGAAAGCTGAGACCTTCAGTAATCTCTGGCAAGTTCTTAGTGGTGTGTCCTATTTGCTGTGTATGCTGTGAGCATCCTCCTTACTGATTAAATGAGGAAGGCCAGGTTGAGGCTGGTAATGAGCCGAGGAGCGGGGACCAGTATGGGGACTGTGCTGGCCATGCTCCCTCTGCTGGTGAGGACAGAGCAAAAGATGGTCACTGCTGTTGTCTGAACCCTTTCACTGTGCTGC
>CM052898.1:66650659-66710992 GCA_028534135.1 Potos flavus | reverse complement strand
TTTATCTGCTACTTGACGACCCAGTGATTCAGGGATATGATATTGAGCATTTTTAAAATAATCCAAGCTAAACACCCAGCGACCCCAACAAGAAGATCCCTGGTCAAGACCAAAGTATTAGCGCAGTCATAGAAAATGGGCTGAGTTCCTCGTCTTCTGTCGAGCTTTCCAGAAACTCCCCCTTACAATGTTTTCTCTCCCTCTTAGAATTCCAGTGCTGACCATCGAGTCCGACTGGACCTGGGCCTCTGGGACAAATTCAGTGAACTGGCCACCAAGTGCATTATTAAGATTGTGGAGTTTGCTAAACGTCTGCCAGGCTTCACCGGCTTGACCATTGCAGACCAAATCACCCTGCTGAAGGCTGCCTGCCTGGACATTCTGGTATGTGCCCTTCTGAACTCTTAGTTGGGGGTTGGGTGGGGGGGAGCGGACTGAGATACTTTGAAGACCTCCAGAGGATTTGGTCTTCCAGCCTCTCCTCCTACCACTTCCATTGCACACTGAGCCCCATCCTCCCTGCCTGAATCTCCGTTCTGCTGCCAGAGGCTCAGAGACCCCCTGGAGTTGGGCAAACCTCCTCCCTTCTCGACCTAGTGTGGGAACCTCCAGTGCATGGCCTTGGAGCAGGACCCAGCCTGTCTCGGTCACAGGTTTGCTTGCTCCCCCAAAACCCCTTCCGTGGGCCAGTCCTGTAAATCTTTGAAAGGCCATCAGGCTTCTCCGAGCTAAACCCACAGAAGTTGGCTCATGGTACCATAGTTCTGCCCTCTGATTTTATGCCACCTCTGTTAGCCGTCTCGGGAAAATCACTTCCTTTTCTAGACCTCAGTGTCCTTATTTGTGCAAAGGGAATGGATTCCTGGTGCCTCTCTCACCTCTTCTGTTCTCACACTATGGCTTCTAGGGGCCCTAGAGAGGGTAAGGACGCTGTCACACCTTGTCCTCTGCCAGTGGACCCGGATGCCTTCCCTCCCTCTCCTTGGTGGGGGCTTCGGGGATGGTGTGATTAATTCTGGCTGGGTTGGTTTCCTTGGTGGGGAAGCAGCTCCCATTAGAGGTGACAGGGATGTACCCTGCCTCGGGGGCTGGTGTATGCTGATGGGCCTCTGGAGGAAGTGGAGGGGACACTGGCCCCCCACGATGCATCAGAAAATAGAGAAAGTAAAATTAGCTTTTGCGGTGCTTTAAAAGATTAGATTTTTCTCTTTATTAACATCTTCCATAGCTTTGGGTATAAACAATTCGGCAAAGCAAATATAATTACTCACTGTAATTAAACACACAGTCCTGCTCAGGAGGCGAGAGGACCCCGTATGAGGCAGTTGTGCAGGAGCTTGAATGTGTCTTTCTGCTCACTGGTTGGGTCTTAGGAGTGGTAGTGGTTGCTCAGTAACCTCCAAGTGCCAGGGATCCTGAGAATATATATGGTATTTTTTCATCTCATAAAATCAGAGGGTCTGGGATGAACCCAGGGACATTTAGCAAAAAATGAAACCTCAAAGCAGCATTCACCTGTCACCTACCCTCACCCCATAGCATCTGCAAACCTCAGCTCATTTGAGCCTCACACAACTCAGTGAGCCGGCCAGGGATGGAGATTCAGCCCATTTTACAGATGAGGACCTGGAGACTGAGAGAGTCACCCAGGTCAGGTGAATGCTGGAACCAAACCCCAAGACCCATGTCTTTCTATCCCAAAAGCCATGATAGGATTAGAGGCATAAACAGGGGATGGTGTTAGGTGGGCCCTGGGCAGAGAAGCAGGCAGCCCACCAGAGATTAATAGAGGCCCCCTGAGCAAATCAATGACAGTGTTAATAATGAGCTACTGGAATAATTCACAACAAAGCCTGGGCTTTCTTATCGTTTCCTCACAAGTGCTTCAAGGGTAGCACTCAGGCGAGTTTCACCTAAGCCTCCAGACCCCCCCCCCCTCCCCGGATATGAGGAGAGACTGGAGTTATCAGCACGTGCTGAGAGGTGCCCCAGAGGCCCATTGTGGCCGAGGGGGCTGTGAGGTGGCACCAGCAGGTCGGGGTCTGCATCAGGCCACGTGGTGGAACTCTGACTCCCTGCATGATGCGGCCACCCAGCAGGGCCTGGAGCCTTCCTGATGTTTGGGCTCTGACTCTGGTTCTTCACTTGTTTCCTAGTCCTCCTCTTGTCTGACTGCCAAACGGTGGCCATGCAGGGTGCCTTCAACTCCAGCCCTTTGGGAAAGATGAAATGAGAAGGAGGCCTCAAGATCCTCCAGGGAAGCATCTTGTTTCCACAACACCCCAGGCTTTCATGATCAGTGTGCTTAGATCCCCCCTTTAAATCCCCCTGCAACCCCCAGCTGTCTTTCCACATCCCACAATCCCAAGCATTCCTCTGGGTTGCCCATGGATCCGAGAAGCAGCCCTTAGCCCCTTGGTGGAATTGGGTAGAAGAGGAGCCAATTTCTGTGACCTTGGTCAAGTAATTTAACCTTTCTCAGTCTCAGTTTACCTATCTATTCAACAGGAATACAAATCAGTAAGGCATTAACTAAAGTAATTCTTTAAATGGGCTTAAATACAGTCATGGGTATAAGCATGGAACGTGTAGTAGATGCTCAGTCAGCAGTGTTGGGATCAGGGACAAAGCTGTCATAAGCACACGGGGACAATTCCGGACTCTGAGAAAGGAGTCAGGAAACTCAGCCACTGTGTCCTGGCTTCACAGGCCTGAGGGGCTGGGGCTGGGATGCAGTAGGCACAGGAGGAAGAAAGTCTACTCGGGGAAGGGCAGAGACCTCCAGTCATATGAGACGAAGCAGAAGGAGTACTTATTTGGCCTCAGATAAGAGCTCATTTCCAAGAATTTGTAGCAGAGGCAATTAATCACAAGAGCTTGAAAAATGCACAGCTTCAAAGAGCATCTTTTGGATGAGAATATCAGCTGGCTGACCTATTTAGAAGAGTCTTCTTATTGAAGCCATTGATGTATGGATAGAGCGAGACAGACAGACCAGAAGTACAGACAGACAGACACAGGCTAAAGTTGCTGTCAGCCCCTAGAAGGGAAAGTTAGAGTTGTCCCAAGGGTCGGCAGCTCTGGCCTAGCACCACGCATTCACTGCCACCAACACGTCATGTTATGTGTGGTCTGAGACAGGCCTTTGCTCCCGAGTGCGCGGCTGCCCGCTGGGGCTGGCGCTGTGGCGACAAGTCACGGGCAGCGCCGGACATGAGCTGCTTTATAATCAAGAAGCCCCTAAAGAAGCAGGTCCAAGGGGAAAGCATGCCCCTTAGCCTGTGCTCCCTCCACACCACCCTCCAGGAGGATTTCCAGCCCCGGCGTCTGCCTGGTTGGGGTCCCGTTGGTGTGGAGTCCACAGCCGGGCCTCCCTCAGAGCTAGGACCCGGCTCCGAGCCTCACGATTTCCCACAGGGGTCAAGTAGCCGCAAGGTCTCTCTTAAGATGGGCCAAATCTTCAAAACCATTGTGCATAAAAGTTTGCATTCCATTCCTCCCCCCAGCACTGTGGCACCCTGGGTTTGTGGTCAGGACAAGAAAGGGAGCCCCCAAGAGTGGTCCTCTCACCTGTGCTCACGTTCTCCTTCTTGCTGACTCTCCTTTACCTTCCCTATCCTATTTCTTCTCCTCCTTTTCCTCAGCTGCCTCTTCTGTGCAGGTAATTGGATCAAGTCTCTCTCAACTTAAAAATCATAAAAAACAACCATTGGGGCTGTCTGACCTTCTGTTTGCTCTCCCCTGCTCTTCTCTGCTGACCTCCTTCCCTCTCCGCTCTCCCTTTTACAAATATTCACTGAGGACCCGCTGTGTGCCAGGCACTGTTCTAGGCTGTGATGACACAGCAGTGAACAAGACAGACAAAAATGCCTACCCTCATGGAGCTGCCCTTTGACTGGGGATAGATGAATAATAAGCAGATGAATAGGCAGGGTCTTACAGGCCACAAAGAAAAACAGGGGCAGGATCAAGTCCAGGAACGTGACTGAGGTGGGCATGGGTTGTGCGTTTCATGCGTTTTTTTTGTGTGTTTAGGGAAACAGGTGACCTTTGAAGAGACCTGAATGAAAGGAAAGAAAGAGCTGGAACAGTAAAAGACAGTAGTCAGGGAGGTGTACAAGGGAGAGCAACCTGGAGAGTATAGTTCAAAGGCCCTGAGGCAGGGAGGCTCTGGCAGGCTGAGGAACAGTGAGGAGATGACTATTTGGGAATGAATGGATGAGCAAATGAATGAGAGGCCAAAACTGGAATTCCAGAATGTGGGCCGCCTTCGGAGTGTTGCATCTGGGCGGGTTCCAGCGTGAGGTAGTGTGAGGGCTTCCCTGAGGGTCACTCGGGGCCTTCCTGGGTTCTGGCGCCCGCCGCCCCTGCTGCCCTGAGGAAACATTCTCACGCCAGGGGTGGCGGCACCTTGCTCTGTGATGCAGAAGGGACCGCCCCGTGTGACTTCATGATGCGATTTGCAGCTCCTGGGGTTCTGGGGACAGTGTGGCTCTGCAGCCGTGGAGGGCCGTTCCCGCATGAACCCGTCCTCCCCCTTCCGGAGGCTCAGCAGAGACCAGACCCAGCCCGGAGAGGAGCCGGCGCTGCCTCGGAGCCCACAGCCTGAGCTCGGGCTGCAGTGTCGCCTTCTGCCACCATGCCGGCATGAGGAGGTCCCCTGTCCCTCTGAAACCCAGCCTCCTCACCCCTGGGAGCAGAGCAGTTGCCCTGGTTGTCACCGGAAGTCACTGTGAGGCAGTCAATGTGGGGGTGAAGGGGGCGGGTTCTGGAGCCAGACTCCCTGGGTTCAAATTCCAGCTGTTCCATGTGGAAGCTGTGTGAACTGGGGATCGTCAGATCGGATCAGGATCTGTCCACGACATGCCAGATACAGTGAGTGCATGGCCTGAGATGCGTGAGCGATTTGAGCTTTGCTCCTTTGCCTGGAACTCAGAAATCCCCGGTTGCTCCGCTCAGGGGGTCACGAGGTGGGAGAGATTCCCATGAGGGAATCTGTTTTGTTAATAATTGAACAGCAGTTCATTAGCCACCCGCGGTGTGGGCTCCGCGGCCCCAGATTGCAGACACTGAGCAGCGAGCAGGTCAGCGAGCGGGGCAGGTGAAGAGCAGGCCCGCGTTCCGGGCGGGGCGGTGGTCAGCAGGCCCAGAGAGGGACGGTGTCCTGGGGAAAGGACAGCAGGCCAGGGGCGGGGCGGGGGGGACACAGCCTGGAGTACTACCCAGCGGTGAAAAAGATCCACAGCTTCACGCGCTCCCGCAGGGAATCTCAGATGTGACAGGGAGTACATAAAGGCCGGATATGAGAGAGAATGTGCAGTGTGATTCCCTTTATCTCAAGTTCAAGAACAGGCAACACTAGTCTGCAGGAATCAAGGTTGAGATAATGGTTATCTGGGGTGTGGGGGGGGGTTGGATCAGGAGGGGCCAGGGGAGCCCGGACGAGCTGGAACTATTTGCATCTCGATCTGGGTGGTGGTTCCACAGGCATGTCCCTGGGGGAGAATGCAGTCAGCTGTACACCCGAGCCGTGGGCACAGCTCAAGGCCAGTACGTGGGGCTTGTTATCTATTGCCGTGTATCAAGTTGCCACGAAACTTACTTAGCAGTGTTAAACGACAAGCGTTACTATCTCCCGGGGCCCCATGGGTTAGGAACTGACTGAGCTGGGTGCTTCTGGATCAGGTCGCTCAAAAGCTTGCAGGCAAGACACCGGCCGGGGCTTCAGCCTCCGAAGGCTTATTGGGACGGAAGGGCTGCTTCCAGGGCTCCTCACCGGTGCCTGGCGAGCTAGTGCTGGTTGTTGGGACCTTTCCATGATGTGTCAGCCAGCTCCCCACAAGATGAGATTTAAGAGAGTCGAGAAGGAGTCCGCGGTGCCTCGCCTCCTATGACTTACTCTCCAGAGTCACACCGGTTGCTTCCCCTGGATTCTGTGTGAGAATCAAGTCACTGGGTCCTGCGCACACTCAAGGGGAGGGGAATGAAGCTTTACTCCTTAAATGGAGTAGAGGCAAAGAATTTGTGGGCCTCTTTTAAAGCCATTGCACATGCTATACCTCAGTTTTAAAACAATTTTATTTCATATTTTTAAAAAAATCAGGTGATAGGATAGAAAGTAATGGGTCTTACGAAGCATGTTCACTGTGTTTTCTGAGGACGTGACATTTGAACTGAGCTCTGAGTGGGAAGACTCATGAGGATCAAGAGAAAAGCATCAAAGGCAGAGGAAACAGCAAGTGCAAACGCTTTGCTGTGACACTGAGTTGCTAGACATTCTGAAAGGCCGATATGGCGAGGAGTTAAGGAGCAAGGGAAAGGAGGAGCCGTGATGGGATAGGTAGAGGCCACGGAGGAAGAAGTCTAAATGTTATGGATCTAAAACAGCTCGAAGCCACTGGAAGGATTTTAAGTAAGGGCGAGGTCCCCTCTGATGGAGATTTTGAATGGCGTGCTCTCGCTGTGGGAGCAGGAGCGCAGGCCAGAATCCCCAGAGGAGAGGTGATGGTGGCTTGGATTAGAGTGGTCACAGGGACAAGGAGAGAAGGCGACAGGTCTCTGTCTCTGTGCCTGGGATCCCACATGCTCAGATCCTCCCAGGGGGCACCCCAAAGGCAGTGGAGCGATACTCATTTGTCCTTGCCGAAGGCAGGAAGGCTGAGGGTCCTCCTCCCTCTGAGGAGCGTCAGGATTGCCGATCAGCAGAGCCCGGTGCCATCCAGCAGGACCCTCCTTGCGTGAGTCAGCCTCGTCTGCGCTATTTTTACCCAACTCGTGGGGCCTGCGTGCTCCCCTGTCCAGATGCTATACCCCCGTTTCAAACAAAGGGCATTTTAATGCTGGTGAAGCACTTGGTAGTTGCCACTGGGGTTTGACTTGAACGAACTGAAACTCCTTGGTTCCTCTCCAGAGGCGGGCCTGGCCGCACCGTCGAGGAGGATGCCTGCTGCCCACCGGGCCCAGCCTGGGCAGGGGGAGAGCGCAGGCTCCCCTGGTAGAAGACGACATGGACCATTCTCCCATCCCGGGCCATGTGCCTTCCCCGCTGGACAGCCCATTAATACTTGGTTTGGGTTTCGAACTTTCTAGGGAGGGAGGCAACAGAACATAGTTTAAATGCTTCATTAGAATCCAAATATTTTCCAGCTTTTGAGAGGGGCACCCTTCAGACTAGAGTCGTTCGAAAGAGACATTTGTGTGCTCTGGTGCGGACTTGGATTTCTAAGTGAGCTGTTGACAGCTTGCAAATGCCTAAATCTCTGTCTTCTGTTCCTTTCCAGCAAATTCTGGTTTCCTTCATTCTCTCAGGGACAGATCTAGTGCACTCACTTCTTGGCAGCCTGCTACAGCTGCAAAGACTTATTTAGTACCTATTTGATTCCAACTGGAAATGTGTCTGGGGGTTTTGAGCCCATAAATACTGAGCATCTGACTCTGCCCGTCACGTGACCCGTCCCTACGCAGGCATCTTTCCTCATGATTCTCCAGGTGGTTGAAGGGGCCCTGGGCTGGGGGCTAGGAGTCCTGCGTTCGGTCCTGGCACCAGAAGGTTAGGTGAACTAAGGTTTATAAGGGGAACTAAGGTTTATAAGCAGGGGCCTCTCGGATCCTTTGCTGCTCTGACATCGGCAATGCACTTCATAACCCCTCAGCGACCAAGATAAAGTACAACCAGTTGGCCAGTCGGGGACCCAGAGGAAATGAGGGGACGGGCTCAGAGCGATTCCTAGCCAAATACCTGAGAGGCAAAAACGGCCACCCATCCAATGAAGAGGAATCTTTGTAACATTTTAGCAACGACTCACATTTGGTTACTTTCCAGTTCACTGTGCCATTTGATCACATAATAGGAATGTTAAGTTTGAGGATGTATCCTGATTTAGATCATGATCATCCCTCCTTTTCTGTTTCTAAGCCACAAGCCGTGCACTCCTGTATACCAGGTAGGTCACCATGCTGTTCAGGTTGTGCACTGCACTAAGGCACCGAGCCAAGGAGACAAATGAGGCTAACATCCAAATTAATGCTGGCTGGATGTCATTTCACCTTAGGCAACGGGGCGCGGGGTGGGGGTGGGGGAGGTGGGGGGGTGGAGACTGGCAGGAAGAGGAAGGAGACAGCTGTGAGGCAGAGGTTAAGAGCACAGCATAGGGGAGTGCTTAAGTGCTAGGGACAGATTGCCTGAAGCAGATCATGCCACCTAGCAGTTATGTGACCTAGGAAAGCTATTTGCCTTTGTTTCCCTATCTGTAAAATGGGATGACAGTAGTACCTAACTTACGAGTTGATAGGAGAATTAAGTAATATGTTAAAACGCTTAGCGCAGTACCTGGCGTGTAGGCACTGATGAATAAAATATTAGCTCTCATACGTTAGAGGAGGGAGCGCTCATCGTTCCCCCTTCTCCTCTGAGGAGAAGAACTTCTAACCAAGAAGACGTTGGAGTCAGGCTTTTGTTTTTTCATCAGCAGATGTCCCATGGCCTCACTTTATAAGGCATCCTAATGCTCTCATCCAAGTCCACACTGGAGTCCAGCATGTAGGAGGAGGACTGGCTCCTAGCCCCGTGCCTTGGAGGTTCAGAGAACACCAGAGCAAGGACCCAAGAACAGGCGACCTTTCCAGTGCGCCAGCCCTGCCCCCTGGCTCATGTGGTCACTTAGCCAGTCCGATAGGATAGTCTTCTGCAGGGGCAATGTCCTTGCCCTGAACGCCCAGCACGAAAAGATTTGACTTGGTTCTCGCAGTAGGAGTCCTGGTGGGAATATGGAAAGTGGGGAGGGGGCTCTTCTACAGGGACTTCCCTCGTAGCTCGGAATCTTGTGGCTTCGCCAGAGGGCCACCCCTTCCACACAGGTCCGTGTCACGGGAAGATCGCAGACGCTTCTAATCATATCTGTCCTCTTTGTTGACACTGAGGTGGACATTCATGGTGACCACACCCAGTCACACTGAGCACAAGCATCTGGAGAAAACAGCACCCTCAGTCTACCAGATTATTCACTCCTGTCCAGATAGAATAAATTTCTCTGCTTCATGCAGCTCTGAGGCGTTTTTAGAAGGAAAAGTCAAAGGTAGACACGTGGCTGGCAGAAAGGCCCCTCACGGTGATCGGTACAGAAATACGCTTCTGGGTGGATGAGTGCTCCGCGTACATGGAGCTCCTTGCCGGCAGTGAGGGCTGAGAGGGCAGTGGGAACACCAGCCACACTGACAGTATATCTACACACACAGGGTGTTTTGGAGTTGGCCACGCTGAGTGAGCCCCAAAGGCCCACAGCACCCAGCGGGCGACTTCCCAGTAGCAGGTGTGGCCAGGGTGACCAGCAGAGTTTTCTATCAGGGGCACGCCAGGTGGCATTGCAAGACTGTGGCGTCACGGCTCAGGCTTCTTACCTACAGAAATCCCAACCATATTTCTGGACTTAGTTGAAATGCTGCCTCTTCTCTGTGAATCTGCCCTTGATCTCCTTCTGGCTGTGTCCGAGCTCTCCTCCTTGCGAATGCCCAAGCACCTCGCAGTTCCACTCCAGCTCCTCGTGTTCGAGTTGGCTGGGAGCTGTGTGACCAAAGGCATCGTGGAAGAGGGAGCCTAACCTGGGCTGGCATCAAACCCAGCCACATGGGAACTGCGTGACATGGGGCTTATGGCTGAACCTTGCTGAGCTTCAATCCCTCATCTGTAAAATAGGAATAATATTCAGTTGCCTGAAGTGTTTGAAAACTTGAACGTAGGGGATGTTTACACTTGACATATACTCAGCATTTAATAAATGGTAGATAGTGCCTTTTTTTTGTAGACCGTAAGCTCTTAAAAAAAAAAAAAAAAAACTTTTTATCCCCAGCACCTGGCACAGTGCCTGGGACATAAGTAGGTACTCAGTAAATGTTTATTTTAGTCGAATGAATTACTTTTAGCACAAATATTTCTTAAAATTTCTTGTTTCCTATTTATTATTCCCTAAATACTGTTAGCCCATATTTTGGCTTCTATACTCTTTCAGTGAAAGGGCTGCAGAAGACATTCCACATCCAGAAGGCGGGCGGTATGCCTCATATGATGTGAGAGCTCCTTGGAAATCTTCATTTTCCTTCCCAGCCTAGATCTGGTTGATGCTATAAGGACAGGCTGGCTTTGATGACCCATCGAATATGATGACCCATCGAATGTTGTTTTTTTTTTTTCCTTCCAGATTCTTAGAATTTGCACCAGGTATACCCCAGAACAAGACACCATGACTTTTTCAGATGGCCTTACCCTAAATCGAACTCAGATGCACAATGCTGGATTTGGTCCTCTGACTGACCTTGTGTTCACCTTTGCCAACCAGCTCCTGCCTTTGGAAATGGATGACACAGAAACAGGCCTTCTCAGTGCCATCTGCTTAATCTGTGGAGGTACCAACCACCTAGAAAACCCTCACGAGATTCCATGAAGAACAACTTGTAATTAATTTATGGGAAATTCCTATCTCCATTTTGGAGTAATTTTGCACTGGAGAAAGACATGTGAATAAATAGCTAGGCATGCATGCTTCGGGTTTGTTGCATTTTTGCATATTGTAAATTAAATGAAGGTATTTGGGATCCTTTTGCTCTGAAATAGCAAAATGCTATTTCTCCGACTGCTATTGGTTTTTTTCAAGGCAGGATCAGACTATTGTAAAATAAATTGCCTAAGGACATTTTAATGATAACGCAAGGGACTTTCTTGCGCCGTTTGCAAATGTAGTGGCTTGGACTACAAGTCACTGGGTTGTTTTGCCCCCACCCCACCCCGACCCCTTGAAGGACTGGGATGAAAATATGGCTTTCTTCTTTGTACTGACCCCTACTGGCTCACAGGAGGTTGAGTCCTAAGTGGTTAAAAAGTAATGGCTTTAATTACGGGGGCCTATTTACCTTGCTTCTAAAACCATCCAGCTGCTCAAGATTTGGTTGAATTCAGTTCAGTAGTGACATCTCCTGGTCACAAGAAGTAATTTTCTCCCTGGGACAAAGCTACCAGGCATCAAAATGTGCTTTTTAACAGCAAGAGGGACATTTTCAAGTATCACTGCTTAAAGCAGTTGCATGTATCTTCAAACGTGTATGTGATTGAATCATCAAATTAAGTCCTAATATACTAGGGCCAAGGAAACAAGAAAGGGAAATGGGCGGCAGCCCTCTCGCCTGGCAAGCACATAACTCTTTTTGTCCTTATACTAATTGTTTAAAACCCTATTCCTGTTTTCTAGACCGCCAGGACCTTGAGGAACCAACAAAAGTAGATAAGCTACAAGAACCACTGCTGGAAGCACTAAAAATTTATATCAGAAAGAGACGACCCAGCAAGCCTCACATGTTTCCAAAGATCTTAATGAAAATCACAGATCTCCGCAGCATCAGTGCTAAAGGTATGTCTTTAGAGTCTCCATTGTATTCATGAAGTGGTCCTGACTTCTTTTTTAAACTTGATGTTCTCAGTCAGGATGTTTGACAACAGCTGCTTTTCTGTTTTTATTCTGGAATTTCTCATGAAAATCAAAAGGAATAGTATCCACCCTTAAAAACCTTGTATCTTACCCTATTCAATAATCTTAAGAGACTATGAGTTTATAATTCAGGTGACTAAGTGGACAGGAAAATTGGTGTTTTTTAAGATTTAGTGGAGAGCGAGAGAGAGAGCACGTGTGCATGCAGGGGAAGGGGCTGAGGGAGAGGAAGAGAGAGAATGCCAAGCAGACTCCCCGCTGAGCAGAGTCCTATAAGGGGCTGGATCCAAGGACCCTGGATCATGACCTGAGCTGAAACTGAGCTGGACACCTAACCGAGCCACCCGCGTGCCCCTAGGAAAACTATCTTCAAGAGAATGTTGTATTGACAGGCTTTTCAATTTTCTAGTTTTATCCATTTCATTCCTTTCCACACATGCTCTGGTTGATATAAACTAGACTGCAGTTTTTCCTGACCATCCAAACCTCAGGAAAATGAATAGTACTTAGGGCAACTGTTACTGGTGAAGTTTCTCTCTCAAATCAATGTTGCCTTCGCTCTCTTGTGTATAGGCAGATTTACTTCTGCACACTTCTCAGCAAGGGAATTCTTGCCTTCCTGAGAGGTATAAATATTCCTTGCCTAGTGATTTTCAGTTTGTGTGGCAAGTTGAGCAATCACAGAAGTGCCTAGAGCCCTATGACAGTTGAGTACTAGTGTAGAGTTTTTCTGTGCAGAGAGAAAACTCAGCAGCTATCCCTGGTACCAAGGCTGCTGTTGTCATTCTCCTTCCCTATTAGTGTGCTCTGTCCCTGAAGACTTGGCTGAGCCAAGGAACAAATGCTACATTTCAGAAAGTGCCTTAAAAACACGGTAATCTTGTTTGACAAGGAGTCTCAATTCCTGAGCTCCTTCTAAGAGGTTTTCTCAGTGAGCCATTCTGAGTTCATCCCTAGCATAGGATTAAGACTGTTTGCAAACAGCAGATACCTAGTGGTTGGCCATTACAATTGTGAGGTCTTTGACTTTAAAAAACAATGAGGCTCTTTAACTTAATATTGTCATTCTCTACATCTAACTAGGCCAGCGCTAGTAGAATTTACTGTGATTATGGAAATATTGTATAATCTGCATTATCCAATACAAGTAGCCACTAGCCACACGTAGCTCTCGAGCACTTAAAAAGTGGCTAATGCAATTGAGGCACTGTTTTTCCTAATTGTATTTAGTTTAAAGAATTTAAATTTAAATCGCCACATGTGGCTGGTGCCTACTGTGCTGGACAGTGCGGTGTTACATCAACTTGATAATCACCGCACATTTGTTACTTAAGTCATTTCCTTCATTTGTGGGTAACTGGTATCCTTGACAACTGTCTCATTTTAAGATATGCTCTTTCTGGTCATTTATCAAGAGCTTCTCTTTGTAAGTTATGTTAAATAAATGTATCCTGCTAACCTTTCCTGAAACTGACTCAGGCATGGAATCATCAAATTTAATAAGCAAGTCGCCGTATCTGTGCTGCTTTCCCAGAGATGAAGTAAAAAAATATTTAAATATCGTAAAATCAGGACAGCCTCTCCGAGGAAATTTGGCCAGGGTTCTCGTTCTTGCCGCGTCTGCTCAAACCGGCACGGTCTGATCCGGAAATATGGCCTCAATATGTGCCGCCAGTGTTTCCGTCAGTACACGAAGGATATAGGCTTCATTAACTTGGATTAAGTGAACTTCCTTGAATGTGTCACGCAAGATACCTACCTTAACTGCAGATATCCAAGATACCTACCTTAATGCCAACTCATTGCACATAACATAAAAATACTCAAATTATGAGTGCTTTAAAGTGAAAAAAAAAATCAGGACAGCGTCTGGGAGGCACTGGTAGCACGGTTTTCACCGTTTTTAAAGTCGATGAAAGTTGATCCCGAGTTATTCAGCTTAACTCCCTATCTCTACCAGATTTTATTATTTCTCTTTAAAAGGTGCAGAACGTGTAATTACCTTGAAAATGGAAATTCCTGGATCAATGCCACCTCTCATTCAGGAAATGCTGGAGAATTCTGAAGGACATGAACCCTTGACCCCAAGTTCAAGTGGGAACCCAGCGGAGCACAGTCCCAGCACCTCACCCAGCTCAGTGGAAAACAGTGGTGTCAGTCAGTCACCACTGGTGCAATAAGACACTTTCCAGCTACTTCAAACATTCCCCAATACCTTCAGTTCCAGAATTTAAAATGCAAGGAAAAAAAAAAAGAAAAAAACATTTTTACTGCTGCTTAGTTTTTGGACTGAAAATACATTAAAACTCAAGAAGGACCAAGAAGTTTTCATATGTATCAATATATACTCCTCACTGTCTAACTTACCTAGAAATACAAACTTCCAATTCTAAAAATCAGCCATTTCACGCAACCAGAAACTAGTTAAAAGCTTCTATTTTCCTCTTTGAACACTCAAGATTGCATGGCAAAGACCCAGTCGAAATGATTTACCCCAGTTAAGTTTCTGAAGACTTTGTACATACAGAAGTATGGCTCTGTTCTTTCTATACTGTATGTTTGGTGCTTTCCTTTTGCCTTGCATACTCAGAATAACCAAGACACCAAGGTTGTGAAACAGACTACTGTACGTGTCCAGCTAAGAAAGGCTCAAAAAAATAATTCTTGCTTTCACAGAGCAATCAGGACATCAAGGTAAGGAAAGGGGACTGTTGTACAGTATGACAAGATAAAGCTAGAGATAATTCTAATTTAGTTAGTATGGAAGCTTGTCCTTGCTCTTTTTGGCGCTCTCAAACTGCGTCTTCTCTTTCATGTTGCCCAGTAAAAAGATACAAATTCACTGCACTAGCAGAAGAGAATTCTGTATCAGTGTAACTGCCAGTTCAGTTAAGCAGATGTCATTTGTTCGATTGTTAATGTCACTTTAACAGTGGTTTATTACTTAATGACATAACTACACAATTTTAAAAAAAAAAAGATACATTTTTACAGTAATGGTAGCCTCCAAGGCAGAAACACTTTTCAGTGTTAATAAGTTTTTTGTTTACCTATTCACAAGCCATTAGGGAAATTTCATGGGATAATTAGCAGACTGGTCTACCACCCAAACCATGTAACTCCAGTGTCCTTTCTGATGCGTGCCTGCTGTGGAGGGTTTTTTATAGCCTCCTTGATGCCCAGGGGCTAATATAAACTCCCAAAGGCATGGACAGAGAATCTGCATCCTTTGACCTTGTTCGATCACTATGAAGCAGAGTGAAAGCTGTGGTAGAGTGGTTAACAGATACAAGTGTCAGCTTCTTAGTTCTCATTTAAGCACTAGTGGATTTTTTTTTTTTTTTTGATATATTAGCAAGTCTGTGATGTACTTTCACTGGCTCCGTTTGTACATTGAGATTGTTTAACAATGCTTTCTATGTTCATATACTGTTTACCTTTTTCCATGGAGTCTCCTGGCAAAGAATAAAATATATTTATTTTAAAAGTGTATGGGAGCTTTTACTACACTTTCATCTTTAGTAAAGACACAGAGTACACAGTTCCATTTTTAATGTTTAAATTTCATTTCAAAAAGCAGGTCTGTAGTCTGCAACCATGACAATTAAAATCTGTGCTAATGCACGGCAGTCTATAACAAGTCTACAAGCCAATCAGACAGTACATGACATTTCAATGAGTAAAAAAGAGCATAAAACTGTATGTGTAAGAACAAAATGTTAAAAGGCCTACCACAATAATAAAAAACCATCAATTACATCATCACATTAAAATAAGCCAGATGTACAAAAGTCTGAGACAGAAAAGACAAAAGGACAACACAATTTATCTGTTGAAAAATGTTGTTTGTTTCTGTGCTCTTTGGGCACTTAATTAAACATTGCAAAATCAACATCTTCTTCTTCATCAGACTCTGCAAAATATTTTACTTCTTTCCTAGCCCTACCGGTCCGTGGCAGAGAAGGTGGTTCAGAAGTGAAGTCTGATGGGAAGATGTCCACATCTGAATCCTGATCAAAAGATGTTTTCTTCGGTTTCTAGACGGGTTTTAAAAAAAAAAAAAAATTGAGATTTTAAATCTCAAAGAAAAAGTGTTGTTAAAATGAATTATTATTCCTTACACTTCACTTACCTTTGAGAAATATTACAAATAAGGAGGTTACTAAAATCAGAATTGTAATACTGACTGAAATGTACAACCAGTTATCTAATCCTTTTTCCCTTTTATAAAAATAAGTCGTCTAATAATCAGCCACCTTGATGGTCCCCTATTTTTTCTGAACGTCTGTATTGCCAAACATATGCACAGTGTCAAGATAATAAAAATTACTTATTTGTAAGTACCTATCAATTCATGAAAGGAAAACAAGACTTATGTGCAATATGGAGTATACACTGTATAAAAATGCAGGGAGGAGTCATCAAGATGGACACGAGGCATGGAAGATGACTGGGTGGAAAAAGGTGGAGAGCAGCATAAAGCTGAAATCTCCTCTGTGTAAGTTCTAAAAGGAAGAGAGAGAAAAGAGGGATATTTGAGGTTTTTCTTTTACCTTAAAAAGACTGAAAATTAGCCATAGTCAAATGAATTCAAGTTAAAAGAGAAAAATCAAATTAGCTCTGGTCAAGTAAATCCAAGTTAAAAAGAAATTGCCTTTATTTGGTCTGAAAAATAGTATTTCAGACAGGTAGCATGTAACTTCTACAGCTCACTGGATGAAATAGAATAGTCTTAATTAAGTAGGCTAATTTATGCCATACTTTTATCCAAGGAATAGTCCAGATTGTATGGATTTTATACTTAGATGATAATTTAACCATCTACAAAGCCCCCTATGTATAAGACAGGCTAGGTTTAAAGCTGTTAAAAGACATAGTAATAAGCCAACTAAGCCAGTTATAGATTATCATAAAACAATGCATTAAAAAGATGTTCCTAATTACCTTGCTTGTTGTTTTGGATGTTTTCCTGCCAGGGTTATAATCACCTTCATTTTCAGAGCCAGATGCTTTCCTTTTCTTTGCCCCTCGGCCTTTACCTTAAAATGACATAAAGGTTGTTTTTTTTTCCCCCCTCCCAAGGTTAAGTGCGCTATAAAAAATAAATGCCACAACATTACACTTCACTTCTTTGGCAAGCCCTTATCAGTACTGCAATCCTGGTCTCTAAATATAAATGAGGTAAAAATGTTTTAGCAGCATCACTTCTGTTGTGG
The DNA here is from genome assembly GCA_028534135.1 of Potos flavus. Taxonomy (NCBI): domain Eukaryota; kingdom Metazoa; phylum Chordata; class Mammalia; order Carnivora; family Procyonidae; genus Potos; species Potos flavus. Next base: position 66,694,302 of record CM052898.1, on the reverse strand, counting down.
GATTGATGATATGACTAAAGAGTATTTCACAAATACATTTAAAACTAGTTGGAAGGTCCTGATGACAAATTTAAATGACCAAGCCCCTGATACACAAGAGAAAACATTGGCATTTTGAACATGTAGTCCTTGCACCTGAAAAGGAAATGTCTTCAAAGAGTGCTTTTTAACTTATATGTGATTTAAAAAAAAAAAAAAAAATTAGACTAGTACCTTTAAAAATATAAAATGAATCACTAAAAACTAATATTTTATTAGTACAGATATGTTTGAATGTGTACTCAAAATTTTACTTACCACCCATTAGTAACAACCATTCTAAGATGCACAGTCTTAGAATAAACCCCCAGTACTAATCATGTAATAATCGGTCAAATCCATGTTCCTTCTCAGACTCAGAAGTACCACATGCAGCTTATTACTGCTATTATTTTTGCCATCTACCTAACCTCATTCTCATTGGAGGAAGGGGGAAAGGTAACATGCAAATGGTGACAAAATAGTCTCCATCCTGCAATGATGCCAGATGCCACTGAAAAAGAAAATGGAACTAAAGTGCAATTCTAAATTTTAAAAATTCCTTAAGAGCTATGACTAACCATAGGGCGCCTGGATGGCTCAGTGGGTTAAAGCCTCTGCCTTCGGCTCAGGTCATGATCTCAGGGTCCTGGGATCGAGCCCCGCATCGGGCTCTCTGCTCAGCAGGGAGCCTGCTTCCCCCTCTCTCTGCCTGCCTCTCTGCTTACTTGTGATCTCTCTCTGTCAAATAAATAAAATCTTTAAAAAAGAAAAAAAAAAAAAGCTATGACTAACCAGAGTGTACTAGTAAAGACAGCCTAAATGATCTTGGGATGTTTATCTAATGAATCAATGAAATGGCACTTGCGAATTTATAAAAGTTTCCAACCATGCATACCATACATAATGACTGCCTCCGTCACTGTTTCTTTTGTGTCCCTATTCTCCCTTCTTTCCATGTAGGTCTATATATCTCCTTATCCCAACCACCATTTTAATATCTGGTAATAGCTGTCAGTTGGATAAAAGGTTGAGCAGTGACCCTTAAAAAAAATTATGTCTTACACATATATTTTAAAAAGCACCTTTGAAGACTTTCTAGATTCTGGAGACAAAGAGGGGGTGCCAGGGAAAACTGATGCTGGTGCCCTTACAGGTCCCTGAGTATAGGGATCCCATTTCCTAGAGGAGCAAAAAGCTCATCTAAGAGTCCTAGCTCTAATGAGAGTCACTCTCTAGTTGGTGAAGAGCCCTCATCTGACTAATAACTACTTCCAGTGAGCCCGGGGCAGAGGGTCTTTGAACCATTCTTAGGTGTGCAAGTTGCTTACTAACCTCTTTGAGTCTCAACTCCCTGATTTATAAGACAAAGTGCTAGACTTCCTCTGGACTCTAATTCAGCACCGATTCTTAGACACGTTGCTTATTGAGGAGAAAACGAATTTAAAACAAAATAGGTACACAGTCCCTTTAAATTCAGTGAGTAGAAGAGACTCTTTTCCACATGGCATACATTAGGGTAACATAATCCTCACCTTTCAGGGGTGTAGTCTTCTTTGGAATGCCAAATTCTGAATCTGAGTCAGAGTTGATAGGCTCTACTTTCTTCTGTTTAGGGGCTCTCTTGGGCTTAGCAATCATATCTGAAGACGGTTTTCCTATTAAGCAAATTTCCATTTCATAAATCAATGTAATAATACTTACCAACAAACCACACTCGAGTGAATCCTATAACAATGGAATTTCTTACTACTGATATGAAATTGAGTAGCCTTGAATAACAAAATGGTTTCTTTCACTTGGTGCCAATGTAAAGGCAAACAATTTCTCATAGATGACAAAATGCTATTTAATTATAAATAATTTGCCTTTTGATATTTCAAGTGAGATTATTTTAAACAAAGGCCATTAAAGTGAACTAAGCAGTAACTTTTAAAAAGCAGTAGTAAAAATACAGGATAATCATAACAAAGTAACATATTTGACATTAACTACAACTCAAGTATAACCACATGTTAAGTCCAAACTTCTAAAATGTTTTAGAGGAAACACACACACACACACATTTTTATGAGACCCTCAAATACCATGAATAGAAGCTTATTCATTTCCACCCAAAAGCTGAAATTCAGACATGGCACTTTCATATGGAAAGAAATATGAAGATTCCAGGTAAGTACACAATAGACCCAAAGGCCTTTGTTTTTATAACAGACATTTTTTCAGATTTACAGTCTATGAGAAAACTGTGATAAATCAGTCTTTACTTTTGTGATTAGTAAAACCTACTTTGAAAAAAAAAGCATTAAATTAACCAGACTTTTTTCTATTAAAAAAAAGGCTAATTATATGGAAAAATGTATTCTCAGGCCCAATTTGAGGTGCTAGGGTGAAGGCCCCCTCATTCGAACAGCAAGTGGTAGTGGCAGCCACAGATTTTGTGGCTTCCCCCTAAGTCCTTATGGCTAAATGTACCACAAGAGCAACAATGCAGGCAGTTCCTAGCATAAGTATAGGCTTGATAGAGCTGTGTGTTCTAGAAACCACCTTTTTTCTTCATTAGTTTGCAGGCTTGCAGTGTTGGCCGCCACTTAAAACCCTACCACGCAAATTCAAGTCATATATCTGAGTACTATGAGCTTTTTTGCTACAAACCACTGGAGCTATAGAATTTAACTTGTATAGTAATATATGTAATTTGGAGTTAACATAGATGACCTCCCAGAGATGCATCCTCTCCTTGAAGTAGTATTTTGTGGGAACTGTAGTTTTGGAAGAAGCTAGAGGAAGACTGAGGGCTTCAACTATTTCACACAGGGATCACCCACACAACTGACACAAGGCTAGTTCAACTACTGGTGAAACAAGCAAATAGGACAGGTGGTGTGGTATGCTAGCTTTTTAGTTAATACTCCTCTCTAACTCATTAGGTTGAAGAGGAGTGAGGAGCTTGATGAAGGAAACAGGTTGATATGTTCAAAGAAGTGATACGGCTCCCAGGTTTTCAGGGTGGTTATAAAATGCTCACATGAAGACAATTTAAAAAAAAAAAAAAATGCATGAAGGGAAACTAGGACCTGGCTCAGTTTGAGTTCCCCAGAAGCAGATCCCACCTGCACCTGATATCAAAGCAAATACTCAAGTACAAGTATTTATTTGGGAGGTGAAAAAAAAAAGTAAAAAAATGAGATGTGAAGAGAGAAACCTATCATCACTCTGAGGGCTTATCTCTGAGCTTCTCTCTTACTATGAGCAATCCCTGAGTCACTGTAAAACACACATTCCAGAGTTAGCCTACCCGAGAGGCAAGAGCACTAACGTATTCGCAAACCAGCTTTTCTCAAACACTGATAAAGGGCGGCTGGGGTGGGGAAATACGAACATTCCAACATAGTAACGAAAAGTCCTGAGGCAAAGAAATATAGACCATGGTGTACTGAAGTGCTGTCTATGAGCAGGGCACCTGATGTGCTGGCCAGAGAAGCTCCTGTAGCTCATTAGTTACTTTCTTACCATGGTCCTAGTGCATTCAAAGTTAAGTCGGGATTTTTGTTGTTGTTCTGCTACATCTAATACATGTGTGTCTACAATGGTATTGTTTTACATTTGTAAGGTACTGAAAAGATAGTCCATACTGTATGTTTATTTACTTGCTGTGTAAGGAACACTTACCTTTTTAAACACAAAGCACTAATACTAACCTCCTTCAAAAATACCAAGAGTATGTACCTTGGTACTAATAACAGATACATGAATTAAGTCAAATCATTATGGACAACCTAAGGTTATGGATAAGAAAGAAGCTATATGACACAAAAAGAACCTCAACTGAACTGCCCAATCATTCCAAATGAGGCATTAAGATAGATAACATAGGCTACATAGATAGCACAGGCTACTAGCAAGACAAAATTTTAATCTATTTTACAACTAACAACTACAGGAGACCTTACTAGAAAGCTATCTTCAGTATCAATGTATGGGATTATTTTATAATTACAACAGTTTTAGAATGAGATCTTATACACGTTTTAGTAATCACTTCATATGGTTAGAAAACAAGAGGAATTCTCCTTACATGCATTTATGCTATTTTCTACTGAAGTCCAAGTACAAATTATATTAAATTTCCTTTAATATCAACTTTATATCATGTATGCAATGCTTAACAACATTAAATAAGTACATACCCTTTTTAGCAGCTACCGTTTTACTTGGAACCTTATCTGTTTGTTTCAGACCAAATGATGGTGAAAATACAGAGGCAGAATCTTCTTCATTACTGTCAAATTTAGCTGAATCTAAAAATTACAAAGTTTTTAGGTAAAGAGATTCTATAAGGACCACTTAATAGTTAAACTTTGATTCTTTTTACTGATGACTTCTCTTTAGCTAGATAATTGATCTTATGAATTTCTACTTTGTGATCATATAGTCCATAATAAATAGCTGAAAACAAATAACTATGTTATATTTCAAAAATGTTAACTCTATTGTAAAACAATATAGAAATGCATAGAGTGATAAAAATTCTTAATAGTCCCAAATGCTCATCATTTAAAACATAACTGACCAACTCAAAAATACTGATTTATTTTAAAATGGTATATTAAAAAGTTCTCACTGTGATTATTTTAGTATCTACACATCTAACGCTATTAATCATTTCAGGAAGATCAGTAATATTCAAATCTGAGGTAGTAACTTCATCTTTTAAAAAACAATTTTAAATCACTGAAGGTCAATTTAAAAGGCAGGTAGGCTTACCTTCAGTTTACTTTTACACTCAATTAACTAATCAGTTCCTCCCTCCGTTTCTCCCTGTTTCCCTCCCTGTGTCAAACGAAAACAGGGACTCTTAAAAATGTCTACTTGGATGTGGTAGTTTTATATAAATGTTTTGACATGCTGTCAAAAATGCCTATCTATATACACAGAACATATACCAGATCTGTCTGCCTATGTGTATGTGTGTGTGTGTGTGTGTGTGTGTGTGTGTGTGTGTGTACAAGATTGTTTTGACCTTAAAAATTTCACACACACACACACACAAAAATGTAGGGAATAAAAAGCATATATCCCAATTACAATTCCTTCAATGAAGGGTTTAGTCTTTTAGTTACTACAGTTTAATACAACAAATCTGAATATTAGTTCCTTTGTAGTTTTTAAAAAACTGTCACATATATATTCGTATTGCCTTGAAAATCAAATTTCATGTTCCAATATTTCTTTCACTATCTTTTTCTCTATTAAAACACTATATCTACATCCATACACTTCATACACACATCTACCTACCCACCTAAATGGTTCCATATTGCCTATCTGACCAATTAGTTGGTACTCACCTCAGAAAAGTAAATAAACCTTACTATGTTGAGGGAAATGTAAAAAAAAAATTTCTACTCATAAAAATTCCATGGCAATAATACAGTAAGTAACCAATGAAAAGACCAAATGAGCATACCATCTTCTGACTTCTGAGAGTATGAAGGAAATGAGAAGAGATTCCCAAAATCTTGACTTTTTTTGTCATGTGAAGATTTTCTATTAGAAAGAAAAATTTAAACAACCACAATATAATTACTGGTCTCGCTTTGTTAAAGACAGGGCAACCAAACTCTTTTTTCTGTCTCATATGCACAGGTATGCACACATACACATACAGAGACACCAGAAAAGCCAATGATTTAACATAAGAGAATGGAAATTGAGCAAAAGTTATATTCAAAATATCGCTACATTACATTTTATTATTAACAGAACTGTTCCAGAATTCAACATCAGTAAATTATTGCCAAAAACCTAAGTTGAAAGTCTGAATCTCTGTCAAAGTCATCAGTAATCCTATTTCTGATCCTAGACTGTGTACGATAAAACACTTCTTTAAATAGATAGTAAAGCATTTCCTTTAAAAATCTGAAATAGCTGTTGGGCTGAGCGCTGGGTGTCATATGCAACTAAGGAATCAACAGTACAACAAAAACTTACGATGTACTATATGTTGGCTAAATGAACATAATAAAAAAGTAAAAAGAAATAAAATCTGAAATAGCTCACAAACTTCACATCCTACACATTAGTAGTGTTTGATACCCTCTAGAGGCAAAATAATAATAATAATAATAAATGAAAAAAAATCAATCAAGGCCAAAGTTAGGGAAGAAAATTAAACCTTCCAGTTCTAAATTTTAGTGACTTCTCCAAACCATGTTGTTGGACTATGTCCCATAGGCCTACTGCCTATTTTTATAAATAAAGTTTTACTGGAACACAGCTACGCTTGTTCATTTACATACTGTTTGTGGTTGCTTTCTTATAAAATGGCAACACTGAGTAGTTGGAACAGAGACCATACAGCCTGCAAAGCCTGGGATAGTTTCTATAGAGACCTTTATGAGAAAAAAAACTGGCAGTCCATGCTATGAGATATAGCAACAGTTCAATAAACAGCTGTAACATTACCCAGATGTTCTCCTTTGTGAGGAAGACCTTACCTCAAATGATGATAAATTCTTAGACACAGCTTACTATGAGATCTTTAACAGATGTCTAAATAACTAACTGCACCATATAACTAAATAGTAGTTGCTTCATTACTTACTCTGGAGTAGCTTTTGATTTGCCTGGTGAAAATGTATATTCATCTTTATCTAGACCATCTGAAGGAACAAATTCATCTTCCCCATCATTTGTTATGGGAGATGCTTTAACTTTCAATTCCTCTAAATCATTATTGTCCTCATCATCATCATCATCAGCATCATCCTCTTCTTCTGAGAAATCAAATGTGTACTTAGGCCTTTCCGCTAGGAGAAAAATAAAAGTGAAGGTTAAACTCAAATCCAACTTTATCTACAGGACATACTATGAATAATGCATTTGAAAAATATTCCAGCTATCTCTAACACAAGAGAAAAAAAAAGACAAGCATTCAGAAAAAAAAGCCAATGACTTTGTGGCCTCAATTATTTTGATAATGTTAAGTGTTCATCTTCGACTATGGAAGAAGAACATAAACTAATGAGATTATTAGGGTGCTGTTTGTCATACTTAAATATTAACTAAGAAATAGTGGGGAATATAGGCCACTGTAAAAGTGACTACAAAGATTTCCCATTTCTATAATGATAAAAGACCAATTTTACTAGTCTTAGTGCCAAACTTTCTCTTAACCTCTTGCATAAAAACTTCTATCTTGTATTCACAGTTTTACTATGAAATGACAGACAGTAATTCTTCAGATGAATGAAAATAGAGTTAAGATCTGAGTATATTACTAAAACAATAATTTAATATAAAGCATAAAACGGTACCAACTATGGGGAAAGGCACATTGATATAATGCTAATAACTTTTATAATTTCTAGCATATACTATGGATTAAAATTTTTTAAACATTTGGGTGCTATGTAATTTTATACTTCATTTTAGATGTATGAAAAAGCCTAATTACAATTTTGAAGCATTTAATAAATTAACTTTCACATAACTTAAATTACTCATGTTAATTCACCTACATTGTACTACCTATGCACATTAGGAAAAGAAAATCAATTACTGGTGATTAGAGAACCAAAGAATTTAAGGCCTGACATAAAATCTAAAAAGTATCTCCCAGAGGTAAAATAACCATAATATGGTATCATTCATTTTAAGTAAATTAGGACTTAGTAAAATTTGAGAAGAATCTATAAAATAGGACACTCAATTTTTAAGTACTTGAAGACTTCAAATTAATATTCAGAAAGGATAAAACTGCATATTTAACAATACAGAATAACAAAATGGTATCTTCATCCTAACTCTAGCACTGCAGTTATATAAATTATATGATGTGCATGGAATCAGACTCCTAAAGTAGGAGGAAATTTTTCATGGGGGAAAAAAAACAGAAACAAAACTACAAGGCACTTCTATTGATCTATCACTGTTGGTTTAACCGAGGTACATTTTTGCCAAACATCTTCAAACTATGGAAAGAATATAACCCAAACTTTCTAATAAAAACCAGTAAGAAAACTTGATTCACTTTAGAGCAATTTATGTCCAACTTTGCTAAAAACATCATTCTGTAAAGCAATTTTTTTTGTCTTCATAAACTGTAACTTCTGAAATACTAACAATTTACTACTTTAATAGCATTGATAATACTAATAATACTAACTTACATGAGTAATATTAACTTGGTCAAACTATAATATATACAATAGAATAAATATAAAATGTATCAAAATACCAGCTGCTCTCCTAAGCAAAGAATCTCTTGGAATAACCACAGGTTCTGTTTCTTCCAAGTCACTTTCTGACTTGGATTCATCATCTGACCAAGGATTCCGTTTCTTCACTTTCTTTGCACTGGATTTACCAGACGATGTAGGTGTTTTTCTCACCCTGGTACCTAAAAACAAAAACAATAAAATATGTATCAATACTTGTACAAATAACATTAGTAAAAATAAAACTGTTACGGTTAATTATAAAATAACAAGTCTTCATGAAAGTTGAGAAATTACATCAACCATTTGAAGAAAAAACACAGTTTAAAAACTAGTAATACCCTGTACACATATATTTTTTTCTCGGAAAAAAAAAAAAACAAAACAAAACAGAACTTTAAAACAATTCCTCACCAGGCTCCTTTTTCTCCCTTTTGGGTTTGGGACCTTTATTTACAGGAGCCGACGGTATCAATGCCTCTTCTCCAGTACCCTCTACTGGCGTTCCACTGAATTCTTCATCAAATTCTACTTTTACTGCTGTGGTATCAAGATCACCCTACACATTAAACAAACAAATAAATAACCAGAAGTAAAAATAAAAATTAAATTAACACCATACATTTTAGAGATACAATTCCAGCCATAGATCTAGATCACTTCTTCATATAAGTAAAAAAATAACAAAATGTGTCATTGAGGTCCAAACAGGACTTTGATCAGACCATGTTTTACTTTATTTATCTATAGCAAATGATACTGCTTACCACTCTAATACTCTGATACACTCTATGAGATGACATCTACTTAAAAGCAACTGTAAAAAATAAGGCAGCTTTTGATCAGCAAAGGGACTTTCAAACCAATAGCAAAATACACCAAAGGGAACCCGCAAAATAAACTCCTATAGTTCAGGCCTCTACATACTAGAAAAACATCAGATTATTGAAGGAAGATAAGCAACACATGGGCGTTAGTCAAAGTCTCCCTACCCTAAGATTGTTAAAAGACAGAGAAAGACACAAGGACAAGTCATTACCATACAAATAACAAATATGGAGGGAGGTGTAAAAGTAACCCATGGGGAGACATGAGCAACTCTGCCCAGAGCAGAGTCAAGGGAAGATTCCATGGAGAAGGAGCCTTTCTAATTGGGTTTTGAAAGAACCATGTATGTTTGCTAAGTGAGGAGAGGGAAGGAAGAGCATCCCAGGCAAAAGACACAGAGGCGTGATGGCCACAATGTATTTAGGGAATTACAAATAGTCTGGTAGGATTCAAGGAAAGAAAAAGAGGAAAGAGTAGCCACACAGAAACATAGGGAGGCATGCAGTTGCTAAATCACTGAATATCAGAATCTGGATATAGTCCGTGGGGAGTCACTGAAAACTTTTAAGCATCTGTGCAATAATCAGACTTATCTTTGGAAATATCACTTGGATAATGAGAGACTAGACAGAGATGAATGAAGTGGTAAAAGGAGAAGTCATGATAAGATCACTAGAAACAGGAAGACTAATTAAGAGGAACACTTCCATCAAAGAAACTTACAGAATTCTAAGACAGTATCACTGGGGATGAAAATGACAGGGTGGATTCTGGAATTGCTTCATAGGCAGTCAATAGAATTTAATTACTGATTAAATGAGCAAGTCCCAGGTTTTGGACTTGTTAGTGATCGCTGATAAGGCACAGAGGTGGAAGAGGTTTTGAAATCAGGACAATGGGCTCAGCTTCAGATATGTGGAGTTTGGGCATTGGGAATTCAGGTGGCTTTATTACCCTGGCACTCCTGAAAATTTTACAGCTTAGGGACATAGATTTATGAGTCATCAGTATGAGTGAAAAAATGGCATAGATGAGGTTACTTTAGACTATGTAAGGTAAAGAGTGCTAAGAACAAACACCAACTGCAAAGGAGAGAAGTCATTTCCTAAGGAGGAACCTGTGTGTGGTAGGAAGCTAGGTAAGAGGGATATAGTACAGACGTCAGTTTATCAGAACAGTAGAAGAGAGTGATCTCTCTGGTATCGCAATGTTCCTATGCTTTCAAGTATTAGTTCAGAGAACTCTCCAACCTCTACTCCAACTCTAAGGCTCATTTCCCAAGATCTAATTAGACTATTGGACATATCTACATATCCCCTGGGTTCTAAAATCCAACTGCCCAGAAAAATCTGCCTCTCTCTTTCACACCAGCATGCCTCCTCTTTCCTCACTCTGAACAGCCCTCTCAGTGTTTCCTTCTTCGGGCTAACTCTTGCCCAACCTGCTAGAGGGTAGGTAAGTCCCATACTTTTAAATCCTGAATAGCACCAGTCAATGCCAATGACATAAGAGGTGCCTGGTAAATTTTTTTTAAATAACAGTAATAACAAATAGTGAAAAATCACTTACTTTGAAAACCACACAGACCCTTTTCTGCTAATGACACTTCTTGAATTGGTCATAATGTAGAACTAAAGTTTCATTTTTAAGCTTATACACATTTTTGGCTGCTGTTCCATGATTTTAAGGTAGAATGCTGCTGAATAAAGTATTTCTATCTCTCATTTTAAAAACAATCAACTAAATCTTTACGTATATGTGGATTCCTGACTTACGTTTTCTTTCTGTGGACCAACTGTTCTGAGAACAAATGATTTCCTATCACAATGAAATATATTAGAGAGAATGACTTAAGCACACAGTAAAATTAAAATACATATATACATCATTATGAAGATGGAATCTACCAATGAGCTAAAACAAGAGATGTGTCATACCTTTTTCTTCTTCAGCAGCTTTTTGCTGGCATCTGCCTTCATAGCAGTAATTTCAGGAACTATTCTTCTCCCATAAGGTGAGGGCATTGTCTCTTCCAATTGAAGTTTCTTCACCTTAGGTTTGCCAACTTTACCTTTTATTGCTTTTCCAGCCATTCCAGCCAGAATATCCTCCCGTTCTTGCGCTTCCACTTTCTGCAGTATAATCATAAAGGGGGAAAGGGGAAGAAGGTGGGTGCATAAACAATTCATTAGAAAAGAGAATCACTGCTGCATAAGAAATTAAAACTAGTATCATTCATTAATGAATAAGCCTTTCCTCTCGACTGATCTAATCTAAAATAAGTGTTAAAAAAATTTATAATTCTAAGTCAAAAGATCTGGGTTGTAGTCCCAAGGCTAACTAGTTTCTCATATGTAAAACAAGGGGGTAGTAACTAAACAACCTATATGGTCCCTTCTAACTCTAAGATCCTATGATATATTGGGCAATTTTAGAAAAAGTTTATATTTTCTACTTTTCTCTACCTTTTTAAAAAAAATATAATTCTACCTGGAGAAAACTAAGTTATAAAAAAAAAATTAAAATTTCTCTGTTATAAACCTAAAAGACACTATCATTCTACTTTGTAAAGATCAAAGTACCAATATGCAATCATATATATTTTGCTCTTACCTCTTTGAGGGAAAAGAGACTGAATCAATAAGCTATTCTGAAGTCAGTTAGGAAAACTTAACTGATAGAAAGTATCAGAACTCAATTTATTCTAAATTCCAACTCCATATAGCTTTTTACATTCATCTATTTCAGATAGAACATTTCTTTATAACTTCATATAGCTAGAAGTTTAATCCTAACATGTATTATAAACACATTAACCTTTACAGAGTTAAAAGAAACTGAAATAATTAAAGAAGAATTTTCATTATTTCATAAACATTACTTTTCCAAATATACTTTAATGGAGACTTAACGTACCTCCAGTTCTTCAACAAATGCTGCTAAGTCTTCTTTCCAAAGATCTGAAGGAGATTTTCTTTTAAGATCATTGACCTCTCGCCCCTATAATAAGAAAGCAGTATAATTTAAACATTCAGTAACTTAATAATATGTAAAGGGTAAATCAAAATACTTCTTTTTGGAAAAAGAAAAACAAAGAAATGGATAATACTGAAATAGTTTCAAATTATTTAACCCACAAAAGTTCATACTTTTGCATCTCTCTGTTTAATCAGTTCTTCAACTTTTTCTTTAGTAAGAGACCACAGAGACATATTTAAAATATAATTAAAATCGGGGCCTGAAGGAGTTCCTGAATCAGAGGAACTATCATCATGCTGGTTTTGTGTTTCTTCCTCTTCTGCTGCCTGTAAAAAATAACAAACTTCATATTAAAGTCCTGTATAGTATCAAATCAATGCTGCATTTTACTGAATATTGAGTTAAAAATTCCATAAATGCTATACTCCTAATACTCTATCTTAAGGGTGATTGGGGATTTTTTAGATTATCTGCAGGATGACCTATAAAAAGTGTGTTTCCTATAAAAAGTTTTCTAAAAATACACAATAGTAAGTCTTCAAAAGGAATGGGTATATTCACTCCCCATTTATCTAGGAATCTGATGAACAATTAACTGCTTTGCCCAGGCACTAAGTCATGAAATGAGAAGATACCACATATCTTGAAATTAAAAGAGTAGAACTAATGTTTAATCACTGCATCTTGTCAGATTTTTATGTTGGTGAGTGAATGAACAATTTGAAACCCAAAATAAGTATCACTTATGGAGAATGTTTTACAGTTGTAATATAAATATGGTAAGGTACAGTCACTCGTTAAGTATGAGTTCTTCATAAAAATTCTCTAAAGCAAGAATACTCATGTACATACAGAAAGTTCAATTAAGAATTTAATAGCTGGTAAGTTAGAGTAGGAATTGTGAGGGGTATTCTAAAATTTTACTTATAAGGTCTTTTTTCATAGAAAAGATTGCAATAAAAAAATCCTCTTATGCTAGTATTAGATTCCAAAATCCAGTGAATTTAATAGAAGTTATTATAGGTGACATCACCTCTAAGATTTTTAAAATAATAAGAGCCATTAAATAAAACTGCATTTAAATTATTTAAGGCACTCAGATAATTAATGACTGAGTTAACCATGATACTCCAAAAACAAAAAGTTCACTTTTGGTAAGCAAAAAAGAAAAAAATTGTTTTCAATTTAGTTTAAAATTTTCAGTAAAATAATGTATATATATGAAGTAAAGTTTAGTGTACTTTAGAAGGGATAAAAATAGAAATTGCAAAGCAACATGCTTCATTACATAAACAAAACTATGAATTCAATTAAGCAACAAAAGCCAAATAAGAAATGCTGTTGCTGAGTTGATCAATGATTAATAAGTACCTAGACAAACAGTACTTACGACAAATTAATAAATTCTATCATTTTTAAAAATTCTTCATAAAACAGTGTGTTTCTTTGGAATATTTAAGTTGTTATACTACTATTAAAGTATTATTAGGGTGTCATAAAATCCTGTTTAGATCCACACTTTAGAAGTCTATTTGCTCTAGATTTTGAGGACACTCAAAGTACCATTAACGAACATTTGATGAATATATGTGTATTATCATTGTTAACTGAAGATAACTAAGGATATTTTCAGAAATCAAGAAAAACTTTAAGTTCCAAAGACAGAATTCTATTATGTTTAAAAAAAAAAAAAAACTCTAATCTCATAGCTATCTCCTTTATAATTCTCTCTTCTCCAACTCTACACATTAGGATACTCTTGTAAGAGCAGCTCCTTTTGTTACCTTAACCCCCAAACTGAACACATGGCCAAGATGCTGAGAAAATTTTGATGGTGACAATGAAATTATTGAAACCAACCACTAGGTTTTACCCATGAAGTCTACTTCCACTGGAAGGGCATTCTCAAACCCTACACACCTTTACCTTTTAAAACTAAGCATTAAATTACCTAGCTTACTAGTTAATATTTTTTAAGATATAGTTTAAACCAACAATCACACAGAAGGGCAAGCAGTGTATAAACCATAATTTGGGATTCAAAAATGCAGTAAAATACATTAAAAGGAAAGCAAAGTGCTTGGATCATCTTAATTTTGAATACTCCCCATCTTGTCCTACCCCATTTTCCCCAAACAATAAGGCCGTTATCTTAATATGTAATTGCTAAGTATATAATTTATTCTAATTTTACTTGTTCTAATATCTGGCATTCTACTGACCAAAATTTTAAAAAGTTTAAATATAAACAAAAGCAGCATGTCAATGTAGTTGATAAAAAATATGGAAAACATTGTGGGTTGAGAATTCATAAATGTAAGGAAGTTTGAAATATCAGTTTGTTATGTCATATAATCGTAACTATTTTTTAAGGATAATAACATTATCAGTATGATGTATACACAACATTCTAATTAAGTAAAAATTAGTCATTTCCATAATTTTCTTCCTTTTGTACATTTGTGTTCTCAATCACAATGTTGTATTGCCTTTTTAAACTTTTAATTATACACAACAGCAAGAAATTCTTGAGAAGAATCTCAAAGTTTCAATATTCCATTCACTGAATACTAGTACTTTATGATCTGAAATGGACAATTTAATTACTAAAACATCAGACTTTTAATCTGAAGTTCCAGGGTTTAAATCTCTAGTCAAAGATCTAAGCACAGGGCGGGGCACATACTTCGTGCTCAATAAACACTACAATATTGAACATCTTGTCTCTAGTCTTCCCAGCATAAACCAAAACCAGACCAAGTGAATGGTGACTGGATACCACAGTAAGACCAGTGTGAAATGATTTATGTGCTACCAGTATCATTCCCAGATAGTACACATGCACCTCACAAAAACCACCACCACAAACAACACCCTTTAATGGCAGGCTCAGAAAAAAGGCCAACGAGACTGAGCTACCTTCTCACACCTGGAGTCATTTCTCCAGGCCCTGGTTGAGTCACACTGGCAAAGTGCTTTGTGGTGGGTGTGCACCGCATATTCCTGTACTGTATCTGTGCTGTGGATAAACAGAAGACTTCAGTCTCCAAACAGACAACTCAGCACCTTTACAGCAGTACTAAATTTAAAATTTAGGGATTGGGTTTTTTGTTTTGGAATTTGCTTTTAAAAGCTTCTCTGAATGTCTTGTTCTGCAAATGATTACCTTTTCTTGTGCTTCTTTCCAGGCTTTCACTGGGTCAGATTCATAACCTCTCTGGACTAACATTTGAATCAAATCTTTCTTTGACCTATTCTCTATGTGAGGGAAAAATAAAGTTAGGATCAAGAAAAGAGATTCAATTTGTATTTGCTTATATTCTACTGATAAAAATGTCTTCTATTAATAAAGATTTTTTTTCCATTTTAACTAATGTTTAAATTTTTAAAGATTGCATCTTACCTATAGTGATTTTTCCTTGTATCTTCTCTAAAATGAAACGGGCTTGATTGTTAAGTTTTGTGGACTCTGCTCCCAACATTCCTACAAGCCACTCCTTACGTAAACCATAATAACTTAATCGTAAATCAAAGAATTCTTTCAAAATGTCTTGCACGGTTTCATACTTCTTGAGACATCCCATATGATCAAAGAGTACCTAAGAACAACACAAAGTTTTTGAAGATGACATAAATCTATATTGATACTTTTAACTTGCATGACATCTACAGTATTTAAAATAACTATAACACAGTTAAATGAACACACGCCACCCCTAAAAGCTGTTAAACAGAACCAAAACTATTAAGTACATTTCAGTAAATATTCTTTTGGTAACTCCAAGAAACTGATAAATTCTCAAAACTATGAAATTATTTAAAATAATTTTGAAAATAAAAATAGGTCCTTTAAAAAAGCTTCTAAAAATAAATAAATAAATAAATAAATAAAAATTTAAAAAGGTTCTAATTCAAAATGGCTATAAAACCATCTACGAGGGGCGCCTGGGTGGCTCAGTCGTTGGGTGTCTGCCTTCGGCTCAGGTCATGATCCCAGGGTCCTGGGATCAAGTCTTGCATGGGCTCCTTGCTCAGCAGGAGGCCTGCTTCTCCCTCTCCCATTCCCCCTGCTTGTGTTCCCTCTCTCGCTGTCTCTCTGTCAAATAAATAAATAAAATCTTTAAAAAAAAAAACCATCTGCGAAATTTTTTTTCAAACTAAAAACATTCTAAGTTTACAAACATTAAATTTAAAGTTCTCTCTCCGCTATATACTCAATAGATGTGTATTTTTCTGTTTATAATTATGCTATAACTCATTCAAACTTTCTCAATTTGGAGGAAAATTTTACTTCTCTATCCTTTTTCTCCTTTTTTCTACCTGTCTTTCTTAGCAGATGATGGCAGTTTGTCTCAGCCACTGTGCTACTGGTTTTTTCCTTTACGTCTAAAAGCTAATTTGGAATGGAATGAGGGTAATCATACATGTTCGCTTTCTACCTTTCTCTCCAATTACATACAAATATAAATATACAAATTTAATAAAGCAAATTAGAAATATGGGGAGAAGTATTCCATAATTAAAATGCTAACAGAAACAGGCATAAGGAACATGAAAATCCTATACCAGTCACTCCCACAACTTTTGGTCAGTTTGTGTATCCCATGTGCTCAAGCCCAGATGCACAAATGCAGAGTTGGGATTAAGAGTAGTGGATAATAGTAGTGGATAATAATCTAACGGAATGCATCTTTAGAGTCTTCAGCAAATATACAGGGGAAAACCATTCAGATTTACTACCGCCACAACCATCATGAAACCAATTACAAAAATTCTACTTATGGCATGGAAGAAACAATAGTAAATCTAATCAGTTACCATGGAATTACAGGTAAGAGTAGTTTGAAGTTTAAAAACTTTGTGCAATCCAGCAGCTTCTGCTTGTGCTAGCTTCTCTTCAGTCATTTTCACCACAAATTTCACAGTTGTATCAGTATGATATTCTTTATAATCAGAAATTAATGCCGGTGTTTTATCTGTTCCATTTAGCATTGGTTCTAAAACCTGTTCTTTGTATACCTACAAAAGATTTAAAAATAAATAATTCTTTTCCTGACACACATTGATGTAATCGTACTACAAATCATGCAATTTTTTAAATATTCCCAACTCTGGTCAGAAAAAAGAAAAACCTCCCCCTCTATCATCCGCCCAGTCACTATAGAGGACAATATATGGGGGTCTCAATGGTGAAAGATATACAACATAATGGTTCTGATTTGCTCATACACCAGAGGGCAAGGAAAAGGCTGAAAGTATGAAGAAAATGACATCAACTACATCTGACAAGAGAGGACATGCATACTTTTAGATCTGTAACAGCTGATAACTGACATGAATTTACTGACCATATTTATAAGGGTTCCAAGCTAGCTTAAGTCATTCTACATTTAGAGAAATTAAACTTTTAAATTACTGTTTGAATATTCAAAGCACAAATTCAACTGGGTGGTCAAAATGTATATAGGAATTTTTAAACACTATACAGACTTAGGACAAACAATGATGGAATCATATTCTTACCAGAAAGCATTGCACTGACCTCCTGACAGGCAGCTAAAATACTTCTACTAACCTGTGTCCAAGTTCTAACTGGAAGCTCTGTAATCTCTACTGTGTTTCTATCCACCACAAATATTTCACCACTGACTGCATACTGGTTTTGACCAAGCTCTTGGATGGTTCCTTTAAAGTTTTTGTAGTTCGGAAGCTGCAGAGAAAAATAAAAATAACTTATGGCCCTGACTTCTCTTCTAACTGCCAGTACAATATTTGAATGCCCCTTAGTCTGTGGTCTACTACTACTAACAAATTAACATGACTGCAACTAAATTCCTCATCCTTAATAGTCCATCTCCAAATAATCACTCAATCTTGAGTTCATAGCTTCTGTTAATATAATCTCAGCATCTCCCAATCTCAAAACCTTAGCTTTGGGTGCCTAGATGGCTCAGTCTGTTAAGTGTCTGCCTTCAGCTCAGATCATGATCTCAGAGTCCTGGGATGTCACCACCCAGCCTTGGGCTCTATGCTCAGTGGGAAGTCTGCTTCTCCCTCTGCTCTCGCTCTGTCTCAAATAAATAAATACATAATCTTTAAAATACACACACACACACACGCACACACGCACACACACAAACACCTTAGCTTCATCTTTCCTAGTCATCTTAGAGTATTTTTTTTCAGCCTATTGCCTCTATACCTCCTTCTCCCCTAGATTAATAATCCTTTAAAATCAAACTCCTTGGATGTTATATTGAAAGTCTTCCACGGTCTGGACCCAATCTAACTTTCTCACTTTTCTCTAATGATTTGCCTTAGATACCACTACTCTTCTTCCATACCCTGCTTGCATATTTTGAATATTCTACATATATATGTATCTATAAACACATATATATACCTACCTGCACATAGAGCATATGAAAAGCATGTATTGACCAGATTGTCTTAATATGCTAAATTACATCTGAAAGAATTAAAACACTATCATCATAAAGCATTTTATCCTTCTATTAGAAATATTTTAAAGTACTTTGAAGTATTTAAAGAGAAAAACAGATTTTAAATCATACTCATAACGTAATGTTTTATTTTAAAATATAAGAATGAAATAAAACTTGGAGAGAAATACATAAAAATAGAAAGTTTGTTTTCATATGCTGGTTTTATCAAGTATTTTTTCCTCTTTTATATTTTGTACGATGAGCACGACCATTTTTGTAATACAAATACACTTTTATTTAAGTGTATCATGATAAAGGGAAATTTCCAGGTGATTTTAAATCACATAGAAAAAGGGAGGATACTTTTTTGAGAAGTTTCTCTTGGAAACATGGAGGACATTGTGAGAGGGAAGGGAGGGATGAATTGGAGGAAACCAGAGGGGTGAAGAACCATGAGAGACTGTGAACTCAGAACAAGGGACTGAGGGTTTTGGAGGGGAGGAGGTGGGGGGATGGGTGAGCCTGGTGCTGGGTATTGCGGAGGGCATGTATTGCTTGGAGCACTGGGTGTGGTACATAAATGGTGAATCTTGTAACACTGAAAAAATAAAATAAAAGTATTTGGGGAAAAAAAAAAGAAGTTTCTCTTGGAGATAATTTGGGACAAAAACAATATAGGAGCAAAAATTTAAAAAATATGGGGATACATTAAAATATACAATGTGTTTTTAAGATTCCTTACAATTCTAATATGACATAGTTTGAGAACAAAAACAAAGCTGCATGTAATTTTGTCATAAAAACATTATTACCTATATAATTTAGTTATCTGCAAACCTGAAATATGAGGTATTTTTAATTTTCGATAAAGCTTCTCCCCATAATCCTTATCTCCAGGCTTTTTCTAAAGCTTTTATCTTTTACTATAAAGCACATATCAAGTTACACACTAATAAGGTCTTATTGTCTGCAATATGTTCCAAAATGCAAATGGTTCCATTACTTTTCTAAAATGACTGGACTTTGTAGTTCATACATTATCATTTGTTAAATAAACAATATAAGCAGTAAGTTCTAAATAATTACCATAGGATGAGGATCCAAGCCATCTAGCATTCGTCTGACATTGTTCACAATTTCCCTAGCATCATAGTTGGGCAGTTTACAAGCCCATCCAGTACCAATGCCCTCAGCACCATTTATTAAAACCATGGGAATTATAGGAATATACCACTCAGGCTCAACGCGTTGATTATCATCATAAAGGAATTTAAGCAGGTTGTCATCCACAGCAGGAAAAAGCAGTCTTGATAAAGAGCTAACAAAAGGAAGAAATATGAAAAAATGTCCTATTTTAGGAAATAAAACTTTATACATAATTAAAGACTTTACATTTCAAAAATTTAGAAAAATGTTTTTTAAAAGTTTGATTATATATACTTAAAAATACAATTTACCTAAACTTAATACCAAATACATTTCTCTCAGGCAAAAAGCTGGAATAAAATAGCCCTATTTTACTTATATGCTTACTTACTAGCCCACCTAATTTCTTAGTATTGATAAATCATGTTTTATGGATTTCTTCTTTCTCTGACTAAACCCTAAAGCCCTTCCTCAGCCTAAAAAGTAAAGTTGGATCAGAAAAAAATCCTTACATTAATTAGGACTGGTTTCACCAATAATTCACAAACACTGCAATCAACAAACTTCATTCTATTCGCAATCAAATAATTTGGAACATTCACCCTCAACAGAGTACACGATCATCTCTCCATACTTACGATTCTATTAAACATTTCGTTAGTTCCAATATACTTCAACTAGAACTTTATATCACTGTATCAGCAAACTGTTACCTTAACATTGTAAAAATATAACGAGGGCTTGCAGCATCTTTGCCACCATGAAGCCGAGTTCCAAACTGACCAATAGGCTGAAGCAAGTTAATGTTGTTGCTTCCCACAAAGTTCTGAGCCAAATTCACAATAGTCATCATCAATGCTTGCTATAGCACAGAAAAAGAATATAACATTAATATTCTAAATTTTTTATACATTTTTTATTAAAAATTCCTAATTTTTATTCCCTAATTTTTATCAAAATCCAAATTCTGGATTCTCTTACATTTCCAAAGAACTTACAAAAGAAAAAATTCCCTAATTTTTATTAAAATCCAAATTCTGGATTCTTTTACATTTCCGAAGAACTTATAAAAGAAAAAATACTTTTATTATGCTTAATTATCATTCTTCATGCCAGTTTATTATGCTTAATTATCATTCTTCATGCCAGTAAGTGCAGTTTTCAATTGATTCCAATCTTAATACTTACTTCTCCATGATGATAAGCAGACATCTCAGCAACAGATCCAGCCAACTGGGCAACTTTTACTTCACGTTTATCGTTCCTCTTGAAACAGGTAAACAAAACTTTTCGTTGTCCTGGTTTAAAACCTATTTTTACAAAGAACAACCCTCTTTTAAAAATATTACTCCAGATATAGTTGCAATGTTTCTTTTAATAACAACAGTGTTCTATATATTCGAGAGAAAAAAGCCAAGATATAGTTTGCTTTTGAAAAAAAACTAAAATTGTTAATTGAGTATCTATAACAAAGTATATAGTAATATGTTTTTATACCATCTCAGTCTATTCCAAAAGTGAGGTGCCAAGTAAAAGACCACCCCTTCTGGTCTTAAAGAACTGCTCAGTGGCACCAAATCCCTTTCACAGGAGTTGCCGAGCTGCTAAACATTCATACACCCAAAATGTCAGTTGTAACTAAAGTTGCAGCAAAACATCAATGAGCCTAAAAGTATATTATTAGAGTATCCCAAATCAGAAAACCCTTATAAAGAAGAGATGTGTTGTGGCAGTTAAGAATGCAGGCTTTAGAACCTCACTGATGTGGATACTCTTCTCAACTTGGCCGTTTACCATTTGACTTTTTGCAAATTACTAAACCAATAGTCTCAGCATCCTCATCAGTGTAATAGAAATAATTACCTTCCTAACAGGGTGATCATAAGGATTACATGAGATAATGCAAGCAAAGCATTCTGCTTCCTTATCATTCTTCTTGCTCTAGGCCAATGAGCACAGTAATAAACTTTTCAGTATATGCTAGCTATCATCATCATCGTGGGCTCAGAGCATGGTAGAAACAAGATGACAAAATATGGCCACTTTCCTTGAGAATTTTATAATCTAATTGAGGAGGCAAAATTGACACAAGTAAAATAAGAGGCACACAATATTGGAATAGAAGTTTAGGCATCTGAAACCAATTTAGATTGCAATAATTGTTAGAGAAGACTTCATAGAAGGGATGTAACTTAAAGCTGAATTAGATGAATGGGTAGAACCATCTGCTATTAGCTGAAAACCCAAGCAACACAAAGATCAACTTGCTAAAAGTTATAAAATGAAAATTAAATATTTCTAGATAGAAGATAAAAATCTGCTCTAACTACCAGGCACCAGTTTCTAAATATTTTTTGGCAAGTTCGGTAAGTTACGTTTTGGGTACTAAGGTATAAAGATGTTTTTAAAATTTAGTCTCGGATAACTATTTTAGAATTTATAAAAATTTCATTTTATTTTTTATTTTAAAAAGTCTGCAAACTGCAAGACTGCAAACTGGGGCAAAACCTTTAAAAATTGGCTTTAAGGCTAATTTTCCTGAAGAGCTTAAAAAGAGTTTAAGATTTTTTTTTTAAGATTTTTTAAGATTTTTAAGATTCCTTAATTCAAATTAAGGAATATAAAAGATTTCAGTCTAACCAAAAGATCTCAAAAACAAATTCAGAATTTTAAATTTTATTATAAGACTGGCTTAGAGTATGTGAGATTAAAATATACTCAATAACTACATACAAAAGTGAGAAAGATTTTAAAACAGAAACTACTTACCATCAACAAGAGATGGTATAGATCTTTCATTGTCTGAGTTTGAAAAGAGAATCAATTCCTTGTTGATGAAATCATTGTAAGTCAAATGCTTTGTTGCTGTACCATACAAAAATTGCTAAGAGAAAAGTTATATAGCAACATTGTCATTATTCCTGCATGAATTTTAGTCTCTTTCTTCCCCCAGACCACCACCCTATATGACTAACCTCTGGTAAGCCATGTAACCTACGCTGTCTCCGGTCTTCCATAAAATTTGTTAACCATTCTTTTCTGTCATCAATCTTCTTTTTACTGAATGCCTAAAAGATTCCAGGTAATAATTTCACGCATTAAAAATTAAATGAATTTCATTATACAATTAAAATTTTTAAAGGCAAATAACTAATTATTTCTCAGAAATTGAGTTTTTTCCCAATAGGCTTTTGTCAAAAATATACTTGAACAGAAGTCTTTCAATTAAAGAACTTTGAAAGCAGAGCATAATCTGTGTGTGAGACTGGCGTGAAGAAACGCTAAGACTAACTAGTTTGGGCATTAGAGTTCAAAAGAGACTTATAGAAAAACCAGACTAAGAAGAAAGGTATGGCAGGAAGGGGGATGGATATCAGGAAAAAATATTTTTAATTAGCTTGATTACCAAGGTAATGGCAGCATCATCTTCAGGACCAGCATATCTAAACAGGATGCGGTGCCTTTCCATATCAGCAAAATATTCCTTTGCTTCTTTAGCTGTACTGGTACCCAACCCTGCACAATTTAAAAAAACAAAATTGAAGAAATCCAGACAGACGAATACTGTATGAGCTCACTTACATGCAGAATCTAAAAATCTGAACTCATAAGAACAGTAAAATGGTAGCTGCCAGGGACTGGGGAGAGGGGGGAAATAGGGAAATGTCAAAGAGTACAAACTTTCAGTTATAAGGTGAATAAGTCCTGGGGATTTAATGTATAGCATGTTGCCTACAGTTAATAATTCTATATTGTATACTTGAAAATTACTGAGAGAGATCTTAAATGTTCCCTCTACCCACACAAATAATTAACTATGTGAGGTGATAGATATGTTAATTAACTTGATTGTGGTAATCAGTTTACAACATATACATATATCAAATAATCACTGTACACTTTAGATATGTATAATTTTGTCGATTCTTTAAAAACCTGAAAAAATTTACGTGAATTATGAACATTAATGGCTGTTTAAAACCATTAGTTGAAAAGCTGATAAATCAAGCCGGTAACACCTGTACCAATGGATCAATTTTAATAGACAAAGAAAAACCAGCCATTACATGCCTCCTGAGGTAAATATACAATACCACCTGTTAAATGTTTTGCCACATAAATCTAATCCAAATCTGTCTCAAGCCTCCAATTTAACTACCAGTTAACAGAAAATAAGAGGCAGAGGAACATACTATATATTTAATGAAATTACAGGGATAATCAGCAAAATCCAGAATGTGGAAAACTGTACAGGTCAATCAGTCCAACTTTTGAACAAATAAATTGCAAGAAAAAAGATACAAAAAGAGAAACAAAATATTAAGATTTAATAGATTTGTCAAACAGAATGCAATGTGAAATGTGTGGACTCACTGTCCACATAATGTCCAGAGACTCAAAATAAAATATTTTTATTATAATCAGGAGAATTTTAACACTGACTATTTAAGGTTATTAAAGAAAGGTATGATAACGAAATTATGAACATTTTTTTAAACATTTAGAAATACATACTAAAGTATTATGAAAATATAAAATCTAAAAGTTATTTCAAATTAATGGGGAGGAGATGAGAAGAGTTTTGATAAACAGGATTGGCAGTGAAATGGTGATTATTAGAGTGCATGGGAAATCCATCATACCACTCTCTCTACTTCTATAAAATTTTTTATAAACTCTTTAAAAATCAGCCATAGCTGTTTTTGTAGTCTAAAACAAAACTTTCAAAATATTTTATGATGATCTCAAAAATATATCTATGTCAGTGGTAACTTCACAAAATTTAAGTATTTTAAAATACAAACCTTTGTAGTATTTTATTTTCCAGGCTTTCTGGTTTTCTATATGTTTTTTCCACTCATCGAATTCAGGAATACTATAGAAGGAAAGTTCCTGCTTATTTTTGCTAGCCTTAAATTAATAAAAAAATAAATAAATAAAAATTAGTTTTCTGCTCTTCTTTAAGACAACAGTACAAAAATATATTAATGTAAATAGTACCTTTACAATAGGAGTAATGAACTCTTCAAGAAAACCATGCTTCAAAAGTGATGGCCAATTGTGATGGATGAAATTAATAAGCAGGCCTTTTATGTGAGAACCATCTTGATCCTAAATAAATGTTAGTAAAGAGTGCTATAATAATTCTATGAAACAATTATTTTTACAACCAAATTTTAAAGTGTATGAATGTAGCTCTGGCAAATTCCATTCAAATTTTGGAACTGCACTTTACAAACCAGTAAAGATTATCCTTTAGATAAACATAGTAAAGAATTTTTTCTTAAAATTCAAATAATGAATACAGCTAGTGATAGACTACATCTTCCCATCATTACAAAATATAGTATTATATGTTTTATGTTGATTTCACTAAAAGAATGATTTAAGGATGCAAATACATAAAACATGGTTATAATGCCACTTCACTGAACAAGGGAAGAAGTAATCTGTGGAGTACAGGTATTCACATTCATATTCACATTCATATCTGTACAGGTATTCATCTTGACATAAACTGCTAAATTTCTGCTTAAAACTACAATAGCAGCTTTTTCAGTGGAAGATTTTCTCTACAAATGCTTTTAATTAGAGTACATGAGACATGTTGGATGCATGTGAAATTCTTCCTTTTTGGTTTTCCAGTTCTTTCCTAATTACTGCCATTTTCCTATTCAAGTCCTAGTTGTTGCACATCCCAAATTATGCCATCATATACAAACATTATCCATCATCCTACTGATTAGTCTTTGTTGCTTATAAATTTAGTCGTTTCCTTTCAACTTACAGATAGGCTTCAACCCCATAATACTACCATGCGTTCTACTCTTCTCATATTTATTCCATTTAAAAACATTTTTAAAATAACCAAAAAGACAGCTGCCCAAAACGTTAGATGATATAAAATGTGCCTCACACAAACATTGCCTTTGAATGTTTTCTACTCCCCGCCTTTGATGTTTTTTCAAATTTTCATGATATTTTCCCTTTTACTTTCTTGGAGCAAGTCTCATGAAACAAATATCAAAAGGGCACTCTGAAAAAAATAAGTTTTATAAATATGTGGCAACCTTTAAACCAACCTGATCAGTCATAATCATAATCTTCCCATAGCGTAAAGTTTTCAGAGATTCTGCATCATCATAACTTTTCTTGTACTGTAGCCCAACTATTTTGATAATATTGTTTATTTCTGCATTTTCCATGATCTGTGCAAAAAGAAAAATAATTCAAAGTATGTTAAAAGTGTTGAGGGGTCCCTGACTGACTCAATCGGTTCGGTAGAGTATGCGACTGTTGATCTCAGGGTTGTAAATTCAAGACCCACATTGGGTGTAGAAAGTACTTAAAAATAAAATCTTTTTTTAAAAAAAGTGTTGAAATATATAAAAAGTGAGTCAGAATTTACTTTTAAAAATTCAACAATTTTAATAAAATATTAAAATGTCATATATATGCGGAGATATGAAAGAGAGAAAGAGAGAGAGAGAGAGAAAGATACCTGTTTATGAGAAGCTTCCCGTACGTTAAGAATTTTTCCCCTAAGTGGAAAGACTCCGTATCTGTCTCGCCCAATCACACCTAATCCAGACACAGCCAATGATTTGGCAGAGTCTCCCTCTGTTAGTATCAGTGTACACTCCAGGGAATGTTTGCCGCCTGAGAGATATTAAAAATGACATATATTCCAAATTCCTCAATTTTACCAATGAGAAAAATGAAGCCAAAAAAATTAATAATCACAATGATGACAGTAAAAGACTATAAGAGTAACATGTTCAGCATAGTTTAAACGTTAAGTAAAATTTACTGAATTCCTATCCCCTGAAAATTGGTGCATCCCCTGAATATGTGGGTGCATGTGGCAATTTTAATGAAGTAAAATTTTACTCTGAACATAAAATTGTATAGTCTAACTACAGGTGAAAAATGAGTATTTTCTATAACTAGATAAATAAAAACGTAAATCTAAATCTTGAAAAAAAATCTGAATCTTACCAGCATCATTAGCATCATCCAGTTTGGGAATACCTTTGATTTTACTATACTTTACTGATGAACACTTCTTGTTCAGCTGAGTCTGAGCCTTAAATTTCACCCAATTCAGAATACTTTCTACAATGCCACAGTTAGAAGCCTAAAAATTAAAGAATAATGATATACAAACAAGCCAGAAGTTCATACACTTTGCTAAAATTAATGCAATACTTGGAATCTGTGCAGTTATATGGTGAAACACTAATGGTGATGATGATAATAATAATACATGCTAGTAAATTTTACTCTAACTACAGTAAAGCTAACTCAGGCAGCTATACGCTATAACCTATTGTACAAAAATACAAACAGATGAATAAAGGGCAACTTACCAAAATATGAAAAAACTCTATTATAATAAACTCCATCAAAAATATACACAGCTTTGTAACAAGGTAATTTTGTTAAAATTAACATGGTAAAAACTGATCCGCCCATGAATTTACTAGCTGGAAAATTCTAGACACGACATTTCTTATATTCCTCAAAAACACAAATCTTGAATTTGCTATGACAAAAACTATTAATATGTAGGGAACATTAGGATAAATTCAAGAACTTATGAATCGTCCTTATTCTTTAAAAAGTTTGGTAACGAGGATTTCAACATTATATATTGTGTGTCACCATGCAGTGAGTTAATGTGTGACAAAATGTCAACCCAAAAAGAAGAGTGAAGAATCTCCAAGTTGGAGTGATTTATTTTTCGTTATCCTGGGTAGTTTGATTTCAGGTATAAGAAATAGTTTTCTGGAACATTTGAGATATAAAAAGAGGCGGACTATGTGGCCAAATCCAAACTTAATCCACTCAAAATGAAAAAGTATAAAATCTAAAATCAAATCACTTCATCATTAATGCTATGAGGGCAAAAATTTGCAGAAGCATTAATGTAGGGTCCTTTGTATTCAGAATTCATCATTAGATGCGAAAGTACGATTTCTACAGGCTTTAAGCTAGAACCTGAAAAACAACTTTTGTTTTTAAGAGCATATCTTTGAATGTGATAAATAAGTTATTTCTATGGCAATTATACAACACTCCTCCACCAAACTATAAACTTCCAAAGAGAAGAGGCAGTGATTTATTCATCTTTACATTCCCAGTGCAAATATATTTAAAGGCACTTTTACATATGCTTATTTAATACAGGTTTACTGATGGTACTGCCGAATAAGGGAAGTAAAGTAAATCTTGCTTATATACAACAGATTATGAGAAATTATTAACAACTGCAAGGCTCAGTTATAAACCTAAGATTATTTATTTGTACTCTCATCTCATTTCAGAAAGGTTAAAACAGTCCAAATAAATATGTACAAAGTAAAATGAAATTTTAAAATATGTAGAATATGATAAATTTTATATTATGCATAGATTACCAAAATTTCAAAAAAAAATATACAAAGGTTAAAATCAGTAGATAAAGTTGAAAGGAGTAGAAAAGATGAAATCAGGAGTCCTATAAGGAACTCTACATTTGTTAGAGGAAAATCTAGCTGTATAACGGCCAATAAAAAGCTAAAAACACAATCAGTTACATGATTCCCTATTTTTATTCTAGGCAAAACAATCCATTATTTTACAAAACAAAGTCTATCCTTACTAGTTTTCAGAATTAAGTCTATTAGTTTACAATATAAGTGTCTACGCACATTTAAGAGAGAAGCTAATCACCAAGAGAATAAATAAATCAAGAAAACTACTTAATCAACTCTCAATAAAAACAACACTAAGAAATAATAAAAATTTTACTCACTGCTTTAAAAAATTTTTCTGACAGTTGGCATTTGGACCCAAAACTTTTGGGTTGCAGAGTCATGTTTTCCTTAGTCTGAGAATCAAAAGTTGGATTTTCAATAAGGCAATTAATAAAAACCCATATGTGGTTTTTTACCTGTTGAAAACATACCCAAAAAAAAAAAAAAGGTCAACATCAGAACTGATATCATTTCATAATTCAACAGAATATATAAAGCACCACTTACTTGAAATGGTTTTACTGATACACCAGCTTTGTTCTTTTTCTTAACTACTTCAATCAGTTTACCAACAACTTGATCTACCACATAATCCACATGACGTCCACCCTAAAGAGGAACAAAAAAAAGAATATAAAATCTTCTACAGTTAGGGTAGCAAAATACTTACATATTCTTTTTTTTCCTTGAATGAGCATTTAATCTTCATAACTTTGTGGAGTCAGTACTATTAACCCAATTAAGCAGAAGCATAATATGAATCTCAGAATTGTAGAGTTGGGATTTAAAAAATAAGGGAGTGGGGCACCTGGGTAGCTCAGTCCTTAAGCATCTGCCTTTGGCTCAGGTCATGATCCCAGGGTCCTGGGATCGAGCCCCACATCAGGCTCCCTGCTCAGCGGGAAGCCTGCTTCTCCCTCTCCCACTCCCCCTGCTTGTGTTCCCTCTCTCTGTCTCTGTCAAACAAACAAACAAATAAATAAAAATAAAAAATAAGGCCTTTTTGGCTCTAGGGCCAATTAGCCAACTGTATAAAACTATACACAAAGTAAAAACAATCAAATAAAAAAAAAAAACATGTAAGTGAGAAGGAATACTGGCAGACACAAAATTTAAACTTAGGGAATGAATGCAGCAGCCATTGCCAGTTGGCCATTCAATGTCCATTCCCCCCTTTATTAAAAAACCTAAACTTGTTTTTTACCTGGCAACATGCCCAGTTGAACATATTAACCACTCTAGATTCCCTTGCAGATAGGGATTGCTGCTTGACTCAGTTCTAGCCAGAGATGTTAGTGAGGTACACTGGATGGGATTTCCAGGAAAACTACTGTATTCCTGATAAAAAGGTAGTGATTTAGTTGGTATACACATTTGCCCAGCCTCTTTCTCTCTCCCTAGAACTTGGAATTGCGGTATAGAGAAGCCAGCAGGTATCTTATAGGCATGAGAATGAAAGCCACATGCTAAGGATGGCAGAAAAGAAAGCCAGGAAGAGCCTGGTCCCTGATGATACTGTAGAGTCACAGTACCAAACTAAGACTACTTACTCCCAGTCCCCAGTTATAAGAAGAAAAAATAAAACCTTTACATCTTTATGCTACTGTATATTAAGTTTCTATTACATATAACAAAATGCAATCATAACTGGCACAAAATTTGTTGAGAAAGTGATGCTAGATTATTAAAAAAACTGAGTATTAAAAAAAGAATAAGTTAAAACTTGAACAAGAGTGACAAATTAGCAAATCACTGCTTATTCTAGAATACATGCTTGTATTGCCTACGACTTTGTTATGATCAATGGACAAATGCTTTTAGACAAGAAAAATTTTCACTTTTGAAATCCAAAAGCCTACAGAACAGTGTTCAAACTCCTTATAACAGCATATAACACACGTTCCACAATATGACCCCAAAACAGACTCCTCTCCTATTATTCTTTCTTTTACACTCGAAACTCAGAACAAACTAAACAATGTGTTAACATTCTAAATTCATAAAATATAAATGTATTCAACTATAAACACTAATCATATAAACTCAATGCTCAATGGATGTTTATATGAATTATAAGACAGTTATTTTCATAAAAATAAGCTTTCATTTTCATAAGCCAATTTTGATTTCACAAAAGCAGATCTGGGGTTTTTTGTTATTGTTATTGTTTCTTATTTTGTTTTTAATGAAGCATTGTTCTATCGCTGACATGGCAACAAAGAATTAGCACACTTACTTTTGTTGTTGCAATACTATTTACAAAGCTGATTTGCTGGAATCCCTTTTCACTCAGTGTGAGACAAACATCCCATCTTTCATTTGCAAGTTCATGAATAACTTTCAGGGCCACTCCAGTTTCATCCAACTTGTCTTTCACATAAAGATCCACATAACTGCGAAATCCATTTACCTATTAATTTGAAAACCAAAATTAATAAACAATCTTATATTGGCAGCTCAACTAGGTGAATGCCATCAGGTACTCTTACACTTTAATTTTCCCTCAGTCACAACAGCTCTTACTCCTCAGAGATCCAAACCTTCATGACTTCCCCCATTCTATTCCTTGATCCCTGCCCTTTAAAAAGGAATTCATTTCTATTATGTACCTGATAAAGAGAGGTTATGAAGGAACAGCTAGACAGGTAAATTATTATAAACTCTTTCAAAATTTAAGTTTTAAAATGACAAAGTAGATGTCTAGTTTGAGTTCAGACATAGAGAAGGCTTACAGAAAAAAAAAAAAAGAAAGAAAGAAAAAGAAAGAAAAGAAAGAAAGCTTCTGCCCTTTACAAGAAAACAGCTGGTCACACAGCAAACTAATTTTTTAATAACACTCAAAAAAACTGAATTCATAGTCTGAAGAGAAACAGGTATCTGTAGAGAGACACGGAACACTAACCAATTTGCTTAGGTGAGGCAGAAGCTGCCTAATGTCATATAAGCCAAAAGGAACATTAAACCAGAAATTTCGACAAGTTGCTGTAGGACAAATGTGGACAGTATGGGTGTGTGAAGTACCTGAGGATTGTCATCATAAGGGGTTCCTAAACTTACAGGCTTTTTCTCCAGAAACTCCAGCAGGTTCTCACAGGAAAGGTCAGGGAAAATCTAGAAAAAGCTCCCCACCATGGTGCTGCTGGTTGGGGGAAGAGAATAATAGCAGCTACTTGGAATTCCACCCAGACTCGTCTCCCTTACCCATCCCATCCACAAAAACAAAACAAAAACAAAAAACAAACAAAACAAAAACCTTAATTTGCAGGGAAGGATACTGCTAAAGAATATTGGTAAAATATCACTATAGCTGGAATACAATAATTTCAGCCCTACCTCATCCCACTCCCATCTCATTTAAGGAAAAAAAAAAAGTTTATTTTAAAGAGCAGGGAACCTTAAGAATACTAAATGAGAATACTGGTGGATACATGCTACAGTTAGGGGAAGAAAATAAAGGGCAGAGGAAAAATCTCTACCTCTAGAGGAGAGGTAGAAACACTTGTGAAGGCCAAACCCCTGAGACGCAGGGCCAGTATGTACTCCAAAGTCTTGAAACTCAATCAGACGTAAGTATCCTATAACCTACCACCATGTTAACAGGCAGGCCTCAGGTACTAACAGTGAGTTTCAGCAGGTAGGGCTGCAGAGACAGACCCTCCCTGAGGGGCAGCTCCAAGGCAAGGCCCAAAAACAAGGAAGAATTTTAAGTTTCTGGTGCCCATAGCAACAACAAACCTCAATGCTAGTTTAGTACAAAAACAATTAACTGCAAACACAGCCATTTCCTGAACAGATTAAACATAAATCCTGATATTAAAGCCTATTTACTCCATATCTAGTATCCTACACAACGTGGCTGATTGCCCACAAAAGCTTAACAAGGCATGCCAAAAGGCAAGAAAAAGCAGACTGAAAAGACAAAGCAATCATCAGAACCAGACTCAGATATGTCACAGATGTTTTAACTATCATATAAGGCATTTAAAATAACTATGATTAACATGTTAAAAGCTCTAATGGAAAAAGTAGACAATATACAACTTCAGCAGAGAGATGGAAGCTGTAAGAAAGAATCAAATGGAAATGCTAGAAATCAAAGACATAGTAGAAGATATGAAGAATGCCATGGGCAGACTCATCAACAGACATGACATATTAAAGAAAAAAATTAGTGAACTTAAAAATAGGACAACAGAAATTAAACAAACTGAAACACAAGGAGAAAATAGTGAATAAGGCAGAGGAAAACATCCAGGAGCTTAGGACAATACCAAACTATATAACAAATGCATAACTGGAATACCAGAAGGAAAGAACGGCAAAGAACTATTTGAGAAATAATGGCCAAAATGTTTCCAAAATTAGTGACAGACACCAAACAACAGATACAAGAAGCTCAGAAAAAAGAATGAGAAAAAATACACATCAAAAAACAAAACCAAACTCCTGTATAAACACCTAAGCATACCATCAAAAAAACAAAAAACAAAGAGAAAACCTTCAAAGTAGCCAAAGGGAAAAATAAACACCTTACCAAAAGAGGAAGAAGGATAAGAACTACAGCACGAAACATGCAAACAAGAAGACAACTGGATGACATTAAAAGAAAAATACTGTAAACCCATAATTCTATATCTTCGTATCTCTTGAAAGTGAAGGAAAATACTCCCTCAAACAGATTGAGGGAATTTATTGCCAGACTTACCTACAAGAAGTTAAAGATTTCCAGGCAGAAGAAATGTGATTAAGATCAGAAACTTAGATCTATATCAAGAAATTAAGAGTACCGGAAATGTTATAAATGCAAGTAAAATAGAATCCTGTGTTGTGTTTTTAATTGTTCTAAAAGATAACTGACTACTTAAAGCAGCTAGATTTAACTGTAAGCTGCCCAGAAAATAATAAAGCATTTACTACTTTAGAAAACACTTACAGGCAATTTCTTTCCATTAAACATGACCTTGACCCCCTTGCACGAACCAGCCAAATCATAAGCTCTTCTGGTCATGAGGGCCACAATATCCTTGTCAAGTTTTTCCATCTTAAATTTAGACAGATCTGGTTGGAATGTTATGCATGTGTAATCTTCACCATCAAAATGTTTAATTTTGGCTTCAGAAGTCTTCATCATGTTATTCATCCATGTCTTTAAAAGAAAAAATACTCAAATATTTCTATAATGCTTCTATATTTTATAATACATACTCAGTTCATGAAACACATTCATTTACCACAACTATATCCATTTTCCAGCTTCACAACAAACCAAGCAAATCCTTGAAACTGATATTAGAGATGAAAAAATTTAAAAACTACTACAGTAGTCCCTCCTTATCTATGTTCCAAGATCAGAAACCATGGATAGTACCAAACCCTATATATACTATGTTTTTTCCAAACACATCTATGATAAAGCTTAATTTATAAATTAGGTACAGTAAGAGATTAACAATAATTAATAAAATAGAACAATTATACTTTAATAAAAGTTATATGAATGTGGTCTTTCTCCCTCTCAAAATATCTTATTGTACTATAGTCATCCTTCTTAGATGATGTGAAATGATAAAATGCCTACATGACCAGATGAAGTGAGGTGAATGATGTAGGCACTGTGACAGAGCATTAGGCTACTACTGACCTTCCAACGATATGTCAGAAGGAGGATCATTTGCTTCTGAACCGCGGCTGAGCGCGGGTAACTAAAACCATGGAGAGTGAAACCACAGATAAGGGGGGAGGGGAACACTATTATAATAACCTAATTTGAAAATAAGCAAAATGAACTGTACGACTTTATACACTATTAGTAAAATAACTTTCAAATTCTTCAACATGACCATTTAGAATTTTACAGAAATAAGTAAGTATGATGGTTTCCTGACCAAATTACTTTAGCTTATGTAAAATTTCAAACTATTTTCAAAGGTGTACCAGAGTAAATAAGACAGAATTTTGTAAAATGAATTTGATGAATCAATGAGGAATTTTTCAAATATACTAAGTGGATACTATTTCAATAAGTCTGTAAGGTTCAAGGCATTATCAGTAATGCTTAACTAGGTAAAGGAAAAGTCTAATAAAGCTCATTTTCAAGGAACAGGAGAAAGACAGATTTATGTAAAATCTCCTAGGCATTTGGAAGTATTTTTATTCTGCTGACATGCTTAATGCTTTAAAAAAAAAAAAAAGTGATATAGGCATCATTGCCATTTACCTAAGGTTCTATCATCTTAGCAAAGCAACACCAAACACACACACACACACACACACACACACACACAAATCAGAATTTCTATCATACCTGCTTAAAACTGTGTTTGTATTCTTTGCAAGCAGTTTCTACTGTAAACTTTGTACTGAAAATATTACAAAGTTTTGCACCATAACCATTGCGACCACCTGTAAGAACAATCAAATGTGAAAGGTTTGATGAAAAGGATTTTAGGAACTTTGTTAACTTACCTACCATGGGACAGGTCTGTTGCAAAACAGTTTCACTTACTGCATTATTTTAACAACCACCAACTGAATATTTCAGAGTATATTTAGATTTTTCATTTAAAGAAAAATACAATTAAGATTTAGCACATACAGTAATATAATTAACATGTATTTTGTAGGTTCATCAACTTCATCACAATTTCAAAAAAAATTAAGCTTGCTATCTCCTATAATCAAGTAAATATACGTAAGTATGAAATCTGAGCTTTCTATCAAAGTTACTTCTCTATTACAAAAATTTAATCTACATCACTTCCTAAAGCTTTGGTTTTGAAAAATAAAAACCATCAACCCACTCTTGAACAATGGAAATAAGTAGGAAAACATTTGGTTATGATCAAAGCACTTCGACTCTATTTACAAAACCTAGATTTGCAATCTTGACCCTTGTAAAACAGTTTAGAAGTAATTTAATGGATACCAAAAGACACAGTTTTCTTATGCAATAAGAAATTCACATATATAGGAGTCATACATTTGACTTTCATCAGTAATCTAATTCGAAACTCAAACTGTCAGCCAGATTAGAGTTCCAGGAGTTGTAGCTTAAGCCAAAATACTATGAATTAAGCTTTTAAAATGTCTCTGTCAGACTCTAATCAAGATAATACTTACATAATGATAGTTTTTTATGGGTACTAATTCTGAAAAGAATTTTCTCACAATAAAGCTACACAGGTTTTCTTTTCTGTAATATTTTATATAGGAATAAATTTTATGTTGGAAGTATAAAAAAAATTCAACAAAAATTCTGATCAGCCATTTAGACTTTACCTGTTACTTTTTTCTCATCATCATCATAGTTACTGGATGTTAAAAGCTGTCCAAAAATTAACGCAGGAACATAAACTTTCTCTACTTTGTGTTCTACTACTGGAATGCCTTTCCCATTATTCCAAATGCTTATAATATTTGATTCACTGGAAATAAACAAGCAGAGTTTAGAGCTTAACATGGTTTAAAAGTATATTAATTTCCATAAAAAGTAAAATAATCCAGAACAAATCTGAGTAATTATAAGCAAAACTCCAGCCATTACTAATTGGAAGACACTCATCTTTCAAGAAAATACTTGCTTAGGACACATATCTCTACCTGAGTCATAACTCAAAAGTAGGGCCACTAAGACCTACAGGTAATACTGAAAAATTTCTCAGGAAAAGAAACTCTTCCCAACCTCCCAAAAAACGGTGAAGCTTTCACTGCTTTTACAAGAAGTCAGTTCCAGATTGTTTCCTTTTCATATATATTAGCCATGATCTTCCTGCTTCATTCTACCAGTGTACCACCTATGAACCACAAGCTCTGCAGAGCCAGGAGCCATTGCCATTTTCATTTCCGAACTATTGCTGCAGTACATATGGGAAAGGACAAACAGCAGGAAATGTATTACATTCTTACCCTAAATATTATACAGGGCTGCTTGCACTGCGGCAATCATTGTCATAAACTAACTGTAATGGTTTTAAAATATCTAGATTTTTACCTATTTTAGGTTTTTCAGCTTTTCTTATCACAAAACCATCCATTTAAGCCCTGAGCAGTAGAGGCTCTTACGGATAATAGCAACCTGACATACGCAGTAGTCCTGATGGAAAATTTTGCCTATCCTATCATTTTGAGTAGTATACACTATAATCCCTTTACCTATTTAAAAGCCAAATTTGCAAAGAAACACAGCTTCATAACCAATACTAAGAATTGGCTTAAAAGCTACCATTTGACAATCTAATTCATAATTATTCTTAGATACACAGTTTCATTAACACATATATATCTTACTCTCTGAAGAGGTATTAGAAGTAGTTACACAACTAAAAAATTTGTTATAAAAGCCAAAATTAAAACCATATACCCAGGGGGAAATCAATTAATTAAATCAAATTAAACAGGAAGGAAGGAAGGAAGGAAGCAAGCTAGCTAACAAATAACTTTTAGCACAGCATCTTCTTTCCCTAATCAGCAACCAACTTTTCTTTCCCTCATTGCCCAATACAAGTTCAACTCTTCAAATGTCGTAGACTCAAATTTTGATACCATTTTTTAATTCAGATCTCCTGATCATTCTCTAGAGTCCTTAGTCATCAAGACTAATTGTCCTTAGATTCATTTATTATCAGTATTCAGTCCTTTCTTCATTCCAAATGCCAATATACAAGTCTAGATACCTATCACCTTAAATACTGTAAATCAAGCTACTCTACTGCATGTTCACAGCCTATTATCCAGGTCCTTAATTATAGTCAAATTCAATTTCCAATATTTGGCAACATGTATCCTGCTTTTCCTTCAAGTCAGTTTATTAGTTGTCCTGAATGTTTCCTGTTCTTCCATTTCTTTGTTTACTGGTCTTTCTCTTGCCTTAATGTCTTTTTACTCTTTGTCTAGCCAAAATTAATCCTAACTTTGAGAGCCAGTTTATGACTTCAGTGATCCAGTAAGCCTTTTACCCAGCCACCCTCCTTATATACCAAGACTAGGAAAAAAAAATCTAAATTATTGATTCAATCTATATCACTTCCCAGATCTGGCATTTAGTAAGCTCTGAACAATGATTCAGAGTTCTATAACTATACCCTTCGCTTCCTCAATAATCTTCACAGAAATACTAGGAAAAAGAATACTGTGTTTGAATAAGCTACAAATAAAGTTTTGAAATATTTAAAGCTAAAAAGAAACCTGGAAAACAATCTAAATATCTAATATTCATTAACTGTTAAGAGGTTAAATTATGATATATCAACATAATAAAATAATTAGTGATAGTTAAAAAGATTTAAGTAGATC
The DNA here is from genome assembly GCA_028534135.1 of Potos flavus. Taxonomy (NCBI): domain Eukaryota; kingdom Metazoa; phylum Chordata; class Mammalia; order Carnivora; family Procyonidae; genus Potos; species Potos flavus. The sequence goes on along the minus strand of CM052898.1, from coordinate 66,656,853 downwards.
TATATAAGTTAATAACAAAGGCTGTCCACAGTATAATCAAATAAAAATAGAAAAAGTATATAATCCCACTTTTTAAAAATATATCTGTATACATATTTCAATATGAGTATATATTATTTATTAAAGCTACAGATTTAAGAGTTTTAACCCTAAATAAACAAGAATGCTTAAACTAGAAGGACTGTTAGAACTCTGGTTAATGTGCTTTTCACATTTGTTTTTAATCAGATGGATGCCAGCAAATACTAACCATTGTATAAAGAGTTTTAAGCTCCTCTGTAGTTTGTGGTAATATTTTAATATACACCTAACTTCATGGTATAACCAAATATAAGTTATATTTTCATATATAAATATATATTAATCTTAACCATACCATCTAAAATTAGATTAGTGACAGTGAGACTATACCTGAATTAGTTAAATTTTCATGTTAGAGAAAATTCCTGACATCATTCTAAATTATTAATAAAATTGTAAATGTAATGCAATATCTTACAAAAGGCATGCTGTTGAAAACAGGGTCAATGTAACAGTAATATTTCTAAGTTAAAATGGTATTATTTTCACTCCCCTTCAGTTCTCCAAAACAAATCACCATAGTGAGATCTAATTAGCTGAATGCCTGGTATGTATTCTATAATACCAGCAGTTCATAATTTACAAATGATGTTATAAATAATGGAAAAGCCCAAATACTGGTCATAACAAATAAATTTAATCCATAATATAAGTGGACTAGTACTAGCAATAGCACTGAGTCTTGACTCTCAAAGCAAAGGAAAGATCGAATGACTACTGTAATCACCTGCAACAATATCCACAGCATCAAAGTAGGAGAAAAATGGGTTTCCAAGTGTTCCGGAACATAAGGAAGTACTTTGGAGTAAAAGATCATGAATGACAGAAGAACTATAAAAGTATAGTATATTCTGGCTAAAAGAGGCAAAAAATAACAAGATCTCAAGCAACAGGGAAACTTTAGGAGTACTAATTGTATACAGTATTCATTTGAGGAGTATTTGAGAACTATCAGAATAAACAACTTAGCATAAAAAAATCAAACTTGAAATATACTTACGGATCAATAGAAACTTTAATACAGGTCATATTCTTGTCCCTCTGTTTATTGTCAGCTGCATTAACTACAAATTAAATATTTTGATGAGTAATAAAATATATAAAGTTATATAAATAAATATATGACAACTGCATGTATATCCCTACTTAATATAAACATTTATATATGGTAATTGTTATTGAAATTATTGCTAACTTCTAATAAAAACTTTATTTTCTAAATAATATTCTTAAATTTGATATCACACTAAATTACTGTTATGTCTTCTACTACAAATTGGGGGGAGGGGAAGGGCAGATTTTGCGATATATAAAAATAAAAACATCTACAGGCTATAACCCCCTAATCCAGGTTAGATCTAAAAGAAAAAAAAAATTGAGTTTAATTATATTTTATCTTGGAAACAATTATTTTCTCTTGATCTCCTTCAAAAAACTCATGGTTTTATAGACAGGTTGAGCTAAAATCAGTTATTTTTAAATTAGAAAGACAAAGTCTTTAGGATCCTTAGAAATCAAAATTCTAAATCCTATGCAATATAACTGATATATTTGCATACATTAACCACTACCGTGGTTAGACACATGACTACACAAATTTTAACACAAGCTAGCTGTCAAATTCAACTTCAATCATAGAAAAAATATGTTCCTCGTAAACACTATCTGACATAAAAGTAAAATCGACTAGATAGCTGGGAAGCAAGAGTGCAAAATATAAAATACAAGTAACCAGTTTTTACTCCCCAATCCTTTCCCCAAAGAGCAACCAGAACTAGCTCAGAGAAACCCACACAACCCAGCTGTCTAGGAAACCTCAAGTGGTACTGATACGGTGGCAGAGCCCAGAGTCTTTAGAAAGTGCTTGGCTAAAACTATTTCCAAAGTGCAAGCATTCCCTAGGAATCAATTAAGCATCCACACTTCATTATGATTTCATTTATCATGTGATGTGGAGAAAACAGAGATCATTCAGAACAATGGTTGTTAAACTTGGCTGCCCAACAGAAATTCCTGATTTATTGGTGAAAAACACAATTTCACATGTCCCACAGCAAACTCACCAAATCTGCAAGGATCTATTTTTAACATGCCCCCCAGGTGACTGGTATGCATGAAATTTTCAAATGACTACACATACAAGATTACAAACCAACTGTGGATTACTGATCAAATACAACACATTCATTTTACAGATAAACGCAAAGATATGATGTGCACAGATATGAAAATATTACAGTGAGTACAAAATTTTCTGAACATTTATATTCAGCATAGAAGCCAGAGATATGCCTTTAAAATTTATACTGTAAGTCTGACTTTATATACTTACACACACACACACACATCAAAGGACACAAAGGAGTTCCATCTTAGGCAAGTACTCACCCAAAATTTCATCAAAGATCTTGTATAAACCTGGCACAAAGGTAACCTCTCTGCAATTCATTCCTACATCTTCATCATATACCCACATTAGCTGCATCATAAGAAAAATTCAAAAGGTCTTATGGGGTAAAAGAAAGCATTTAACATCAGTTTTACATAGTATAATCCCACATCTGTCATTTCCTCTGTAAACACTTAGATCTTCAAAGTAGAAAAACATATTACTTCAGTTGCACTCAACCTCACTATATGCATATTCAATTTAAATAACTTAAAATTGGGAAATTATTCATTTTGTATTGAGTCTGTATTCTTATTTATAAAGTCAGCTTATTAATATAAGGCACCAAGAATTGTTAGAAACAATATTTAAATAAAATAGAAAAAAAATCTATTTACTTTACACTTTTACTTCATGCTTTATATTTTTCTGTAAGGAGCACAGAGTAAAATAATATGAACACAGCATGATTTTGGAGCCAGAAGCCTAGCTTTAAACCCCAGCTCTTACTAGTTGAGGGATCTGAGCAAGTTATTTAAATTTATTTAAACTTCAGTTTCCTCACCTATAAAATGGGGATAACAGTACGTACTGTTCAAAATTGTTAGAATCAGACAAGATAATATGTGCAAGCCAAGTTCATAGTAAGCGCTAGTCATTAGTGTATATGTACACATTCTAGAATTTGAAGCAAACCACAGCATAAACATAAGGACTTTAAAAAAGTTCACACACTACCATTTTACTCTATACTTCTTATCTCTGATAGTTTTTATCTCCTACTTTTTTTGCCTTTAGCAGAAAATGAAGACATTTCTACCTCTCTTAGAGCTCTCTCTCTACTTTGCTTATGAGCAAGGAGACATGAAATCATGTGCTTACAAAGCATACAATCACAAAAAAATTATTATAAAGTAGATACAAATACACATCTCCTAATCTCAAAATTTAACAATTACCTGTGTCAATGGTTCCACTGACCCAATATATGTATCAGGACGAAGGAGAATATGTTCAAGTTGTGTCTTTTTCTGATACACTCTCTCAACAGACAACTTCTTTGAAGAATCATTTTTGTTTGCGGTTTCTGACTCTTCTTTTTTTGCAGCATTGTTCTGATCAAAAAGAGTCTAAAATTAACCAAAAAATCAAATTTAAATAACCTACCAAGGGGTAAGCTAAAATGTATATGGACACATGCCATAGGTTTTCTTTTTAATGACAAAATTATCTCTCAAGTTGATTTTTAAGTCTTAAAGAGAACACACTCTTTAAGTCTTAAAGAGAACACTATTTACTGACAGTCCAGTTTTTTTTTTTTTTTATAGTACAGTGTAAAACTGCAGTTTTAACTAAGGTATACACAGCCACTGGAAAAGCTAGAAATGCCTACATCTATTCAATCCAGAAATATAAACATTTCCCAATTCTGTAAGTTACCAAGTTAATTTTTATAGCCCTCAAAACTTGCCAAGGAATATGAGTTCTGGTCAGGTTATATATAGGATCACAATAACTGAACCTGGCTACCTGCAGGAGACTTCAAATATTCTACATATCAGTTCTCTGCCATTAAGCCACTATAGATTATTTTCTACAGTGAGCAAAAGCAACCTACACAAAATAGTAACTATGTAGTTAATATACACTGATATGGTTGAAAATACTAAGCATGGCTTATGAAATCTCAAATTTCACACTTTTATAGGTCATGCCAATAATTTCTTACAAATCAGTGCTAGATGCCCCATTACTGAGGCACCCGCCAGTTCCAAGTGAAACAGAGGTTGGTGATCCTAAGTCTAAGCATTCCTACAGTAGATAAGGATCACCAACTCAAATTCCCAACATCTGGAGATTTCCCTGTCTTCTTCTCCTAATATTGACAAATAAGACATGCCACTAAAAGAAAGGTGTATAATGGCATGTTTTTTCACAGTCAAAAAATAATTCATATATCAGAGACAATGAAAATTGAGATATCTTCACAAGTCTTTGAACTTAAGAAATGAAGCAGTCAGTAGATAAAACAATGGAAGAGATTTTATGGATCTGAACAAGTTATAAACCACTTTAATTCAGGTCCTACATATAGCCATACCATTATCTTTAAAGTTAATATTTGAAAAAAACAGTCATTACATAGTCTACATTTAAATAATGTATGTTTAAAAATCAAATACATGGGTGCCTGGGTGGCTCAGTTGGTTAAGCGACTGCCTTCGGCTCAGGTCACCAACCTGGAGTCCCAGGATCAAGTCCTGCATAGGGCTCCCTCAGCAGGGAGTCTGCTTCTCCCTCTGACCCTCCCCCCATCATGCTCTTGCTCTCACTCTCTCAAATAAATAAATAAAATCTTAAAAAAAAAAAAAAATCAAATACATAACCTCTGAGCAGTCTAAACCAGGATAAGAACTGTAATGTAAAAACATTATGGAAATTCAAATATTAATTATAATCTTCCAATACCATAAATTTTACATAAAATTAAAGAAAATATTGCAAAATAAAGTATTATAAACAACCTTTTCTATATTTTAAACTATACTCTTATACATTCTTTCATTTATAAGGTTACACATTAACACTGCTCTGAGTCAAAAATAGCTTTGGACAAAAGAAAGTAGGTGTTTCATAAAATCTTCATAGTCTATTTCTGTCAAGAGTTAGATGAACCAGCCAGAAATATACTGCATTTTAAAAATACCAGGCTCCAAATTTCCAATCGTGTTCCTTGCTTTTCATGAGATAGCTGATTAATTTATAGAAACAAATCCAAAAGTAAAAGCGTAATTGATTTTGTATAATGGGTCATCAGAATAGTAAGGACTAAGATCACAGTCTTAGGAAGTGTTTAAAGACAATAAATGCTATGGAATCAAAGGGAGGTAACTTCTTACCATTAAGTTAGAACTGTTTGCAATCACTGGCATAAAGGTCAGGAACTTATAATAACCATGGAAGTAAAAGCTTTCTGATCCCAGGCTACTACTCCAAATCCCACAACAAAGAAAACATCTTCAAGATTAGACTTAATCAGGGACTCACGTTTACCTAACTGGGGCTTCCGCGTTTGGCCCTGATGAGTTACACTTACCTAAAAGGGCACACAAGTATAGAAAATAAGGATGAAGTCCTTTAGCACTCCTTTTTCAAGAATTTACAACATCTCCCATATCCCCTCACCACCAATCATTTCTTCCTCCCAACTGGATACTTGAGAGTAAGGAATGCTTGGCTTGTACCTAACACATCCTTATCAAGTTCAAAAGTTGTCATTCTTGCTAGGATAATATCTCAAAAATCAGAGAACAAGTGAAATGTAGTTGGCTTTGTCAGATTACTATTTGTAATTTCCTCTAGGAATAATACATAAATATTAAAGATAAGTTTGACAATATACTTAAAGTATATTATGTCAAAATGTTTTTTCCTAAATATATGACAGATGTTAAGAAAAAAAGGAACCATTTTATTTAAAGTAATGAAAAGCATTAAGGAACACATCATTTATAGAATATCATAATAAAATAGATGTTTTGAGATCTTTGTTGATATTTCAAGTCAACTCTCATTTATATTAAATAATTTCTAAAACTTGCATATAAACCTTTAAACCTGGATATTTGAGTAAATATTTTCAGTTACTTTTACCAAAAATTATTTGTGTTGACTATATAAACTTCTATTGCTATATGTTTTATGTAAAAATGTTACATAATTA
>CM052898.1:66629198-66650159 GCA_028534135.1 Potos flavus | reverse complement strand
ACCCTTAAAAATAATCAATTACCAAAATCATTCTAAATAAATTTTAAGGTTTGATAAAATTGAAAACTTACAATTTAAGTTTTTTGTAATTTATTTTACTGCCTAAATTTGTGTGGACAAAATACCAAGTTATTTATAGTAATAAGTAATTGTAGCATCTAATAACACTAGAATATAAGAAACCAGAGCAACATTTTTCATTTCCACATAAAACTAAAGACAATAAAAATGTCAAATAACCCTATATGAAAATATCCTCCACAAATCTAAAAACATTTTAATTCTATTCTTTGTAGTTTACACATATGATGCCATAACTGGCATTTTCTGAAGTTCAAAAGCTGGCTGCCAAATTAAACGATGCATTGTAGGGAATTTTTAAATTATAACAAAACATCAAAATAATACATAAAATCTGTATTAAAATATAATCTATTTTAAGCACTTTTGCAATACTACTAACTCCTAGTGAAAGAATATAGATCTAATACTTTTATCCGAAACTCAACCATTATCAAGAATACTTCTTAAAAAACAAAAAAAAACTTCTCAATCACCAGAAAAGAAAAACATTGCAATAAAACAAATTTTTTATTTCAGAATGAATTATGTACCAAGATCATTCTGTTAAGGAAAAAAAAGATTCTTCCATGCACAGAGTAGTCACGTGAGATATAGCAATTTGGGGCAATCACCCAGTTCTTGTTTTTCTGTAAGAGAATGAATTGCTGCCAAAGAGGGAAAAGGAGATGGTTTGCCAGTTGGTGCTAAAAAGGAACTGAGCCACTCATTCACATAATCGGCACAGAAAACTCACCATCACCAAGCCAACAAGAGTGGCACTAGCAAAATCTTGGCAACAAGCCTCTTCTCCTATCTTCTATAAACGACCCCCTCAGACTTCACATTACCCTTTTGTTTCATCTCCTCCCCTTCTTTTCTCCCTCAAGTCTGCCATGCTTTGATGTTCCTTTAACTCATATTTCACCCATGTAACAACAGAGAGGGCCATGCTATCTATCCACCATTAATGAAAACAAAACCAATGCTTTGTCTTCCATTTATGCTCTTCAAGAAATGCCCTCCCAAACTAAGGGACAAGGAAAGAGATGGAAGGTGAGGGATACTTAAGATCATAAGGAATGTTTGAATGTCCACTGTAAAAATAAAAAGTACACTTTCTCTAAAAGACATCCAAATTGGAAAGCAAGAAGCAAAATTGTGACTATGTGCAGATGACATATAAAATAAAAACCTAAGTACTCCACCAAAAACACCATTAAAACCAATCCAGTAAAGTTGCAGAATACAAAAATCAATACATGTAATTGTTGTGTTTCTGTACAATAATCACAAAGTATCAGAAAGAGGAATCAACGATCCCATTTACAACTGAATCAAAAAGAATACTTAGGAATAAATTTAACCTGGGAGGTGAAAGACCCATACACTGAAAACTAAGACACTGATGAAAGAAACTGAAGACACATACAATGGAAAGTTATTCCATGCTCATGGACTGGAATAATTAATATTGTTTAAAAGTCCCTACTACAGGGGAGCCTGGGAGGCTCAGTCAGCTGAATGCCCAATATTTGATTTTGGCTCAGGTCATGATCTCAGGGTCATGAGACTGAGCCTGGCGATAGGTTCTGTGCTGAGCATGGAGCCTGTTTAAGATTCTCTCTCTCCTCCTCTTGCCCCTCCCCACTCTCACTGTCTTAAAAATATAGATAAATAAAAGGTAAAAAATAAAAGTCCCTATCCCTATCAAAATTCCAGCAGCATTTTCACAGAAATAAAACAATCTCAAAATCTGTATGGAACCACAAAAGACATCAAATAGCCAAAGCAATCTTGAGAGAGAAAAGAGCTAGAGGCATCCCAGTCACCAGTTTCAAACTATATTAAAAGCCACAGTAATCAAAACAGTATGGTATTGGCATAAAAACAGACACAAAGACGAATGGAACAGAACAGAGAGCCCAGAAATAAACCCACGCATATGTGGTCAATTAATTTATGATAAAAGAGCCAATAATATAAAATGGGGAAAGGACAGTCTCTTCAATAAATAAATGGTGTTGGGACAGCCACAACTGGTAGCCAAATGCATGAATGAAATTGAACCCCTATCTATACACAAAAATTAACTCAAAATGAATTAAAAGACCTACACAGAAAATCTTTGACGTAGGTCTTGACAATGGTTTTTTCTTTTTTTAAACTGACATGAAATGCAAAGGCAACAAAAGCAAAAATGAGTGAGACTACATCACACTAAAAAGCTTCTGCACTGCAAAAGAAATCATAAACAAAATGAAAAGGCAACCTACTGAATAGGAGAAAATATTTGTAAATGGTAAATCTGATAAGGGGTTAATATCCAAAATATATAAAGAACTCCTACAACTCAATAGCAAGAAAAAATCTGATTAAAAAATGGGCAGAGGATCTGAATAAACATGTTTCCAAAGAAGACATACAGATGGCCACAGGCACATGTGAAGACATGCAACATCACTAATTATCAGGGAAATGCAAATCAAAACCACAATAAGATACTACCTCGCACTTGTCAAGATGGCTATTATCAAAAAGAAATAATAAGTGTTGACAAGAATGTGGAAAAAAGGGACCCCTCATACACGCTGGTAGGAATGTAAAGTGGTGCAGCCACCATGGAAAACAGTATGGAGTTTCCTTAAAAAAATTACAAACAGAATTACCACATGATCCAGCAATTCCATTTCTGGGCATTATCTGAAGAAACAAACACTTATTTGGAAAGATATATGCACCCCCATGTTCACTGCAGCATTATTTACAAAAGTCAAGACACACATGCAACCTAAGCATCCAGTGATAAATGGATAAAGAAAATGTGGTATACACACACATACACAGGAATATATCATCATAAAAAAAGAAAGACCTCTTGCCATTTGTGACATGAGTGAACCTTGAGAGCATTATGCTAAATGAAGTAAGTCAGAGAGTGAAAGAAGGCCAAATACTGTATGATCTTACTTATATGTGGACTCTAAAAACAAAACAAAACAAAAATCCTGAATTCGGGGCTAGAGGGAGCAACACAGTTGTACCAATAGGTACAAATTTCCAGTTATAAAATAAGAAGTCCTAGGAATGTAATGTACAGCACAGTGACTATAGTTAACAATACTGCATTGTATATTTAAAAGTTGCTAGAAGAGTAAATGAAAGTCCCCATCATAAGAAAAATATTGTAACTGTGTGGTGATGAGTGTTGACTTTTTGTGATTTCACAATATTAAAAAAAATCTCACTGAGACAAAAGATAGGAAAATTCTTTTCAAATGATTTGAAAAAAAGACACGTGTGTGTGTGTGTGTGTGTGTATACCCACCTAAAAGCTTATTATGTGGCAGCACTATGGGAATTATATGGATAATCTCAATCAATCCTTACAAGAGCTCCATGAAGTAGATATTGTTATCATGATTCCCTTTCTACAGATGAGGAAATGGAAGTCTGAAGAAGTGTTTTCCCAAAGCTAACAAAGCTAATACTTGAAGAAGCTGAATTATGAAACCACGTGATCTGATTTCACAGCCCATAATCTTAAAAAACATTGTTAAACAAGATATATATACCCTGAAAAGGAAATGTATTTCCTAGCTTTTTGTGTGAAAGCAAAAGAAAGGTTAGTACAAAGAGATACAAGTATATCCCAGAAGGCTTTTTTTTTATCTTGTCAAATCAGGATATAAAAGATGAGGTTTTTTGGTTTTTATTTTTTTAAAGATTTATTTATTTGAAAGAGATAGACCGTACACATGCACAGGTGCAAATGGGGGGAGGGGTAATTGAGACCGAAAGGGAGGACTCTCCACCAAACTCCCCACTGAGAGCAGATCTCAAGACCCACAGATCATCACCTACACCAAAACCAAGAGTCAGAGGCTTACCTTACTGAACCATCCAGGTGCCCCAAGGTTTTTTGGCTTTCAGGGTTTTTAAAGGGGGGGGGGGCAGCTGTATAAATCATGGTTAAGAAGATAAACCTGGCTTCAATCTCATCTCTGCCTTAGCCAGGTGATTAACAGTTTGTTACCTAATCTCTAAACCGGTTTCTGTCTCTGCAAATGAAAATAATTATACTGATCTCATCTTTTCTCTAAAGGGGGTCCTATTTTTAAAAAACTCCAGAAGAGGCTTATTTTTTTTAATGTCCTTAGTAAAATGTAACTAACCTAAGTAACTAACAGATCTAAAACTACAAGGGAACACTCACTTCCATTGGGAAAAGTTAGCACCAATTATAATTACAGTTGCTAAGTACTGCTATTATGTTACTTGAGCATATATCTAAAGAACATTGCTACCTGATCACTTGTCTTAATAGTGATAGAATTTTGGGGGCACCTCTGTCTTAGGATCAAGCCTGCAAAAGCCCACAATATGCTCTGTGCTCAGCGGGAAGTCTGCCTGAGGATTCTCTCTTGTGCCCCTACCTCTCCCTGCCTCTCTTTCTCTCTCAAATGAATAAATAAATCTTCAAAAAAAAAAAAAAAATGATAGACTTTTCAAGAGGTTAGCTGTCAATTATCCAATTTGTTAAGATAACTGAGGTAGGAGTATGAATCCAGCTCTTTGCTCAACAGTATAAAGGATACAAGTTGGTATAATACGTGGTCTCCGGCTTTAGGAGTTTATAATCGAATTAAGACAAAATTATGCGTGAAAGTTGCATAAAAAGACATTTATGGGTTTTGACCCATAAGGATAACAGAAAAAGACGAGTGTAAATTGGAGGATGAAAGTTTGGTGAGACTCTGAGTTAGACTTGAAGAGTAATTAAGATTTAGACCGGTAAAGAGAACAGAAAGAGGCATTCCTGATGGAAGGTAAGCATGCATAGCAAGCAGGGAGCCTGCTTCTCCCTCTCCTCCCTACTCTCGAGCTCGTAGCTCTGTCTCACTCTCAAATAAATAAAAATCTTAAAAAAAAAAAAACCCACAACCATGATGTTCAAGGGATAGTGAAGATAAATTTAACTATGAAAATTATATAAAATAAATTTCAGTTGAGAGGGCACATAGTTTATGAAAGAATTGGCTTGAAAGTCTAATTGAGGAGTTTGGACTTGCAATAATGAGCCATTAAAGAAAGGTTCTTAATACAAATCTTTAGACAATATTTAAATATACAATTATGTTTTGAATTAGAAATATACAGTAAAAAAAGCATGTGTTATATTTCATTGAATTTTACTTTTTAAAAACAATGTTGATTGTGACAAAAAGTAAATTTTAAAGAAACTTATGTTTTAGAGACAAATACTGCAATATTTATAGATGAAGTGATATAATTCAAGGATTTGCTCCACTTCAAAATAAAGGAGCACAGTGGGTGACCTTGAGTTGGTAATTGTTAAAACGTGATAAACAGAGGAAGGCTTCTTATATTATTCTTGCCAACACTTATCTATATGCTTAATATTTTTAATTATATCTTTTAATCTATCAAAGTATTCTAGAAAAAAGATCAATATTCACATAGTGATTAACTATATTCTAGTACTTCCACAGAAGTTTTTACAACCACTTTAAAATTATAAATGACTTAATGAAATAGACTACAGGTTCTACTAATCAAAGCTTTACAAACTAAAAGTTAACTCAAGAAACTGCTTGGTTCAGGGAGCCTTCATAGCTGCTGTCAATGTTAACTCAAAATAGTTTACTATATTTATGTTTTCCACTTTTTAAAAAATTCTTAAAAATCTGCTTAAGATGCTGCAAATCAAACACAAACGAAATACATTATGAAAAGGAGAAGTTAATGTCAATCTTATACCACTTTGCTTTGTGGTTTCAGGTGTTAAAATGTAAACTTTCATGCAGTGACAATGTTACTACTACATGCTGGCAAGCATCCTAACAGAAGTTAATACCAGCAACACATGGTATTACCCATTCCCCTCCCAAAAGAATGATATCCGGGACTAATTCCATTTTTTTCTTCCTGTTACCCGCAAGCAGGTGGCAACATAACACCAGTTTCAACAAAGCAGGCAAAGTTACCCCTCTGCAGAAATAGATGACCACTGAAACAAATCCCTGAATTCTTTCAAAGGAATAATTTGCTTTCACCCTGGTTTAAAAGCACTTCATGTAAAAGCCAACTTCATTATTCTGAGTGTACATTTCTTGAACTTCACCACCATCAACAAAAGACATTTAGTAAGCCCAGCACTGACTACATATGTTATTTCATTTAATTCTCAATGCAACCTTATTTTATAGATGAGAAAATAGGCTTTAAAAGGTTAGGTCCCTTTTGCAATATGTGTTGGAGAAAGGAACTGAAAACTACATCAACCTGACATCAAAGTCCATGCTCATAACCACTTCACTATATTGCCTCCCATAAAATTAAAGTAGTCTATGATCAATGATGTATATTATGGACATAAAGATGCTCATATAACCTGACAAATTTAAAGCAAGCATCAAATCTTAAAGTGGACTTATGGAGTGATTATCTTTTTAAAAAACTTCTAATTCAACAAGAGGATATAATCTGTAAATAGAAGATCAAGTGATTTTTACTGTATTTCCCATATTAGTTTTATAATGAAAAATCTTTAATAAGTCAATTTTATTATCAAATGAATTTTCTGATACTGAATGAGACCCTCTAAGTTTCACGAATTTTTTATGTAAATGAGTTTCCTACTGAGCTTGAAAGAAAAAGCGGTCATTTATCTACAAAGTTAAGTAACAGTAAATTCAAATATTGCTATCAAGTGTCAAATGCCAACCAATTTAATCTTGGAGCAAAATGTTTACCATTACAGGGGTAAGGGCCGCCCATTTTTAAAAATCATTATCTTGCATTTATGCATTTTATCTCTCTTGGCTCTGGTCTGTTCATACTACATTATTGGAGTAACATACAAAATTCAGAAATTTCAATAAAAGCCTGGCAAATTATTTTGCAAAGCACCTTGACACCCAAACATAAATGGTTAAAATGTTTTCCCGCTGTCAGTAACATGCTTTTTACAAGGAGGACTTGTTAATAGACCAGAACTGCTACTCAACTCCCCTAAACCTCGTCCAAGAAAAAAAGAATTAGAAATAAAAATGCCAATATGAAAGTTTCCTCGGGTGACGCTCTTTAAATGTTTCTCCTGGAAACCAAGTCAGATGGCTGAGCTGGGCTTTTTTGTGTAGGAAATGACCCTGCTCTGAACTCATTGCTGAGCAAGTGAAATGCTGGTGAATTATCGATCGGCCGTGGGAATCGGATCTCTCTAGGTCTTCCCTCCTCTACTACTTCCCAGCAGGAACAGAGCGCCGAAATCCTTTAACTCCAGGACTAAGCACTTCAGTCACCTCTCCAGCACACTCCAATCGGCCCTAACCCCGTTTCACCTGCGATGCTGACGCAGGTGAACGCTTCTTTTAATAATCCCACCCTGACAGATGGACGATGTACAGTATATTAAGTGCTGTGAAACAGCCTTTCCGAATGTGCTTTCAATCGTATCAGACTCTCAAGTGTAAATTGCCTTAGACTAATTCCCCCACCAAATCCATTCTTCTTTGAGAGGTTAGAGCTTCAGAAATGGTTTGATTTGCATTTACAATATACACACACACCCCTTTCTCCAGGATATTCTTAAGCCACGTTTAGATAAAAGTGCTGACCCACAGAAATACACAAGCATTACTGCCAATACCCATCATAAGCCTGACTGCCCCGGAAGACTCTAAGAGATAAAAAGATGGAGATCTTCATCTCAGGTTGACGGTTTGTCCCCCTAAGTTTCAAGTGCACATTATGCTCCTGCAGCCCGAGCCTCCGTAGAGGTAAAGAAAGAAAAGGGGCGGAGAGCGGGGGATTCTGCCGGCAGAAGCCCCGACGGGGCGCCCGTTCGGGGCGCCGGATTTCCCTCTTTTTTCCCTTCCCCACCATCCCCGGACGGCCCGGCGGAGTTCCACCCCCGCCGCGGGATGGGTACAATGCCGCGCCCGGGACCCCTGCCCCCGCCCCCCGTCGTCCGCCACTCACCACCCAGGTCAGTGCCCCGTTGCCGCCGGCTCCCGCGCCGCCGCCGCCGCCTCCAGCCTTGGCCATGGCGGGTGCCTCCGCTCACAGGCCCCAAGGCCGCGGCCGCCGCTCCGCCTCCCTGCCGGCCGCCGGGCCCCTCTGCTCCGCACCGACCGCTCTGCTCGCCGTGCTCCTAGCGGCGCCGCCCCCAGCGCCCCATCGCCGAGGCCCGGGACGGACGGACGGCAGAGCCCGCCGAGGAGGCCACGCCGCCCGGCGCCCTCAAACTCGAGGCGCGGCGGCCGCGGCGCCCGGGCCTAGGCCCGCCGCTGAGGAAGAGGTGGAGAAGGAAGCAGGAGGCTGGCGGCGGTGAGCCGCGGTGCTTCCTCCTCGCCCGCCCGCCGGCGCCGCAACAAGCCGGGCCGGGGCCCGGAGGTGCGCGCGGCGAGCGCAGCCGGAGAGCTCGGGGCGTCCAGACGTGGCGGGGACGCAAAGGCGCCTTGTCCTTCCTCACACTCCCCGAAGGCCGGCCGCTGGGGTTGCCGGAGTCGCCGCTGCCGCCAGTGCCGCCGCCTCAAAGGCTGCCTTCGTCGGCCGCGCTACACCCCCCGACTTCCTCACATCCACACACCGAGAGGGACAATAAACAGAGCCACCGCCGCCGCGGTCGCCTCCCTCTTGTCCGGCATAACACCGCACACACACATTCGCACACCAGGGAGGGCGGGAGCGAGGGAGGGCGCGGCGGCCGCCCCGCTGTCAGTCAGCGCTTTGGCGCCCAATCGGGGCCTTTTCACTGCAACCCCTCGGCCAATCCCAAAATTCCAAGCCCCCGGGGGGGCGGGACCCGAGGGGGGAAACGTCATTGCGGGTAGCAACCGAAGGGAAGACTTGGGGTTTTTTGTTTGTGTGTGTGTCTGTGGGTTTTCCATTTGAGGGGAGAGCAGGGGCTACTGTCAAGGGTCATTTGAGGGCGGCAAAAGGAAAGGGTCGAATTGGCCTCGGGTCGATTGTAATCCTTCGAGCGTGCTGTTTACTCTAAGACCTGCGGGTGAAGCCGAGACATTTCTTTGCCTGGGGCGGCTGTGAGGGGAAGAGGGAGAAGGGGGGCGGTGGCAGGAAGAAGCCGAGGGCAGTCCCAAAGGGAAAGTATTTTTAAAGAGCGGTTGTAAACCGCAGGCAAGACGTTGTAGATCACTGGTGCAAGGAGGGCCCCGTGACCCCGGCCTCCCCAAGGCCCCAAGTGGACGCTGCTGTCGAAAGAATCTTTCCCCTCCTCCATCTCTTTCCCTCCCTCTCCTGTCCTCCCCTCATTCAAATGGGGTACGGTCAGTTTCAAGGAAACTGCATTTAAAGAACTTGATTAATAAGGGATGCACTGAGAACGTTCCAGGGAAGGAATGCAGGGTGGGTTGAGGGTTCTGTTTCTACTCTTTGTTGACCTTTCTCTCTTCTCTGAACAATGCGGATTTGACACTGTCACTTTTCATTCCCGTCTGTCCAGCTACCTCTACGAAGGCATGTTTAATTTTTTAAACTGCTTTCAGTGGAATTTTCAAATGCCCACTAAGGAATAATTTCATTCACATTAAAGCTTTCTAAGAAAGAAAATTACCCATATAGCCACACCAAAGTCCTTGGCAGATGGAAGAAAGCTTTACCTCACCCTGCTTTTCAGTGTAATTCCATTCAACAAGTATTGATTGGATGCACACTCTGCCACTCTGTGCCAGGCTCTGCAATGGGTTCAAAATAAAAACACCCCCCCCCATTCAAGTCATTTATAATCTGGCTTGTGAGATGGACTAAAAGGGAGTTAACTATCACTAAAATGAGTACTCGAGGGCATGAATTGCCACCAAATGGCTGTGACAAGAGAGCTTTTTAAAAAGATAAAAGCCGTATTGCTGCTTTGTGGAAAAGGTGTTTTTGTGAACTTCTCTTCCAACTGTGCATTTCCTCTCAAGGGAAAACAACAATGTCTCAGGTCACATATTTTAACTGCCTGCTGAGTCCAGAGAGGTGGAGAACTCTGAAACATGGAAATAATTTAAACAGTTTTTCTTAATTAGCTCTCTAGTGGCCATGTAATTCTGGCATGTTTGGGACTTTGGTTTAGAACAGTGAAGCCTTTCTTTACCTTGAACTTGAGGTGCAAGCTTGTAAATCAGGCAGACCAGGGCTAATCTGGGCTCTGAACCTGACCAAGTGTTTGTGCCTTGTTATTTGACTTCCCTGAGCCCATTTGTGCCTTGTTAAAATGAGGATTTTTGCTCTTGTGCTTACTGTGACTTTACACTTCAAAGTACATATATTTTATAAATTTGAAAGGGGTAAATAATTTTAAAGGTTGTGAGGTTTTTTTTATAAAGATATACGCATTAAGTAGAAGCCAAGCTATGAAATATATAACCGTCTCCTTTTTTAAACTTCAGTTTTCAAAGCTCTTCAACCTCAGATTTTGAATAAAATATATTCAAAACTCAGGTTAATTAATGGAACTTCATGTTTATCTTTTCACTTGCCTCATACATAAAGCACTGAGCATTTTGCCTTCTAAGTGCGAAGACACTGGAGTGAATGTAACTTATTTTATTCTTATGAAAATACTAACTTACCTAAAAGAATCACAAATAAAGTAGTTGAATATACATGCAAATCAACAGCTTAGAGCAGAAATTCATGAGGAATGGGAGAAAGTATCTAGATTAAAAGTATCTCAGCTCCCGAAGAACTGTTTTGTTTTTTTAACTGAGTGCAACAGACTTAATGTATCTTAATAATAAAATTGGCTATGCCCAATTTGAGCACATCTTTACTTTCTGGGGCTTTGTCAAATACTTTTCATTTATGTGCAGACTAATTATAGCAATAATTGCCACATTAAAAAGCTTCTATATCAGGTTTGTCTTGTTTGGAATACTACTTTACTCACATCTGCATATTACATTTAAAGACTCAGTTTCCAACCCATAGCAAACACCAGCCAAAATAAAAATTGTAGAAATCAAAGTCAATTCTATAAACTAAAAATAAAGGCCTTTAACCAAGCTTTCTGAGTAGCTTCCATGGAAGCTTATCCTAACTACTTACGAATTTTTATTTTTAGATTTTATGTTTCCCTATTATAGCAATCAAAAAATATTTATTTATTAAATGTCTATTCTGTGTTAGGTACTCGGGACCTGGGAATACAAAAATGCAATGAAGATGTGGTCTCTGCCTTGAGTTCACACCTTGTGTTATATAGTTTTGAACTAATCTTTTAAGTCAAAAGCAATTTATATTTATTCATTTGCTTTTTAATAAACACTTTACCTGATGAGTCACACCTATCATTGCACATTAGACACAGCATGTAATTTAATCAATAAATAAATTATCTAAGGATTGTAATTCAAAACTATACTTCTAGATACTTGGCAAAGTTTCAAAAGAGTTTGCATTTAAATCATGTATTGTTCCAACACAGATTCAGTAGAGGGGGTTGGGGGACGAATCTTTAATCTACTAAGCATTTAAATAAGTTAATGTTTGAATTCAAGATTCAATGTCTTCAAGTTGACCTCTCCATCTCAATGTATTAGTTTTTCTTTTCTTTTTAAAGATTTTGTTTGAGAGAGAGCATGCACTGGAACACAAGATAGAGATAGGGAGCATGAGGGGGGACCACAGAGGGAGAGGGAGAAGCAGATTCTCCCACTGAGCAGAGAGCCTGACAATGTGGGGCTTAATCCTTGGGATCCTGGGATCATGACCTGAGGCCACAGGCAGATTCTTAACCAAGTGAGCCACCCAGGCACCCCACACTGTACTGGTTTTTTTGTTTGTTTGTTTTGTTTTAAAATTTTTATTTATTTGAGAGAGAGAGAGAAAGCAGGAGCAGGGGGAGAGGCAGAGGGAGAGACGAAGAAGCAGACCTGTCGCCAAGCAGGGAGCCTGATGCAGGGCTCAATCCCAGGATCCTGGGATCACTACCTGAGCCCAAGGCAGATGCTTCACTGACTGAGCCACCTAGGCACCCCACTGTATTGGTTTTTATGGACCCTTTATATATACAAAGTAGCTAGGCAAAGAACAAGAAAAATTCATGTCTGGCTACAGGAAACCCAATAAATGGTTGTCCAAGTAATATTGTCTAGGTATTCAGTGTTGTAAATGTAATTTAATGTCTTATATTTCCTTAGAAGTGAACTTAAGGTAAAGAAGAAAGCTACCATCAATGTAGCTTTTGGGATTTCAGCATATCTATTGTAAATATAACAGATTATTAACTGATTTTCAAAAGTATTTGCTCCAAATATTTTATATTTTTACTTTTAAAAAGGTGCTTAAGGGGTTCCTGTGTGGCAATCAATTAAACATTGGACTCTCGGTTCCCTCAGGTCATGATCTCAGGGTTGTGAGATTGAGTCCTATGCTGGGCTCTACGCCAAGCTGGGAGTCTGCTTGAGATTCCCTCTCTCCTTCTATCTCTCCTGCTTGTTCTCTCCCTCTCCCTAAATTAAATCTTAAAAAAAAAAAAAAAAAGAGTAAAAGGTACTTAACAACCAAAGGTAATAAATGTTTATGGATGGATGAAGATATCAGTGATCACCACATTCCTGGGTTTTATCACCACTGGGAAGACAGATAAAGGCTAAAATTCTCCAGTTTCTATCTGTAAGTATGGGATGTTTGTTTTGTTTGACTTTTCTTTGGTTTGGAGGAGTTTGTTTTGATTGGTTTTGGCCAAGTAAGCTATGCTGATCCTCTGGTGAGGTCTCTAACTAGTTATACAGACAGAAGGGACATTTTCAGTTATTTTACACTATATAGGTCAGCAATAATTCAGGGCTCTTAACTACTCTACTGAATTATATAATATGGAGACTATAATTAGCATGTGCCTTAGTTAAAAAGGCTGTTCTTGGCCTTTAAAAGGGATTTGAAAAGATTGGGACTTTCAAAGAAGCATTTTGGTCTAAGAAAACCCTGCTTGGGAGGACATTAGTGCTATCACTCACATAATCTTCACCAACAGAATATTATATGATCCTAGCTTGTGTACTGCTAAATTGCATTTAAAGTCTGGTTGCCCAGAGGCATCTGATTCAGTTACTCAGTAGGTTTATAAGACTCAGATCTAAAGAAAGAAGATAAAAGTGTCTTTCCTAGCTCAACTGTTTCCATTTCAGAAGAGCTGGGAACTCTAGAGCTGCCAAGGTGTTTTCATCCTGTAGTATATTTAAAAACTTAATGGTCGTGGGTAAGGGGAATCCAGGAAGTATAAGGAATATCTACACCAAAAGAATCTAAGATTTAAAGCCTACAAGTTAAAGGAGTTTCTGAAACAGAATAAAAGAGGTACCTACAAGTTATCTAAGGTAATAACTAAAATTCAGAATTTTGAAAAGATCTTAGTGTGCCAATTAACAGCAAAAATGCTACTGTTACCTATTTCCAAAATACATAAGCAGAAATTAGCCCAGATATCTTATGTCACTGATATCTTTGTCTATTAGTTTTCTTCTTTGATGTGAGAGTGCTATCTGAATGTGGGAAGATCTAGAAGGCCCAAGAATGCTGACTCTTCAAAAAACAGATTTCTAGTTAAAATAGTCTTTAAGAAAACTAAAAGGACAAGACCAGACTGTTCAGTAAAGGGTCTACTACACAGTGCTAGCCAAGCCTAGAAACTATCTAGCATATAGTAGGTGTTCAATAATTACTCAACAAATCAGTTTGGGGCATATCAAGAAGTTCCCCGAAGCAAAACATTACCATCAAGGATGGCCCTAAAACTTGATCAGGTTCTTTAAGTCTTTTGCTTTTTCAAGTGTTCTTACTTGAATAATGGAGATGGTAAAGTACCTTAAAGTTTATCGTAACATTATCAAAAATTGGTTGAAGCATTGTTCTTTTTGGAGAATGCAAAACAGGATGGTGCAAGGAGAGAAAGAGGTTATGGTACCAGGAGAAAGAATTGGGGGTAGGGGAAGACAGAGCAGTAACAAAAGCACCCAATTGTGTGAAACTGAGTGGAAAAATAAATACATTTTGGCTATGGAAGTAGATCAGTTGTAGCCTTGCCAATGCTTACACTTCATTTCATCCAAAGGAAACCCCATGCATTGAGAACCCTGCTATCTTTGGTACAGGGCAGGCGCTTTCACACATACTAGCTTAATTAACTTTCAACAACCTAAAATGGAGGTATTATCATTCTTATTTCATAGTCGAGGAAATCAAATGTCATAGAAAGTCACAGAATGGAGTCAATGAAATTCAAACCCAAGTCTGAAATTCAAACCCAAGTCTCTTACTCCGAACCACACCCTTTTGTAATGCTGCCAAGTTGGCTAACACACTTGGCAATATCCCATATCTGGCAATGTGTTAGGAACTTGGCAATGCTAGTGAATAATTCTGGCCCTCGGGAAAACCCTTTGGTTGTTAAATTTTATTGTTGGACTATGGCGACAAGTATCTGCAATTTGCATGACCAACTAGAAAGTTCTCTTTGAAACCAGCCTGAATCTGCTTTGTCTTACCTTGTTATAAAATAAGTTGGTTTTTGGAGTCCAAAGGATCCATCATCAAAGAAAACCTGAAGCCAAAGATGCTGTGGGTCCCGTGACCTCTATCTATAACATTTTATATCTTATAATCTAAACCCAGTGTTATGATTATCATAACACTCAAAGTAGCTAACTTTCCAATTTGGGGGGAAAAACAGAAAAGTACCACGGAACTAGACTCTTGGACTGATATTTTGGATAATTTCAGATTCACTGAAAGCAGCATAAAAATTCTCAAAGTGTTCAGTCACACAAGGAAGACTTGTTTGTGGACACCTCCTCTGTAATAAGGATTATTTTCTTTATTGTAATCTTTCTTTATTGTAATCTATCTTTATGTGTTACATTTTTAGACCTCTCATTTTAACATTTTGCAAATAAACTGTGTTAGTACCATGGTTCCCTGAGGTAGAAAGGGTATTTTGGAAATTACAAGTCCCAAAAACCAAGCACACTATTTTACAATACTCATGCATATGGGAGTCAGAAAACACGTTAGTTTTTAAGTCCGAGCAACCTCGCAGTGAACAAGTCATATTTAGCCTTGAAACTATCTTTAGGAATCTCTATTAGCATCCTTAAAATTTATCTTTTTAAGAAAAGACTTTGGGAAATACTGCCACTTTTCATATTATTTGTTACCACAACACATTCATTTTGCAAATTTAAAAAGTAGAAATAAATATAAAGCAAAGAAACAAAATGACCTGTAATTCCACCACCCAAATAATTACTATTAACAGTTTGGTGAATAGCTTTCCACCAAAACAAATAACATACACTCAAAAATGTATACTTTTTTTTAAAAAGGGAACAATAGGCTCTAGTACGTTACTTAAAATTTAAAAATGAGTTCTATCCCACCCGAGTAGCTAACATTACAATACCAACTGTTGGTGAGGATCTGGAGCAACAGAAATGCTCATATACTACTGTTAGTATGTAGCTTAGTAAAAAGCCACTTTACAACACTGTTCAATAGCAGCTGCTAAAGCTCAATGCTCACATAGAATAATGAACCAAAAGTCCCCTCCTAATGTCCAGATAGAAATGCATATTCACATACACCAAAGACATATATAAGAATATACAAGCAATACTGTTCATAGTTGCCTCAAACTAGAAAATCCAAATATCCATCAATGTCAGAATGGCTATATTGTATATGCATACAATGGACTACTGTTCAGCGATGAAAATGAGTGATCTGCTATACCTAACAGGTAAGAATTTCTCCAATATAATGTAAAGCTAAAGAAGCCAAACAGAAAAGACTATGTACTGTGTGATTCCCTTTCTATAAAGTTTAGAAACAAGCAAAACAAAACTAACCTATGATGTTAGAAGTCAGGATGTGGTTACCTGTAGGAGGAGGATTCTGGGTGCTGGTAATTTCTAGTCTTCGAGCTAGGTGGAGAATACATGATTCTGTTCATTTTGAAAATTCATCCAGCTCTACACTTTTCTATATGGAGATTATGCTTTGATTTGAAAGTTTATTTAAAAAAAAAAACACTGTATCACGAACACTTCACAAAAAAGGATGTGTGTGTGGAAAGACCGAATCGATGCCTCTGAGGTCATCAGTGATTAGAAGATTTGCACTCTGAACATGAAGTGATAGGGATAGCCTTATTTATTTCATGGGTGTTTTCCCTTTTCTATGCACCCAAAATGACATAAGATTGAAGAGTTCTTTCAATAAGTACAAATGAAACTTATATAATTTTTTTAAACTTATCGTTAGTTGTTATGTCAATTTTTTTAAAGATTTTATTAATTTATTATTTGTGAGAGAGAGAGAGGACTCAAGAGAGCACACGTAGTGGAGAGGAAGAAGCAGGCTCCCTGCTAGGCAGGGCTCCTGACGTGTAGCTCGATCCCAGGACTCCAGGATCACAACCTGAGCCGGAGGCAGCCAACCAAGTGAGCCACCCAGGTGCCCCGAAACTTATATAATTTTTTAAAAAATGAACGCTGTGACATCTGAAGTTCTGCAAAATCATTAATGAAATTCCTTAATTATTATTTATTATTATATTTACCTGCATACCTTCACTTCCTGAACTCCTTCAATTTTCAAGAAAAAAAAATAGACTCTTTCTAATAACGAGTAATAACTATTCTTTTTGGCACTTACTGTATATTGACACTTGGCCAACATATCACTTACATTATCTACTTGCATTAGTCCTCATGAGACCTGCATGAGTTCGGAACTTATTTTTAAAAGTTACCAAAATTTGGGGCGCCTGGGTGGCTCAGTTGTTAGGCGTCTGCCTTCGGCTCAGGTCATGATCCTGGGGTCCTGGGGTCAAGTCCCACTTTGGGCTCCCTGCTTCTCCCACTCCTCATGGTTGTGTTCCCTCTCTCACTGTCTCTCTCTGTCAAATAAATAAATAAAATCTTAAAAAAGAAAGTTTAAAAGTTATCAAAATTAGGGACTCCTGGGTGGCTTAGTGGGTTAAGTGTCTGCTTTCAGCTCAGGTCATGATCCCAGAGTCCTGGGATCAAGCCTCACATTGAACTCCTTGCTCAGTGGGGACTCTGCTTCTACCTCTGCCTCCTTGCTACTCCTCCTGCTTGTGTGCTCGTGCTTTCTCACACTCTGACAAGTAAATAAATAAAATCTTTTAAAAATATAAAAAAATAAAAGTTTTCACAATTGTAAATGTAATACCTTCTGGTTGTAGAAATCCATTAAAGAGTGTGTCGATTAAGAAATGCAAGCAGTCCTTAACATGTCTTTCCCCATAAATGTCATTGATTAACAAGCTGGTATGTGTCCTTCCAGATCTTTTATATGTATATGGAAACCCACACAGCCGCACAGTTATTAATGACATTATATTGTAAATACAGCTCTGCAAGTTACTTTACTTACCTTAACTATATCTCCTAGAAATCTTTCTACGTCTGTCCCTAGATCATCTCGTTCTTTCCATGACTGTCCTGATTATTTAACCATTTCACTATAAACAGGGTTCTGCAGCCTCATTATAAACAGGCACTCAGCCAGGAATACTATTGACATTTTGAACTGGATAATTCTTTAAAGACCTGTCATACCCATTTTGAGATGTTTACCAGCATTCCTGGTCTCTACCCACTAGAAGCCAGTAACATCCCTCCTCTCCCCAACCCATCCACCCACCCATACCCACTGGAACAAAAATGTCTCCAGACATTTTGTCCCCTGGAAAACAAAATCCCTCCTTCCCACCACTATTGAGAAACACTGGTAGAGAAGGATATTCATGTCGTTATTTTCAAGAATGTCAGATGGATTCACCAAACACTGGTATTGCTTATCATAAACCACATTTTACAGATAAGCGAATGGAGGCTAGGTAGGTTGATATGCCCAAGGTTAATATGATATTGTGCTGCTATAAGGAGTAAAGATATGAACCCAATTCTGTCTCCTCCAGAGATTGTGATTTTAATCTCCTTCCCAATCCTACTATCATTTTATTACCCAGGAGGTTGCTTTAGGGACCACTCCAAAGGAGATAGTCAGAACAGTGAATATTGCTATTTGTTGAGAGTAGATATTGAAAATATCTTAGTTCTGATAAACATTCTTTAGCTTCTTTTGACAGAACCAGGAGTTAAAAACTTTTCTGCTTTCTAAAGGTGTCCATAAGCAGAATAAGTCATTTGTAATAAACATTTAAACTAAGAAAACTTCAGGAATTTTTAAACAGATAGCTAATATAGTATCACTCTAGTTTATGTATTTAACAATGATGGAGGGGCACCTGAGTGGCTCATGGGTTAAAGCCTCTGCCTTCGGCTCAGGTCATGATCTCAGGGTCCTGGGATCGAGCCCCGCATCGGGCTCTCTGCTCAGCAGGGAGCCTGCTTCCCCCTCTCTCTCTGCCTGCCTCTCTGCCTACTTGTGATCTCTCTCTCTGTCAAATAAATAAATAAAGTCCTTAAAAAAAAAAAAAATGACGGAGTGCCCTGAGAGCTAACCTGGTTTATATTGGTAGTAGGCCCAAAGTCGGGGTTCTAGATCTTTCTGGGGCAGGCAGCTTTGCCATCATCACCGTCAATGAGTACAGATGTGTATCAAGCTCCTAGTGCATATGGTAACACCCTGCTAGTCCCTTGTACTCCAGCTTCCCTCCCCAGTGCTGGGTCAACACCTTGTAACACGAAACAACTGATAACAAGGCAAATGAGGCAACAGAGGGTAAGTAAAACAAATTCAAAATTAACATAGCTGTTAATATCGAGTATTTACTATGTGTCAAATATTTAAATCAGCTGTTATCTCCTTTCATTCCTCAATTGTTTGAGCACCTACTATGTGCCAGATGAGCCCCAGGTGCTATAATATGGGAGTGAACAGGTGGCATAGAGCATGCCTCTATGAAAGCATGTGAAGGACGTTAACTAGTTGCTTAAATAACTGTGATTAGTGGGGAAAACATAATGAGGGGTGTAGGGAAGGCTTTCCCAAGAAAGTAGGTTGAGCCCTAAGACCAGCAATAGCAGGGGTCAAACTGTCAGGTAGGATGGATCGTGGTATAGTTGAAGAAGTGAGAGCAGACTTTGGCCAGGGTCAGATCAAGCAGGGAATATTAGTACATGTTAGGGATTTTTCTCTTTGGCCCTAAAAAGTCCATGGAAAACATTGAAGGAGTTTTGAGCTGTGGAGTGTCATGATCACGTTTGGAGTTTCCTATTCTATTTGCTCTAATGTTTTTCTTATTATCTCGTTCTTACAGAAAAGGGTTTTAGAGACCATGTCTTAGAAATTACACTAACTTGGGGCGCCTGGGTGGCTCAGTGGGTTAAAGCCTCTGCCTTCGGCTCAGGTCATGATCTCAGGATCCTGGGATCGAGTCCCGCATCGGGCTCTCTGCTCAGCGGAGAGCCTGCTTTCCCATCTCTCTCTGCCTGCCTCTCTGCCTGCTTGTGATCTCTCTCTCTGTGTCGAATAAATAAATAAAATCTTTAAAAAAAAAAGAAATTACACTAACTTGCCTACCACAGTACATTCTTTCATTCCTAGAAAAAGGAGGTAAAATGGGTCAGGGTTATTATTGTTTCCCTCTACTAACAAGTAATGGCTCCTCTATAGTTTTGGCCTTGAAATTTTCCCCTTTTTGAGGCTTTCAGGACCGCTGGTTAAACAATGAATCAAGGCCTTGGAAGCTTAACAGAGGACGTGTTACTGTTGATTCTCTGCTTCTATTTTGTTCTTAATCTTCATACCTGTAGAATGAGAAGTTCCCTTCTGATAATCTGATGGAGAATAACATGATGAATAAAGAGTGATTGCTAATAGAGTTCCGAGAACAGAAAAAAAAAAAAAATCCCAAAGATTCTAATATTAAGTCCAGGCAACCACCATTTATGGGCTGTCATTTTAAAAACCTATCTCTTGAACACTTCATCCATAAATTCACTGCTTTCTTCGGTTACCGGTGGTGAAGTAATCTCCATAATAGCTGAGCTGACCCTTCCCAGAGGGTCTCTAACAACCACGTAATGATTGCTTCACCTGATTATGAAGATCTACTAATACAGAAGAATCAAAGCCTGAAGTGTTTGGCCATTACCTTGGTTATGAATTTCTCTCAGGAATTTAACACACTGCCACATTCTTGCTTTTTAATTAAGCTCTCTCCCACCTTCACTTTTTCACAGTTCTTGTTTGTTCAGTCGTCTCCAGGGACTGATCTCAAACTATGTTTTTCACAGCTGTTTTTGAGGCCCTGGAGTCAGTTTTACAGGTTTTATCCGTTAAATTGTTTGTTCTGAAGCGTAATTTCTTTGGGTCTCTAGTTTCTTCATCTGTAAAATGTAAGGAATTTGGTCAATTCCCCCTTGCACTAAATATTTCTAGGATTTGACTCTTACCATTATTCAAATGTAAGAGTAGTAATTTGAGAAATTGGACCAATGAGTTACATTCTCCCTTTCATGGCTTTAGGGAACTTTCTTTTCTGTAACTTGATACTAAACATTTCATATTTTGCCTACACTGTTGGCGTCTGAAAGAATGAATGCAGCCAGACTTCTTTCAACAGCACTGAATGAGAGCATCCATTGTTTGCCAGTAAGGCTCGAAAAAATAAAATATTCAAAATAAATGAATAAAAAGAAAATATTCTAGTATAACAATTAGGAGAAAGACCTGTGACTAGATCCATTTTGTGCTTGGCTTTGGCAATGTCAAAAATGCCTTTGCTATTTAAAAAGTTATTTTGGTATCTTGCCCTTTTATTAAAGTGTCCTCTTCAAAGGTCATGGGAGAAAAAGTCATGATTCTGGGAAACATAGTTTCACCTAATCTCATCATCCAACTTCTTTTTCTACTGGCGAGAGTTGAGCCTCGAGTCCC
>CM052898.1:66618144-66628698 GCA_028534135.1 Potos flavus | reverse complement strand
CAAGGCACTTAACTGACTGAGCCACCCTTGCGCCCCCTATTGACTGACATTAAAACATACTAAGGGAACACAACCCATTGGTAAACTAGAGCCTGTATTTTTGAATGTCAGAACCATTGATTTGTTTAAAAAAGAGGAAAAGAACCCCTTGTGATATGCAACTTTTCCAAAATATTTGTGGTGCCTCCAACTACCATACTCAATGCTCTTCATTGTTTGGTGCAGACTGAATCAAATCAACAATATACACTTTTTGAACATTTTCTAATTCAAATAACAAAACGGCCTTGAAAATACTAAAATAAACTAGAAGGGTGCTGTAAAGAAGACAGTGCTCCCCAGGTAAAAATAATTTTGAAGGATTTAAAAAATAATGCCCACCATCAGACATACAAAGGAACTCCCTGTATCTTTCCTTTATTACATGATATATTCCTGCTGATTTCCACTTCAGCAGGGAATAACTTGCTTAGTGGGTACTGGTGGGTCTTTTCAGAATCGGCTACAGGCATTGTCTTGTACTTAAAAATGCAAAACTTTTTCTAGTGTTATCACACTGGCTGGAGGCAAAGTTGTCAAGAAATGTAGTAGAACTTGGCTTACAGCCCTCTGAACATATAATTACTTTCTAAAGTCCCAATCTACACAATGGCAATTTACAGTAGCAACATCATCCCGGCACATTGAGAGAAATGTTAAACTTAGCTTATTGGCAAGAAGAGTCTAACGCAGCTTCAAAGAGTGATACATGTTTTAAATAACTTTGAAACATAAGCTAAATTCCCACATTTCTCCTCAGTCTGCTTGGAACATGGGCAACTTGACACTCAGCCTACAATTAGAAAGTTTGGAGTGTGCAATCAGAAGAGCTAAAAGAGCTTATAACTGTGAAACCAAAGAAATATGCATATTCCAGTCAATTACTGAGGAACGAATTATCCAAAATCACTCAATATTAGCCAGAATAGATCTGGCTAATCGATGTCCTCTCCCTCGTTTTCAGTCACGGGTCACCAAGTTGTACATCTTTCAGAAATAGAGATAAAAACTAAGCTGAGAAAAAAGGAAACTCTCCCTTCAGCTGATATTTAGGACTCTAAAACCTAGTTCTTTTTTTTGTTTTATTTTTGTTTTGTTTTTAAAGATTTTATTTATTTATTTGACAGAGAGAGAGAGAGATCACAAGTAGGCAGAGAGGCAGGCAGAGAGAGAGGGGCAAGCAGGCTCCCAGCTGAGCAGAGAGCCAATGCAGGGCTCGATCCCAGGACCCTGAGACCATGACCTGAGCTGAAGGCAGAGGCTTAACCCACTGAGCCACCCAGGTGCCCCTAAAATCTAGTTCTGATAAAGAATAGCAACGGTTATCTACTGGGGTGGTTGAGAGGAAACAACATGCCATAATCACCCTATGAATTATTTCAAGCAACTCATTGGTTTTGAACTTTGATTGTGTGTATCATTTACAGCTGGGCTCTGTGATTAATCTAAAGTTCACACCAAACCTTGCTTGAAGTTAAATTATCACAACCTTTGGAAATTTGAAACGGGGGGAATGGGGAGGAGGAGAAAGCGCTTCCATTCCAAATGCAAACATTTAACATTTCATGTAAAACTTCTTTTCAATGTAAAATAATTAAACTCCACATGCTCAATGTATTCAACTGATTTACAAACATTTATGCAGTAGCCTAAAACCCTAACGTTACAATCCTGTTTAGTGATGGTCTTGCTCAAGAGCAGTTCATAGACAGATGATTGGCAGGTTGGCTGGGTCTAAAAATAAAAGAATGGGAAAAAAGGGTTGAGCATACACAGAGATGTAGAAAATAATGAGGCTGATTTGCAAGTGAGGATTATGGAAATCAGTATCTTCACCTTAAAGACACACATTGTGAATGATTCAAGTTTTAATGAAGCACAAGTTAGATTGTGACTCCAAATTATTTCACAAGATTGAAGTGTACTTAAAGCTTTAATCTCTTTAGTTTATTTCACTGTCAACAATCATTTTACAATGCTACAGTGCATTTATTAGTTGTAAATGAAAATAACCTGAAAGAAGTGTAGTACCATAGTTATAAATTCAAGCTCAGTGAATCACGTGTTTAAGCTAAAACAAAACTGTAAGCCCACATTTTGGAAACCAACCAGTAAGTTAGTTTTTGAGGCATTCAACATTTCTTAAAAACCTGCTATGTGCCAGGAATTCAACCTATGGAAAATCAAAGGCAAGTTTGAACTGGAGATTGATCTGATGAAATGAATGATTTAGAAAGATTACATATCATGGTAGCCATGGTATGTGGAATATCTTGGAAAGGAGATACCAGAGAATGGAAAAACAGTTGGAGGAGATGAGGGGCTGGATTGTGTTGTGGGATTAGAAAGGAATAGGTGGAAGATAGAAATATTTTAAAGGAATAATCAACAAAAAGGATTCGATAGTTTCATGTGGCATTATTGTTAGAGGAAAGATGGGATATGGAATCACTTGGAGATGAGTTGCATTTGGAGTTGGTGTAGAATATTTTCAATTTAAGATGATGGTGGCTCATCCAAATGGTTGCTGGATCAATTTCATTAACTGTAAGAATCCACACTATGTGTAATTTCTTCCCAATGGTGCCTACCATAATTTATACAGTGGTTAGTTTTGAAAGAAGCAATTTATTAGTTATATTTTTACATATTTATCTTCTATTGACTAATACTAGTCACATATAACATCTATTGCAGAAAGCTGAGGTTTAACTGTATTTTTGAAACCACGCTTTCCTCTACAATGAACACTGTCTACATCTTATCAATATACAGTCAACAGTTTAAAACTTTGCCCCTGTTGGCATCTTGTCAGGAGATTGGGGGCTACACCTGTCTTGCATCATAAAGAGTTAATCATAGCTTGCCACTAACTTTAAAACAGCTCAGAGGCCAGTGTATCTAATGTGATCTCTGAATTCTAGAAATTGGAACCTTCACATCTACGGTTTCTTATAAACAGGCTACAGCTCTAGGACCCCAGGCCTATACTTAGCCATCAGGCTCTATTTTAATCTCACTTCCTCTTCAAAATTACTGTCATTCTGCAATGCCAAACATATCTGCCACTGATTATGGAGCCCTTTCCAACGCTTGTGATATTCAGCTAATTTTTATGTTACATGAGAATAAGCAGTACGACTGTGTTTTGTTTTTGAAGCACGTGATAAGAAACAAAACTAGGAAATGGTATATTTGATATTCTATATATTTAGACTAGTTAATAAATTCGAGATTCAAATTTAAAGAACATCTCTGTACCACTTATGTATGTACCACAAAATCTGACTGATTTAACTTATATTAGAGTAAACCAAAAATGTCTTCTTAAGACCCTTGCTTAACAGAAACAGACCCATACATATGGAGAACAAACTAATGGTTGCCAGAGGGAAGTATGTGTGGGGATGAGAAAAATGGTTGAAGGGGAGTGGGAGGTACAGGCTTCCAGTTATGCAAAGTGTAAGTCATGGGAATGAAAGGTACAGCATAGAGGATATAGCCAATGGTATTGTAGTTGTGTTGTATGGTGACAGATGGTAGCTACATTTGTGGGGAGCACAGGATAACATATAGAGCTATCAAATCACTATGTTGTACACCTGAAACTGATATAACATTGTGTCAATAGTACTTCAGTTAAAATATATAATGAATATATAAGCAAATTAATTAAAAAATATTACATATATGTATGTATGTGTGTATATATATAGTATACATATATACGTACATAACAATATACATACATACATATATACACAATGTACATAATACCTATACATAATATACACATAATGTATATACACATACATATATGTATACATATATATGCATATAACAAAAGGAAACCTAAGTATTTCCTCCCCCCAAAATATTAGTCCTATGCTGAGGAGTTAAGAAGCTCCTTGAGGCCTGGGCTGGTATCCTCAGTTTCCACTATAGTACTTGACATAGAGGAGGTACCCAGTGGTGACAGAAGGAGGAAGGAAGGAGTTAAGGTCCTTGTAATGGTCACAGTGAATTGGTGAAGTCTCTAAGATGTTACTAAACAAAGTGTGGGAAACTAGACTGAGTCTGTATCATCTCAAGACAGGTTCCAGGTATTTGATATATTTTTTAAAATACTTGCTGAGAGCTGCTTTTTCTTTTCATTTTCCTCTTCTCTTAAAAAATTTGGCAAAAATCACAACCAAACAATAAACTAAATCGCTAAAAATTGAACAAAAGCCTGGCATGCTTTAATTACATTGCATTGTAAAAATGACTACTGTGCAACCATAAAAAATGATGCAAAGCACATTATGATTCACACACATTAAATTAGAGAACATTATATATATATTATATATATTATATGTTATACATATATATTCTCTCTTGTGAATGAAATCTTGCCATTTGCAAGGACATGGGTAGACCTAGAGGGTATAATGCTAAGGGAAATAAGTCAGTCAGAGAAAGACAAATACCATATGATTTCACTCATATGTGGAACTTAAGAAATAAAACAAATGAGCAAAGGGGGAAAAAGGGGAGAGAGGAGTCAAGTCAAGAAACAGACTCCTAATTGTAAAGAACAAACTGATGGTTATCAGAGGGGTGGGGAGGATGGGTGAAATAAGTGGTGGGGATTCGGGAGGGTGCTTGCTCTTATGGGCTCCAGGTGTTGTGAGGCATTGTTGAATCACTATATTATACTCCTAAAACTAATATAACGGTGTATGTTAACTAGCTGGAATTAAATAAAAACTCTTAAAAAAAAAAAAGAAAAAAATCTAAAAATTTAATTGCTTTCAAGTTAATAAAATATTACTGCATGCTATTAAATGTCTTCTTAGCTCTAATATTCTTGTTACATTTTTTAAAATAAGAACTATGGATTTACAAAAAGATGTGAAAAGTAAAGCAAAATTATGAATGAGGAGAAAAATATCTAAACGGGAATGGCCAAAGTCAAAATTCTGGAAGAAGGTACTGTTTGGTCAGGTCTGGTCCTCTAGAGAGAGGAAAGATCAATCATAATGACCACTACGGTGCATTGAGTCCTATTATATTCAAACGTTATGCTTATGCTTTGCATTCTTGAAAGGTTGGAATCATTATCCCTATGTATTGTTTAATAACACAGAAGGAAGTTACTTAAAGCTCCACACTATTTAACAAGGTTACTGCACTAGAGCTGACAAGATATTGTGAGACCAAAGCAAGAGAGCAAATTTGATCCAGGTAGAGATGGAGAGATGTTGATAAGCATTAAGTTTCACTGCCATGTTCCTCCTAATCAATATTTGTCCAACACCGCTAGGCCAATAGCTGGGCCTTTTACAGGTAAGGCCGCAGTTAACATCACTAACACAACAGGTACGAGAGCAAAGCATTTCATAAGGCAGAAAAGGTACATTACCACAAAGGTAATATGTGGGCAACCCAGCGTCAAAGAAAGGGGGATGTCAGTTTAAGGAACTGTGATCCACAGATACACAAGAATCATGGTAGGATGCTAGTGTGTTCCTTGTACTCATCATCTCTCAGGTAGAGGTGAGTGTAGGCAATAAAGCCACACCAAAATGCCAGTCATTCTACTCAGAGGCTGGACAGTCAACCAGGTTCATGTGCTCAGCAAGTCACTCCTGCTTCATCAGCCTAATTTTGTTTCGGCAAAATAATAATCACATATTTTTTTCTCTTGGGAATTTTTCACTATCTAAATACCTACCTACATATTTATTGCTATCTAAATACATGTGCGAAGGGTGGTGGCTCAGTCAGAAGAGCGTGTGACTCTTGATCTTGGAGTCATAAGTTCGAACCCTACATTGGGTGTAGAGATTACTTAAATAAATAAAACTTGAAAAAAAATATGTGTGTGAATCTTGGTTAAATCCATCTCCTTCTCCACAGTATATATTCCATGAGGGCAGGGAGTTTCGTCCGTCATTTGTTGTTGTATTCTCTGTAGCTGAAACAATCTGTAACACAGAATAGGATGCCAATAATATTTATTGAATAGTTGAGTCAACTCTGTCATGGACATCAAGATGGCACATATGCAACTGTTAACCAGAAGGTTGCCGCTGTGGAGGCAGGGCTGTGATTGAGAATGGCAATGGGATATCCATGGTAATGGACACCAGGTGGCTGGAGACATGGAACTTAGACGTTTCTGCGAGGTCAGCATGAGGGTCAACCGTGGGAGTCATCTGTGTTTAGATTGATCAGTGAAACTATGACGTATGTTAACTTCTATAATAGAACTTGTGCATTAGAAAGAAGAGCTTTGGTTAAGGACTTCTTTGGCAATGAACTGAAAGGTGGACAAGACCGACCGTGAAAAACACAGTTGTAAGAAAGATGTGGTATGTGCCACTAGTAGTCCCAGTGTCCCAGTGATTACTTTAATCATAGATTTTAATTTAAATAACATATCAATTTTAATAGATGACTACTTGATGAACTGATTAGGGTAACAGGAAGTCAATTTATATCATGCTGATAGATACAATCAGAAACAGAACCGGGGGGGCGCCTGGGTGGTTCAGTGGGTTAAAGCCTCTGCCTTCGGCTCAGGTCATGATCTCAGGGTCCTGGGATCGAGCCCCGCATTGGGCTCTCTGCTCAGCAGGGAGCCTGCTTCTCCCTCTGCCTGCCTCTCTGCCTACTTGTGATCTCTCTCTCTCTGTCAAATAAATAAATAAAATCTTAAAAAAAAAAAAAGAAAGAAAGAAAGAAACAGAACCAGAATGTGGGTTGAGAGCGAGCAGGTCCCAGTGACTAAAGAATGAAAAGACACCTATGTATCTCAGACTACTACCTAAAAAGAAAGGTAAAGAAGAGTTCAGGATCAGATCTTCAATGACACTTCACAAGTTTCTACAAGTTCACAGCGGGTGCAAAAGTTTAAAAATATGTCCTGAGGCAACACTGCTAAATGTACCCCCAAAGAGTAGCAGTCCTCTGGGGAGGCGGGGAGGCCACTTGAGGTTTCTTTTATTCTGTAGTTTATCTCCTTATCCTTTGTTGCCTCTTACTATAGTTAACCTTTGAAAAACATGAGTTTGAACTGCATGGGTCCGTTTATAAGTGCCTTTTTTCGGATAATTGCTGTACAGTACTAGAAATGTATTTTCTCTTTCTTATGATTTTCTTACTGCAGCTTACTTGCAAGAATGAATACAGGATACAATACATGTAAGATACAAAATGTGTGTTGAGTGTTTATCAGTAAGGCTCTTGGTCAACAGTAGGCTAATGGTAGTGAAGTAGTGGGGAGCCCAATTTTATCCAGGAGTTTTTTTCTAGATGAGAGGTCGGTGCCCCTGAGCTCTCATGTTGTTCAAGGGTCAACTGTAGATCCCTTCTGCGTGCTGTCCTACGTATAACAGGGGCAACAGAAAAGAAGAACAGGGCATGAGTGCTGGCATTAAGGGGCTTGCCATCTTGTGTTTTCAGCGGAGTACACAACGACAAACTGCAGTGTGTTCAAAGTGAAACAAGACGTGAGGAAATGGGCTCAGTTAATCTGGAACACCATTTTTGTTTCTTTTCCTTTCCTTTCTCATCCTCTGCCTGTGGAAGTTACCTTGATCTGCTCTAAGACTTGAGAGAAGAGAACCAGAAAAAAAATTCTAATCCTTTTCCGTTAAAAAAAAAAAAGAAAAGAAAAAGTAGCTAGCACACAAGGATGCAAGGAAACGACAAAACAATGAACAACAAAATGTTGCTAACTTGGGTGGCCTTGAGCTAGTGTCTTTGGGGAGGGGGCGGTCGGTGTCTTGACCTCTCTGACTTTCAATTTTCTCATCATGAAAATAAGAGCATTAGGTTAGAACAGTAGTTCTCAAATGTTTGTCCATTTAAGAATGGGAATTGTTAATAAACCTAATTCACTAGCCTCACACTAGGGGTTTTGATTCAGAATTTCCTGCAAGAGGCCCAGGAATCTGCATTTTAAGCAAACCTCTCAGATGGTGTGTACAGTCTGTGCTCTGGGACCACTGCCTGAAACAGACTGAAAAATCCTGAGTGATCCTACCTGAAAGATACTCTGTGTGAGGCATCGCCATTACAAAAGGGAACTAGTAGAAATATTAAATACACATCTTGTAATTTCTTTTCTTACTGTTGCTATTTATGTATTCCCATCGTAATACATTCACAAATACTTTAGGAGTTATTTCATAAGTAGTGTAATTTAATTTGTACGTAATTCATTCTGCAGTGAGTGAAATCAAAATTATGCTTTTATCAGAAAATGCAGCTTAAACATAACAGGGCATTCAAACTAAGAAAAATAATTAACTTGCACCACAGAGCAAAATGAAAAGTTTCCCCCAAATACTATGATTTAGGATTTATGATATGGAGAGTAGCATCTGAGAAGTCAAAGTAGAATATTTCTATTCTCCCACTGCAAACACGCTTTAGGAGTGAGTAGTGCGCGCTTAATATGCACGCATATGTGTTAGCAGGGATTCCTGCAGCACGTCTGTGATCCAGGGACTGGAGTGGAAATATTCCACGGAGAAGTGGAAGGAGAGCAGGCGGCGAAGCACCCACTCTTTGCTGGCAGCTCAGGCAGAACAGGAACTTAGTGACACCTCCGTGGAGACACACATTCCTATACATCTGGAGAAGGGGGAAATGGCACCCAGGTTTGTACTGTATCTTTCGTGCAGCTGCTCTCCCACCTGGCATTTTCAGGCTGACGGTATTTTTCCTTAGTGGCAAAGATGGCTGACTTGATTGTGTGACCATTCAGTGCTGACACTCCTTATCCTGTGAGGTGATTTGAATCCAACTGAAATTACAGTACTCTTCCTCAACCTTGGATTTTTGAAATTCAACTACTTCATGATTCACTTCACAAAGTTCTTCCACCATCTTTCTCCCTCAGCGTTGAATCTGTTTCAAATTTAAGTTTACAAGAAGTGCAAGAGCTTTGATGATTCCATATTTATTAAATGAAGATCAAAGGCCCTCTTTGCTTTTTTTAGTCTTTTACATCTGTGAGGGATGACATAACATAGATGACAGTCTTTCTTTCCACCAAAGAATGCCGTCGTTTTTAATTAAGCATTTGCCTCTTTCTAAGCCTAAATATTCTCCAAATTATAAGCATGCTACTATCACACGTGGAATTCCATTCAGTTATACATTTCGAGAATGCCAGGAATACAACACATCATTCTGTACTCTCACCAGATACTGCTTTGTCCCTTGACTTTGCACAAAGCCCTGTGCCTAATAAGACTGGCTTCAGGGCTTATAAGAAGGTTTGAGTCAAAGATTGTTATCTTCCTAAGTACATCTTGTTGAGAAGATGGCTTTTTGCTGCATTATGTTGTTTCTGTCTAATAAAGGATCATCAACAAATTAGATGGATCACATATAGAGGGAAACACATAATAGGCAAACGATTACTGTCCCAAATACATAAAGACCTAAACGTCAGTAAGAAAAGGACAAAGAACCCAATAAAAAAAAGGGGGGGGGGGAGCAAAATATCTGAACAGGCATTGACAGAATAGGGAACCCAAATGATCAATAAATGTGAAAGAAAACTCCAACTCACCAGTAATCAGGAAAATACCAGATAAAGCAACAAAATGCTATTTCTCACAGATCATAATGGCAAAAATTATGCTATGTGCTTAATATAACTTAATTAATAACTTAATGCTATGTGCAGGCCAGGATGTAGAAAAGCAGAAATTTGGGTAAATCACCATTGGCACTGTAAAGCTGGCAGTAAACATTTTGGAAAACAATTGGCAATAAATTTGAAAACGTGCATAGCCTATGACTCAGGAGTTTTATTTCTAAGAATATATCCTAGAGAAACTGCACTTATCCACAAGGAGAGCTAGATAGCATTGGTTGTAATAGCAATAATAACTGCTTGTTATAAACACTGAGCATCAACTAAATATCCATCGACCTGGTAAGGGAGGAAATCAATTGCGATATCATTAGTGATAGAATTTATGCACAATTAAGAGTTAAGATCTATATGTATCAACATGGATATAGAAAGTAATGGAAAAAAGCAAATTGTAGAATATTATGTACTACTTATAATGACTTAAAACTATACAAATCAATATAATTAATAAATAGTATAATTAAAGGCAAAAAAATAAAGTCTAATTTGTTTTTTAAGTTCTGATTATAGTTGTCTCTGGGAAAGGAGAAAGGGGGAGTGGGGCTGACAGAGGGGTCTCAAAGGGACTTCACTTTGTAAGTACTGTTTTGATTTTCATTAGAATACAAAGCAAATAAAATAACGAATGTATTTCACTCTTTTTTTTCCAAATACTTTTATTTTATTTTTTCAGTGTTACAAGATTCATTGTTCATGTACCACACCCAGAGCTCCATGCAATACGTGCCCTCCTCAATACCCACCACCAGGCTCGCCCAACCCCCACCCCTTTCCCTCCAAAACCTTCGGTTTGTTGCTCAGAGTCCACAGTCTCTCATGGTTCATCTCCCCCTCCGATTTCCCCCAATTCA
>CM052898.1:66586445-66618044 GCA_028534135.1 Potos flavus | reverse complement strand
TAAGATACCTGGGAATAAACCTAACCAAAGAGGTAAAGGATCTGTACTCGAGGAACTACAGAACACTCACGAAAGAAATTGAAGAAGACACAAAAAGGTGGAAAAGCATTCCATGCTCATAGATCGGAAAAATAAACATCGTTAAAATGTCTATACTGCCCAGAGCAATCTATACTTTCAATGCCATCCTGATCAAAATTCTACCGGCATTTTTCAAAGGGTTGGAACAAACAATCATGAAATTTGTATGGAACCAGAAAAGGCCCCGAATTGCTAAGGAAATGTTGAAAAAGAAAAACAAAGCTGAGGGCATCACATTGCCTGATTTCAAGCTTTACTACAAAGCTGTGATCACCAAGACAGCATGGTACTGGCACAAAAACAGACACATGGACCAGTGGAACAGAGTAGAGAGCCCAGATATGGACCCGCAACTTATGGTCAAATAATCTTTGTATTTCACTCTCGAGTGGAGAGTACACTGGTTTGTGTCATATCATTCTTTGCACTTCTGTGTATTTTTATTTATTTATTTATTTATTTATTTATTTATTTATTTATTTTTTACCTCTGTGTATTTTTTAAAAAATCTTTACAACCAAAACATTAACAAGTAAGAGGGGGGCTTAACTGGAGAAAAAACACTGTAGGTACCCATGATGATCCTTTTAAACTTTGAGAGTGCTCTGGTGAGGCAGCCTCTCAGCAGAGCCAGTTTCCTAAAATGCAAATGGTGGAACTTACAAGGCATTCTGAGCATTAATTCCAAGGATCCAAAGACAACTACAAGAAGTGAGTACATTTTTTTTTAATTTTTTTTTTTTTTTAGAGATTTTATTTATTTATTTGACAGAGAGAGAGAGATCACAAGTAGGCAGAGAGACAGGCAGAGAGAGAGGAGGAAGCAGTCTCCCTGCTAAGCAGAGAGCCCGATGCGGGGCTCGATCCCAGGACCCTGAGATCATGACCTGAGCCGAAGGCAGAGGCTTTAACCCACTGAGCCACCCAGGCGCCCCAGAAGTGAGTACATTTGCCTCACAGAAAATTAAAAGAAGTGGGGAAAGGTACAAATTACAGAAATAAAGATATAAAAATTGGTACATTTCCTACATTTGGTTTTTGTTAACAGGAATGATTTCTACAATCTTAAGTAACTTACTGATGTATTTGAAGTTCCTGAAAATTCAAAGTCAACAACCTTCCCCAAAGCTATTCAATACGCCAATTATCTTGCTTTAAGCAACATGTAATATGAAGTAATTACTTTAAACTTAACTGAAATACCCACAAATAAAATAGTGCATCTCTTTAGGGCAATCACGTACTCGAACATGAATAGGCAGATAACTCTTACAAGTGACTGTAGGTAAGAATGAATTAGTGAAGAAATAAAACCATGCAACCCACGTAGTCTTTGAGTTTATAGTCTTGTCTCTAAGAACAGTAGTGCAAGTGTTACAGTAAATGGTGACTACTGTTGGGTTTTAACATTGGAGCTGGAGGCAGGGGATATGGGTCCCTAAAGCCCCCATAATGGGGACTGCGGGTCCTGTCTTAAAGGAAGCACAGCTACTAGTCAGCCTCAGCTAAGTGCTGCCATTATGGACACATTGTTGTTGTGTCATCCAATTTTACAATATAAGTTGGAATCCAGATTTTTTTAAAATTCTACTCACGTAATTTTACACTTGATCTTAGCCAAAAGGCCGAGAAGCCATCTACTCATGTAATTTTAAATTATTGGTTGTAAAAGGCTGGAGAAAGCCCAAAATGTGAACTATGATGCTCTCAAAGGAATATTGTGCACCTATAAAAAGGATGAGGAAGCCCTTAAGTTACCGATGTAGAGTGATCTCCATGATACATCAAGTAAAAAAAGACAAAGTGCAAAATGGCGTCTGTAGAATAGTAGAGTGTCTATTATGATGGAAAGGGGGAGGTTTTTTTTGTTTTTGTTTTTTTTGCTTATATTTTCAATAAGAAAAAAAATAGAATTAGGATGCCTGGGTGGCTCCATTGGTTAAGTGTCTGCCTTTGGCTCAGGTCACGATCCCAGGCTCCTGGGATCGAGTCCCACATCAGGCTCCCTGCTCGGCAGGGAGCCTGCTTCTTCCTCTGCCTGCTGCTTCCCCTGCTTGTGCTCTCTCTCTCTCTCTGACAAATTAATAAATAAAATCTTAAAAAAATAGAATAAACCCAAATAAGTAAATATGGTTACCTGTGAGGGTGGGTTGGGTGGGAGAAGAGAACAGGGATGGAAGCAAGATTTCTGTGCCTCCAACTTGTTGTATAGTTTTGACTTTGGAATTATGTAAATGTTCGATCTAAGAAAAACATATAATTAGATCCGGAAGAAAAAAAAAGAAAATCCCTGAAACAAATGAGCCTGTGAATACTGAGCAGGGAGGGACTAGGTGTGAGTCTCCAGCACGTCTGCCTATTTGACGCCCAGACACCAAGTGGGGAAGCTCACTGTTGGCCTGCCACATCCACCACTTAGACGGTTCTGCAATCGGCCCTCTCAACCGGGGGCGAGGCCTGGTGAAGAAATACCCTCCACACTGAGAAAACCCAGACCAGCTACCTGTTATCAGCTTAGTCTTTAATCATAAATGCAGCGGAGCAAACATTTTAAAGAAAATGAATCACATGAAAGAGAAACCAAAATGAACAATATATGATACAGAAGAAAATAGAGATAATTATTTCACAAAAGAGACCTCTAGAAAAGTTCTAATTAGTAACCTTATAGAAATAGAAAATTACAATCATTAAGCAAGCACAAGATGATATGAAGGAAAGCAATCTTTTTTTTTTTTTAAAGAATTTATTTATTTGTCAGAGAGAGAGAGAGCACAAGCAGGCAGAGTGGCAGGCAGAGGCAGAGGGAGAAGCAGGCTCCCTGCTGAGCAAGGAGCCCGATGCGGGACCAGATCCCAGAACCCTGGGATCATGACCTGAGCTGAAGGCAGCCGCTTAACCAACTGAGCCACCCAGGTGTCCCAAAGGAAAGCAATCTTAAATAGTTGGATATAACAATGATTATCAAA
This sequence comes from Potos flavus, assembly GCA_028534135.1. Taxonomy (NCBI): domain Eukaryota; kingdom Metazoa; phylum Chordata; class Mammalia; order Carnivora; family Procyonidae; genus Potos; species Potos flavus. The sequence goes on along the minus strand of CM052898.1, from coordinate 66,614,994 downwards.
GGATCTACTCAGGAATACCTTGGAGATAGTGCAGGTTTGGTTGAGACCACTGCGATAAAGTGAGTATCGGCAATAAAGCAAGTCAAATGAATTTTTTGGTTTCCCAGTGCATATAGAAGTTGTCTTTACACTGTATCATAGTCTATTAAGTGTAATAGCATTATGTGTAAAAATACAAGGTACATACCTTAAAAATGTTAGGCATCATTTGAACTTTCAGCCAGTCATAAACTTTTTCTGGTGGAGGGTTTTTCTTGAAGGTTCATGGCTGCTGACTGATCAGGGGGTACTGATTGCTGAAGGCTGGGGCGGCTATGGCAATTTCTGAAAATAAGACAACAATGAAGTTTTCCACATCAATTGACCTTTCCTTTCAGATTTCTCTGTAGCATGCGTTGATGTTTGATAGCATTTTACCCATAATAGAACTTCTTTCAAAACTGGAGTCAATTCCCTCAAACCCTGCCGCTGCTTTATCAACTCAATTTATGAAATATTCTAAGTCCTTTGTTGTCATTTCAACAATCTTCCCAGCATCTTCACCAGTAGTTTCCATCTCAAGAAACCAGTTCCTAGCCATCCATGAGAGGTAACTCCTTATCCGTTCAAATTTTATCATGAGATTACCACAGTTCAGTCCCATCTTCAGGCTCCACTTCTAATTCTAGTTCTCTTGGGGTCTCTTCCACATCTGTAGTGACTTCCTCCACCAAAGTCTTAAACTCTCAGTCATCCACGACAGTTGGAATCAACTTCTTCCAACTTCTTGTTAATGTTGATATTTTGACCTTTTCCCATGAATCATAAATGTTAATGGCATCTAGAATGATGAATCCTTTCCAGAAGGTTTCAATTTCCTTTGCCCAGATCCATCAGAGAAATCATCATCTATAGCGGCTATAGCCTAAAAAATGTGTTTCTTAAATAATAAGACTTGAAAGTCCAAATGACTCCTTGACCCCTGGGCTGCAGAAGGGATGTTAGCAGGCACGAAAACATTAATCTTGTTGTGCATTTCCGTCAGAGCTCTTAGGTTACCAGGTGCATTGCCAATGAGCAGTAATATTTTGAAAGTAATCTTTTTTTTTTTTCCCCCTGAGCAGTAGGTCTCAACAGTGGGCTTATAATATTTAGCAAACCATGATGTAAACAGATGTGCTGTCATCCAGGCTTTGTACCATTTATAGAGTATAGGCAGAGTAGATCTAGCATAATTCTTAAGGGCCCTAGGATTTTCAGAATGGTCAAGGAAACTTGGTTTCAACCTGAAGTCACCAGCTGTATTCGTCCTCTTAGGAGTCAGCATGTCCTCGAAAACTTGAAAGCCAGGGTTTCTCCTCTCTGGCTATGAAAATCCTAGACAGCCTCTTCTTCTAATAGAAGGCTGTGCAGTCTACACTGAAAATCTGTTTTTTCGTGTAGCCACCTTTGTTAATAGTCTTAGCTAGGTCTTCTGGATAACCTGCTGCAGCTTCTACAGCTTCTACAACTCAGCATTTGATGCTTCCCCTTGCATTTTGATGTTATGGAGATGGCTTCTTCCCGTACACCCTACGGACCAACCTCTGCTGCCTTCTGACTTTCCTTCTGCAGCTTTCTCACCTCTCTCAGCCTTCACAGAATTGGAGAGAGCTAGGACCTTGCTCTGGATTAGACTTCGGCTTAAGGGAATGTAGTGTGGCTGCTTTGATCTTCCATCCAGACCACTCAGACTTTCTCCATATCAGCAATAAGGAAGGCTGTTTTGCTTTCTTGTTATTCATGTGTTCATTAGAATTTTTAATTTCCTTCAAGAAATTTTCTTTGCATTCACGACTTGGCTGTTTGGTATAAGAAGCCAAGCTTTTGGCCCATCCTTGCTTTTGACATGCCTTCCTCACTAAGCTGAATCTCATTTTTTAGCTTTTGATTTAAAATGAGAGATGTGCACCTTTTCCTTTCATGTGAACAGCTAAGAGGCCATTGCAGGGTTATTAATTGGCCTACTTCCAATACTGTTGTGTTTCAGGGAATAGGGAGGCCCAAGAAGAGGGAGAGGCAAGGGAACAGCTGATTGGTAGAGCAGTCAGAACACATACATTCGTGAGGTGGCTGTCTTATATACGGGTGCTGTTCATAGCATCCCAAAGCAATTACAACAGTAACATCAAAGATCACTGATCACAGATCACCATAACAAATATAATAATCATGAAAAAGCTTGAAATAGTGCCAGGATTACCTAAAGGTGACACAGAGACACAGAGTGAGCAAATGCTGTTGAAAAAATGGAGCTGATTAGACTTGCTGGAAGCAAGGTTGCCACAAACCTTCAATTTGTAAAAAATGCAGTGTCTGCAAAGCATAATAAAGCACGGTGCAATAAAACAAGGTATGCCTATATATAGAAAACTTAAATAACAAAAATGGCTAATAAACACGTGAAAAACTGTTTAACCTCACAGCTAACCAAGGAAATGTAACTTACAACTAGATATTTTTCATCCACGAGATTGGCAGATATAACATTGTGGTTTTACTAATTGTCTTAGTTTGGGCTGCAGTCACAAATTACCGTAGACCAAAAGGCTTCAACAACAAATCTTTGTTTCTCACAGTTGTGGAAACTGGAAGTCTGAAATGGGGTTCGGTTCTGGGTAAAGGCCTCTTCTGGGTTTATAGATAGACCTTTCATGTTCTCACGCGGTGGGAGGCAGAGAGAAGCAAACACTCTTGGGCACTCTTTCCATTCATGATGGCTTCACTCTCATAACCTAATTATTTCCCAAAGGCCTCCCCTGCTAATACTACCACTTTGGGGGGTAGGATTTCAACATAGGCCTTGGTGGAGGGAGCGGACAAACAGTCCATAAGAGTAATCTAATGCTGTCTAAACAAATCAGTCCCAAAGTGTCTTTTTAAAAATCAATTAGCTGTAATGGTTTTCTGGGCATTAGGAATTCAGTAGTGGTTTGGTTGGCATTTCCATCGTGAGGTGTCTCATTCTCATGAAGCTGGTCATCGAAGGCTTGGCTGGGGCTGGAGGATCCACTTCCATGGTTGGCAAGTTGGTGCTGAGGTTGGAAGGAGCCTCAGGTCCTCCCCACGGACCTGCGTGAGTGGTCTTAGGGCATGGCAACAGATTTCCTCCAGAGTAAGCAATATAAGCAAGGTTTTTTATGACAAAGCCTCGGAAATACCACATAGTCACTTGTACCATATTCTATTGGACATACAGGCCAGCTCTAATTTAGTGTGGAAGGGACAACACGAACACATGAAAGCCAGGAGACGAGGATCATTGGAGGCTGGCTACTGCAACTACAATATTTGGTTTTGGCAAGTAAGGGAGGAAATGGGTGCTCTCATACGCTATCATTGAGTGTGTAAATTGATGTACCTCCTTTAGGAAACGACAGGACAGTAGATTAAGATTAAAAATGCACATATCTTTGCATATATTCCATGTGAAATAAATATGTATACTGAGGTTTGCTGCATAGTGTTTGAAATAAAAAAGGGAAGAACTTAAATATCTGTAAATAAGGGAATAAAGGAATACTGTGGGGCAGTTACAAAGAATGTGGCAGATCTATGGCCCACCATGGAAAGCTTTCTTTAGGCACATTGTTAAGAAAACAAGCAGAAAAAAATACACTTCCATTTACATAAAAAGACAAAAACCAAATACGTGAAAACTGATTTTGTGTGTATGTGTACATGCGTGAATATAAAAATCTCCGGGAAAGCTCTGGAAAAACACATGTAAACATTTCGACAGTTACTTCTGTAAACGGTGCAGTGTGGGGAGCACTTTTATTGTCGTGTTTGAATTTTTTAATAAAAATGGCTTTAACAATTTAAACATTTAAAATCAGTAAATAACAGACTTTGAGAGATTACCCAAAATGTGCTCTCATAATAAGGAATATGGGCTTTCGTGGTTAGACTTTAATATATTTATTTTAGTTCTTCAGAGGCCCTTTCTGGCTTACTTACAGATTTCTAGTTGCTGCTACAGTTGTGTTGCTCTCAGAGCAAGTCTTTAGAAAATTAAGAGGAGAGAGCAAGGTCTCAACTTCTGCGTGTATTCACTTGCAGTGTTGTAATGATAGGGAATGGCATTAAAATACTGCAGGTTCCTCTTAGCTTCTCAGTTTCAACATACAAGGTCACTAAGCCTAGCATATGATGTCACTATGATCGAATGAGACACCGAAGTCATTGGCACTCATTAGCCACTACAAAGGTGACCATTATTAGTTTAGGTCCATTTTAAATCTCTTATCAGAAATAAAGCACTGTTTTGGTCCATACAAAGATGTGACTCTCATACATGCTAAGTGGCATAAGACCAATCATGACTTGTGTTGGCTTATTCTTATTCCTTTTCCCCCAAGAGTGTTTAAGGAAGGAATGCCACCTGAGTCAGTTACTAGCTTAGAAGAGTGTATTCACTTGGACTATAAAATCAACATACAATTTATTGTTACAGAGGAAAAGAAATCTTCAAAAAATTATTACACAAACACCAAAGCAACCATATCTAGACAATCTGTCATCAAATTACAATAAATATGTTCTCCAGGAAAGCTTACCTATAGGTAGAAAAATCGGTGATTCTAATATCAATTTTAATACCTCAACTTAACATTCCTATCGAAGTATCTATATTCATGAAACACTCACTAAAACAGCAACTCATTGTTTAGACAGGTCATTTCACTTCTCTGGGTTTGAGTTTCCTCAGTGAAAAGTGACAAGTGTGGGTGAAATGATCACCAACAACCCTTCCTATTCCACAAGCCCACGATAAACGTTTCTCTAACCCTCCTTTAACGTGAGGCGCTTCCTTTCCTTGATTCTTTTTTCTTGTTCATCTTGAGAATGTGAATTCCAGCACCAGTACTTTTTAAAACCGTCCTCCACCCAAACTCACTGTAACAAAAAGCAGGCTGTAAAATTATCATGATGGGACCTGACCCGAAACCAGAGTAAATAGCCTATTTAAACAATGAGCAATGGCGGTAGAAAACTCCAACCAGACGGAGCCTGTTTCCAGAAGATGGTGCAGTTACGCCCTCCGTGCTCTGGCAGTTACTCTCCGCAACGCGCCATGTACTCCTCTAAGTGAGAGGATCCTAAAGGACTGCTATATAAACTCTGCTCTGATACTAGTGTCAGTTTGAGGGGGGCTGTCCTATCAGCCCTTCCTTGCCTGTTCCTTTTGCCTTACCAGTTTACTGTCACTTAGTTTTATCCGTTACCGAGAATTGTTTTGCTCCATGATTTCTGTACTATTGCCAACATTTTCTGTATAATAAAATATCTATTATTATATATTGGGTACTCCTGGTGTTGAGACTCTCATGGAATACACTTAAGAAAAGTGTGCGACTACTTTTCCTTTTCAACATTTCATCTCTATAAAGATAAGACATTTGAACTCTAATTTTTCTGCTTACAGCCACAGTAAAAATTACAATATACTCTTTTCACAGATGAGGTACATTCAGTCGAGGTTGACATTTTTCTTACATCTTTATGCTTGCCAATCTCTAGGTTTTCTCACGGGGTTAGGAAGGTTGGGCCGCCTGCTCATCACAATACTCCTGTGCCAATACCAGATGCCTCAAGACAGGTAAAGAGTCAAGGCTCTCCAATTTTATGTATTTGGCCACTATATGAAGCTATGATTAACTCAGGAGAATTCCAGAAACCTTTTTAATATTCAAGACTCATACCTTTAGATGCAGGAAAATTTTTTTGAAATGTAACTTTTTAGTAAGAAACTGATCCTCAACAGTTTGATTACAATTAAAAAGCAAATATAAGACCTTTGTTCAGGATCTTAGTGCATTTTTTTTTCTAATGCACATGAATGGCCTACGGAGTTGCACAGGGTGAGAATCTCTGAGAATGTACTTTTCTTGTAATGAAGAGTTAAGAACTCACTTTGCAGAACATCACAAAAAGTGAGAGTACAGGAGCTGTGTCCTTCTCACCTTTGCCTCCTTTGGTATATCACAATGGTTGCACACAAACACTTAATAAATGTTCACTAAATTCAACTGGAGAAGTTATATGGACACACCAAAAACTCTTGATTAGCATATACTGTAGAATCTAGTTACATAGTTTCAAAGACAAGAGCAGATCTTTATTCAATGAGGTAGATAGAAATACTCAAAAGTAAACCCGAAGTAAAGCATATTCTGAAATGTCCACACGTGGATTTATAATGTATTTCTGAATACACACAGTCAATGTTAAATGTGTTCATAACACTCGTCTATTCCAACAGTTTTCAATATTTAGCATACTTACTAGATTCTTACTTAGCCAAAGTAAACAGTAAAATGATATAAGGCAAAATAATTCATTTTATTTCTTAAATACCTATGTATTTACAATCATAAAAATGTTCATGCATTTAACTCATGAGATAATATACTTTCACATTTACTAAAAATTAAAAATCTTGGGAAATCTACTTATGAAGAAATTAATGGCTGATCAAAAAACGTCATATTACTATTAGCTTAAGATTATATCATAATCATGAATAGCATTTCATCATGAATACCTTCATTTTACTTTTAAAATTATACTTACAGTTTTAGATTAAAATCTCGTATTGAGGCAGTAAGACTTTACTTCAAATTACAGTCACATATGGAAGGGAGCTTTTAATTCAAGGTTTCATTATGGTCCATAGTATAAAGATATATTTTCATGAGGGGTACATGATGGATAGCCAGCAAAAGAAATATGCTAGCAGAGGGTAGTAAATTGCCAACTAAGCATGCACTGAACCAACAGACTACTTTAGAACATGGTAAGTCCTTGATTATTGCCAGCTTTTCTATAATGTTCAGGTTCTCAAAGGTCACTGAATTTTATAATTATCTCCAAACAATTTTCTTCATGGTCATTTAAGCTTTGTCTAAACAGCTGGGTATGTTGCCAAGCAACAACACCATCTCCTCTGCTTAATTCTGCTTCCAAAATAACTTCAGTGGCACCAGAAAAATCATGATAGGAGCGAAGAGTTTTGTCTGTTGGAGGAAAAAAAATAATTAACACTTTGCTTTTAGTAACTTAAAGAATATAAAGAGATAGTTTTGGAATACATATTTTATACCTAACCTCTAGGTAAAAATCAACTCTTAAAAAAGTAAATACAAATTATTCCCTATGGAGGAAATAGGTCCTCTGAAACAAAGAAATGACTTTTCTTAATCCATTTGTGTTTCACAATAAAAAACATAACAGTTCTATTAAAATGAGGTTATACAAGTTTTAATTTTTTTTTTTTTTTTTTTTTTTGCTGCAGTAGTATGAATGACTCTTGGGTATGAAAAGCTCAAATAAGTACAATTATTCTTCAGAGTGTTAAATATACTCGTCATGATTAATTCTCCATTCAAATGCTTACCGCCTGACAGTTCTACTTGGGCTGTTTCAGATCGCAATTTCCACTGTATTGTTCCAGTCTGAAAGGTTTGACTACTTGTTCTAATGGAAATGCTATCTACTTTTAGGCCAACTGACCCACACTCCAACTTCCAGGAAATATAAGCATAAGATGATCCTTCCCTTCGGGCTAAATATACCTACAAAGGAGGAGGAGAACAAAGAATTGTCATAAAGAATAAAATAGTGTAGAAAACACATATAGTCAGTCCTACTGTCATGGGGTACTACATACAAATGATTATTAAGAACCTAATTTCTTCCCCACTGAGGAGATTTTCACTGTTAACGTTCTGCATTTTATCAGCAATTTTCCCTATAGCATATTTTGCTCTGGAAGAAAGATACTTGGATACAGGTGCCCCGATAAGTACAGCCCTAAGGGGTAGATGCTAACCAAATTTTAGTAAATCATATTTTCTTTTAAATTAGTTAAGTCCAGCTATTTAATATGAACTTTATAATGAGTCCTGCTGAAAACGAAGAATCCTTTTAAATGCAATTATTCTCTATCTTCTTTTCTAAGTCTGCGTTTTCAGATAAGCTTTCCTAGAGCGAGATGAGCTATCTACTCTAAGTCAAGAAAATAACTCAGTTATTGTTAAGTAATGGTTTAAAATGTAGTATTCATGCTGCCTCTCTACATAGTATGCTCCCATTCCTTCACTACCAAAGACCCTTATCACTTTAAATGTATACTATTTAAGGCAACCAAGTTTACTGGCTGCTTCCAGCTCATCTTCTCTCATAGTTTCATCTACATTCTTGAAAATATGGACGTGAACATTGACATCCACAGCCTTGGTCTTTCACAAGTAACTTCATTCACCCAGGCTCAAACCCCTAAGAATCTGACTCTTTAATCACTTACCCTCATGCTCAAACACACAACAACTCATGCATTTCTTTGAAGTAAGTCTCAAAAAAACCCTGTCCTCATTTATACCACACTTACCACTATAGTCATGACTTTATGCTCATCTCTCTCCAACTGGCTGATGTTAATGTTAATGTTTTTAAAAGCCCACTTCCTTCCTATCATTTCCAGAGTCTAGAATGTATAGCAAGTAACTGGCTCGAGCTTTAAATCCAAACTCTCAGCTTTCAGTCCTTCACAGAATTTCACCCCACTGTGAACTGCCAATAATTCTTTACCCAAATGTAACTTATATCAGATGAACTTAGTATGATTTTAACCAAATCATACATTTTCTGGGGGCACAGGCTCTGGACTCATATGGGTTTAATAAATAGTATTTAAGTATTACAAGTTTGCATACACACCTATTCTTTTAGAAACCTCTAACTTGGGGCACCTGGGTGGCTCAGTGGGTTAAAGCTTCTGCCTTCAGCTCCGGTCATGATCTCAGGGTCCTGGGATCGAGCCCCGCATTGGGCTCTCTGCTCAACGGGGAAAAAAAAATAGCTTTTTTTTTTCGCCTGCTTCTCTGCCTACTTGTGATCTCTCTCTTTCAAATAAATAAAATCTTAAAAAAAAAAAAAAAAAAGAAACCTCTAACTTACTTCTTGGAACAAACAGAAGTACCATATGACACATCTGCCATGGAAATGTCCTACTACCTGTTTTTAGTCAAGTAAAAAATCAATCGCTGCTAGCATTCTGATATTCTATTCTATTTCACAACCTATAGTTTTTCTTCCAGGTTAAATATGTCAGCTGATTTAATTGGAAAGTTTTTAGAATCAGTGAGCTGGAGGTTATCAGCAATTAAAAACAATCACTCTCTAAGGAAAATGATTTGAACTCTTTAGACAGATTGCACTGGATGGCACATCTAGATGTATGGAAGTGTTGACTGCTCCACTCAAGTTCAGGGCAACCTCACTATAACCTCCTCTAATGACCACGTATTCCTACTGCAGTGCTCCTCCTACACTTGTTTGTGAGGAGAACCTGGGGCTATTGATCGGTGCTCCCTGGGATTCACTGGTTCCATCTATCCTGGCCATCTATGGATTACCTATAATTTAATTACTAAGTTCAAAGGTCAAAGGTGTGGCTAGTAATGGGGATTAACTGGAAAAGATGAGCCAAACAGTAGGGTTATTGGAAGAAAGGTGGTTGGAAAAAACTCAAAGACTGGGGAAAAGTAATCTTAAGACAAATACACTTAGATTTATGTCTCAGTATATACTTTTTTATGTCTTGTGTCTTTTTTAGAGCTCAGTAGTTTCAAATGATCCCCTCCCCCCAAAAGTGTGGGTATAAAATAGGACAGATTCAAGTCAGGTTAATTTCAAATTCCTAGCTTACCCCCAGAATTGTCTTAGTTATACCACATGGGTCTGGGCCACAACTGTGGTTTTAACTGTCATAACAAGGTTTATAATAGCTGTTGAACATGTCTGAGAGAATTTCTTATTCTAAAATGTACATTTTTCAGTCATAAAGGCATCAGCTTTTAAGACTCTTAAAGGACAGGATAGAATTCATCACAGAATTCTTAAATGCTTAAATAAACATTCAAACACATTGTGAGCAAATAAAAGGTCTCTCAGGCTAAAGAAACAGCATATGGAAATAAAAGACTCTACTGAAACTGAAAATTCATGTCACCTTTTTCTCACAATATATTCTGTCTGTACCATTTTAACCAACTAGTTTTAAATTAGCGTTTTTAGAGGTGGAAGTTATCAAGAACATGTATACTCAGTTTGATAACTGAAATGTGCCCAAACAGTAAGATTTTTATAAACACCCAATTGTTGTCCTTTCTATGTATAATAGCAACAGAACCAGTAATCATAGTTTATTTAGAAGAAAAAAATACTTTATAAGCTTTTAAATATTCAATAGTTTGGTCTAGAGAAAAAAATTTTTTTTTTTTTTTTTACTATTAAATGTTCCTCACTTCTTGAGTTATCTTAGATAAATTTTTGCCTGTCGGGTTTTTAATTCATTGGTGTCATTTACTGTGTGCAGTTCTACACGCTTGGTCTTTCAGTTTTGGGGACTATCAAGAGCTACCTTACTTTAGCAGCAGGAAGAGTAAAATCAGAAGTCATGGAGTTTACCTTTACAGACCTGAAATCTATACAGCACCCCACCCCTCCCTCTAGTGACCCATCCTTGCACTTTTATTTTTGGCAAGGATAAGGCATACAGTTCAGGCAGATCACAACGTGTGGGTGAGAATGAGACCAGTCTGTGTATGGCTTAAGGTCTCAGCTATGCCACTAACGATGGGCACAACGGAAACTTATCCTTTGGGTTATGACTGTGACCACTATTCTCAAGACTGAGAACAATCTGCATGTGAGCTTCTTTATGCTTTATGTTTTTCACAGTCTACAGAAGATCCTCACTTAAAGATTTTCTGATTACTATATGCCAGGCTCTTCTGTCCCCTGCTATGGTTTTCTGGAGGTTTGGGTTGTATTGCACTGTTGAAGTTGTTCTTTGTTCTGCTCTTAAAATGATTTTTCTGCTTAGCCTGTTAAGATTAACTCTAGTCAAAAAAAAAAAAGATTAACTTAATTAAGTTCTGTACAGCAGATACTCTGCACATATTCCTACACATATCTAGCAGAACTTGCATTTTTTTTTTTTAAAGATTTTATTTATTTATTTGACAGAGAGAGAGATCACAAGTAGGCAGAGAGGCAGGCAGAGACAGAGGTTGGTAAGCAGGCTCCCTGCTGAGTAGAGAGCCCGATGCGGGGCTCAATCCCGGGACCCTGAGATCATGACCTGAGCCGAAGGCAGAGGCTTATTTAACCCACTGAGCCACCCAGGCGCCCCACAATTTGCATTTCAATAGATTTTAATTTAATGCTGGTAAACTGGTATTGCTCATGATTCTTATTTTTGGTTATTTCATTTTATCACTGAAATCAAACATAAATCACTGTCAGTCCCCACTGTATTTACATCTTTCTATACTATGCTTATTTTTTTCTATCTGCAGCCTCTGTAATTATCTCTGGATCATCAGTGTGATCATGTCCTTCCCTTGCCTGAAATTTTTCATGGTTTCCTGTTACATAACTGCAAGGTAATCAAAATCCTGGGGACCTGACCACTGTTCACCTCTCTAGTCTCATTTCCCATTCTTCTCTCCCATATTCCCTACTTACTGTTCCTTGAACATACCAGGTGTTTCTCACCCCAGTGCTTTTGCACATGCTACATCTCCTGCTCCCTTCTTCTATATCCTGTCTCCACACTGAGAAACTCTCCCTTTGCCTCCTTCTCCAAAAGCCTATTTAGGTATTACTTCTTCTGGAAGGTTATCATCTCTGACTCAAGAAGGCACAGTGGCTCTTCCTTCTGTCTTCTTTCCCTTAGAGTCACATACAAACCCATATTCTTCTAGCACTTATCTCACTAATCTAAACAATTGGTCACATATCTTTCTCCCTCACTAGTCTATGCTCACCTTGAGGCTTGACTCCTAATTTATCATTACAATCTAAGTGCCAAGCACAATGTCTGACAATGCACGTTTACTGAATGACTAAATGAATCAATTCTTGACATAATGCCATGCATCAAAAAGTGCTAAAGTGACTTTAGTGACAAAGATGATACTTTGCTAAAATGCAAAGTACATAAGAACATGCCAAGGGATAGTCTGAATGAAGACAGCGTATCTTTGACAGTCTACACAGTCTGAGGGTGGTGTAGAATTTATGCCATATGCATTCAAACATTCTTCCTTACATTCAGCAATCTTTACTAAACATTTATCAGGCACTATGCTAGATACATGCATACTGAGAGTACAAGTGAGTAGAAAAAGACAAAGCCTTTTCTTTGAGAATGTTTACAATTCTAGTAGGACAGACAAATAATTTATTCTTACACATATTTGTTAAATAAATGTCATGAAGGAGACGTATATGTACAGTGAATAAATAAAGGGGGAAATGGATCCAGTTGGCTGAGACTAGAAGGAGTGAGGCTTACACCAAGTTCCAAGCAAAGGAGTAAGTGAATCTAACACAAAGGAAAGTAAAAGGGGCTCTGTGCAGAAGGCAGAAGGGCAGTGCAGCTGCAACATAGAGCAAGGGGGTAGCATGGTGCAAGGCAAGGCCAGAGAAGAAGGCAGAGGCCAGACTCAGAAGAGACTTGAGCTGTTTCTTATCCTACGAGTACTCAGTAACGACTGGGGTTTGGAAAACGCTTTTCTAGCTTAACAGCATGGAAAACAACTGTGAGATGCAGGAAGACTAATTAGGAAGCTATTAACACTTTCATCAAGGTGTTATCATTTGCCTCCTAAAAGATAGAGTGGTCTTCTTGATTCAGCTTTTTATACTCCTTCCAAATTAGACATCACTGAACTGTGTATTTGCCAAATAGTAACACTTAGTATGTTCCTGGAAGGCTAACTCTCTGAGAGGGTACGAATCTGTTCTAAATATCTGAGGGCAGGCTGCATGAGCTCTGTCAGGATTCCATGCTGGAGGCTACTCAGGAAAGGTGTGGTGGGAAATAGGCTTCTTCTAATTAGTGGAGCTAGAGAATCCCTAATTGGGAACATGCCAATACAAAACTAAAAATATTGACTTAGGTAGAAAATTCGATGTTTCTTTTTTTTTGTTTTTTTTTTTTTTTTAAAGATTTTTTGTTTATTTATTTGTCAGAGAGACAGAGAGTACAAGCAGGGCGAGCAGCAGACAGAGAAAGCGGAGGGAGAAGCAGGCTCCCCCCTGAGCAAGGAGCCCGATGCGGGACTCGATCCCAGGACCTTGGGATCATGACCAGGGCCGAAGGCAGTGGCTTAACCGACTGAGCCACCCAGGCATCCCTGAAAATTCGATGTTTCAATGGCAATATATTACTTCTGAGTTATTAGATTCTGTAAGTGTAATTAAGATTCTAATTTTCTTCATATTATAACTTGAAACAGATTCATTCAACTTTTAAAAGTGATGTCCTTTGTACAGGTACATCAAGGCATAAACTTTGAGTGGGAGCTTGTTTTTTATTTAATGGCCTCTGCATCTCATTTACATTATTTAAATCTTACTTATAAATACACCCTCCAGCTACAATGGTCTATTTAGAGAACTCTAAAACACGTCTTGTACTCCATGCTTTCCCCCTGCTGTTCCCTTGCTTTATGAACACCTACTCATCCTTCAGCGTCCAGCTCAAATGTCGCCTGCTCTGTGGAGCTTTCCCCAACTCCCACAGCCGGAGCTAATTACTCCCTCCTCGGTGTTTCCATAGCAATATGTTGATATCCTTATTATAGCACTCTGCATCATGGGTAAGATGGCTGTTTATGCTTTGGCTTCCCCTGTTAGATTGTGAGGGCAGAAACCGTAACTTTATCTTTTTATCCATGTAGCTGAGACAAAGCCTGATACAACAGGCATTCAGTAAATGTTTGCTGATGAACAAATGAGTAAGACAGAGAAGAAATATTCCATAGAATCGACCTGTTTGTCATAACACCACAACTTCTGCAGAAAGTCCTTATTTTCTCCATTAACACTGCTGGTGAGGAAGAAAGGCATACCCTTTCTGTAGTTCCACAAAGGTAGCTTAGTCCTTGGATACATAACATGTCTATCCTATCCTACTTTCTGTTCAGAACAATCTTTAGGCTAAGGATAGTCTTCCGGAGAAGTTCATCCTCTCTCATCAACTATATTATTAATTACAGATATACACGTCTTAAAAATTTCAATTTGATCTTCTTCTATTTTTTATGTTCTTCAACTCAAGAAGAAAATTCCTAAACCTACAATTTTAATAATGTTGTAAATTATGCTTAGTTTAATACAAAAAGATTACCAATATAAGCACCAAGGTAAATTTTAGAACAAAAACATGACTGGAAAAAAAGGGCAGGGATCTTATCTCTGTATGTCTTCTGTATTCTGATTAATGCCTAGAACAGTGATAAGCATAAACACTAGCAGCTGTTAACCCATGACACACTTTTTAAATCCAGCCAATGTGTCTTACGAATAAGAAACTTCCCTTCCTACTCAAACATCTTGGCAAGTCAACTTTAAAAGCTCCCTATAAGTTGATTAACTCCTATGAAAATCTATCAGTAATATGGTTCGATCTACTGAAGTCATGTGCATAATTCTGAGTTTGTTTTTGGTGCATATCTAAGGGGAGGGCAGTTTAAAGGCAAAGCTTCTACTTGTAACAGATAACCTGTGACGACAATGCAGATTGGTATAAGTGAACTACTATAGTCCTAGCATCTATTTCTTTATTCTTTAGGGTACGCAGAAGAAATAACCAATATTGTTGCTCAATCATCCACATTCTTATGAAATGAAAGTGTGTTAAATGGTTAGCTCTTGGAACTTCAGACTAAATGTTAGAGTCCCCAATAGCTTGCATTTAGTAGGTAATCAATAAGTACCTGTCAAGGAATTAAATAACACTGTATTTTATATATTCATACAAAAACTAGTCATGAGTTGGCCATATACTTATTTTTCCCCATGAATGAATTAAGTTTAGCCTCGTTAGTGAAAATGGATGCTTCCTTGATACAAATGCACAAATTTCTTAGGGACTTTTGATTAAACGTTGGGAGGATTTTCTTTTACAGGTTTGAGGATTATTAAAATTTTGATAGATCAGTTTTCACATTATACACAACAGAAACAATCTACATTTGTTTAAACAATGACAAAGTTTTTAAACAGTTTCATGCATGAAATTACCATGTTCCAGTCTGTTTCAACTTTTCTGAATATGGATTCCATTTTCCACACACCATTCTCCCATCCAGAAATGGTTTGATTATTATTTGAAACTCGGACATAACAGTCTTTCACAATATTATAACAAAGGTGGAGCTGTTTCGAAATCTTCTCATTTTCAGAGGGAATGAACAGGGTTTCTTTTCTCTTAAAAAAAGAAAGCAGAATTACTTTCAAAATAATGGAAGACTATATATGAGGAACTGCTACATACAGTGGTAAGAGATTCCTTCAACTTGAAAATGAAGAGAGTTGGTGCCATTAAAAAATTTGTTGGAGAATATTTTATAGGTTAAGTAGGATTAGTATGATGTGGATATAGCACCAACCACTACTAAACAGAAAATGAGAAGTATAAACTACATATATATATATGTGTGTGTGTGTGTGTATATATATATATATATATATATATATATTGCTCTGATTGATATTTTTGTGATTTGTGTTCAACCTAAATGCATTTCTTCTTCTTCATTTCTACCACCATCTCTAAATTGGACTCCAATTGTCTCCTAAAGTTGACTCTGAGCTATCAACTCTTACCTCTCCTATCCATGCTCCACATAGTAATGAAAGTGATTTTCTGGAAATTGGAATAAATTGGGATATGTTACCTTCTTGCTTAACTCACTCCAACAACTTCCACTATACTTAAACTCCAAACCTTTACCAAGGCTATTAGGACTCTAAATGATCTATTCCCTACTTACTTCTCCAATCAATCTCAAGTTACTCTTCCATTAGCTCCTCAAAGAGGTCCATCCAGCTACTTCCTGCCTCAGGACCCTGACACACGCTGTTCTTTCTACTCTCCATATACTTGATTCTTTCTCATCCTTCTGGCCTTAACTTAAAGCCATTTCATTAGTGTCCTTTCCTGATACCCTAAGCTAGGAGAGTGTCTGGGACACATAGCTTGAAACAATCCTCTACATTTGTGAAATTACCAAAAAGGTTATGTTTTACCTTAACATTCCAGGAAAAAATTGTGTTCTAGCCCAAAATAAATTCATGTTTGTTGTAATGTAAATTAGTCTCCAGAAATCCTGAAATCACTGAGTGAATCTGAAGTCTGAGAAAGATTAACGTATTTATCCTGTGTCTTTATGTGCCACTAACACAATGGCCCCTGTCCTTTAGACAGGGGGCATTGTAGCTATAAGACAACAGATTGTCTTATAACCTGCATTGCAGGTTGTCTTACCAGACATTGCCAAATATCCCCTGGCAGGCAAAAATCACCCACCATTGAGAACCACTGCTCTAGTCTGTGTCAGTGTCTTGCCACAGTATTTACTAATCAATCAAAAGGGTGGGCAACGCTTTTTTGTTAAGCGTTGGGTACTAGGTATTAAACAATAGGAAAACTTCAAATGTACAAGAATCAATAAGCAGAACATAAAACATCTTAGAAACAAAAAGAAAAAAAGTGTGTGTGTGTATACATCACTGTCGGCATTATTAAAATTGTAACATTAAATGTATGAAAAAGATAATTCCCTAGTGCAACCTGTGAATATTACTGTCAAACAGGTAAAGAAAAAAGGAGCTTATTTTTAGAAAATGATTTATAATTATGAATAACTTCAAAACAAGCACGTAACAAAACTTCCCAGTTCTTTTCTTCTTTATCAAAGGTATTTTAGGGTGCTGACATAAACGAAATGGAAATAAAATTTAAAAGTAGCATTATCTACTAATTAAAAAGGATAACTAATTACCAAAGGGAAGAGAAAGATATTTATGCTACTGCACATAATCATATATGCAACTGAATAATCTGGAGTAAGAATAACATTAATATTTCACGGAATCTTTTTTTTTTAAGACTTTATTTTTTTGTTAGAGATAGCGATTGAGTGGCGGGAGGAGCAGAGAAGGAGAGGGACAAACAGACTCTGTGCTGAGTGTGGAGCCTGATGTGGGGCTCAATCCCATGACCCTGAGTTCATGGCCTGAACTGAAATCAAGAGTTGGATGTTCAACTGACTGCGCCAGCCAGATGCCCCTCATAAAATCTTTTAAATCTAAGATTAAGATAAAACTTTTCTCTCTGGAAATAATATAACCAAAGTTTCCTTCTTTTTCCAAATGATTTCAAGGTACAGTTCCATAACTTTTTAAGACTGATATTTTTCATTATTCAATTTACTTTTAAAACAAACATCTACTTCTAAAGAGGAAAATGATTTTTTAAATCCATGTCTGTAATGGCCTCCAGTAACTGAGAAATTTTTAAAAAAATTTCAAAAGGGAAGACAATCTGGGCATATGACCCAATTCATATTTTTAAAGTTTAATCAACTTACATGCCATACAAGAGGAAGCACATCCGTCCATAAAAAGAAAAAAGAATGAAGACCTAATATCGATGTTTTATTTAAATTGAACACAGCTGTGAATTAAATTAGTTCTTTTAAACTGGCTTCATTTAGATTTAAACTTGTAACTTGCACTGCATCAGCAGTGATTTGAATTATCTGTTGAATTTAGATCTTGTAATTCTGTGGCTGAACCAACACTTTCAACTGCCTCCTAAAGATGATGAAGTAAATTAAAAAGCAAACATAAAGTTTACTGGGGATAATTCACTCATTTTGGACATATTCCTTTATTGGAGAAATGAGTTGTAACAATGGCAAATTTAGAAAAAGTAGATATAAAACTCTAATTTCTTTGGAATTCTGATATGATATCATGATGGGTTATTTTCCGTCTAAGCATTTTTCATTACATATCTTCTTAGACATATATATAAAATACTTTCTAGTGAGTCAAGTTTGAATTCCCTAAGGGCAAGGGGCAGGTCTACTGTACTTCCTTAATGTCCATTACAGAGCACATTGCTTTTCACCTAGCCCCTAATATAGGCATATTTCCTTTATTCATTATTTAATTTTGGGACATTGATCAAGACATAATGTCTTAACATAAATTTGACAATAGTAATCACACCAGTAATGATAATTTCTAGCTAATATGAGATGTATATAACAAGTATATAAAAAGCAAACTTTCATCCACTGAATTATCTAGATTCTATTATTTTTCTGACTGTACTTTATAAAATTTATATATATACAGATATATGTGTGTATATATATGAAAAAAGGTAAACAAGGCTCTCTAAAACGTATAAAATCTTATTTTGAAAAACTTGAACAGGCATTTCCCAAAAGAGGATATCCAAAAATTTAAAGAACAGGCATTCAACTTCATTAGTCATCACCAAATGCAAAGTAAAATTATAATGTAATACTACTACATACCACCAGAGCTGCTAAAATGAAAAAGACAATACCAATTACGGGCAAAGATGTGGAAAATTCTCATACACTGCTGGTGAGAGTGTAAATTGGCACAACCACTGTGGAAAGCTGCTTGGCAGTATCCACTAAGGCTGAACATACTGACTCCTACTCTACCTAGCAATTTCACTCCTAGGTATATACCTAACTCAAATGCATAAATACATTCACCTAAAACGTGTATAAATGTCCAGAGCAGTATGATTTTGAACAGTCAAAACCTAGCAACAGCCCAAATACCCACCAATGATGGCATGGACAAATTGCATTTATACAATGGAATATTATAGAGCAATGAGAATAAATGTGCCATAAAAATGCAGCAACAAGTTTGAATTTCATAAAATAATGTTGAGAAAAAAGTATTCATAAGAGTATGTATGTTACAATTCCATTTACATAAAGCACAGTAACAGGCAAAACTAATCTATGATGTTAGAAACCACGATAATGGTTATTCTTAGTGGTGGCAGAAGTGACTGGAAGGGAACTCATGGTTGTTCCTCGGATTCTGGTGGTCTATTTTTCACTCTGGTTGGTGGTTATGTGGGTGCTCAATTTGTGAAAATCTGTTCAGCTCTACATTTATAATTTGTGCATTTTTCTCTATGTACTTCAGTAATAGTTATACTCTACTGAAAATTTACATAGAAAAATGTTATTTTAAAATGCCTTGCTAACTCCTGCATGTGAATATACCATGCCAATCAATTATTGGTTCTTTCAAACGTTTATGTTTTTTAATAATTACTCTAAAAAGTTCACTGAAAGGTCATGGCCTGGGGCACCTGGGTGGCTCAGTCGGTTAAGCGGCTGCCTTTGGCTCAGGTCATGATCTCATCAGGGTCCTAGAATAGAGCCCTGCATCAGGCTCCCTGCTCAGCAGGGAGTCTGCTTCTCCCTCTCCCTCTGCCTGCAGCTCCCCTTGCCTGTGCTCTGTCAAGTCAATAAATAAAATCTTTAAAAAAAAAAAAAAGGTCATGACCAATGCATTTTTCTGTAAGCAAAGAGCACAGTACTGGAAACAATAGAGAAGATTAGAATTAAATACCTCTAGACCCATTTCACCTCGGGCTACTCTCCAGGCCACTGACCCAGATATTCTTCCACCAAGTTCTCCAGGTTTAGGGGTTTTGGGAGATATAAATTCAACAAGCTCCACAATAATCCTCTGGAGAAGTTCTTTTCTTCTGTTTTCTGACAAAGATATTTGCCTCTGTAATTCACGTTTTAAAAAAAGTCATTAACTTTAGGGAAATGTAGAGGCCCACCTCTAAGAATATACATAAAACATTTCTATTTTAATACGATCTTGAAAGACATAACCAACTTTTTGTTCACACAGTTATTTGGAAAATAAGACACTGTGGAAAACTTAAAATAATTTTATAAATTTTGTGTAAAGAAATAATTTGACATCCATATCCAACTCTTCATGACCGTTACTGTCCTAGACTTTAAAATGGAGGTAGCAACTTCTGCTTCCAGCTATGACAGACTAGTCGTGTCAGACCAACTGTCCTATGAAGAAAAGGTACAAAAGCTGGGCAAAGCATTACACGCAGACACACATGTACAAACACCTGTTTACATACAACAGAAAGCTACCAAGGTAACCAGAGCTAAAGAAGCTAAGATCTCAAGGAAAGAAATGAATTGTGGTCAACTGAACATACTCCACCTCTTTCCCTTCCAGGCATTTGCTAATTATTAACTGGTCTGAGAAAAGAGGGTGAGAAAGCAACCATGAAATGATGGCTCACGTGCTCAGAAACACAGCAAATTTTTACAGAATCACGGTACTGTGGAGTAAGTAAGCTGGAGTTCAAAGCCTTTCAAGGTGAGAGGCTCTAGTAAATACTCCACATTTTCAGGTTAGGATCTCTGAAGGGCTATGCATTAGAAGGTGAAATTCCAAACAGACCCAAAGAAACTTCACCTTGAAACTCAATCACTGGATTAAGTGGATCTGCCCTATTCTAACTGCTTGCCAGAAGCAAAATTAGTGGTTTGGCTTTTAAATTATAAAAAACCCCACACATGTATAGTAGTAAAAAATTTCAATACTACCAAAGGGATATAAAATAAAAACTGAATCTTCCTTTTTGAACCCCTAGTTCCTTTTTTCAGAAGAGTCATTGTTAACAATTTTCTGTGCCTTATTTCAAAATTTCCATCCTTGGAGAAATGTGTATAATCATATTCAAGACACAATTTCTTTGGAAAATAAAAACATACTTTTTTATGTCTAGTATTACATACACTGAAATTCTGTTTCACTAAACTTTGGAAAGAGATGTTACAACTGAATACGCAAAAAAGCCATAATATTTAAAATAAGACTCAAAGTTTTCAATGCACAAAAACATTTAACATATTAGAATATTTTTGCTTGAGAAATAATGCTACTACTCTCGGAATTTCAATGGGTTAAAAACTGGCCATTCCTGATTATATAAAAACTTCAAATGTCCTCTCAAAAATGCCAAGTGCTCATACCTGTTTATTAAGTCCATTAATAGTTTCTCGAAGTAATTCTTCTTTAACCTCAGTTCTTCTGGAGATTACTTCATCATGTTTACAAGAATATCGCCAAGTGACATCAACCACCTCAAATTACAGAATACAGTATTTAACAAGAATACAATCATCAATCTTAATTTGCTAGCTACCTAGAATGTATGTAATTCTTAAATAGATTTTTTAAGTGCTATCCTTCGTTTAAAATTTAAAACCTATTAAAAAAAAGAATATGCTTTTTATTCATTTTTCTAAGAGGTACACTTTCAGGAAAGCTTGTGATAAAATGAGATTTCCCGAACATTTAGCTTTTTAAAACTTATTTACAAAGTTGATTTCATAAAATTAAACAAATAAAACCTTGTTCCATTTTTATTATATTAAATTTATATTAAAGAACTAATTTTTGACAAAGGTACAGACAATTCAATGGAAAAAAGAGAACCTTTTCAACAAATGATGCTAGGACTACTTGTTATTCAAATGGAAAATAATGAATTTCAACCCACACAGGTGACTATATACAAAAATTAAGTCAAAATGGATGATAGAGCCAAATGTAAAACTGAAAACATAAAACTTTCAAAAGAAAACACAGGATAAAATCATTGTGGCTTGGGCTAGGCAAAAACTTCTTAGATACATCAAAAAGCACAACCTATCATTTCACCATCTATACGAATACTGAATCATTATGTTGTACATGTGCAACTATATATCTGTTATACCTCATTTAAAAAAGAAAAAAGCACAATCCTTAAAAGGACAAATTGATTAACTGGACTCTATAGATTTTGTCTCTTCAAAAGTCACTGACAGAATGAAAAGACACATCACTGACAAGGAGAAAATCTTTGCAAAGCATTTATCTGAAAAATGACTTGTATGAAGAATATATGAAGAATTCTCAAAATTCAACAATAAGAAAATGAACAACCCAATTAAAAAAAATGGGCAAAGAGGACTATGCATGGCAAATAAGCACATAAGAAGATACTCAGTATTATCTGTCATTAGGGAAATGCAAATGAAAATCACAATGAGATACCACTTCACATCTACTAAGAGGGCTGAAATTAAATAAAAACTAGATGACCATACTAAGTGTTAGCCAGGATACAGAGAAACTAGGAACTCTCAGATACTGCTGGTGAGAATATAAAATGGCACAGGACTTTGGAACAGAGTTTAGCAGTTTCTTAAAAAGTTAAACATACGCCTATCATATGATCCAGTCATTCCACTTCTAGGCATTTACCAAAGAGAAAAGACAGCATATGGAGATATAAAGACTTGTGCATAAGTGTTTACAGCAGCTTTATTTGAAATAGTAAAAAACTGGAAATTACCCAAATGCCCATCAACAGGTGAATGGATAAACAAACTATGGTACATGCATACAATGGAATACTCAGCAATAAAAATAATAATTTTTTTTTTTACAATTTTTAAAAATTTACTTGAGGCCAGGGAGTGGAGTGAGCAAAAGAGAACATGAGTTGGGGAGGTGAAGGGCAGAGAGAGGGAGAAGCAGGCTCCCCACTGAGCAGGGAGCTGGATACGGGGCTCAATCTCAGGACCCTGAGATCATGACCTGACCCAAAAGCAGACGCTTAACTGACTGAACCACCCAGGTGCCCCAAAATAATAAATTATTGATACGTAAGAATAACATGGATGAATCTCAAAATAATTATGCCGAGTAAAAGAAACCAGCCCACGCTCACCAAAAAGAACATACAGTGTATGATTCCATTTTATATAAAACTCTGGAAATGCAGATTAATCTATAGTGAGAGAAAGCAGATGTATGGTTGCCTAGAGAGGGGCAAGAAGGAGGGATAACAAAGGACATAGGGAAACTTACAGGGATAGTAAGTATGTTCACTATCTTGACTACAAAGATAATTTCATGGGTGCATACAAATGACAAAATTTATTAAATTATACGTTTTCAATATAAGCTGCTTACTGTATGTCAATTATACCTTCAAAAGCTGTCCTAAAGAAATTATCTTTTATTCTTAGAATACATTTTTTTTTTGCTTATGCCTTACCTCATCTTTAGAAAATGCAATGACATAGGAAAGCTTCTTGCCCCACCCGATTTCATAAAGGAGCGGCTTATCACAGACATCTTCACATGCGTCACAGTGCAGCCACCGCTGCTGAGAAGGAGAATAGACTTCTGTCCAGACATGGTCTACTCAAGAGACAAGAGAGCAACAGAAAGAAAGGAAATAAAAGTTAAGTTTATAAAACCAGATTTCCAACAACTATACACAAACTCTTAAGATAAGGATATCAGAATTTGTAAGAATTTAAATTTCAGTTAATAGGTCGGAGCATTTTGGGGCACACAGGACTCTAGTATACTTGTCTTAATTTTTCTGTCTCTTTGAAATCCTTAAAAATGTTTTTGGGATAGGTCCTTTAATGCAGTCAGTTTTAAGCTTAATTAAAAATAAGGTGAGCTCTAACTCTAAAAAGGTGAGCACACTGAACAACAGCATCAAAAACATCAGGCTCAGTCTTTGCTAATATGAAGGAGCTAAGGCCACTTTTGAAACGCAGTCTCTTTTGCCCTTTAAGATCCGAACCAGTAGGAGATCTAACAAAGGATCTCTGGTTATTGATGTTCTATATTTGATTGTAAGAGAACAGTAATTCTTAAGTGAAGATTTCATTTTATCCTAAAAAACAACAGAAACACAAGTAAAATTCTGAGAACAAGGGAAACAACTTTTAAACATGTAGATGAGACGAGTCATTTCTAAATAAGAACAATATAAATTTCACATGGTTTTTATTACTTTTTTTTTGTATACTGAGATTTAAGATTACTACCTTTTATACTAATCCCTATCAAAACGAAGACTTCTAGGCATATTACACATTATTATTCATACAGAAAAAGCATTATTTAAAGTGTCATGGTAAACTATTTATAAAAGAATGTTTATATTGTCATATTTAAAGCACCCAGCAAAATGGAAGTGTACTACAAAAATCTTGAGATCTCCACAAAAAACTTAAGAGGTTGATATTATTGGTATTTTATAGAAGGCAAATGGAAACTCAGAATGACAAGGCCAGAAAGTCACAGACAGAAAATGATGAGCCCAGACTATAAACCCAATCTTGAAGTCTGCACAGCCCTACGTAACTCTGCTCATGTTTTGTACCTGTGTAATCCCAAACATAGCGAGCTTCAAACCCTAAGGCTCGGCAGCACAGTGTAAAACAATTGGCCCACTCGCCACACCGTCCACATCTTGTTTCCAAAAGTTTCTCAGGGTTATTATATCTGTTTTAAAATAATCATAAAAAAGCTTTGATTCATTAACAAAATCAAGAATTTTAAACAATTTATATTGCCTCTGTGCTAAACAGTAATATTTCTTAATTTCACATTTTTAAAAATTTTTAATTGAAATAGTTGACATACAATATTATATCAGCTTCATTTCACATTCTTAGATAGTGATTATAAAGCCGATAATATATGATTATTGTTAATAGAAACTTTTTTGTTAATTTGTTAATTATGTTAATAGAAGCTTTAGCAAAAAATGATTAAACAGTGATACAGCCTTCAAGGAGTTTACAGGCCTTAGAGGAAGAAGAAATTAACACAAATAACTAATACATGGCAGAATGTGACAAAACCACACACTAGGTCAGATTGAGTGTTATAGGAGAGTGGTTGAAGGGACAGCTTGTATTTAAACTGGGCCTTGAAGGGCGGATTAGATTTGAACAGGCAGAGATTCTCTAGGAAATCTGCTTAAAGCATTAGTATTATTCTAACAAGTGGTATAAATTAGCTCATGCATTTAAAAGGTAAACAACTTTAACAAACTACTCAATAAAAATTTTGAAAACTAAGTTGAACTCAATTCTACTTAAAATACTACTTTTCTGTCTAATGACTTCTTTTTTTTTTAAGACTTTATTTATTTGTCAGAGAGAGAGAAAGCAAGTGAGCGAGCACACAAGCAGGGGGAGTGGCAGGCAGAGGGAGAAGCAGGCTCCCTGCTAAGGAAGGGGCCCAGCTCAGGACTTGATCCGAGGATCCTGGGATCATGACTTGAGCCAAAGGCAGATACTTAACCAACTGAGCCACCTAGGCATCTCTCTAATGATCGTTTTGAATTTTTTTCCTTCTTAACTACTTAAAGGTGCTTGCTAATTTGGAAGTTGTTTTTTGAAAGATGTTTGCAACAATGTTTTAAAAAGGTACTCCAATTATAAAATTATCATAAAATTGGAGAACACCAAACTTTGCATACTGTGTTGAGAAGGATCTCAGTTGATAAAGCTAAGCAAGAAATGGGCCCTAGCTGAGTAGAGATGTTAGCCATGAGCTTGTGGAAGGAAATCATTACATGAATAAACTGGCTTGACAATGACAAGTTTGTCTTAAGCAGATACTGTTGCTTAAACTAGCTAAATTAAATGAATTTAAAATTTAGTTAAGTAATTGAAAAAAGATGTAAATTTACATGAAGAAGTAATAACGGCAGAATTAGAGCATCCTATGCCTCTTCTATATACTACTTGTACCAAGTTGAATGATCAGCTTAGCCTAGGATTAATAGTGTTCATCATCCCAACTCTATACATAAACAAGTTAACATTTAACAAACTGTTAACAAGCAAACAAGTAGAAAGGAAAACAGTAAATATCTTTGTTAGCCTGTGCTCCTCCACACTGCATTATCAGTTTGTATTTAACTGCCTAGAAAAGTTTATAAGGAAAGAGATTTAATTATATATTTTTTACCTTCCAATCTTTGCAAAGTGCCTGTGCAAATGTATGCTGACTGAAGAAATAACTTGAATTAATTTTATATAATTCCTAGATATCGGATTCTGTATATTCTATATTGTACATATCACAGGGCTGGTTCCTAGTTAGGACAAAACTGAGTCCCTAAACTCCAAAAATTAGGTATTTCAAATACTTGGTATCTTTTCCTGACCAACGATATGGCCAATGTTTATAAGTATTGTTAATTTAAAAAAAACTGGCAAGAGGCTTGTGAATTAAAGGATGAAAAAAGTTAATTGAAAAGTTCAAATTTCTTTAGGTTAAAATTTAGATAATGAGGATATGTTAGGTTGGGTAGGGGAGGCACCTGATTAAAACAAAATTCTGTTGTTAAAAAGAAAATAATAAGATGGTATTATACTTCTACCTTTCATATTATCATCTGGTGATTATTTTAAGTACAGCATTTTCTTTAGTGTCACAATTTATCAGTATTATTATTAATGTTGCTAGTGCTATTTTTATGTGCTATCAATCATTATTAAAGTTATCAGAAAGTTAAATTTATATAATTAAAAGATTAATACAAAAGTTACAGCATTAAATGTGCTAAGACTATACTCAATTTATATTCCAGAGCAAGAATAAACAAACTTTCCCTATAAAAAGGCAGTAATTATTTTAGACTTTGTAGACCACATGGCCTCTGCTGCCAGTAGACAACCCTGCCATTGGAATGTAAAGAGTTATAGATCATAAGCACACAAATCGGCATAAATGTGTTCTAATAAAACTTTATAAAAATAGGATGTGGGCTGGATTTAGGCTGCCAGCCACAGCTTGCTGACCTCTGTCCTAGAGGAATATATTTCTAATGATTGAAGAGTTCATTTAATAATTCTTTTCTAACCATTCCGTTAAGGGCTCACTCTAACTTTACTGTTTCGTGGACACCTACCTTGGGAACCGATTGCTGAACTGGCATGCACTGCAGTAATGATCTTCTACTCTGTTTGCACCCCACTTCATCTCATCATCATTGGGGAATAGTGATTCACCTCTAGACTTAGTCTGGCCACCACATTTGCTGCACAAAATGTCATTCACCCATTGAAAAAATTCTTCCTTAAACCAGTGTAAAAGCTCCAGCAGAAGAAAATCCTCATCACTTACATTAGTACCTGAGAAGTTGAAACAGAGTCAAGTAAGATCTAAAGCTGACAAAAACTAAAAATACTCACACATATTTTATTCTCGAATATGGAGCCAAAATATATGAAAATATAAGAAGATCTAAAAGGTTTTCACAAATATGAGGCAAGAAAAGAATTGTCAGCATACTGTGAACCAAATACATTGTACGTTTACAGGGGTAGGACATTGACCACTCAGTAACCTCTAATCAACATTATGTACGAACAAGTGAGCTGAACACAACCTCTCAGGGAACTGTGGTCAATGTACAGTTGATCTTGAAACACAGGGAGGTTAAGAAATCGGTTTAATTTTAAAAACGTTTAAAAAGGACTACATTCAACTTGTTATCAGGTATATATACAAGTAAACAAGAAACAATAATAAAATCACAAGCAGAAATCACAGAATTCCAGACACCTTAAAAAATCAATCTATCAGCTTTTCTATCAGTGTTTCAACTATAAAGTATAATCCACCTGTGAATACTCACCATAAATCACCAGAAACACAACAATGTCCACACAGTATACAACAACCCTGGCAAGTAAGTATGGCCTATAATATTATGTAAAATTGTATCTATTTATCAAATAAAAGGATGTCTCTTAACCATATTCAAGACTGTGGTACCTCTGGGAAGAAAAGGAGAGGAGAAAAGAATCTAGGAGACACATACAGGAGTTCTCATCTCTTTCAAGTTTTATTATTAAGAAGTAATCATAAAACATACATATGAAGTAACTATACAGCATAATGTGAAGATCTAGTAAAGATTATATGGCCAGTTTAATGCTGGCCATAGGTGTTTGATACATTATACTCTATTTACATTATACTCCATTTCTGTTTGATATAGTTCAAAATGAAAAAACTGTATTAGAAAAAACTAGAGAATATAAAGGCCGGAAATATATTATGCTCCTGGATGGGAAAACAATACTCCAAAGTTGTTAATTCTCTACAAATTAATCTGTAATTTAATGTAAACCCAGTTACAATTATAAATAATTTAAAAAGTATTTAATTTAAAAAATTTATTTAATTAAAAATTTATATTTTTATCATATCATATCATAAAATTTGACTAAGAATACAATAAATTCATTTAGTACATGTCAAAACACATTACAAAATTCAAATAATTAAAATGTTGTGATATTGGTGAAGAACATACAAAGCAGACCACTGAAACCAAAGAATGATTCCTAAAAGATTTCTAAGTGATACATAGTATCTAATAAAGTTAGCCTTTCGAAGTAGTTCTAAGAAGATGGACTGTTCAATAAATGATTTGGGGACAATATATAAATTCTATATTGAGAGAAAGAATACTTTAAAGGTAACAGAAGTCACAAAAGAATACAGTAATGACTGTGTGGTAGGGAAGGGCCTTCTTAAGCAAGATGCAGACTGTGAAATCAATAACGGGAAAGAATAAACTTTCTTTTTTCTTTTTTTTAAAGATTTTATTTATTTATTTGACAGAGAGAGAGATCACAAGTAGGCAGAGAGGCAGGCAGAGAGAGAGGGGGAAGCAGGCTCCCTGCTGAGCAGAGAGCCCGACGCGGGGCTCGATCCCAGGACCCTG
>CM052898.1:66551330-66585945 GCA_028534135.1 Potos flavus | reverse complement strand
CAAAAGATACACTAAATGAAATTAAACAGAGAACACTGGGAGAGGGGCATCTGCCTTCAGCTCAGGTCGTGATCTCAGAGTCCCGGGATCAAGCCCCGCATCGGGCTCCCTACACGGCGGGAAGCTTGCTTCTCTCTCTCCCACCCCTCTGCCTGTGTTCCCTCTCTTGCTGTGTCTCTGTCAAATAAATAAATAAAATTAAATTAAATTAAAAAAAAAAGAACACTGGGAGAAAAAAAAAGTAACATGTCTAACAAAGAAAAGTATCCAGAATATATAAAGAACTTCTATAAATCGGTAAGAATATTAGCAAACCCATTAGAAAAATTCAAAGTCTGTAAAAGAAGTCCAATAATTTCATTAAGTGGAAATAAGTACTCTCGGACACTTCTGATGTAAATTGAAAGACAATTTGTTTGACAGGATCCTTTACAGTGTTAAGTTACACACCCCTGACATTTTTGTATTTATCTCAGAGAAACACTTGTGCATATACATCACAAGGCATGCTTTACAAGAATTCTCACTGCAGGAGCATTTAGAATAGAGAAAATGGTAAATAATCTCAATGTCTATCAATAGGGAACTGTATAAACATTAGTATATGCATAGAACACTATGGAGGGTTAAAAAGATTTATAAATTTTATGTAAACCCACAGAACTGAAACTATTTTTGCAGGTAACTACTTATGGGTGTAAATACATAGGAGAAAGTATGAAAAGGAACATATCACATGGTAACAGCTGTTACCTACAGAAGAGGTGTAGGACTGACTGACAGGGAGAGTTTAGCTTTTCTCATATAATATGAAAGTTTGTATTAGATTAAAAACGAACTTTAGAAATACAGCACTGCCACCCTTCTTCTCCATCAAGTGCCTAAAGCAGAGTAATCTTTTTAAAAATGCAAATCACTCAAAATCCTCCAAGGGGTTTCCATCTCAGGATACAATTCAAAGTCTCTACTCTTATTCTTTCTTATCACAGCTGGTCTCCTCTGGTAGGTTGAATAATGGTCTACCCAAAGATATCCACATTCTAACCCCTGGAGTCTAGAACTGTTACCAAATATAGCCCCCAAAAAATAAGTCTTTGAAGATACGATGAAATTAAGGACTTAGAGATGAAGGATTATACTGGATTATCTGAGTGGACCCTAAATGCATACTATCCTTCTAAGAGGGAAGCAGAGGGAAATTTTACACACAACACAGGGAAGGCGATGTGATAGCGGAACAGAGAGATAGGGTGGCCCTAGTGACACTGATATGGACTTCCAGAACTGGGAGTGAATAAATTTCTGTTGTTTTAGGTCACCGAGTTTGTGATAATTTGCTACAGCAGACACAGGAAACTACTGTACCCCCTTTACTTCTCTGACCTCTGCCTTGTTCATTCTGCTACAGGCACAAGGTCCTCCCTGCCATCCTTTAAACATGACACGCTCACTCTCACCTAGAAAACAGGACACTAGTCACTTGTGGTTAATGAGTACTTAAAATGTGTTGACTGTAACTAAAGAACTGGATTTTTAATTTTTTAAAACTTAATTTAAATATAAATACCTAAATGTAGCTAGTACTGCCCTGTTTTCTAGAACCTTTGCAATCTCTCCTTTCCCCCTTGCCTTCATTCTGGGAAATCGCATTTACTTGCACAGATTTACCTATCACCCTAAAGAGGCCTGGCCTCCTAACAGAACTCCAAGCTTACATTTTCACTTGGTCCAGATAATGGCCAGCAGGTACTTTAAAGCATTTCCCATTAAAGCCTGTTCCGATTGACTCCTCTAATCTTCTGGTTGCCTGAATTCAAATCTGGACAGTCCTCCTTGACATTTTCCTTAAGCATACACAATGCCTTGTCACATCAAATATACTCAGCAACTGCAAACATGAATTCTATCACCCCAATAACTCACATCCATTTTCTCCCCTGCTGTCACAATACCCTGGTTCACCCTAATTCTTCTTTTGGAAATTCTATTACTACTGTGTTTCAACTGTTCTCTCCTTGCACTCTCTTATTCTTGTTCATCTTACAAGTTATTGCTTGATAAGTCTTCCTTAAGCACACCTCTGATGTCACTCATTTGCTTAAAGCTTCGATGGTTAATGCTGCTGAATTAAGTAATCAAGAATACTCGGCTTCCCTGAGCAATGGCTTTATTTCCTCATTGTTAATGAATAGATTATATAACATTTTTGCTCTATGTTCAATCATACTAACATTGTAATGTTAGCCTTACAACTAAGACATATACATCCTAATTTCTTTGGTCCTTATTTTCTATTTCAAAACTTTGTTAGAAGTATTCTTTGTTCCATTTTATCTCTAGTTCTTTTTGGAAAGATTAAAAATATAAGATAAATTCAGTATACATTTCTCTGCCTGAAATTCAATGTCAACCAAAATATGATCTCAGCCTACTTGATCTCTCGCTACTCTTTTACCCACTCCTTACACTACACATAGCCAGATTTTATTATTCATTGTTCCCCATATAGAATATAACTTTTCTGCCTCCATACACGCTGTTCACTACATTTGGAACAATATCCCTGATCTCTGCCTTACGAAGTCCTGTGGCATCTCAGGTTATTATTCCAACTCATCCTTTATAACCTTTAAAAAAAAAAAAAAGCTCCATCTTTTTACTGATTTTCACAATACTATTCTACCAACCTGTGTTCTTTCTTTCTTACTTAAAACTCCATTATAGTGCTTTTAAATTTTAGGTGTGAAAGAATATATAGACAAATCTCATAAGTCACACTCTGATGTGAAATTACAGATAGCTTATCTTACCCCTATTTTCCAGATTTTCTACAAAAAAAGTCATGTATTACCTTTATAATTAGAGGGGAAAAATGCCAGGCAAATGTTGACAGGGACACTGCTGTGACTCCTCTGTGGGGCTCAGCCAAATGACTCACACATAAAACATGCTCTGGTAAGTACCTGTTAAACAGGCAATTATGTCAGGGGTCATCTAAAGGAGCACAGTACTTTAATGTGGACAGAGCCTTTGTGATCACATATTAATAAGCA
Source organism: Potos flavus (assembly GCA_028534135.1). NCBI lineage: Eukaryota > Metazoa > Chordata > Mammalia > Carnivora > Procyonidae > Potos > Potos flavus. Next base: position 66,582,892 of record CM052898.1, on the reverse strand, counting down.
TTCTTACTTCATAAACAGTAAAAAAAACTGTTAATCCAAGAAGATGAAGAATTGTCTCAAGGTCTCACAACAATGTTGCTGAATTAAGTCTAAGGCCCAGAATGATCTTCAAATACAAGAAAATGACATAGTATAATATAATAGAAACAAAACTACCAAAATACAATGGGCAGCAAAATACCTAGATGACATATGTAAGGAGTGATTAAATGATTAAAAAAAGGAAAAAAGACCCATAGTTAATCCCTCAGAGAGACTTCCAGTTTTAGCTCTGACATGTAAAGAGCTTAGAGTTGTCATTCCCATCATTATGACAACAAAAAACTGAACAAACCAAAATCACTGACTTTTCTTGAGCTCCTTAGAGTTCACAGGGCAAACTGTCACCCTGAAATTTGGAGACAGACAAATACAGAGAATCTCAGCCAAATATAAAGAATCACAACCAGCCATCTGCTATATGGAACAGAAGCCACTGGAGTCATAAATTAGTAGAAACACTTAAATGATAATTTTGACAAATTGCTGGAGTCTGAATATGGACTAGCTTTAGTAAGAAACACAGTCTTAGGAGGGGTTCCTTACACTTTTGTGGGTTTTCCTACCAAGAATCCTACCAGGTTTTCTTGGTGAAGAACCAAAAAAGATCCCCTCATAGCTCTGAGAAGGAAGAGAAGATTAAGAATTGCAAAGTATGCCCAGAGCGTTCTTTACAATTAAAGCCTACTCTTCAGGGAAAAAGGTTTTACCAGAGCCTTTTCTGAAGTGGGGAAAGGGAACTTCCCTGACCCTAGCCACCTCTAGCCTTCCTATCTCATCTATGGAGGAAAAGTTAAGAAAGACTTGGCAAGGTCACAGGCCTGAGGATACAGGCCCACTAAAGCACTGAGTTTTAATCATCAGATTACAGAGGGCTTCTACTCCCCGCCTTACCACTACACCAACAGGGCTCTGGTATAACAACGATGGAGTCTACTAAAAGATGCAGACAGTATCTAAGGAGGAGTTTTTAGAAAAGCCCAAAGATAACAGAAGAGACAAGAAGAATACCAGAGGAACTCTGAAGCTTCTGACACCTACAGCTAACATTATACATAGCCCAACTCCTTGTTAAATGGACATAAGACCTTATATAAAGGGCCTATTCGCCTCAGCTCCTACTACCCAATACATCATGTCTAACTTCCAACAAACAAATACAAGATGTGTTAAAAGGCAAGAAAAATCAGTCTGAAGTGATAAAGCAAGTATCAGAACCACCCAGATTTTGGAATTAACAAACAAAGAATTTAAAATAACTATATATTAGGTGTTCTTGTGAAAAAAGTAAATAACATGTAGGAACAGATGGATAACGTAAATAGATTTGTTTGTTTGTTTAGAAGCTTTAAAAAAATCTAGAGGAAATGCTAGAAATCAAAACCACTGTAACAAAATGCCTTTCTTGGGCTCATCAGTAGATAGGACATAGCCAAGGACAGAGTCAGTGAGCTTAAAGGTAGGTTAAAAGAAACTTCCCAAACTGAAAATCAAAAAAAAAAAAAGAAAAGAAAAGAAAAGAAAAAAGAAAAAGAAAAAAGGCACAGAACGTCCAAAAACCACAGGAGAATCTCAAAATGGAGCAGAACATTTAAGAACTGTGGGAAATTGAGGCAGAGACAGAAAAAAGTAAAACAGGATACCTTCATTTTGGAATACCAGAAGGAAAAGAGAGAAAGAAACAAAAGAAATATTTGAAGCAATAATGGCCAAGAATTTTCCAAAATTAATGAGATTCCAAACCACAGACCTAAGATGCTCAGAAAACACCAACCAAGAAACTACACCTAGGCATGTCATATCCTAACTGTAGAAAACCAAAGACAGAGAAAATCTTGAATAAAGCTGGGGATGGGAGTGAGCTGGGGGGATATGGGGAAAACCTTACCTAGACAGGAATAAGGATGAGAATTATAGCAGACTTCTTGTCATAAACAACGCAGGCAAGAAGACCAGAGGGTAAAATATTTAAAGTGTTGTTGAAAGAAAACCTCACCAACCTAGAATTCTATATTCCAGTGATATTTCCTTCAAAAGCGAAGAAAAAATTAAGGCTTTCTCGGGCAATGAAAAATTGAGGGAGTTCACCTCTAGCAGATCTGCTCTGAAAGAAATATTAAAAGAAGTTCTTTTAGGAAGAGGGAAAATGATATAGACCAGAAACTTGGATCTATAGAAAAGAAGTGTCAGAAAAGGAATAAATGAAGGTAAAAGAGAAGCTTTCGTTTTCTTATTCTCGGCCTAAAAAGTAACTTCTTTAAATAAAAACAAGAGCAATGTACTGAGTGATTATGGCATATGACAGCAATGTTATAAGGATCGAAGAACTGGAATAGTTCTGTTAAAAGGTATCTGCATCAGGGGTGCCTGGGTGGTTCAGTGGGTTAAAGCCTCTGCCTTCAGCTCAGGTCATGATCTCAGGGTCCTGGGATCGAGCCCCGCATTGGGCTCTCTGCTCAGCGGGGAGCCTGCTTCCCCCTCTCTCTCTGCCTGCCTCTCTGCCTGTGATCTCTCTCTGTCAAATAAAATAAATAAAATCTTTAAAAAAAAAAAAAAAAGTATCTGCATCATACATGAAGTAGAATAGTGTTTTTGAAGGTGGACTCAGTCAAAACATTTATTGCAAACTAAGGTAACCACCAGAAAAATTATATAATCCCCTAGAAAATACAGTATTAAGAAATGACTTAGATAAAAGCTAATTACATAAAAACTCGAAGTAAAAATGCTAACACTGGAAAAATTTAACAACGAAAATCTTAAAACTATTAATGATAACAAATATTATTGGTTGATGAATGTGGTAGGTATCATTCTGAGCCATTTACATGTACTATTTCATTTATTTTTAAAAATCGTCCTATTTTCAAATGAAGAAACTGAGGCATAGAGACCAAATTACTTGCTCAGTGATGCACAGTAAAGTGGCAGAGCTGAATTTACACCCAGGCAGTAGACAGCACTGGGTGAGGAAGAACCATATCGTATATCAGTAAATACTATCTCTTTATTAGCCAAAATGAATCAATGGTCTAATCATATGGATTAATCTTCAATGTGGTTTCTGTCTAATTCACATTAAAATTCACTAATAATACTATCATATGTTCCACAGACTTAAGTTCTATTATACCTAAAAAAATTCATATACCAATGATTAAACTGCAAACATATACTGAGGTTTAAAAAAAAAAAGATGTGTTAATAGATGTGTCTGTGAGGTACACATGTAAAATTTTACTACTATTGCACTTCTTAAAAATCAAAATAGAAATAGGTTAGAATTTTATGATGTATACACCAAAAGGCAGCATTTCAGTATTGCTCTTTAGCAATAGATGTATATTTAGCAATGAATGGTTATATAAAGCTACTACCTTTATCCAATTTTCTAGCTCTAGATAACTTTTCTTGAGATCTCCTTTTTAGTTCTTGGACTGGAATACAAGCCAGTGCTTTCTCCTGGAGAGCAAGGTTCTCATAAACCAGCACATGCTGAATGTTGGACCGGAGAACTTTTAGAATGACTGAATCAGTAGTAACCTAATAGAAAAAAAATATTGGTTAGCTTTTCTCCATATGTTTCAAAAATAACACATACCAAAAACGGTGGTTCTATGATTTCATAGATAAAGAGGAATGTATGGATTCACTGAAATATAATACTCAAAGCCTATTTGGTATTAGTTTTAGGAGATACCCATATCTATGTCACAGTCGAAGATATATCTATTCTTTTTCTCAGAATATATTATTGAGGATATATTTAAACAGAGATATGCTAGATTCTTGAAGTCTGGATCAAGATAGTGCCCTGAGGGGTGCCTGGGTGGCCCAGTCAGTTAAGTGGCTGACTCTTGATTTTGGCTCAGGTCATTTTTTGGCTCAGGTAATGACTTGTAGAGTCCTGGGATCAAGCCCTGAGTTGGGCTCCATGCTCAGCAGGGAGTCTGCATGAGGATTCTCTTCCCTCTCCCGCAGCCCCTCCCCCCACTCATGTGCACCTGTGTGCGCTCTCTCTCTAAATAAATCTTATAAAAAGAAAAAAAAAGATAGTGCTCTGAGCAATGCATCTGACAGCCTTTCCAGTTCAAATCTCTGCAAGTAACATAATTAAAACAAAACAAAACAAAACTCCATATGGCATTATTAGTAAAGGAGGAATACTCTTCAGGGATCAGGAAATTTCTGAGAATTGCTGAGAAATTCCTGAAAGAGGAAAAATAGATACAAATGGATTAAAGGAAAAAACCATGGCATATGCCCCCCCAAAAGAGTGGTTACACAAACTAAAAAAAGTTTTCAAAACAATCCCAAGGGCAGAGGAGCCACAGGATCCAGAGCAGAAAAGGGCCTTGGAACAAACATTAGTGACACTGGCTGGGCTCCGCAGGAGGAATAGCTAGACATCTCCCCTCAGCCCCCACCCCATCACTCCTTCTCAACAAAGAACCATGCTTCCGAGAAGTGAGGGAGGCTGCTTAGTCCCAAAGGAAAGAGAAACATCCAAGCTCAGAACAGTTGCTTCTGGTACAGCCCATCTTGTAACATGTCCTATCCTTTCCCACGGTTGCTAGAAGTAGATGCCACATTGACAGACAGGCTAGCAGGAGCTCTCAGACTCACTGGATCTGCAATGACCTGTACTGTTGTGAAGATACACTAGAATCAACATCAGAAGAACTAACCCTGTGGCCATAGCAGCAAGTCTATCTTCAGAAATTTGAGAGCATACCGTATTCAGAGAAAGACAACTATGGATCTTGGAAATTAAAAATTTAAACACTGAAATAAGAAAGTACACATTGTGTCAAACAGTAGAATAAACATAGTTAAAAAGTGATCAATTAGAAGACTGAGCCAAGACATTTTCTGAGAATGTGGCACAAAAACCCCAAATAGACACTGAAGATAAATCCAAAAGCTTCCAAATCCAGCTAACAGGAAGTCTAAAAAGTAGAGCAGAAACAATAGAAAAGAGAAACTTCTCAAAGAAACAATGAAAACCAATTTCTGAGAGTTGAAGGAAGAGCCAGTATGAATGGAGGGATAAAACAAGGCATATAATAGTGACATTTCATTAACAGTTAAGTAGAAAAACAAAATCCCAAAAGCCTTTTATGAATCAGATATCTCTTTAGAAGCAGTGAAGCAAATTCTTTGAAATTCTGAGGGAAAATGACTGGGAACATAGGATTCCTACCCAGCCAAACTAATCACACAGGTGGGCAGAATAAATACGTTTTCTGATATGTAGCAGTATAGAAAGTATACCACTCACAAATCTTATCTAAAAGAATTCTTAGAGAAGTTATTGTCCCCTCAAAATGCAATATAATCAAAGTAAATAAACAGATCACCCAGGAGTAGAAATTGAGATAAAAGCAGCAGGCCTGAGTTAAAAAAATAAACTAGTTAAACCTAAGTTCTGATCACAAATAATAATTGAATAGCAAAATCTCAAATTTTCTCATAAAGAAGGTATCAGGGAAGGGAGCAGAAAAAGAGTTAAAGCTTTCTGAGGTTCCTGTCTTGTTATGTTAGTAAAAAAATATAAAAGTAAATATTTGCATTAAAAATTTAAGGGCAATAATAGAAGACTAAAAAAAGAAGATATTTCACTTTCTAACTTTTAAAGAGAAAATAATGGAAGAAAACTGTTCTCAATATAAAACAAAGATAGAAAAAAGGAAAAAACAAAAGCAAGGACATAGGTAACACAAAATAAGATGTCAGAAATAAATTCAAACATATTAGCAATTATGGTAGATATGAATGGATTAAATGTATATTAAAAGGTAGACATAGTCAGATTAATCTAAAAAATAAAAACCATTATCAAATACTCCCTGATATTATCTAGGACTTTTTAAAGCACTGGGGATGGGTGCATAAGAAAGACATCACTGTATTGTCTAAGGGAGGGAAAGGCATTAAATAATGACACCACCACCATATTAAGTCCACAAATATTTGTGTATAAATGTATGTGTTACATACTGGAAAAATAATAGAGACCAAAACAGTCAAGGATATTATCCTCACAAAGTAGTCTATCAATACAGAAACTAATACTGGTACAACAATGTTCATTTACTCAAATATTTAATGCGCCTTTATTATTTGCTAGGAACTAGGGATATAATGGTAAGTTAGACAACTTATTCATAGGTGTAAGAAGAGTAAGCAAATACACAGGATAGTGACACTACAACAGGGTTCTGAACCCAGAATTCCCTGAAAAAATGGTATTTTTTTATATTTGTGGTAAAGTACTAAGGATAAGAAGCTAATAGGAAAAGGAAAAGGCTAATCCTATTGGAAGGAACAGTGTATAGGTAGCTGGGGAGTATGTTTATGGGGACATGCTCAGGAAATTATGTAGGATCAGAGAGCAAATCAGGGTGTTGAGAGCATGGAGAACCAAGGGGAAAGGGTGGCGAAAGCTGAGGATGAAGCGGAGTTGATAAGCAGCTATCGTTCTGATCTCTTTCCATTGTAATGGGAAGCTATTAAAGATACTTAAGCAAGGGAGTAAAACCATCAGATTTACATTTTCAGAATATCACTCTAGCTATATCTTGAAAAAGGAGGTTACAAATGATCCAAGGGGGGCTACTGCAGAACTCTGAAGAGCTGGTGGCTTTAGTAGGAGTAAAGTGAATAAAAAGAACTTAGGAAATAGGATCGACAAGTCTTGATGACTGAACTGTGGAGTCAGGGGGCAGTTAGAAAAGTAGGAAAATACATTAGTAATGATCTGTGGATTTTGAGTGAGCAACTAACTGGGTCAATGGCTGAACAACTTACAGTAGAAGAAAAACCAAGAAATGACTGAGCTAAAGATGATGAACGATTAAGTAAAAATCAACTGAAAAAAAGTACATTAAATTTAGCAGCATAGAGATTTTTGATGATCTTAGGAAGATTTCTAATAGTGTTAATAAAAAACAAATTGTAAAAAACTTAGTTGTGTAACTGTGTCCCAAAGTGGGCTAAGAATACCTAAGCAGCAGCACAAAATGGTACGGGAAAGTGTACAGAAATTATTAGAACTCCTATTTGGTTGGGGTTTTTTTGGCCAAAAAAATAAAGCAATTAAGTCATAATAACATTTAGTATTGAGTGATCAGTGGCTAGCAAGCTGGCCTGAGGAGAGAAAGGACCACAAAGTAGAGGGGGAGTTAGAAACTGGCATGTTCACATCTAATACTACTCTTACCATATTACAAGGTTTTGCAATTCATATGTGCCTAGCTAAGTGAGTTTACAGGTTATGTTATAGTTTTCACTAACGAACCCTCAACCTGGCTGTAAAAGGTTACAAAGACTGAGGGCACCTGGCTGGCTCAGTTGGTGGAGCACGCAGCTCTTGATCTTCGGGTTGTGCGTTCAAGCCCTGAGTTGGGTATGGAGATTATTTAAAAATAAAATCTTAAAAAAAAAAAAAAATCTACTCATCAATGTAATTATGTTCTGAAGGTCTTTTGAGTGTAATACTGTGATTATCTTTACTTTAAAATTTTACTTATTTGAAAGAACACGAACAGGAGGAGAGGCAGAGGGAGAGGAAGAAGCTGACTCCCCGCTGAGCAGGGATCCTGATGCAGCTCGATTCCAGAACCCGAGATCATAACCTGAGCCGAAGGCAGACACTTAACCAACTGAGCCACCCAGGCACCCCTCACATCAATGATATATTAACATATTTTTAAAAATTAAAAATATTATTTACTCATTAGCTTCTGTTGACATTGTTTCCTGATACAGTATAATGGCATGATAGTACATGTATGTAATTTATAAACAAAAATTTATAAGGCTATGCTCAAACATTTTACTGATAGTGTACATGATTAAAGAAGGGAAGCTTGCTAGACACATATGTGAGAAGTAAAGATATAGTGATGAGTACAGGGAGCTCTTTCGGAAACTTTCTGTAAAGAAATGAGAACCAGAGGACATGTAGTATCCGGGGATATATGTATGTTGGCTTGTTTCTCAGAAGAGTTTACAGGAAAGATTCCTAAACATTAATCTGCTTGTGAAAAATACAGATTCCCCAATTCCGCCCCCATCCCTTTCTGATTTAGCCAGTCTGGGGTTACATCTAGGAACCTGAATGTTCAGCTCATCCTGATGCCAACAGCCTAACCTTCGATGAAAACTGGCCTAAAGCAAGCTTTAATTGCCAATAAGAAGAATCCCTAAAAAGAGGAGGCTCAAGACTACACAGAGTCCATGTGCGATTCCACACTGAACAGAGGAAAAGGGATGCAGGGATAAAGGAGGAACTGGCTTTTATTAAGAGCAGACACGGTTCCCCATTTACAGAAGGGATGAGTGCAACAGATGATTAAAGAAACTTACTGAAGATCTAGTGATGAGAAACCCAGGGTATTCCCAACAGGAAGGAATACGCTCCTTTACCAGAACTGATACAGAAACACACAAACAGGTCTCCATTTTTAAAGAACTCTTACAAAAAGGAGGCACAGCTATATTTTTGCTGTTGTTCCTAAATGTAGGTTTTCATTTACTGAGAGAGGGTAAGAACTCATCTAGAGAATTTTTATTTTCAATTTGATACTTCCAATCTAGAAATTACCTCACTCTTTGTGGTTTTTATGGCACTCGAACAATCCTGAACAATAGAGTTTATTTTCTTGCCTGATTTCTTTACACATTCTTTGGCACAACTCCATACACATCTAAGAGATAAAAGCGAAGTCTGCTGATTGCACGGTGACTACGGCAGTGGGGCAACCAGATACACGAGGCAGCAGTTAATTGCCAGAGAGAGGTGAAGTTATTTGGAATACAAACAGAAGTTCAAAACGTGCAACCTGTCTGGTTTTAGGTCAAAAAGATGGTTTGCTTCACTGATCAATACTTGGATTTCAATTATTTTGGTTTCTAATGTGACATATATCCAAGACTCTTCATAAGAAAAAAATACATAATATGTATATTTTGTCAAATCATGTGATATAACCCGTATAAGTTGGATTAGCAAATTTACTTCTTTAGTAAAGGACCAGGGGTTCTTGAGCCCACCAGTCTTCCTTTTACCTTTGTGCAGCCTTTTGCTTTTGTGACTTTTAAATTTAGAACCTGTTTTTAAGCATAAAAGTTCTGTTTAATAATTTAACGTTAGTTTTAAACAGCTTGTGACTTTAATCACCTTATTTCTTATACCTCCCCCTTTTTTTCTATTTGTGTTGTTGTAATAAATTCTCCGGAAATATTGAGTGGTATAAATAATATGGAATCACCTATAATTTCACCATAAGATAAAATTATGGCTAAGATGTCTGTATACAGCTTTCCATACCTTTTTAAAATGAATATATTTGTGTATGTGCATTTTTAATAAGAAAATTGAAATTATATACATATACACAACATATGTTGTTTAATTTTGGAATTCTCAGTTTACCATTTTTCCCCACATAATAATAACTCTCTTAATGCCAAAAAAGACCACATCATCATTTTTAATGGATGCTAAGAATTCCGGTATATGGACATGTTGTAATGTAAGTGATCCCCTATTGAAGGGTATGCAGTATATTTTACCTTGAAGAATGGTAGGTTCACCACAAGAAACTGGACATTTAAATCTTATGTCCAAATAGAAGACTTCTTATCTAATAAAGATCATATAGAGATCCAGACTAAAAGGTTTCTTATGAGATTAAGTTTAAAAATAAACCAACTCATAAAAAAAATAAACCAACTCATTTTATCATTGTCTAAGAATACAATATATACATAATTTCAACAGACTAATTTCAGATGATAATTCTTTTAAATAAATAAACGCATACCCATATACACAATGGGCAATAATTTCTAGAGTGATTAGAGCTGATGAAAAGTCCTTCACAATTCTATATGCATGCTAAAAGTAGGCATGTGCCAAATAAAAGTATGCAACTAAACTAGTTGTGTAATAACTGAAGACTTATTTTAAGCAAATCATACTTATTTTAAGCAAATCATACTTTAGAATCACGTATTTTCAACCTAGATAAAGTTGCAAAATTGGAAATATAATGCCTTTAACATTCCAAGGTTTTATGTCTTTGAAAAACTCTCTCTGCGAAACTGCTTTTCGAAGACAAAGGGTATAAAAATATATAAAGGGTTATTGGGAAATTATGTCCTTTAGGAACACTAAACACTCAGCATGTATAACCAGCAAATTTAAAAGTCAATTGAGTCATTAGGGAAATGGAAATTAAATCTACAATGAGATACTACCTAACATCCACTAAAATTGCCATAATAAAAAAAAACAGGAACAAGTATCAGGGAGGATATTGAGAAACATTCACACACTGCTGGTGAGAATGTAAAATGGTGCAACAACTCTGGAAAACAGCTTGGCAATTTCTTAAAACACTAAACATAAACTTACCATACAACCTAGTGGTTCCACTCCTAGGAGTCTACCCAAGAGAAATGAAAACACGCCCACACAAAGCCTTGTATATGAATGTTCATAGCAGCATTGTTCATAATTGGCAAAGATAGGAAATAACCCAAATGTTCATCATGGAATACTATCCAGCAGTAAAAAGGAACAAAATACTGATACATCCTACAATATGAATAAGCTTCAAAAATATGCAAAGAAGCCAAAAGCAAAAACTACATATTGTGTAATTCCATTTACATAAAATATCCAGAAAAAGCAGCAAAATAAGTTTCTAACATCACCTTTTATCGAGTACCAATATATTCCAGTACTTTATATCTTAAAGGAAAAGCTTATTGGCAAACTTCAACATCACTATCACTTTGATTTGTATTTCAAAATTTTACTTGATGTAGTTTTAACCAAAGAAATATTATAATAATTATGAGCACATCAGTGCTCAGGATTTATCTAGCTCATACGCACTCAATGCTTTTTAAATCTTTCTCTTGCTGCTTGACTTTGGTCTATTTTAATTATCAATTAAGTACACCCACTCAAAATAGTGGCGATGAATGCTTAAATAACAAAATACTTTTTTAAACTATGCATTCCACTGATCCATAGATAACTAAGACTTGGTGACAAAAAACAAGATTCATTCTAATTTCTCTTAAGGAACTCAGAAAAAGATACTGTGTCCCAAGGACTAGAGAAATAAGAATTGGTAACAGACTGCCTACTAAAAGCATATGTGTTTAGGAAAGTTTATTTTCTTCTAAGTCTACGTTTGTCAATAAAATGACATTTTGTTTTTAGTTTAGAATCCAGAGGCTTTCTGGTGATTACAGAGTTTTAGAGGCCTCAAATTATATCTGAATTGCAAGGTTAAGAATCAAAAAAAGGGGCGCCTGGGTGGCTGAGTCAGTTAGATGGCTGCCTTCAGCTCAGGTCATGACCCCATGGGCCTGGGATCCAATCCCGCATTGGCCTCCCTGCTCAGCAGGGAGTCTGTTTCTCCCTCTGCCCCTCCCCCTGCTCATGCTCTCCCCCCCAATTAAATATTTTTTAAATAAATAAATAAATAAGGGGTTACAGAAGAGTCAGAAAACGTGAATTTATCCCAAGTCAGAACACTAACAAAATAATACTTAGTCCAGGATAGCTATTTTGTAGAATAAAATGTTTTCATGTATTACACATTTTTCTGTAAAGCTGGTTAGTACTGTGCATTTTAAACTGTAACACTGAGACTCAAAAAAGATAAAGTGGGGAATCTTAAAAGATATATTCTAACACTATAATTAGAAAACATAAGAAATGGTGCTCAAAATGAAGAACTTAAATGTGCTTCTGTATCAACCTTAATTGGAAAACTGAAAACAACCTCAGGTATTCCAAGATGGAACACACATGCTCACAAGAGGGGCACAAAAGAATCCACTGGGGCGCATCTTAGATTTACTTTTTATTTCACTTTTTTTTACAAGATTGTTGTATAAGTATATAACATATTAGAAGTATATAATTTATAAGGAAATAGATGCTGGGTTCTGTACTCAACATTTTATTACTGTTAAGATGTGTAACCAAAAACCACTCTTCTAAGGAATGGACTGACTAGGGTTACTATTATGTCACATTAGAGTTAAGTAGTCACATTTTTCCGTTACTCTGTGGTAACTTTGTACCGAATGAAGCAGCTGAGATACTTTCCAAAAAGAATTATTACCAAGAGCAAACCTTTATACTTTACAAAGTCCTTTATAGTTTACAATGTTTTCATGTATGCTATCTCATGGAATACCCACAGCCACTTAGTATCATTTCCAGTTGATCAGACATACTCAGTAATTGTTTCTAGAAAGCATTTGTAAACACTAGTTGTGAAGCTAATTAGAGGAGAAAATATTTTAAAGACTTAAAGGTTAATCTAAGTAAATCGAAGCACAAAGAAATAAGTTTTAGAGGAGTTAATCCTCCATTAAAAAAAAGTCTGGAAACCACTCAACAAGAATTATATAAAAGGACAGTTAAAGCTGTCTCTTCCCCTGATAGCCTATTTATCACCTTTATTCTTTATTTTTTAAAGACAAGCTTAGGGTCTTCTCAGCATAAACAAAGAAATGACCACCAGGGAAGTGAGGTTAAAGACTCTGGAATTACTCAACTGGAGAAAATTAAGGGCAGATTTAATAACTGACTCTATATGTAAGTTCTGCTTTATGGAGGAGAGTGACAAAATGTTTTACCAAACAAGAGGATATGAGTTGAAGCTGGTTACTGATAAAATTACTATATGAAAAAAAACCCACGAAATCTTTCTGAGTGAAAATTCAGAGGAAAACTTAAGGACTATCACTATCACTATTTCTATCACTATCACTAACCACTATCAAAAGGAATTTTTGTAAATAGGACAGTTTCCTATTAAATAAGATCAGTTAAGTTTATCAAGGATGCCTGTAAGAGATCAAAAGTTTGATTGCAGTTCTTCAGCAGTATCTGTGTATGCCACTAACTAAACTTCACTAATCTGGTAGCACCTCTCTCGATAAATTAATGCATTATTATTTAGCTTAAAGAAGCTGATTTCTTTTACCAAACTGAGGGGTTGATAATGGTTGGTTATTGGAATTAATAATCTTCATAATGAATGGCAGCAGGTAAAATTATATCAGAAGTATCAGTGCAGTAGAGGTTTGACTGCCATTGTCCAGCAAGTCTGTTACTTTGGTTTTAGATTAAAGACATATGCTAATTTGTTACTCATTTATGTACCAAGGCAATGGGTACGTTTATGAATGATAAAATGATGAAATGCCTAAGAAGCAATGAACCAAAAGTTGAGATTTAAAAGTATAAAAAAAGACAACCATTTTCCCTACTTTGTTACAAATTTGACAATTTTTTTAAAGACTTAAGGAAATTTGGATGTATTACAATTCTAAGAACCAAGAATAACGAGGGAAAAAATTCAGGCATAAATCACAACATATTTCAAAGCTCTTGCTGTTTCAATACTTTAAATGGTTAAGAAAGGTTTAATTCTAACATTACCATTGGAGCAGATGGTGGATTTGATGACTGTCCTTCACTGTTCCCTGCATGCTGGGTTAACCCGCTAAAATTTGAAGACTGTGTTACAGGAAGCTGGGTACTGGATGCAGGTTGCTGAGATAATTCTACTTTATAACTCTTATTTGATCCATCCAATCTGCTACTTCTCTCTATGGCAATCAGGTCACGAATTTTTTGTAGCTGCTCCACTGATGCTTTTTTGGGAAAGATAAGATGTGTTTCTCCCTGGAATTTATAAAATTGGGAAAAATTTTAACCTTCGCTTTACACTGATAGTCATTCACATATATGTATCTATGAAATGAAATCAATACTATAGAATACATCATATTTTAACAATCATTCTGATTTCCTACCATTATGGTATTTTTTTTAAATAGTCAAAGGTAAAAAGTTATCTATATATGAACCAGGAAGTTAAGAAAATTGGTCTCCTTCTTTGCATATAATGCTTAGCTTATTTGATTGGCTTAAAGGCCATTAGAAAAATATTTTCTTTTGGGAATAAGAAGTTACAAAGTCTCATAAGAATTATTAAAATGCACATTCCTATCTTCTCTGCAATAGTATACGGTACTATTCTCTGTGAAATTCCCTGTGAAATAATAGTAATTACTAGAGATGCAACCATACAAAATGATCCGGGGTCAAGAAGTTTGATTCTCCTAAGCCCAAAACTTTGAAGAATAGCTACATGATTAGAAGTCTGGACATGGGGTCCACTAATTTTTCTAAGAAAACAAAAAGTACAGCCTGATGGTCAAGTCAAAACTATGGATTGTTAACAGTAATACAAAGGTGGTCCAAACAAAACAATCAAGCAATAAAAATCCCACTCTTCGGGGCGCCTGGGTGGCTCAGTGGGTTAAAGCCTCTGCCTTTGGCTCAGGTCATGATCTCAGGGTCCTGGAATGGAGCCCCCCATCGGGCTCTCTGCTCAGCAGGGAGCCTGCTTCTCCCTCTCTCTCTGCCTGCCTCTCTGCCTACTTGTGACCTCTCTCTTTGTGTCAAATAAATAAATAAAATCTTTAAAAAAAATTAAAAAAATAAAAAAAATTAAAAATAAAAATCCCACTCTTCAAGAGTGATTCATTTAATGAATACCCATAATATAATCGGAGTGCTTTAAGATACAATAAACATTACAACAAAGCTCACAATGTAAAATAACAAATTACAAAACAAAAAAAAAAGTTAAATGAAGTATCTTTAATCGAGTTTCAAGGCGTTGAGAAGCAACAGTGTTAAAATAGTAATTCCACCAACTGCATATGAGATAAAATGACTGTTAATGTACAGTAGACAGACTTGTAGATTTTAAGCACTTAAGCTCCACAACTGAGAATGACCTACTTCCCTGGTGATGGCAAACCTTTCAGAATCAACTGACCAACACATTTCTCATTAATGACATGAAAATTAATTCCTTATGAATCCCTTTCAAAAGCCTTTTAAAAGAGGCCATTAAGCTCTATATATTCATTACCCATAACAGCTGTAAAAACAAAACTATCATTTATTGTATTCACGTGTTCTAGGTGCTATGCTAAACTTTTATATATGTTATCTCAAGTAATTCTCAAAACCATCCTGAAATGTAAGTATTAGGTTTATCCCTATTCTTTATATGAAAATATGAAAGCTCAGAAAAGTAAAATAATCTGCCTGATGCTACAGAATAATTGTTGGAGTAAACCTTAATTTTTTTTTTAAACCTTAATTGTTAAGCTGTAAGTGACTACATCCTAGACTCAACAGGGACCAAAAACCATAAACTTGTACTAATAGTTGGAAGTGTCGAGCAAAAAGGAATATTTCTATAGCTGTGATGATGACATATATGATTAGCACAAATTGGATAACAATGATTTTCCAACATTAGAAAGGAACCACCCCACATCTCTGATGAGGTTTCTCTTCAGAAACCAGATATCTAGGTTGAAACCAAATCCAGAGGTTTCCCATCTCATACTGTTAGTGGAGCAGCACTAAGAGAGGTAGAAGATACATCGGCTGAGGTGGAAATCCAGCATAACAGGTACCTGGATCTATGTTCAGTCCATACCTCAGAGAAGGCCCTGATAAGACAGAGATGCTACTTGTGCCTTGCTCCCTCCCTTCCCTTCTAACTTTTCAGGACCAGTCCTAAAAGACGGTATGATTATGGCCAAAGGGTCTGTACCAAAAAGTTTCATCAACCGTACCATCTTTTCACGAAAGGACAAAATTACAGGCTTAATGCACTAGATCCAATAACACTTCAAAAAATTAATGAGCATTCTGGTATTTAACAAAATCCATATTTCTCAACATATTTTTGCTAAGACAATTCTCACTGTCAGATGCTAAGCCAACCTGGCTCCTGCCCACTAAATACTGGTAATATCTGCCAGTCACCAAGAAAACTAAAACTGCCCTCCTCCTATGGTACCTGGTGAGAACTTGACTCAGCAAGCTGGATGAGTCACATATCCATGTGAATCCCAGTCTGTCTTAACCTCTTCAAAATTTTCACAAAGAATGTAGCCTCAGAGGCAAGTAGGCCCAAAAGTGTTCAGGATTTTAATATACAGCGAATATTCTGGGATGAGTCTGAGATTCCTACTTCATTTTAAGCCTACTAAATTTCTTTCTAATGGTAGAGTTCAGTTGCAGTTCCATTGGTTCCTTCTGCAACTTAGCCACACTGATAAAACATTTACTGCAGATGGGTCCTGAGGTGTGAAGTCTAAAGACAATCAGAACCTTGAAGTATATATTAGTCCGCTCAAAACATGTTAATCTTTTCTGAAACTGTTGCTCCATTTGTGTCAAATATACTCCAACTCTCAATCTGGCTTGTTACCTGGCACTGGTGTGACCAACCTTTGGATCTGCCTGAAATAGGTTTTCCAGAATGTGGGATTTTTGAGTCCTAAACCCAGGATAGCCTCAGGCAAACTGGGACGGTTGTCATCATACCCGGCACTCAAATATTTGTTGAATGAAAAGACAAATATGACTCCACAGAATATGTGACACTTCAAAACTGAGAAATTAGTAGTTTCCAGTTGTCATTTACTAAATTTTTCTGTCATTTAACTCAAAAATCTGTATTTCCTTGAACAAAATCAGCAATGTTCTCAATTTTGCCTACTATACTTTTAAGTTTTTTATGTTCAGATGTCTGTAACTAACAAGTAGATGACAACATAATTTATATTTCCAGGTTGACCTCTCCTTTTGAGTTACAGACTCATACATCCAACCGCCTACTTGTTACCTCTACTTGAATGTTTAACAGTGTATCAGTTATAATTATCCAAAAGAGAAGTAGTGATTTCTCCTGACATCTGCTACACTCCAAGATTTCTCAATCCGAATTAATGGTACTTGCATCCACTTAGATGCTCAAACCAAAACCTAGTAGTATCCTTGATTCCTTCCTTTCCCTTGTACCCCACATTTGTCAGCAAGTCCTGCAGGCTCTTCTTCAAAAAAATTCTAGATGCCTCTACTTTCCCCCCATCTCCACTGCTATCAGTCTTTAATTCAACAAATGTTTACTGAGTGCCTCAATGTATTCTAGGAGCTAGCAACAAAGGGGACAAAAAGACAAAAGGCTCTGCCCTCATGGAACTTATACAAACCATTTTTGTTTCTCCTTTAGGCTGATAAAAGCTTTCTAACTGGTCTCCCTGCTTCATCCCTTGCCCCCATTCCAGAACATCCAGAACATTCTCTATATGACCACTAATGTAATCTTTTAAATATTCTTCCCTGCCTAAAACCTTCCTATGGTTTCCCATCTCACTTAGAATGAAGTCTTTATCACCCCACACCCTGGATTCTGCTGGCCTGTGTAGCTACTCTCTGCGCCAAAGCTAATCCTGCTAGAAGTCTGTCGCACATCCGAATCCTTCTGTTTGAAGTACTCTTACTTGAGGGCTTCTTTTCATTTAGTTCCCAGCTCAAATATTATCTCCTAAGAGGCCTTCTCTGACCATCCTTCTTTCTTAGCTGCCCACCTCTACAGTTGCTTTTTAGTATATTAGCATGCCTTATTTTCTTCTTTGCACTCACCTTTGCTTTCACGTCTACTGTTTGTCTAACCTATTAGAATCAGGCTCCATGTAAGATGGGATCTATTTCTCTAGTTCACTACTATACCCTTCAGCGCCTGGAACAGAATCTAGAGAGAAAAGCAAGGAGGCAGGAAGGAAAGTACTTCTTATGGCAACTCAGCATATCTCTTTAACAATTTCTACAGCCTTGAGATTTCTGACTGCTATGGACTGCTGTGCATCCACAACCTGGTTCAACTTCTTTCAATATTCCATAAACAAGAAATGGTTAAGCATATATAAAGAAAACTGACAATACTGATAACTTTCATTGTGTCATAAAATTAAGCTATGCACAAGACTCCAGAAGATGAAAAGATAGAACTTTTATTTTGACTAAAAAACAAAAAAACATACTGACACTCTTCTGTCACAGAAGAAATCCCTAATGTGTGGCAACTTAACTTGGCTTTTCTGCATTTACTCTTTTCATTTCTTACTGGAGACAGGTGGTTAGACCATACTAGTATTCATGTGTACTTACAAATCATATTTTTGCTAAAAGTCTAAAATGACGCACAATTTGGTTTTTGGGTTGTATGTCTGACCTTCCTGTTCTAAAGGATTAAAATCTGTAAGAATTTTCCCTGTGGGAGAGTTGTTATACTTTACTGTGATTTTAAAATTATTTACTGTGACTTTTAAATGTCTAATATGAAGAAGTAACTAGTTTCATAGATTTCCAAAATAATATATTAATTTAAAAATATTATCTTATTTAGATAATTATCTATCAACATAATAAATTCTTTATACGTGAACCAGGGAGAAGAAACCCTTTAACTTACCTCCTCAAAGCCCATTTCAAATAAACATTCAACGGCTCCTCTGACAGGTAAGAGTCTAGTAGAAAAAGCTGTGTTTCCAATCCGGATAGATCTATATTTTTCATCATTAGGGTTTCTGATTTAAATAAAAAAAAGTATCATTATATATAACAATTTACACTTTCCAAAGTGTTTTTGCACTCCTTTTTACATTTTATACTGGCTACAAGGTAGTATAGTTCCCAAACTTTAAAGAGGAAGCACAGTCCAGAAAAAGAGCCTGACTTCAATATACATTTACTACCACCTTACTGTTAAATTTCATAGCTAATGATATTAATGCTTCTGTAAGAGAAATCCATGCGACATTTTAATTCTATGCTGTTAAAGCCACATAGCTTTAAGAGTTTTTAGGTTGCTAAGAAAAAAATCTAGGTAAGGTCCAGACATGGGCACAGGTTTTACCTATTTTGTTCTGATGGATCAATTGTCAAGAATGGTGCCTGATGCATAGATGGCGGTTAATAAATGTGAAATGAATGAATAAAAGAAACTAAGAAGCTATACAAAAATGGATTACAGTTCCTCAAAGACTTTACCTCTGACAAATACAAATCCAGGTATACCTTAGAGTCACTTGATTTTCTTTCTTCCCTAGACCAATGATTGTTTTTACACTTAGTTCTGCTTCAGCTCAAGATATATTTTTGTCAGAGCCAAATTTTTTTTTTACTATGATTAAGATTTTGAATATCATACATGGGATGAGACCAGCATATGAAAAGCTTTGATATTTTTAATAACCTTGATAAATCAGAAAGGCTGTATAAAAAAAACAGAAAAAAATACAAGGTTAAGATAATCACAGCATTGGGGCACCTTGGTGGGACAGTCAGTTAAGCGTCTGCCTTTGGCTCAGGTCATGATCCTGGGGTCCTGGGATCGAGCCCTGAGTTGGGCTCCCTGCTCAGCAGGGAGTCTGCTTCTCCCTCTCCCTGTGCCCTTCCTCCCCGCTCATGTTCTCCCAAGTATATAAATAAAATTAAAAAAAAAAAGATAATCACAGTATTATACTTTTATTACACAAAAGACCTTCAGAACATAATTTAGGATGATGAGGTTTTTTTTAATTTTATTTATTTATCTGTGTGTGTGTGAGAGAGAGAGAGAGAGAGAGTGCACCCACTCAAGGACAAGCAGGGGGAATGGCAGGCAGAGGGAGAAGCAGACTCCCTGCTGAGCAAGGAGCCTGATCCCAAGACCCCGCGATCATGACCTGAGCCAAAGGCAGACACTTAGCCGAATGAGCCACCCAGGCATCCAGATGAGCAGATTTCATATCTGAGGCAAACTTCCTTAAAATAGTAGTGGCTTCCATTAGCACTATTTTAAGAAGGATTCTGAGGCTTTGTCAGGGTCCATAGGAAGGAGTGCTGAGGCCATTTGCCTGGGGGTATGAAATGGGGATGATGGACAAATGCTAGCAATTGCTAGCAACTCATTAAACATTTTTGTCCTAATTTGTGGAAATTTCAACATATTTCACATTTGTTTTCCATCAATAACTATTGCCAAACTGTCATATATACATGAATCTTTTTTTAAACTTCTCTTTAATTTCAAAAACTGTACAAGCTTATTACAGAATATTCAGAAATAAAGCTCTACCAATAGTGTTATTCAAAAGGTGCACAGACTGGTGCCCATCTATAAACTCCTTGCTAGTCATTCATGAGAAGTGCAGAAATTGAGACTACTCAGCAATTTTATAACAATTTGATTTGCCATGAAATTTTTACGGTACTTTACAAAGTTATAGATCCACAAAAAATTGGAAACTAAAAACAAAAACACTGTTCTTCAACACAGATGATTAAAAAAACACAAAGAAAATATATGTGCTACTCTTTTATTCTTTGTTTTAAATGAGAGTTTCTCAACCTTGGCATTACTGACATTTGAGGTCTTTGTTGTAGGGGACTGTCCTGAGCACAGCAAGATATTTAGCATCCTTGACTTTTATGACACATTGTATCATAAGTGTGCCTCCTTTTCTTACCACTTAAAAAACATTAAACTATATATCACTCCTACTTTATCAAGGCCAGTTATAGATAAATGAAGCATCTTTTCATGATATTCAACACATTTCACAGAGTCATAACCATCAGTACCACCAGGATAGTACTGGTGCAAAACTGCCTGATTTTTTTTTTTTTTAACCTGTATTTCCCCCAATAGCTTCCAGATTTTTACATGATCAGTCTTTCTCTGGCTTTAATTTTATAGTTTTTCCTCCCTCTTTCACCACTGTTTAAAAATTCTTATAAAACCTAGACTAGGGGTGCCTGGGTGGCTCAGTTGTTAAGCGTCTGCCTTCAGCTCAGGTTATGATCCCAGGGTCCTGGGATTGAGCCCTGCATCCGGCTCCCTGCTTGGCTGGGAAGCCTGCTTCTCCCTCTCCCACTCCCCCTGCTTGTGTTCACTCTCTCGCTACGTCTTGCCCTGTCAAATAAATAAAATCTTTAAAAAACAAAACAAAAAACAGAACAAAAACCTAGACTAGTTGATCTGATACAGCTTATTATTTTGATACATGTTTCAAAGTAACTCGATATAGCTTTTCTGCTCTAGTCTAGTCGGCAATTTTCTATCTTTTAACATTATGGGCCTCACAACACCATTTATCTGTTTTTCTCACTAAAAACATAATGCAAACAAAAACAAACCAAAAAGACCAACAGTAATGTCTAGTTACCCAAATTCTATCTTCCTCTTTTTAAATATGTTGAGCACACCAGCCATAGCACTGAACACACAACAGTGCCAAAAGTTTGTCCTGAAGCCCTCAAAGGCTTAGAGAACTTGGCCATAAAGCCATCAAAGATCAAATCCAACAGATCCCATTTCTTGCCCTTGGAAAAGTACCAAACACACACTTTCTAAATCTCTAGCTTCATAGCATCATCCACAAGTATCCACCATCCTTGAACTCATTACTATTCTCCTTATCTTGCAGTGGCTAAAGTATCCCTAAGGATCACCTTTATTTTTGCTTCATTTTCTTCTTCCATTAATTTTCTCTGTAGACTTTTCTCAAGTATTTTTTGCTGTAATTCTTCAATGTGTTTTTTTCTACCTCTGCTAACCCTTAACTTTTTCTGCAATTTGTAATATTTATCTTGCTTGTTAGCAATAATTTTTACCTTTTTTTTTTTTTTTTTGGTTTGTTGGATGATGTTAAAAGAATGGGATATTGAAAGGGCAGCAAAATGTCCTGCACCTCACTCACCACCACTTTGAACATATTTTGCTGTCTTCCTAGTTGTCTTACCCCCTACTTGTCTTTGTTTTTATTATCGAACAGTAGAAAAAAGCCATGCTTTTCTCCTTGAAAGTCAGAATTGACCATATATTTAAGATCTTAAGACACACTGGGGCACCTGGGTGACTCAGTCTGTTGAGGGTCCAGCTCTTGGTTTCGGCTCAGGTCATCATCTCGGGTTCATGGGATCAAGCCCCATGTCAGGCTCTGTGCTCAGCATGGGGTCTGCTGGGGATTCTTTCCCTGTTCCTCTCCCTTCTAAATCCCACTCCCCCAACCCCTCTTCTCTAAAATAAACAAAAAAATAAAATCTTAAAAAAAAAGTTTTGGGTTTTTTTTAAAAGATTTTATTTATTTGAAAGAGAGAGAGTGTGCACACACATAAGTAGGGATGATAGCAGAGGGGGAGGGAGAAGCAGGCTCCCCGCTGAGTAGGGAGTCCAGACGCAGGGCTTGATGAAGGGCTTGATCCCAGGACCCTGGGATCATGACCTTGGCCAAAGGCAGACACTTAATTGCCTGAGCCACCCAGGTGCCCAAAAAAGAACCTAAGACATGTTAACAGTAGGTTTCCCACTGAGGTCACAGACTCAGAAAAAAAAAAAACTTAAGGGGCGCCTGGGTGGCTCAATGGGTTGAGCCTCTGCCTTCAGCTCGGGTGATGATCTCGGGGTCCTGGCATTGAGGCCCTGCATTGGGCTCTCTGCTCGGCGGGGAGCCTGCTTGCCCCTCTCTCTCTGCCTGCCTCTCTGCCTACTTGTGATCTCTCTCTCTCTCTCTCTGTCAATTAAATAAATAAAAAATCTTAAAAAAAAAAACTTAAATGTTTCTATTTCAGAATTTCAGAAATGCTGATAATTAAATATATCTAACCATTTACTAGCCCTCTACCTCTTTAAAATTAATAATCTTAGAAAGGGTTTATTTTACATAAAAAAATGTAGTACACAAGAGATCCTATAATCTTGAACTTTTATTACTAATCGCAAAAGTTGGTTTGTAGGCCATTTAAAAAATATTTCTAGTCCTTCTGAAAATCTATTCTTCTGAGATACATGTAAATTTTTCAAAAACATCTTTAGAACCATCTGGGAACCATCTCCGACTCTAACTCTACCACTCTATGTAGCTGACAAAAAGGGAACCATACACATAATCCAGCTTGTTCAACATGAAAAAACTGAATAATGGTAACAATAGATAACATATGTGCCTTCATTTCTCTTTTGCAACAATCCTATAATGCAGGCATTTTCCTTTCCTCTTAAAATTGAGGAAACTGAAAAAAAAAAATGAGGAAACTGAAACCCAGAGACTTTACATAAATTGCCCAAAACCACACTCTTAGGAAATGGTTGACTGGGATTCAAACCCACTGGTCTGATTACAAAGCTTACATACTCTCCACCATACAATATACCAACAAACTCACCAATCCTCAATTAACTACCCTCTCTCAATTTCTCTAGTTGTCAACAGTCACCTAGATTAGAAAGCTGAAGTTATTTGGGTTATTTTGTCTCCTCTCATTACCGGCTCTACTCATTGCATTCAGTAATCAAGAACTGCCAATCCCTGCCTCCGATTGTTCTTTCTACATTCTATCCCCATTTATGCTTATGATTAGTGTAATAGCTTCGCAAATGAAACCATGTTTATGTCTTACATCACTATTCTACATGAAACTCCTTCATGTTTCTCTTTGACTCTAGAAAGTACAGTCATTTTCTTTCGCCGCTTATGTCAAATATATGTTCTCGGCTATTCCATGAACCCGTCCCATCTTATCAAACCTCCGTTCTCAAAACTCTTCCACACTAGGGCCCTCTGCTATCTCCAGACATAAACATGTAACTGCTTGAACACTGTCTTCCAGTTGTTCTCTAGATTTAATGCTGTGGCTAAAATTCCATACTTGTGTCCTTCTCCTAAACATATCTTTTTTCTTGGAAGAAATCACTTTCCATACTTGGCCCTTCCCAATCATATGCAGTGCAGTTTGCAAAGGAAATTAGGGGAACATCAAACATCTTTTTTAAAGAATGAAAGGAGCAAATTATCTACGGAACACATGTGGAATGTTAGTCAAACTATTATAAACTTTGCAAAATAGATATCACTGAGACAGCTCATCTTTATTTAGAAGTCAGTGAACTGAAAAAAAAAATAAGAAGTTTCAAACCCATAGCATATTGTGCATGCAAATTAGCTTACGTTTTATTCTAGAATTTCATTAGCTTTATGACTCTTAGTTGGGGAATAGGTAAACATCACCTGAAGCAGAAATCTGAAATGTAATCAAAGGTATTATCTTCACTTGAGTGCAGTGAAAAGTATTGCTGTTAAAAAAACAAAACAAGGGGCACTTGGGTGGCTCGGGTCATGATCTCAGGGTCCTGGGATTGAGCCCTGTATCGGGGTCTCTGTTCAGCGGGAAGCCTTCTTCTCCCTCTCCCTCTGCTGCTCCCCCTGCTTGTGCCCTCTCTCTGACAAATAAATAAAATCTTAAAAAAAAACAAAACACCTACCAATGAAATTCTTATTTCAGTACTCATTTCTTAAGACACTATGTCAAACGCTGAGACGGGAACAAGATATATCAAGACAACATCCCTGACACAGTCCCTTTCTTTAACACTGATCGATTTCCCAAAACAGCAAAAGGAACAGAAACCCTGGTTTCCTCTACTCTTAAACAAGTCAGGGTAACGGATCTGTAAGGTAGTGTAGTTAGAGATCAAGAAGAGATCAGAGGCTTTTCTGTTAAGAGGTTAACAAGTCACTGGACTTAGAAGTGGAAGAAAGAGTGTTTTCTAACTTCCTGAAGCCTAAAGGAGTTTTAATTCTAATTTAATACTAATACTATTATATTATTATAAGCATAGCTCTGAGATATTATAGGTTTGGGTTTAGACCACTGTAATAAAGTGAAAATTACACTAAAGCAAGTCAAATGAATTTTTTAAATTTCCCACTCCATATAAAAGTTATGTTTATACTATACTGTAGTCTATTAAGTGTTTAATAGCATGTTTTAAAAAATTGTACATACCCTAATTAAACATACTTTAATGCTAAAAAATGCTAACTACCATATGAATTTTCAGTGAGTTGTAATTTTTTTGCTGGTGGAGGGTTTGCCTCAGTGTTGATGGCTGCTAAAGGCTGGTATGGGTGTGGCAATTTCCTAAAACAAGACAATAGTTTGCTGTATCAATTGATCCTTCCTTTCATGAAAAATTTCTCTGTAGCACGCAAATGCTGTTTGATAGAACATCCTTCAAAATTGGAGTCAGTCCTCTCAAACCCTGCGGCTACTTTATCAACAAAGTATGTTAGTCTAAATTCTTTGTTGTCATATCAACAATCTTCACAGCATCTTCACCAGTAGATTCCATCTCAAGAAACCACTTCCTTAGCTAATCCATAAGAAACAACTCCTCATCCATAAAAGTTTTATCATGAGATTGCAGCAATTTAGCTGTATCTGTAGGCTCCACTTCTAATTCGAGTTCTCTTGCTGTTTCCACCACATTTGTAGTTCCCTCTTCCACTGAAGTTTTTCCTTAAAGTCATCCATGAGGGTTGGAATCAATTTTTTCCAAATGCCTATTGAAGTTGATATTTTGACCTCCTTCCATGAATCACAAATGTTAATGGTATCTAGAATGAGGAATCCTTTCCAAAAGTTTTTCAACTTACTTTGTCCAGATCCATCAGAGGAATTATTATCTATGGCAGCTATACCTCTACAAAATGTAATCGTTAAAATAAAAGACTTGAAAGTCCAAATGACTCCTTGATTCATGGGCTGCAGAATGGATGCCGTGTTAGCAGGCACAAAAACATTATGTCATTGTACATTTCCATCAAAGCTCTTAGGTGACCAGGTGCATTGTCAACGAGCATATTTTGAAAGGGATCTTTATTCCTGAGCAGGTCTCAACAGTGGCTGTAAAGAGCAGTCAGTAAATTTCATAGCAAACAGAAGTGCTGTCATCCAGGCTTTGTTTTTTCCATTTACAGAGTATAGGCCAAGTAGATTTGGTGCAATTTTTAAGGGCCCTAGGATTTTCAGCATGGTTAATAAGACTGACTTCAACTTAAAGTCACCAGCTGTATTAACCCCTAACATAAGAATCAGCTTGTCTTTTGAAGCCAGACATTGACTTCTCCTCTCTAGCTATGAAATCTTAGATGGCATCTTCTTCCAATAAAAGGCTATTTGGTCTACACTAAAAATCTGTCGTAGTGTAGCCACCTTCACGAATCACCTTAGCTAGGTCATCTGGATAACTTGTAGCTTCTCACTTCACCTTGCTCTTCCGTGTTATGGAGACAACTTCTTTCCTTAAACCTCATGGACCAACCTCTGCTAACCTGCAACTTTTCTTCAACTTTGTCATCTCTCTCAACCTACAGAGAAATGAAGAGGTAGGGCCTTGCTCAGGATTAGGCTTTGGTTTTAGGAAAATGTTGTGGCTGGCTTCATCCTCTATCTAGACCACAAAAACTTCTTCCATTAGTAGCAATAAGGTTGTTTCGCCTTCTCATCATTTGTGTGTTCACTGGAGTAGCACTTTTAATCTCCTTCAAGAACTTCGCTTAAAAAAAAAAAAAAGAACTCTTTTGCATTTGCAACTTGGCTGTTTGGTACAATAGGCCTAGCTTTTGGGCTATCATGGATTTTGACATGCTCTCCTCACTAAGATGAATCAGTTCTAGTTTTGGATTTAAAGTGAGAGATGTGTACCCTTTACTTTCACTGTAACACTTAGGCCATTGCAGGGTTATTGATGGGCCTAATTTCAATTATTATTGTGTGTGAGGACACAGGGAGGCCTAAGAAAGAGAGAGGGACAGGAAAAGGGCCAATGGGTGGAGCAGTCAGAACACACACAGCATTTATAAAGTCTGCCATCTTATGTGGGTGCAGTTGGTGCATCCCAAAACAATATTAACATCAAAGATAACTGACCACAGGAGAAAGAAGATGTGGTATATATATATCACAATGGAATATTACTCAGCCATAAAAAAAAAGAATGAGATCTGTCATCTGCAACAGCATGAATGGACCTAGATAGATGGCATTATGACAAGAGAAGTCAGTCAAACAAAGACAAATACCATATGATTTCACTTCTATGTGGATAAAAAAAACAAAACAAACAAAAAACAGAATCAAACACATAAATACAGAGTACAAATGATGGTTGCAGGGGTGGAGGGGGAAGTGTGGGATGGGCAAAATGGGTAAAGGGGAGTGGGAGACATAGGCTTCCAGTTATAGAATAAGTAAGTCACGGGGGTAGAGGGGGGGCTGCCTGGCTGGCTCAGTCAGTAGAGCACGTGACTCTTCATCTTGGAATCATGAGTTCAAGCCCCACACTGGACACAGAGCTCAGTAAAAAAAAAAAAAGGCATGGAGATAAAAGATACATATAGTGAATATAGTTAATGGTATTATAATAGAATTGTATGTGACAGATGGCAATTACACTTGTGAGCATAGCATAATGTACAGACTTGTGGAATCACTATGTTGTATTACTGAAACTAATGTAACATTGTGTCAACTATATTTCAATTAAATGAAAGAGCTCACTGATCACATATCACCATAACAAATATAATAATGAAAAAGAATGAATCTTACAAGAATTACCAAAATGTGACACAGAGATACAAAGTGAGCTGTTGGAAAAAATGGCACCGATAGACTTGCTCAACACAACAAACCTTCAATTTGTAAAAACAAAAACAAAAACAGTATTTGCAAAGCACAATAAAGTGAAGAGCAATAAAACAAGGTATACCTGTACTGAAACTAACAAGGGTAGCTTTTCATACCATTTTTAATTATAAGTTCCAGATTCCTAATTCCCTTTTTAGATAAAAACTTTTCAAGAACAGAAACATAAGCCATAGGAAAGACTGTAACATGAACTGACAGCATGCCAAGTTTCTTCTATGAGTTTGATAAATATTCATAATGGTAATTATGATGCCAAGTCATTATTTGCATGCAAAGGTTTTCCTTCCTCAAAACACCTTGATCTTAGCATTTTGGGTGTCACTAGATTAAAAGCAGAAGTAAATCCTATTACAAGGTCACTTCCCTTTTCTGAATAATGGGGTTTAAATAGTTTGGTGGCTTTCCAGGTTGGAGGTCCCAGCTAATAAGATCTGGAGGACTCAGCTTATGAGACTCATGCAGAGTCCACTGGCATCCCTGTGCTTTGAAGAGCTGTTAGACCTCACAAGGTAGAGGTGAGTTGAGAAGGTGTCACAGAAGAGAAAGGCAGTCTCCACGTAGGTCACAATTGTGTAGCTGTGTACACTGCACATGCTGCACATCCCTTACAGCATTTGGCAAATAATAAAGGCTCATTTTTCCTTCAATTTACTTTTAAAATCCTTAATGTTACCTCTATAAACAATATATTGCCATGAACAATGAAATACAATGGGTTAAAACACTACACTTGTAACCAGTGTCTCTAAAATTGGGTCACATCAAATCTATAACCTTGAAACTAAGAATTTCCTTTAGACTTCATGCCAGTATACCCGCCACGTAGAACAAGTGCACCAGGGGGTGAGGTGGGAGAAAGAACCTAGATAATAATCATGGTGACCTGATGAATGAGGTAACCCCACTCAAGTACCTGGCAGCTGGAGCTCCTTTAACCTCGGTTGCATTCCCCTCCCCCACACAAGCCACTACATGATTTGATCTCAGAACTGAAGCGGATAATGATTCAAAATGAATAATCAAACTTGCCTCCCAATTCCCCAAACCTACAAAGTCCCTTAAGGATCTACAAGTGTACTTTGCTCACAAGAGAATGAAACAAATTACTCTAAGCCAAGGTAATCTTTACTAATTCTTATTTAAAAGGTCATGTTGAAAAGTATACAGGTATCAATATGAAAATTCTAACTTTAATATGGTCAACAATTGGCAGGAAAAGACCATAAAAATGTAAAATCCCCACCACTTCAGTAGTATTATACTTTAATATTAAGGTAGTTACAAAACATTGGGAGGAGGATTTTGTCGAGACTAACTTCTCATAAGCCTGTGGCTAAGGCACTATGTTCAGCAAAATCCACGCAGCGGGAACGAAACGCTGTTACCATTTCTGTGCTGACATTAAGACAGTTAACTCGAAAGAAGGCAAGTGTTTAGGCACGCCTTCTCACCTTCCTCCGCCCTGCGCCATCCCCGCGACCTCCAGTTCATCGTAGAGCACCCCGACATTAGGTGCCAAGTCACAAGTGCAAAGAAACTTACTGTTCTCGGGAGGGAGTGGGCCCGCCCTGGTCTCGAGGCCCCTGGCCCGTGGGCTCCGATATTGAGCCAGGGCCAGACTCAGGCCCCAGTCCCTCCTGGCCTCGCCACCCTTCGGGGCCGAGCCGGGCGCCCCTAAACCCAGGCCAATCAGGCGCCCCTTCACCGCCCGCCGTAGCAGCCCCCTCTTCCCCCCAAGCGCGACTCCTTAGCCCCGCACCTGAGGATGTTGTCCGCATAGGTGAGCAACAGCTTGGAGGCCTCCAGAAAGGTCTCCGGGGTGTTCTGGCACAGCTCGGCCACGGCCGGGGACGCGGAGCCCGACGAGCTGCCCAACGCCGCTGCCGCCATGCTTGAGCGCCCGCGGCCGTCGCCGCCCCTCGCGCGCCGCGTCCCGCACTGAGCAGGCGCTACAGTGCGCGGCCTCCTCTGCGGCGAGCCGGGAGGGGCGGGGCACTCGACCCCGAGGTCGGGGGCCTGGCAGGGAGGGGTGGGGGCGGCCTCAGCCAGGCGGGCTGGGGGCGGCTCCGGGAGGGTCGGGAGTTTGGACTTGGAGGGACTGGGGCGTCGTCGCCAGGGCCTCGGGGCTTCGATCAGAAAGAAGGGGCGGGGTGCTTGGTTGTCAGGGGCCGGTGGCTTCATCTAGGAGGGGCAGGGGGATGCCCGCCCATGCTGACCGGTTTGTCCCAGAAACCCGGCTCCTTCCGCGCCCCAGAGTGGGCTTTCATTGATCCCTCCAAGAAGGTGGGGAAACCCCCTAGTACAACCACCCCTTCCCCCCCCAAACAAGACAATCTTACAGCTTCCTTTTCGCAGGCTGCCCCATGTTCCTAGATAAGTGAGGATGAAAGACCCCAAAAGGACGGAGCAACAAATGTTTAAAACCAAACGGGAGTCTGTAAATTCTGCTGGGTTTCTGGTGTATAGATTCTTTTTAGAATTAGATGAATGACGGAAAAATCTTTCTCATAAGTACCAGTTCAAATAGTATGACGTCTCTGTAAAGAATTAGTTTTCAAACCGCAAGGTTGTAACATAGTGGGTTGTGGACTCAATTTACTGTGTGGTGACCAGCATGAAACATATATACCATAAGGACAAAATAGAATAGAATAAAATGGGAGGGGTGGTTGGCAGTAAAAATATGCATCTCACATAGTAAGGGCAGGTATTATTTTGTGACTTTGCTTCACAGGTAGATCATGTCATTAATGTCCTTTATTCCTTTTAGAAGATGAATCCTAACTTCTTAAATCCATTCTCTGCCTCACCATGTCCTTGAAAGTGTACTTTACCAATGACTTCCTTCTTTGCAGACATACCTTTCAAACCTCAACAAATATTTTTCTTGACTTTTTAAGGTAAGTTATTTGCATAAGTAGCTTATTTAAATGTTTTTGATGATTTATCTTCTATTTGCTTCTTAAATTTGAAGTTTTTTTCCAATATCTCAGAGCAAGACCTTGAGCCATGCCATCTGCTTCAATTACCATTCATCTGCTAGATATGTGGAAAAAGGTTTTAATATGTAGGTTTTGGGACCAGCTTCCAAGACTAGTGTGTTTAACCAATAGTATGTTACTAGCTGCTGTAATTAAAATTTTCAGTGACTTAACACAAGAAAAATTTCTTTCTTATTCACATAGCAGTTTAAAAAGCAAGTGTCATTAATCAATAGGCAGCTTTCCTCCATGTAATGATTCAGGCTCCCAGGCTCCTTCCATCCTGTAGAATAGAGGTCAACAAACATTTTTTTGTAAAGGACCAGATTGTAACGTTTAAGCCTTTGTGGCCATAGGTCTCTGTTTCAACTCTTTAATTCTGCCTCTGCACCTGTAGTTCTGTAGATAGTACTTTAATATGAATGGTCATGGTTGTGTTCCCATGAAACTTTACAAAAACAGGCAGCCCGCTGGAATTGGCCTATAGTTGGCTAACTCCTGCCATAGAGCCACAAGAGACTTCTGTAGTTAGTTAGTGGTTGGGCAAAAAGAAGGCATACTTGCTTCTTAACCACATGGGCCCAAAATGACATACAGCATTTTCTCTACCATATAATTGGAGAACATGAAGCCCCATCTAGATAAAAGAGGGAAGGCTGGGAAATGTAGTCCCTAGCTATACATGTATACCCACAACTCTAAAGGATGGAAAGGTGCAGGGAAGGGGACCTAGAATTATAACTAGCTGTCTCTAACCACAAACTATATCACCTTAGGGGCACCTGGGTGGCTCAGTTGTTAAGCGTCTGCCTTCAGCTCAGGTTATGATCCCAGGGTTCTAGGATTGAGCCCTGCATCCGGCTCCCTGCTTGGCTGGGAAGCCTGCTTCTTCTCCCACTCTCCCTGCTTGTGTTCTCTCTCGCTGTGTCTTTCTCTGTAAAACAAAACAAAAAAAACCTATATTCACCCTAATTTGGATTTCTTTTTTCACATTTATTTATCCTTATAATAGCTTAAAGTTATTACATACTATATAATATTTTTACTTTTTTTAAAAGTAACAACACTTTTTGTTTTTTTTCAAA
>CM052898.1:66510436-66543035 GCA_028534135.1 Potos flavus | reverse complement strand
GTGTGAATCAAACCTTCATTCCCAACAGCCTAGGCCCTAGGCAATCATACCAGGCCTTACCCAGACAGCACTTGCTGTTTGTGTCTAGGCCATTGGCATCAGGAGGCAAGGAAATACCAGAAAGCGCCCAAGTACACCACCTAGATTCCACACATACTCTTCCTGTCCTCCTTATAAAGCAGCGCCACCTTCTTCAGATGATTAGGGTCAAATACCACAGCCAATATGTTGACTTTCTGGGCTCTGGGCACAAGGAGTCCAAAGTGTCCTAGTGATAACTACGGTTTGTTGTTCAATGAGACACTCTGTGTTTACTGGCAAGAGTATGTATACCCTTTGGAGACCAGAATTTCTAACGCTGCAGAGCCCACAGTTGCAAGGATGGGAAACACAAATTCCCCATTGTGATCGAATCATTGGAAGTGATGGTAAATGGGGCCACTCCTATTCCCCACACCCATTGTGTTCTACTTATTGGGGATTTGGTCCCGTACGGAAGTCTTTGATTTCAGCAAATACTGCATCGTGAAGATGGCACCACGTTCAGGATATTGCTTGTGAACTGTTGATTCAGGTTTGCCCTTAGAAGGCTGTTCTGGCATTCTCTGAGGCTGGCTGCTTCTGGATGGTATGACATGGGATACAACTCATCGATCTCATGTCATTGGCGTGCTCCCATGGTCCATCTCATTTGCTCTGCAGGAAGCCCCCCCTGCTCAGTCTTGGAGGAGTCATCAAGAGGATGTGCGTCAAAGAAATAACCAAATTTCCATGTTAATCACATTGTTAATGAACTTTTTAAAAAAGATTTTATTTATTTATTTGACAGAGAGAGAGATCACAACGAGATAGGCAGAGAGGCAGGCAGAGAGAGAGGGGGAAGCAGGCTCCCCGCCGAGCAGAGAGCCCCATGTGGGGCTCGATCCCAGGACCCCGAGATCTTGACCCGAGCCGAAGGCAGAGGGTTTAACCCATGGAGCCACCCAGGTGCCCCTGTTAATGAACTCTTACCAGATCTTTAACCATAGCTATTTTAAGTCTTTTGTCATTTATAGACAGTTATTGTTGTACTCTAATGCCCTTGCAAAAGTGTTCCTGTACATTGCTTCATCTTCTAGGAGATTCATGGAAAAGACTGACAAGTATAGGTGTCTGATAACTAAGATCATACTACAGAACTGAATAAGAATTTACAGAACTCTAATGGAAAAACTGATGAAGATGTCTATAATTATTATGACTGTTTATTGGAAACGTTGATTTTTTTGGTCTTGTTTTTCCAGATTTAAGAAAACCTTTTTCTCTTTTTTCTTAAGCTATCAGCAATTTGCCAACATCTACCTTTATGAACAAAGTTGAAACATTTATCTTTTCTTCCCTACCTGATCCCTCCAGAATTTGGAAACTCTTAATGTATATTCTTATTTTCATGTCCATATAGTTATTTGCATAAGTTCAGTAAGAATCTGTTCTCCTTGTAACAGGAAAGAACTACAGCAGCCAGTGAGTTGAACTCAGAGCAATTTGGCCTGTGATCACTCATGAGTCCTGGCCATTAACCCTTTGTATCGACAGTTGGGCTATTCAAAAGGGATTAACCCCATGGCTTGAACCAGTGGGAAGCTGAGAGATGGATGATCATGAATAAGCCCCTGTGAGGTCAGGATATGTAGAAAGACGTTTGGGTTCACCTGCAAGGGCCTGAGACATTTCTCACTGCTGTCTACATCCTGGCTCATAAGGCATGAGCCAGGATGTAGACACCTCCTCCGTGTAGACACCGACACCTCCTGGCAATCAGGAAGTTAATGCCATTGCTCTATACGAGCCCTCGTACTGACCCCTCAGTAGGTGCCACGTTAGTGCCCAGGTGGAATGGCATATTGCCAAATTGCCCTTGAAATACAGTCACTTGGTTAATACAGTAACAACATGTCTTGTGTATTCTAAACAATGCCAAAAGACTCTAGGGCCATTCACTGGAGTTCCCAATCGATGACAGATAGGCAAGTTGATGATATTGGCTCCCTCCCTCCAAGCGAGGGTTTCTTTTTTTTTTTTTTTTTTTTGCGAGGGTTCTTAATATGCCTTTGTTTGTGTCGACACTGTGTCTGGCCTAACCCAAGTATTCCTCTGTCACTGCACAAACCACGCTGCCACCATAGGGGATTAGAGAAGCTAAGTACCGTGTAGATACCCTCATCAAGTAGATGGTGATCAGGGGTCACATTGCAAATGTCATGACATGCAAAACTGAGCAAAAGAGTATGACATTGAATGGAGGTTCCATCTTCCCTATAAACTGCAAGCAATAGATTAAATTACTAAAGGGTAAAACCACCTTGCCTGGGTAGACTAAGGTATCATCCCATGTTTTAATACACCTGTTGCTCCATATGCCAGACTGGACCCTGCTGAGATACCCAATACCTCGAAGGTATGGCAATTGTGGGAAACAGCGCCCTCTCCACCAACTGTCACCATGGATCAAAGTGCTGTGGTGCTGAGAATACCAAGTCCCATGATGCCTGGGAAAGGTGATACCTACTGGGATTTGCAATGGGATGTCCCACCAGAATGAATGAATAATTGCTTTGCACCCCTGGGTGAGGAGGAACTACTTAATCTCCCCTGGGATCCAGTTATCCTGCTGCAAGCTGGACCTCTGAAATGTACTATACCTGGAATGAAGCATGCACCATTATAAACGGGGAGAAGGTAGAGGTCTTGGTCTGGCATATCCTGCCCCCAGGCCATCTCCTGCCTGAGAGTGCTGCCTCCCTCAGGAAACATGCACAGTATTACAACCATATCAAATTCCTAAAGCCACCAACCTTGCTCTCCTCTAGGCCAGACAGACACATTCTGTTTTCCACTGGTACAATCATTTGGCCATTGTCTTTTTTCCCCACCATTGTCCTGGAGGACATTATAGCTCAGATAGAAAGCCTTACGAAATTCACCTAGGAAGCCTAAAATAATAGCCAACACAGCCTGTCCTTACCAAACACTGAAATGTCTCTAATGAGAAAAACTATCCTCCAGAAAAGATGGCCTCGAATGTTATTACTGCCTTGCAATGAGGCACCTATGCCATTACCCAAGAGAATGCTGTGTGTTCGTACCTGCTAATGCTAATACATTAGCAGAGTCACATGAGGATACAAGTGACTCTTCTGAATGACACCCTTCTTTGGTAACTTAATGAATTGGTGGCTTGGATCATAGAGTCTTTGGTGGAAAAAGTTGTTCTTTATCTTGAGAATCGTTACCTTAATCTGTGTTCTCTTGCTTGTGTCTGTATTGTGGTATCTGCCTCCAATGCCCCCAGGTAGCTACCAATGAGTCACCTCCATCCAGGTGAAACTCCTTGCTGCCGGCTCAGGGTAATTTGCAGAAGAGGCTGGGGGCGGGGCGTGGGGGCATGTAAGTTTGTAAAGGCAGATCACAAGGGGGTACATTGTTGGAGGAGGTCATCCAGAGGACAGAAACACCAATTAACCCTCAGGCTAGACCCAAGCAATTAGAAGCTCCTGGCCCCCTCCCCGGTCCTGGAAATATACATTCAGCCCTCAGTTTCTACAGAGGGAGGCAATTTCAAGGACAAAGCCTTGAGCGAGCAATGTGTTATTGAAACTATCTGGGCAGTTACACGACTGAACCTCATTAAGGCCTCTCTACAAACCTTAAAGGTTTCTTGCAGCTGATGCAGAGATCCACGGGAAACAAGCCTCCTAAAGTTCCCTTACTTGTTAAGCCAGCCGCCCACCAACCAGCAGTGGCCAGCCTCTTTCTTCAGTCTTTCCTTGCCCTCTGGTGTAAGGGGCCAGTTCATATCTCGTCAGGGAAGCTGACAAGAAGCACCACTCAGATGTTGTGTTGTGTGGGGTTCCATGAGCCTGTGGAGCCCCTGAAAGAAGTATGGCCATGAAACACAGATGCTTCTTTCCGAGCTATGTTGGACATTCAGGGGCAACGCTACAGTAGTTCCCCCTTACCTG
This sequence comes from Potos flavus, assembly GCA_028534135.1. Classification (NCBI taxonomy): domain Eukaryota; kingdom Metazoa; phylum Chordata; class Mammalia; order Carnivora; family Procyonidae; genus Potos; species Potos flavus. Next base: position 66,539,034 of record CM052898.1, on the reverse strand, counting down.
CAGTTTGGTTTTCCGGAGTTTCGATTCCCTGCCCTCAGCCAAGTCCAGAAGCCAGTCATCCTCCTGACGAATGATCAGGAAGTCGGTAAGAGGCTCTGCCACAGCACCCGCGACATTCCCCTCACGTCGTCGTCATCTCCTCAAGTAGGCATTTCCCATCTGCCATCAACACAAGAAGGGTGAGTACAGCACCATAAGGTATTTTGAGAGAGCACATTCACATAACTTTTTATTACAGTATGTTATAATTCTATTATCAATCTCTCACTGGGCTAATTTATAAATTAAGCTCTATCGTAGTTATGTATGTATAGGAAAAAACAGAATATATAGGGTTGTGTACTATCTGTGGTTTCAGGCCTCCACTGGGGGGTCTTAGAAGGTAACCTTTGCAGACAAGGAGGCTCAGCTGTAGCTAAATTGTTTACTTAGTAAATGGAGGCAGGTCTGGTTGGTGGGCGTCCATACTGGTGGGCCCATACGTAGCCTTCATTTCTGCTACTGTGACTACTTCATTCATGTGTCTTTCATGCGAGTTCTGAGGTGTTCAATGACAAGGCTGACTAATGTCAGTTGGCAGAGTCCTTTTGTCTACTTGGTTGTTCAGTTCCTCTACAGTGGTGGATGTTTTCTGGGGGGTATAAATGTGTGATACAAAAGTCTTTATTTTTCAACTAAGTGTCTATATGTCCGTCTGCATGACTCTGCCCCAGATATTCTTATCTCTGATCTTTCCATCTTTATTCCCCAGACCCCTGACTGAAGGCCAGACTTTTGGCTACTCTCTAGGAATCTTTTTTGTGGTCTCACTTCTTGGGCTTCTTTTGCATAAAATAGATGGCTGGTTGGGTTGTTTGCAGCTCTGCCCATTAGGAAGACCCCTCCCCCATGTCTTTCAAGTCTACTCCTCGTTAAAATATAAAATGAGGCATACTAAACATTTTGAGTTTATCTGAAAATTTTTTGATTCAAATTGGCTAGTACCAAATGAGAAATGGTTAGGAGCATTCCACCAGCAAGAGCGCAGGGAGAGATTTTATAGAGAAAAGGTGGAAGTAAAGCAAGGTGATTATTAATTGACTGTAGCTTAAATCCTAGTTGGCTGTGATTGGTTATCCTTAGGTTTCTATTTAATAACCTTGAGGCATATACAGGCTTGATTTGGGTTTATTTACATCAGCTGCCATGATATTGGAGCCACCTCAGTCTAATAGCCTCATTTAATTAATTTAACAAGGTGAATGTGGCTTTAAAGCAGCCGCCATCTTTTTCAACTTGAACTACTACAAGAAATATTTAGGAGACAGAATCAGCGGGATCTGGTAAATGATTCCCCCCCATCTTCCTCCCCAAATTATTTGCTTCTCCCTTAATCTTCTGTATTCTGTTCCCTCCTAGAATATAAATTTTAGCAGAGTGGGAATTTTTGCTGTTTATTTTACTGCTGGAGTTCCTGGTGCCTGGAATAGTACCTGGCACAAAGTAGGTCCTCAATAAACATTTGCTGGGTGAACAAATGAATGAATCTCAAAAATTGCTACCTATTACCTGGTTGCTTAGACCACAAGACTAGTAAGAGTCATCCTCGATTCCCTAGATTTTGCTTTCCCATTTGCAATCCTTCGGCAATTCCAGTGGATTATATACCCAATATGCCCTGAGCAGTCACTGCTTTTCACACCCAACCACTGCCATCACCTCTCCCCTAAGCTAGTCCTGTTACAGAATGCGGACTGGATTCTGGCCAAAAAAACCAAGCGGCACTCGGAGACCTTGGAGGATCGGAGATTTATTTCACACCAGCGGGCCCAGAAGAGAGTAATAGCTCCAGGTCTGAGTCCTGAGCACAAACAAAGGGGGTAGTTTATACACTTTTACTTCCGTATCTGTGCCACTCTTGAGGCTGCGGCTGGTGAGGGTAGGGGAAAGCCTGGAATGGCCATGGGGCCGGAACTGGGATTTCCCTGCTGGATTGGTCAGCCACCTCAGAACACAGATTTTCCTTATTAGTACAAGGGCCAATTTTGTGGTCTCCCTGCTTCTGCTTATCCAATGCTTTCTAAACACCATTTGTGTTTGTCACAGTTGCCAAATTGATCTTTGTATGATATAAATCTGATCATGTCATTTCTCTGCTGAAAATCTTCCCATGGTTTCCCATTTGAGGAAGGATGCAATTCAAACACCTGACCAAGGCCTGCCTCTCAGATCTCACCTCCTTATACTCACGTTCAAGCTCACATTCAAGCCTCACTGGTGTTCTTTCTCTTCCTCAAATACTCAATGCTCATTTCTGCTTTTTGCTTGCTCTTCTCTTGCCCTGGAACATATTCTTTTTTTTTTTTAAACTTATGTGCAGATTGGCTTCCTCTTGTTGTTTAGGTTTCAGCACGAATGCCTCTTCTTGGGAGAGGTCTTCTTTGGTCACCCAGTCTAAAGCAGCACCCTGGGTGGCTCAGTCAGTTAAGCACCTGCCTTTGGCTTAGGTCATGATCCCAGGGTCCTGGGTTCAAGTCCCACATTGGGCTCCTTGCTCAATGGAAGCCTGCTTCTCCCACTGCCTGCCACTCTCCCTGCTTGTGCGTGCTCTCTCTCTGACAAACAAAATCTTAAAAAAAAATAATAATAATAAAGTGCTCTGTCTCCTTACTAATCCCTCTCCATCCCTGAGCCCTATGGTATTTGCTTTTATCTCTTGTTACTATCAGAAATTATCCTCTTTTAGGGGTGCTTGGGTGGCTCAATTAGGTGTCTGCCTTCGGCTTGGGTCATGATCTTGGGGTCCTGGGATCGAGTCCCCATCTGGATCCCTGCTTGGTGGGGAGTCTGCTTCTACCTCTCTCTCTGCCCCTCTCCCAGCTTGTTCTCTCTCTCTGTCAAATAATTTTTTAAAAAGATTTATTTATTCGACAGAGAGAGAGACAGCTAGAGAGGGAACACAAGTAGAGGGAGTTGGATAGGGAGAAGCAGGCTTCCCGTGGAGCAGGGAGCCCGATGCAGGACTCAATCCCAGGACCCCAGGATCATGACCTGAGCTGAAGGCAGAAGCTTAATGACTAAGCCATCCAGGCTCCCCTAAATAAATAATAATTAAAAAAAAATTGTCCTCTTTTTCTGGGCTTTTAAAAAATCTCTCTCTTAAACCATAAACTTCATGGAAAAAGTCTTATCAATCCTTGGAACAAAAATTATATTCCCAGAATCCAGCAAAGTGTGTGGCACGTACAGATGTAATGCACACACACATATATTCACAAACATATACACCAACATAAATATTTTAGTCCCAACAATGCCTAAAAATATCTTTGCTCTAGGAAGGTAGTTAGTAAGAGCCATTCATCCATGGTCTTAGAAAACCAAAAGAGTTCTTATTAAGGTAAGAGTTGCCTAAGTAGGGTTTTAAATACAGGGGATGGACCTCATGACCATAATTAGTGGAAGCTGTCATGCTTTTTCTCTTTAATTACTTGAGACTCAGCTTTGATGGTTGGGATCAAATAGAAAAGCTCATGGTTCTCTTGGTAGTTTCTTTAGAATTGCTTACAAACCATGTTATCTTGAATTGTATGAAACTAAATATGCTATCTTGAGCAAAAATGCCTTTAACTCAGAGTTCAGCCCATTTTTTCTGTAAAGGGCCAGATAGCAAATATTTTTGGCTTTGTGTGTTATGTGGTCTCAGTTACAACTTCTCAACCTTCCCCTTATAGCTCAAAAGCAGCAATATACAATGCATAAAGGAGTGGGTAGGTCTAGCAGGATTTGGCAGGGACGGGACAGACTTGGTCATTGGGATGTATTTTTACAGTTCCTGCCCTAACTCTTCAAGGAAACACATTGTCTGACATTCTCTGAAATGTTTAGCCATCTAATTTTTCTGCATCAGTGAAGTGTGCAGAAACTTTGCAGTCTAACCTTAGAAAGCTGGATTTCAGTACCAGAGTAATAATTATTAGAACAATAGCTAATACTTATATGCCATGCATTGTTTCAAGTGCCTTTCTTAATATCTTATGTAATCCTCATAACAACTATGTAATTTCAGTAATATTGTTGTCCTCATTTTATGGATAAGGAACCTGAAATTCAGTGAAATTAAAAAACTGGTCCAAAGTTACGTAGTCAGAAAATGGCAGAGCAGGGACTAAAGGGTATCTTCTGACCCCAAAAAGCATCTTCTTAACCTCAAAAATATACCACCTGCTCAAAAAGCAAGGGTTGAAGTTCCCCAGTAAGAGAAATCTTATAGAAAGGGGTGAAGATAACTCTTATGGACCCTGTTTTGAGTTGGGTGAAGGAATGGTGGAAAGTTTACTGAATGTCTCCTTTTGTCTATTTGAAAAAGAACAAAGATGTGACCTATTTGGGTTTTGCTGGTATTGGCAGATTAAATTAGAATGTTTAAAGTCTGATAATCAAACTCCAGCTTGAAAATCAAAATAATCCTTCTCTAGGCGTAAATATTTTCTTTCAGGTACAATATTTGTATGTCTTTATTTAGAATTTTAAAATACTTAGAATTTTAAAATTCGCCATTATATCTTAAGGGAAGGACCTATAAATTTATAGGTAAAAACACTGATGGTATATTTTTCATATACCACAGATGGTATGTGATATATGCTCCTTTTTTAAAGATTTTATTTGACAGAGGGAGAACACAAGCAAGGGGGGCAGGAGGGAGAGGGAGAAGCAGACCCCCCCACCCCCCACTGAGCAGGAAACCCCATGCGGGGCTCGATCCCAGGACCTTAGGATCATGACCTGAGCGGGAGGCAGATGTTTGACTGAGCCACCCGGGCACCTCATATATATATTATTACTGTTATATATATATATATTATATGTAATATATATATATATTATTACTGTTATAATGTCATCCTTGAGACCTATTATTAAATGGAGAAAAGCTCTCAAGCTAAAAAGTACAATATCCAGACTTCAGGAATTTCCCCTAAAATAAGCGTTTTGAAGTGTAGGAATGTTAACAAAGAAGCTTATGAAATTCCTGGTGAAGGGATGAAAGATTGCCTCTCTTGGCTGGCTCAGGCCTACCCCTTCCTAGCAGCAGGGGGGATTAGATGACCTCTCAAGGTTCCTTGTAGCCTGGGTTTTGTTTTTGGATGTCTTTTAAAGATTATGCTAATACTGCTGATGTGAAATCCTCTGTACACAATGATGGTTGAAAATACTGGCTCCTGACCTGAATCTATGCCTGCTTGGTTAAAATTGTATACTTGAGATTAGCAGGACTCAAATACTCATGTTTTATACAAGCCACTGGGTCTTTTTTCTCCTCAAGAAGATTTTTTCGTTGTTGTATTTTGGATGAAAGCAAGAAGGAGAAGGTTGATAAAAAATGCATTCAGATGCAGAAGGATTTAGATTATTTTAATAACTAAGCTTAGTTATCATATTGCAGTTCAGAAAGATGAATGAATAATAATGTAGAATGCAAAGATCCAGGAGGTAATCCTCCCAGACTAGACATTACTGGAGCAGCATATTAACTAGAGAAGAGTCATTGTTAGCAGAGAGCAGAGAGAGAATTCTACAAATCTATAAGCATCTTATACCTAATAAGTAATTTGTATAGTGTCTTAGGAGACTGGCCTCTGGAGCCAAACTGCCTGGGTCAGATAGTGGTTCTGACCTTTTATGAGCACTGTGACTTTGGCTATTTAACCTTTTTGTATCTCCTGCTCCTCATGTGTAAAATGGGGATAATAATAGTACCTACTTCTTAAGGTGGTCTTGAAGATTCAATGAGTTAGTACATTTAAAATGGTTAGCACTGTTCCTGGAATATAATGTGTTCAATAAGTGATTAATTCAAAATCTTAAGTATTATTGTGTTTTATTTTGTTTGCTTTTTGTTTTGCTTCTTTTTTTTTTTACCTTTATGATGAGAAATAGCAAACATTTAAAAATATAGAACAAAGTATAATAAACCTTCATGTACTCATCAGCAGTTACCTGTTTAGGGGAAGTGTTGTTCTACCTAAATGTCCATTTGCTTCCCCTACTTGATTATTTTGAAACAGATTTCATACATCATATTACTTCATGTATAAATATTCCAATATATATCTTTAACATAGAGGTAGCAAATCACAGCCAGATGTATGTTTTATAATAAAGTTTAATCAGTACATAGTGAAGGAGTCCAGAATATTCCATGTGGCATAAAAATTATTTTGCACTGAAGTTCTTTGAGGATAGGTTTTTCTTCTACCAACTCCCTATGTGCCTAAAAGCAGAATCTCCCAAAATAACTCAATTGTCAAATCTCCTCTCCAGGAATTTCAACATTATGAAAGATTGATTCTTATCACAAAGAAGTTGGAACCACAGCTAAACAGACATTGTCACAAAACTATCATATCTGTCATCTATTTTTCTAAGGGCCCATTTATTCTTCCTAGAAGTCATTTGGTTTCCCATAAGTGTCCTTTGCTCCCCCCTCTTATTAAGGTGACATGTAAGTCCCAAATTTTAAGCACCTCCTATGTGTGTGAAGTCTTATGTACATGAATAAAAATCTGTCTTTCCTAATCTGTTTTTCATTCAGTTTAATTCACAAGCTCCCAAAAGGTGAATCTAAGAGTATAGAGGAAAAGATTTTCTTTCTCAACAGTGATGCCTATTCATTTACTTACTGTGGATGGTTGCTTTTGTGCTATAATGGTGGAGTTGAGTAGTTGGGACAGAATGTTTGGTCCACAAGCTTAAAATATTTCCTATCTGACCTTTTTTTAGAAAATGTTTGTCAACGCTTACTCCAAAAGACAGGGATACTCTTTTTCTTTTAAAAACATAACCATGATCCATTTTCACACCTAACAGCATTAACAATTATGTGTTAATATTATTAAACATGAGATAGGTGTTAAAATTTGTCCAAATGTCTCATAAGTTTTTAAAAATATGGATTTATTGAAAAACAGGATCGAAATAAGGTTTAAAACATTTGGAAGAGGTAGCTCTTAAGTCATTTTCATTCTAAAGGAGTTAGTCTGTTTTTTTTCTCTTGCAATTTATCTGTTAAAGAAACAGATCATTTGTTTTATAGAATTCTTTGCATTTGTATGTTACTGGTTGCAAGTCTGTGGTACTATTTAACATGTTCCTGTATCCTCTAGATTGCCTAGAAATTAGTGGTTAGAACTGGGGACTTGGCTTGATCCAAGTTCACGAGAACACACACTGTTCATGAGTCAGCTATCTTTTTGTGATGTTAGCATACCGGCCAAGTTCTATAAATCGCTAATTTTGAATAAAAATCAGCAGTGGAGGCCATGCTTCTTTGAACGGGGCAAGGCCCACCTACTATAATTTTATGAAATTATTCATATTTATCTTTACTGATTAGACATCATGGCATCTAGAAATAAGTGGAGATGAGCAGACCTTCACTGGGGCAAACCTCTGACTTCTACCCACTCTAATCACCTTAAAATATATCTGGAATTTAACCATTTCTTGCCATCTCCCGGGGCCCTGCTACCCTGGTCCATGTCACCATTTCCTGTTTATATCACTGCAATAGGTTCTTCGCAGGTGTCCTTGTTTGTGCACTTGCTTCCCTATGACATGTTCTTAATTTAGCAGCCAGAACAACTCTTTTAAAACCCAGGCTATGTCAAATGATTTCTCTGTTCAAACCCCTCCTATCATACCTGTACTTCTCAAAATAAGTATTGAAGTCCTTACAATGGCTTATCAGCTTCTAAAGACTCTGCACCCACCTCTAGTCACTCTACTCTAGCCCTGATTATCTCTTTACAGACCCATAAAGGCACCTGTCCTATTCCTCCACCAGGCCTTTGCACCGGCTGCTCCCTTTTGCTTTCAGTGCTCATCTTCCAGATACCTACATGACCAAGTCTCTCGGCTTCTTCGAGTCTTTGCTCAAATGTCACCTCAAGAATCACCCTATTTAAATACTACATTCTGCTCCGCACCTCCCACTGCTGATCTCACTTACCCTGCTCTACTTTTAATTTTCCAAAGCATTAGTCACCTTCTAACATACCTTATAATTTACTTATTTATTTCATCTGTTGCTTATATATGTTTCTGCCAGAAGTTCTTTGTTTTGTTCACTGAAGCATCCCCTGTGCCTAAATCAATGTCTGGCACGTAGAAAGTCCCTAAAAGGTATTTGCTGAGTGAATGAATGAATTGCTGTCACTTACGCCTAAAAAGAGAACACAAATGCAATCCATAAACCAAAGGACCTCTGACTCACATGACTACTCCTGCAATACTTCTAGCTTCTCTTCCTCCCAGCAATTGGTCTGTACGCCATGCACTGTGTTAAATGTTTTCCATGTATCTCACTTAATCCTTCAAACATCCCTAAGCAAGTAAGTGCTATTATTATTTTCATTTCCAGATGATGAAACTCAGGCTTAGGAGTTTATCTCCTGCCCAAGCTCACATAGTTTGTAAGCTGTAGAGCCAGAAATGGAACTCAAATCCATCAGACCCCTAAATCACTGCTTTAAACCACTAGGCCAATTACTTCCCTGGTGGGTAGAATTGCTCTAAGTTTGGCCATTTATGGCAATTTCTCCATTCATTCATTCAAAGAATATTTACTGAATACCAACTATATGTCATGTCCTTAGAATATATTAGTAAACCAAACAAAAATCCTTGCCCTCACTGCGTTTTTATTACATGTCCCTCTTTTAAGAGCTATGATTCAGGGCCAGTGTAAAGGGGGAATCAGGTGAGCTCCTAGGCAACATGATCTTAGGGTCATAGACAAAGCTCCCCTCAGCTGAAATCACTCTCCTTCATTTCAATTTGTCATGGTATTCTATCTGAAGTATCTGGATTAACAGTACTTTCGGTGAGATTTGAAAGACCTGCCTTAAAGTACATTCTTTTTCTGCATAGATTCATTTCCACTTTATAGATGAGAAAGTCAAGGCTTAAGATGATGAGACAGTCTTCTTTTTTTTTTTTTAACACAGTGTGCGTGTAAGTGGGGGGGAGGGACAGAAGGAAAGGGAGAGAGATTTTTTTTAAGATTTTGTTTATTTGAGAGAGAGAGAGAGAGAGCAAAAGCAGGCAGAGGAAGAGGGAGAGGGAGAAGCAGACTTCCCTCTGAGCAGAGAGTCTGACGCGGGGCTTGATCCCAGGACAGGGCTCCGTCTCACTACCCCGAGATCATAAGCTGAAATCAAAGGTCTGATGCTCAACTGACTGAGCCATCCAGGTGCCCTGATTATGAGACATTCATTCTTAAAGTCAGTAAATGACAGAGCTTGGATTTCTGGCTCCAGATTTTATGCTCATGATATTATAGCAAACACTGGAGAGGAACATGGTGAGCTAAGTGGGTTGTGGAGAGTGTTCTGGGTAGTGAGATAGGTGAGGAAAATTAGAAGATTAAGGGTTCTTGGAAGCCCCAGTCAGCTCATATGTTTTCCGGGAGCTGGGTGACCGGGTCATCTTTGTAGAACAAAAGGTACGAGGGCAGGTCAGTGTGTTCGTAGGGTGGTTGACCAATGAGAGAATTAGGGAAGGGCTGGAGTTGAGGCCCTACTGGTGGGTGCTGTATTTGGAAATACCAAGATACCTTACTTCAAATTGATTTCCAGAGGGCACAGCCTTGGGAGAATCGGGGAAGGGCATAGAGAAAGTCACCCTGATCTGGTCCATGGCACTCCACCCTTCCTTGCATAGGATGCCTGGACCCCACTGAGCTCAGGCTGCACCAGGTAACCTTGCCCTGGTTTACATCAAATATGTCGAAAGAGCAAGGATTCTGTTAGGTTACATTCTGTTCTTTGTGTCTACACTGGAGAGGGAGTGACATGTACTAGAATGTACTATGTGTCCTAGACTAGGCTTTTGATTCAGAAAGTTTCTTTGAATTCTGGTTCTGTCATGTGCCACACAAGTCATTTAAATTCTTCCCATTTTTCTTATCTGTAAGAAGGAATATTCATTCATTAAGTATTCATTAGCTTCTATTAAATATAAAGAACTATACATTAATAGGTGTTGGGGATAAGATATATAAAGTTCCTGGCACACAGCAGTTATTCAATAAGTGTTAGCTGCTATTATTATTATTATTATTATTAGTGTGCATAAGTAAATCAGCAATGAGTCTTTTAGAATGGTAATAAGACAAATATTATATCACTTAGTCTTCCAACTAACTAACTAGAGGCCCCAGCTTCATATCCTTGTGAAGCTTTATCTGCTGGGGGGAATGATTATTTACCTCTCCAAGGGGAAGTGCCACATCTTTCTGCAATGGCTGTGTGACTTCTGACAACCCTGGTCAACTGTATTCCAAAAGGAAATTAGGCTGGTTCCACTGAATATCATTCTTTTTCAAGATGGATGGTTGATACGGATTTGCTAATAGTTTTGATCTGGTAAAGAGTCAGTCAGTAGAAAATTAGAATTTTTAATGAAGATTCCCATTAGCTATTCCTCACAAATAATGGAGCTACAATCTAACTTAAGATTCTTGGCAAAGCAATTCTCATTTCAATTCTCACAAGTAATTATTATTTAGTGTTTATATCACTTTGTATTTCTTAAGTGTTTTCAATTATTTTTTCCATTATTCTTAAAGAAAAAAAAAACAACAACCCAGAAAACAGAATGCTCTGAAGCATCTTAGCATGTTAATCTCCATTTCACAGGTGGAAGAAAGTGGTTTAGTTCCTGAACAAGCACCAATGTAACTTATTATGCTTACAAAAAGAATGCAAAGTTCTCACCTAAAAAGTGGCCATGGCTGGCACCTGCTATTAAACAAGAAATATGTTTACACACACACACACACACACACAAACACACACACACACAATGTAGAAAAGATGTTCTTGGATCGAAGATTGTAGTGCTCAGTAAAGAAAAAAGAACCTTTCTGCAGGATTTCTCTCCAGAAAATTCCTGTGTTGTACAAACCCAGATTAAAGATAGTGATTCCATCACCTCTTTGTTGGTTTCCTGCCTTCAAAATTTCCAGTCTCCTACTTGCCTTTTGTTTTACTCTTTTAATTTATCAATAATTTATTCAATGTTTGCTGTTTAGTAGCCACACAACTTCGATTACATACAACTGTAAGCATTTGTTTGTTGGTCACGCAGCTGTGGGTTGTCTAGGCTGGCTCACAGCATGCTGAAGAGGCAGTGTCTACTCAGGGTATGTTTTTCTTGTGGCCCAGGCCTAAATGCAATAATACAAGCAATGTATAAACACATTTTATTTTTATTTATTTATTTTTTAAAAGATTTATTTGAGAGAGCGCGAGCATGTGTTCAGGGGGAGGGGCAGAGGAAGAGAGAGAAAATCTTGAGGCAGGCTCCCCCCTGAGCATGGAGCCTGACTCGGGGCTCTACCCCAAGACCCTGAGATCATGACCTGAACTGAAATCAAGAGGCAACTGCTCATCAGACTGAGCCACCCAGGCACCCCAAACACATTTAAAATCTTTGCTGGTGGCACATGTCATTGGCCAAAGCAAGGCGCATGGGTCTCCCAAAGTCAAGGGGTGAGAAAGCTTACTCCCTCCCACCAAGAAGCCACAGCAAGTATTTCAGATGTCCTGGTCAAGCTGAGAGACCATGAAGTCCTACAGACACAGGCAGCATCGTCGTCTTTTTCTCTGTCGCTGTCTCTTCTCTGACCTTCCCTTTCAGGTGTAACAGCATTTGCGAGATGAGGCCACAGTAAGAGAAAGCCTCAGCATGAACGTGATCCTAAGGAGTGCCAGGTAGAAGCGTAATACCCAAGGAGGCTATCCAGGGATTTCCTAGGAATGTTAGACTTGTGGCTGAAACACTTTAACAATGCTCTACCCCATTATGTTAGCCCTTTGCCATGTGATTTTAAAATCTCATCAAGATGTAGAATCCTCTTTCCTGTGCCTTGAATCTGGGCTGAGTGGTGAGTTGCCCTGGCTAAGAGCCTGCTGTGGGCCAGATGGGATGCCCATTCCAAGCTGAGCCACTAAAGTCTTTTTGCACGCTTCTCTTCTCTCCTTGCTGCTCCCCCGAGAATAAGCCCAGGCTAGCTTGCTGAAAGGTGAGACCACAGGGAGGAGAGTTGAGACCTCCCAGTTGTCCTACTCGAGCCATTGCTGAAGCAAGAGCAGCCTGACAGCTGACTGAGGACACAGAAGTGGCCTTGAATGAACTAACTGCCTTGAGGACCTATAGATGTATGAGGAATGATGCATGGCTGCTGTTTTGAGCCACTAAGTTCTAGGTGGCTGGTCAGGCAGAAGTAGTCATTTCAACACCCTGACCCTCCCCATCTCGGGCTCCTGGTACCATAGTGTCACTTTCCCAGAGCCTTCATATTCTTGGGGTAGGCTAGAGGTGCTAAAATATTCGCTGAAGCCTTCTATTCCCCCAAACGGTGTTTCCACGATCATGAGATTCTTGTGCCTGAGGGATACACAAACCCAGAGGCTTTCCCACAGTAAGCAGGTACAGTGGGGAGCTATTTCTTTAGGAAGATTATAGGATACTAATTAATTCTGGAGACTGTATTATCAATATAATAAAAAGGAAAGCAAAGCACACAGTGTTTTCTGTTCAAGCCGACAGATGCATTCTGATTTCTATAACAACGGTAATTAATTTTAGCTGGGTAGAAAATCCATTTTTCTGTGAGGAACTGGTGAACTATAGAGAAATTTGTCAGTAGCCATTGTTTGGAATTTTAGTCTGCATGTAGGAGGCACAGTAATTTTACAATGACAGCTAATATACAGAGAAACCACCTCAAGATAGAGAAAGCTTTTTGCCACTATTGAATATTTCTGGAAATATGTGATAATGGAATTGAAATCAGATCAGAAGGTAAGAGCCATGATATCAGAACTCTTTTTTTCTCCCCTGTTTTATTTTATCAGCACTAAAATGCAATATAAAAAAAGAAATGTAGGGATGCCTGGATGGCTCAGTTGGTTAAGCAGCTGCCTTCGGCTCAGGCCATGATCCCAGGACCCTGGGATCGAGTCCCACATTGGGCTCCTTGCTCTGCAGGGAGCCTGCTTCTCCCTCTGCCTCCGCCTGCCACTCTGCCTGCTTGTGCTCTCTCTCTCTCTCTGACAAATGAATAAATAATAAAATCTTAAAAAAAAAAAAAAAAAGAAATGTAAAGAGATAAGTGTGGTGACTTACAGTTGAAATTTCCACAATTATCAACCACATAGAAGGGCATGATCTTTGGGGTTGGAGGAAAACATCCTTTTATGAAAGTGTCAGGGAGATGCTCTATTTCTGCAGTTAATCTATACTTCCATTGTCAATTTTCTGTGGTTTAGTGTTATCAATATTTTTCTGCTCCTAACTGAACTCTGATAGACTTACTTTCACATTTGTGAACATGCATCCCATACTTGTTTTTATGGTGCACTGTTGTGGCTGAGCTGTGGCGGTGGTTCTAATTAGTCTATTAAAGCAGTGGGAAATATGTCACAAGTGAAACACAAGTGAAATCTGTATAAACTAAGAGCTACAACAGAATGTTCCATATTGTTTTTATATGCACTGATAAACCTATTTGTCTACTTGGAAAAAGTTTCTCAGATGTGGTGGTGGCTTTACACTCATCATGGATATTCACCTCAGGTTCCTGCTGGAGGGCAGAGACGTTTTTTTGTTGTGATATCAGAGTTCAGCCTGGATAAACACTAAATAAATGCCTCAGTCATTCTGAGGTTACCATGGGGTCAGCCTCCAGCAAGCCTCTTTGTAGAAGCAATGGGAAAGTGAAGGATCCAGGTCTTTTTTGCCTGCAGACCCTTACTTGCAAGTTTTCCCCAGTATAAAGTCTTTGCTTTCAAGTATTTCAAGTAATATTTTGGAATTCTTCCTGAACCTTGGAGCTTCGCAGGGAGTGGATCACAATGGGACTCAAGTTGCGTGATGACTTCTTTCTAAATGACTCATTATGGGGAGAAAATAAATATTTCTACTAAGAATGTGAGCGCAGAAACTTTTGTGTTTTGTTCTTTGCTGTATCACCAGCTCTGGGAATAGTACCTGACACTATTGAGTAGAGGCTCAATAAATAACTGTAAATGAAAAGGAATTTGAAGAGGATAGAAGCCAAGAGGTCTAGATGAATTCTCATACTAGCTGAAGAAACCCTGGAAAAAAACAAAAAACAAAAAAACAAAAAAAAACTCAAAAAACCAACTCTGAACAGTTACCTCTTCTTTATATTCTCTGCCAGGAGACTACTGCCTTGGGGAAAAAGGGGTTACATTATCAGTTTTGAATACAAATGGGCTTTGTGCTTCCTGTCACTTTTTATTTACATGAATCCAGGTCCTCCCCATCCTTTTAGACTCCTGTCAAATCCAACTGCAAAGTATTCTTTCTTGATTACTTCTCTCATGAGCTTCCCTTTATCTAAACACATGGGATCAGATATGCTTGTGGGACCAGAGTAAGTTTGATGATATGCCTCTTGTGCCTGGGAATCTTGTTAAAATGCAGATTCTGATTCAGAAGGTCTGGGGTGTGGCCCAATTCTGAGTTTCCATCAAGCACTGAGATGATGGTGATGCTACTGGCCCATGGAAAATGAAGAAGGTAGATGGTTGATATTTAAGGAACAACAATTAAATAATAGACAAAGGAGAAAAAAACTGCAAAGTGTTAAAAGTCAGAAAAAGAAGAAATCAGAAAGTTATTGGTGTCATAGAGTCAAGTGTGGAAAGATTTTCATGACAGAGGACATGCTCAACTTGGTCAAATATTGCTGAGAAACAGTAACATAAAGATAAAACGGGCTGTGTTGGATTTTCCAGGAGGAGGTATCTTCGGGCAGTTTTAATAGAGTAAGAACGGTAGATTGCTACAAAGGATGTGGAGAAAGCAAGCAGTAGCAATAATTGGACGTATATAATTTCAATACAATAAAAATTTGAACTTTAGATGCCAAAGAAAAAGAGGAAGCAGAGAAGAAAGGTTGGATATACAAGGGGTGGTGTGATTAGTGGAGAAAAGCCTGACAGAGGCGAGAGGTGACTGCAATTAGATTTAGATAAGAGGCCAAAAGGGATAAAGGTTGAAGTCTGGAGTTTGAAGGAGGAAACAGGGGTAGGGAAATGGGGTTCTTATGTGAGGCTTCCACTTCTCTATGAAGAAAGATTGGAGTTGCCCAGGAAGGAATGACAGAAGAAGGTGGTAGGCAAAGAAAATGGTGAAAATATGAAATTGCTTTTGAGGACAATGGCAAAGGGAATTGATCAGGGGCAGGCTATTTGGGGTAATATTGTGTTTCAAGTTGAGATTTGAAGCCTTGAATTTGTAAATGAGACCAATGCTCAGAGTTATAGGATTTTTCTCCAAGAGAGAGCTCAACAACATGGGTGCAGAGTAGATGACTCATAGTTGTGTGTCCACTGGGGAGGTATAATGGTCCACAAGAGGTGTTTCAGGTTCTTGGCACACATGCCTGGGTGGACCCACACCCACACGTAATCTTGGAATTTGCCTTTTAATATCAAAGACGGGATTTTTATTTATCGTATTGGTAAATGAGTCTTTGGATTAGGGAAAATCACCCTGATTCCCGACTCAAAGAGTAACAGGAAGCTACCACCAAAACTTAAACATCAGGATATTTTATTCTCTAGACTTTACTATTTAATATAGTAGCCACTAGCCACATGTGGCTATTGAGCACTTAAAATATGGCTAGAGGCACCTGAGTGGCACAGTTGGTTGAGTGTATGACTCTTGATATCTGCTCAGGTCATGATCTCAGGATCGTGGGATCAAACCCCACATCGGGCTCTGTGGTCAGCACTCAGCATGGAGTCTGCTTGGGACTCTCTCTCCTTCTCCCTTCCCCCACCCCCAAAATAAATAAATAAATCTTAAAAAAAAAAAAGAAATATGGCTAGTCTGAATTGAGATGAGCTGTAAGTATAAAACACACATGGGATTTCAAGACTTACTACTAAAAAAAGAATAGCTCACTAATAAATTGAAAATATTAATTATATGTTAAAATGATAAGATTTTGGCTATATTAGGCTAAATAAAATATATTAAAATTATTTTCACCTTTTATTTTACTTTCTAAAGTATAGCTACTACTGGAGAATTTAAAATTAATTTGGCTCACAGGATATTTCTATTAGATGGTGCTGCTCTAGAGTCTTCTTTGGATCAATTAATCTTTATTCTCAATTACTCTTTATTTCTGCTTGTCACGTTAATCTGTGTTCTAACGGTGTAGATAATCCAAGTTTTTCCTGAATTCTACCTGTCTTCACATGATGGCTGATTTTACTGCCCAATTTTTGCTTGCTACCATCCGTAGGAAAAATTAAGTCACATCCTTGGGTTAACCAGTGAATATTTGCCAGAAGTCACTTGGATGGGCATTAAGGAGGGCACCCAATGTGGTGAGCACTGGATGTTCTAGGCAACTGATAAATTATCAAAATCTACATGTTAAACTAAAGATGTACTTCATGTTGGCTAATTGAATTAAAAAAAAGTCATTTGAATTGGCAACCTGCCCGTTATGCAGAAGCTAAAACCCTGACCGAAGCAATGAAACCAGTTATTTCTATATGCTGAGCTGATTATCTCTTATGGAGACGGACTTTTCTTAACATTCATACAGTAAGCCCAGAGCAGGATTCTGATTGGCCCTACATGGGTCACATGCACATTCCTGAACCAATCCCTGGGGTCAGGAGGGCGTGGCACTTAACTGATTTTGTTTGGGTGACACGCTAAGCCTTTACTGGGGTGGGGGGGGCAGTTTGTTATCAGAAGAAAGGAGAGAGGAAAGTGCATATGCTGAGCGGATAAAATAGTAATTACTACAGCCTGCTGTGATCAGCAAGAAGTCAAGGCTAAGCCTCTCACTTAGGGCAGGCTGTGTCTGCGGTGGCTTGACTTTAAGCTGGCTGGAGTTCACTCCTATAAATATGTGCAACAAAGAATACCAAAGCATCCCCGATGGTAGACTAGGCAACCTGAAACTAAAACACTTATGCTTTCCTGGATCCATGTACCCGTCTAAAGTCTATCCTTAAGTATTTGCATGGTTTCATTTGGCAAAGGCGTAGAAAGTACTGAGCTGTGAATGCTGAGTAATTAGATGCTGTGACTGAGCCCTTACAGGTTACAGTGTGTAACCCGTCCTAGAAAAACAGCCTTGGGCTTGATCCTGTAATTAGTTCGTAATGGCTATAATTATGCTCCAGAAAAATGTCTCTTGGTCCACTTTAAACATATTTGAAGAAGAATAAAATCTATATTGTTTAAAATCATGGTATAGTGTTTTATGAAAAAACAAATTCTTGGAGTTGGTCAAATGAGGCTCGGGAGTTCTCTTTGATAGGAAGACAAGCTAGAGATGTAAGGAATTTAATTGCTTCTCTTTGTCAGCAGATTTTGATTTTGTTTTTATGGTATACTTTACCTATTGATTTTGAGATCTGAGGACATGATCTGTCGACAATCATTGAAAAAATATGAGAATATTTTTAGTTTCAACTTGCAATTAAATTGATTTTTATAGCTGTTTACTATTCTCAGTGTTCCTCCCTTCATTATACCGTCTTTGTCAGGAAAGTCATGATAGAGAAATGAAGAATCAGAGACATGAAGAAAATTTTCTAAGGTCATACAGATAGTAAGTGGCAGAGCTGGGACTTAAACCTATGCTTTCCACATCAAATATGATATTTTTGGCTCATTATGACAGGCTACCTAGCTAACAGTGGTGTAAACAAAAAAGATATTTAATGATCTCACGTTAAAAGAAGATTGGAAACAAATGGTTCTAGGTTAGTTCAGGGAGCTGGACTGATGTCTCTGATTCTCTTGACCTTTCCCTCAAAGCCACAAGAGGATTGCAGTAGCTCCAAACATCACATCTTCACATTACAGAATCAATCTAAAGCAGAAAGAGAAAGATAGGAGACCTCTTTTTCTCTCTCAATCTCTCCCTCTGCCTCTCCTTTTTTCTCTCCCTTCCTTCTTCCCCATTTCTCTCATTCTCTGTTTTTCTCTCTCCCCTTCTTCGTTTCTTCCTTGATTTTGTCTACTTTTCCCTCTGTCTTTTCACCTCTCCCATTCTTTCCTTCTTCCTCTTTTTAATTAGGAGATGAATCTTCCCAAAAAATAATTCTGCAAATATTTATATATCTCATTGGTTAGAACTTGGTTATATTTTTATCCCTAATAACAAAGAAGGCAGGAAAACTATCTGGCATTTTTAGTCTCTGTCAGTGGAGTCAGATTTTGCTGTAAAAGATGATAGTATTGCAAAGTGAGTATGTGGTTTGGTAGCCAACAGTGTCTACATCTCTGTACTCAAAGTCCAGTGCTCTTTTAATTTTATCTCATCAGATTTATTTTTATTGCATAGAAATAGATTTTATTCATTTATTTAGAAACCATTTATTGAGAGTCTACTTTTTACCAGACAATGTGGTAGGGGTCTGGGGCCTCAATGATTTATAGATACTGTTCTTGTCTTTAAGGAATATATGAATATGTGATCAATGAAGAAAGGCAGGACCTGAATGAAAATGCTTTAAATGTAGGTCAACATCTAAATGCAATTGTAGTGAAAAACTGAACTATAGGATTTTAGAGTAAAGAAGCAAATATTGCCTTCAATTGGTAAAATGAGTGTATCACCAATTTGGTATCTACTAGGAAGCCTAGCCACAATATGGTGTTTGGTAATGATGCAATGTTCTTGCAGTGTATATTAACATACAGGCAACTGGAATCCCTATTCTTGGTGGAAAGTGGAGGACAGTGTGTTGGAAATGTGGCAGTTGAATTTGTGTGCATGGGCATATTAAGCTCAGACCGAGTTACATACATTAGATTCTTTTGACAACAAACTATATTCAGGAATTTTAAGTAGTCTTGGTGGATAGTCATCTTGGGATATTGGCCAATTTTGGATCACCATACTAGGCTTACTACTTAACATCACTCTTTTTGTTCTTTTTCTTTAGTATATATTCTTTTTGGTGCCCTGTAGCCAGAATGCTTGTAATTGGGGGCATGAAGTTGCTTATTGACTGACCACGGTTTTTGGAGAAGTTTTAAGCCAGTGGAAGCATGGACTCAGAACACCTAAATGGTCATTTCGAGCCATTGATGCTAACATGAGAGTCCTATAGACGAGTGGATCTTCTCCATGAAATCTAACTTTTGATACACAGATAACATTAGAGTTAGAAATTCTTCATATCATTTTCTACTTAGAGAATATTCTTCAAAATATGAAATTTTTGGCTCTTTGAGAGTAGATTTTTTGTCATGTACATTTTAAAAAGCCTCCTTTGGTCCTTGATATAGTACACTGTATACAGTAGGAATTCAATAAATGATTATTTTATTAAATGAGTGATTATATTTTAGAGGAGTCTAGCAAATTATTAAAAGTCTCAAATTTGAACATCTTCCTTTTTGGACATCAACACTCCGGCTAATAAAAGATTGCATTTATAATACAAATACATGGCGTAGTAAAACAGGTTTAGCTCAAGAATTTTTCAAAATATTTAATATGAAATAATTAAGACACAAGAATATAAAGCCTAGTATAACAAATACCCTTGTACTTTCCACCCAGTTAATTAAAAAGCGAACTGTTTCTTTCTAAAGATTTTATTTATTTATTTTAGAGAGGGAGAGACAGCTCGAGCTGAGGGGAGGAACAGAGGGTGAGGGAGAGAGAGAATTCTGAGCAGACTCCACATTCAGTGTAGGACTCAATCTCACAATTCTGAGATCATGACCTGAGCCTAAATCAAGAGCTTGATGCTCAACTGACTGAGCCACCCAGGTGCCCCGGACATCTTTCCATTTAAAAAAAGAAAAGGATTGGGCTGCTTGGATGACTCGTTCAGTTAAATATCTGACTCTTGATTTCGGCTCAGGTCATGATCTGGTGGGTCGTGAGATCAAGCTTCGTGATGGGCTCCACACCCAGCAGGGAGTCTGCTTAAAGAGTCTTTTTCTTGGTCCCTCCCTGGCTCATGGGTGTACTTTCTCTCTCTCTCAAATAAATAAATTTATCTTTTAAAAAGATTAAAGAAAAAAGGATCTACATCAATTTTAATAGCAGTTATAAATGATCATTTTCTTATATCATGATGTGCTTAACAAGGCCTCTATCCATAGATATTTACATTTCTAATTTTTCCATATTGTAATCAGTACGTTAATGAATGACTCCTATGCATAGTTTTGTTTTTTATTCTTTTAAAATATTTCCTTGGGTAAATTCTGAACAATGGGTATGGGAGCTTGCGCCAGTGACTGTATTTTTTCCCCTCATTGTATCTGTGCCCTTTGCCATGTTCCTTTTCAGCACTCTTCCACTGTGAGCAGGATGAAATGTCCCAACTTCGGGCTCAGAGGACTTGCTTTGGTCAATGGGATGTTAGGAATATGGTGCAAGCAGAGTCTTGAAGTGTTTTTGCAATTGAGCTTCTGCCATTGCCATGAGAAGGACATTCCTAGCTAGCCTGCGATTTCCAGGAGAGTGAAAGCAGAACTAGCCCAGTTAAGTGGATTCAGTAAAATTCTGACTAAACCGGAGCCACCTACCCAACTCAGACACTTGAGTGAGCCCGGAGAGATCAGCAGAACCACATAGCCAATCCACAGTGATGAGAAGACTGAACGGTTTTCTGTGTATGCCAATCAGGATTTGTGGGTGTTAGTTACAAACCGTTAATGTGGCAATAGATAATTGATACAGTGGGATTTGGCTATTTACTTTTTTATTGATACCTATATTGATTTGTAGTTTTTTAAGCCTTGATATATTTTTTCTGGACTTTTTTCAAGGTGATAAATGCAATTTAGCGGAAGTGATTTTGTACAAACAAGCAAAAACCTCCTTGGTGGTTTATAGACATCATTCCTATCTTGGCTTTTGCATTTATCTTGGCTATTTATTTTTCATGTATATGAAAATCATTTTAATTGTAAAAAGGAAGATGAGGGATTATTCAATTATAGAAGGAAAATGGAAACGTTAAATTACTAAGAAAAAGAACAAATCACCAAATTGATAAACCAAATTTATTTTTAAAGTTGGCTTAAAAGATTGTTAATTGACTTACATTTGTATCTGTGTAGTTAACGCCTACAAATGCCATAGCATTTCGTTCTGACCATTATTCTAAATAAATTTAAGGCTGTACTCTGGCCTCATTTTTCTAGCCCTGTACCCATGGCCCCATATTAATATTTATGCTGAACTAATAGAAAGTTTTTGTCCATTCTCACTTTAGACTTTGAAATGAGATCATTAGTTCCTATCAGTTAAGCAGAATTGAATTTCATTGCATATTCAGTCCAATTATCCTTGAAACCGTCAATAATTCCCAAATCTCATCTGAGTGATTAGTATCCGTGTATTCTATACCAAGCCTTCGACTCAGAACTGTAATTAAGAAGTTAAGATGGACATTTTAAAGTTTCACCTTTTTGTCCCTTCTCATTTCTCACCACTTTCTGTCTTGATTCTTTTAGACCATCCATTGTGCCTGGCTTCTGTAGCTTTCCCATTCAATATGAGGAATCTCAATACGATCTAGCCCTTCAACCACATCCTCAAATCACCATGTTCCCTCATCCATTTATCTTTCCTCTGCAGCTATCCTGCCAGCTCCTCGACCTAGGGCAACCCAGCCTGGCTCCAGACTTTGTTCTTCCCATCTACCATCTACAGTGCCATTGGTTATTTTTCCAAAATGTGATCACATTCCTCCCCTGAATAAAAACATCCAATGGATCTCTTCTGCCTACAAATTCTGGGCATGGCATCCCAGCCCTTTTGCAATCTGTTTGCCACCTGTTTTCAGGGTTCATTTTCTGCTTCTGGCTGTGGGGAACAGAGGGAGCTAAAGGGGCAGCCGGGGTAGAACTGGTGGTCAATCAAGGCTGGGTGAGTGTGACAGTTTGTGACATTCCAGGCAGGTACTGCATTCTAGGGGACTGCACTCTGGAGGAATAAGGGCACAGTTTGAAAGTGTAGGGAGCTGTCTTAAACTGGATCTCCTCTAATTTCCCCTCAAGTTCCTGCAGAACTTGAGACATGTTTGTGTGAAGTCAATTTATTTGGAAATATGGTCTCAGGGAGCAGGGGTAGAGGGTGGAGGAATGAAACTGGAAGGGAGGAAAAGTCAATACAAGGACGTGTTATTGAGTTGAATGAGTGCTAAAGGCATCTTGGTTTGGATCCAGTGAGACTTCCCAATTAGCCTTAAGAAATGCATCTAAGGACTGTTTTCTTGGTGGTGATGCAAGAGGGAAGCATTTACTCCTTGACTTCTGTTCCTCACGGTCATGAATGACTTTGCTGATATTAACTTCCTTGTACATCTGGATTAAGAATTCCAAGTGACTTGGAAGACATCTTGGCTTAGCTTCAAAAAAAATCCCTGGGCAGAAAGCAAGTGGTATGCAGGGCAGCTTAAGGGAGGGTGTGCTCTAGCTGCTCTGGGACAAAGATCAAAGAACTAGTAACCACAGAGAATGAGCAGCTGCAGCAGCCGCTAAAGAAAGAGGCGGGGTTAAGAAGATTCTGAAATGTGCACAAGAAGCCTATGATTCTGCGGGTGATATGCTGAGCTGGAGTCATTGAGGGAAACCCAGCTGGAACAATAAGTCAGGCTGGACACGAGCAAGGCCTCTGCTCAGAACCTTGCTATTTGTTCATGACTGAAGTCTTTATAATTGCCCACAAGGACCCGATGTGATCTGTCGCCCGCTTTACCCCTCTGATCTCATGTCCCTCTTCTCTCCCATCGCTTACTCCTTTCTGACCACACTGGTCTCCTTGCTGGGGCTCTAACATGCTCCTGCCTTAGGACATTTGCCTAGGCTCTGCATGAGGCACTTTCCTTGATAAGTGTCGGAATCCTGGAGGTCCACCTCTTTCTTCCTTAACGTCTTTGTTCACATGCTCCTCTTCCAAGGAGCCTTAGCCTGATCACCTATTAGAAATGGTACCTCTCTTACTCTCCTCATGCTCCCTACTTTTCCACTTTTCCCATTTCCCATAGCACTTCATCACCTTTTAACATACTATAAAATTTACTTCCTTATTAAGTTTATTATTTTTTCTCCCTCCCTCTACAGAAGGCAAGCTCCACAAGGACTGGCATTTTTGACTGGTTTGTTGGTAAATGCATCCCAAGTACCCAACACATAGTTCGTGCTCAACAATGTTTAATTTTTGAATAAGAAAACCGCAACACCAAAGTGAACTGTGCCCTTAGGGAAGGGGCTCACAGTTTTTGCCTTTTATGCTTTTTTTTGAGTCCAGTTTGCAATCCAGTCAGTAGGAACACCAGCTGCCGGCTCCTAATTGGAGCAGGGACAGAGATGGGCTAGAATTTTAACCAGGACCTTCCTTTTATTGAAATTCAAGCAGAGCAGAGGCGGAAACCAAGCAATTTGTTGTCCTAACAGATTTACGAATGACAAACCACAGCTGAGAAGCTTTGAAAGGAAGGCAAAATCTGTCCTAGAAGGGAAAACAATCATGATTATGATCTATGTGATCATGCTGTATTTGTACAATGCTCTAACTTGCTGTTTATCATCTAAGCATTATAACAACTATTTGCAGTAGGTAGAGATTAAGATCCCCACCTTAGAAGGAAATGTTTATTATATATTTGAATTTAAAGAAAACTGAGGTACAAGTCACATAATGAAAACTTAGCCATTTAAAGTGTACTATTCGGTGGCATTTAGTATATTCACAAATGTTGTGTAACCGTTCCCTCTGTGTAGTCCCAAAACATTTTCATCATCCCATAAAGAAACCCCATACTCATTATGCAATCAATCTCCATTACTCTTTCCCCACAGTCCCTGGCAACCACTCATTTGCTTTCTGTCTCTAGGGATTCACTTATTCTCGATTCTTTCCTATAAATGGAATCATACAATATGTGAACTTTTGTATCTGATTCCTTTTACTTAGCATAAGGTTTTCAAGGTTTATTAGTTTGTGGTATGTATCAATATTTTATTCCTGGTAATGACCGAATACTATTCCAATGTTTGATATATCACATTTTGTTTATTCATTCGTCATGTGATGGATATTTGGGTTATTTCCACATTTTGGCTTTTGTGGGTAGTGCTGCTATAAACATCTGTGTACAAGTTTTTGTTTGAACACCTGGTTTCAATTCTTTGGGGTATGTACTTAGGAGTGAAATGTACATTTATTTTTACCCATTTTGCACTGGGAGTTTATTTCCTGTGAGACAGAAACATTAATCAAGGTGATGTTAGATACATTAGCTAAATCAAATATTAAATAATGTTAAGAAAATTAGAATGCTGAGATGAGAAAACAAAAATTTCAAACGAAAATATGTAAACCACAGATTCCACATGGTTGCTAGAATTAAACTGAGAATTTGACTCTGAGGCACCTGGCAGGTGTCGCAGGCTTTTTAAAGTTAGAAATGAAACCCAGAAGTAAAATCATGAAATCTAAAAGATGGGTTTGTCTATATAAAAATGAAGAACTTCTGTACAACAAAAGAAAAAAAAGTTAAAAGGTAGCTAGGAGACTGGAGGGAACTATTTACAAATTGGTAACAAAAGGTCAATATATAATATGTAAATAGTATCAACAAATCATTAAAAAATATCACCCAATATATTAAAAGGTAAGCAGGCAATTGAAAAAAAGTAAGTTTTTTTTGAATGGAGGGTGTCTAGTAGATTCAAAAAATGAAAGGACAGATAACATTTGGTGTTGATGGGGATGAGGATAAAAGGTCAATGTAAAACAGCGTTGATGGGAGTATGTATTTGTAAATCTTTCTTGCAGGGTAAACTGATAGCACGTTGGTTAAAGAACAGACACATAGATTGACATAAATCAGTGGAACAGTGTAGAGAGCTTAGAAACAGATCCCTCAGATCTTTGACAAAGGAGCGAAGGCACTTCTATAGAGAAAGAATAATACTTTCAGCAAATGGTGCTGGAACAATGGGAAATCCATATTTCTAAAGATGAACCTACATATAGACCTTACACCTTTCACAAAAAGTAACCCTTTGTAGTGAAACTTCAAAACACTAGGGATACAAAGAAAATCCTAAAGGCTACCAGAGATAAAAAACAGATTACCTACAAAGAAAAGAAAATCAGAATGATATCAGACTTTTCATCAGCAATACTTGATGCCTGAAACAAATGTGCACTATATTCGGGGTCAACGGGAGAGTTCTGTGGGCAGGAAGAAATGGACTGGGATAGAACTTACACATGCATCATTTGGCTATCAGAGGAGGTATTGCATTCTGTAGTTTCCAAACCCAGACCTAAACCTAGACAGAAAGCTAGAATGTAGCCAGAGCCTGGGGATGGGGGTACAATTAACTTGTAAGAAAGAGAAGTGAACGCAGGACTTGTTAAGGGGAAAATGATTAGCGCATTCGGTTGTGGCTAAGCTAATTAAGTAATGTGCATCTGGATAGCTGCAATTTTCCTCAATTGTGTATTTATTCTTTTTATGCCAATTGTGGCAAAGTAGTTACCAAAGATACTCATTTAATCCCTGTGCCATACTGTACTTTCTATAGAGCCTGAGCAGCTGACAGGGTTTGCTTTAGAGAAAGCCTTCTGGTCAGTGTGATTGCTCAGGGCATGACAAGCTCCTTCTGCTGTAAAACATGATTTGGGGAGAAAGGCTTTTGCTCAAAAACAATGTGGTTTAGCCTCGTCAGTGATTCAAAAAAGTATAATGCTGGGAGATGCAATTTCATCATGTGGAAAACTTTTGATGTATTATCTCATCCACTCGCCAAATGCAGTCTTGCAATTAAAATCCCTCCATATACCACCAGATGGAATTTTATGCAAGCACACAGAGACGTATGCCAGGAGAGTAAGAGAAGTCCCAAAGCACAGCTGCCAGCCCTACCTGACACAGGACAAAAAGAACCAAATTTATAAGGGAGTGCTTGCCAGACAGCAGACCTCTCTTGAGCCAATTATGTAAATGGAACTTGAAGAATGATTTGCACCAGGCACAGTTTCGGGTGAAAGCCCGATTGTTGTAAAGCTCCATCCTTGGTCTACATTGTTTTAAAAGTTTTTTTTCCCCCCTTCTTTTCCACTTTGGATTTGATTTTCCTGACTTCTGCTAAGCTATCTCTCCTTCAGCAGCAGTGGGCATCCAGAGTAAGACCTTCGTTAAATTGATAATCTTTATAAACAAATGAAATCAGCAGGAGCATTGGTATTTTAATCACTCAGGATGGTATGTTTTTAAGGGCAACAGGTAGGAATTTTCAAGAATTGACTAAATAAGCTTTAAAGCAAAGAGTCACCATGGGCAGTATTTTGTTTTTTGGTTCCTTAAAGCCAAATCAAATCCCAGAAGATGACGATCATGGAACATTTCATTAGGACTGTAGCAAATACCCTGTTTATTTTTGCCCAAAAGTTATCTTGGGACCCCCAAGCATTGAAAAAGAGTAATTTTTAGGACAGCATCAACCAGACAAGCTTGGTTTTACTTACTGTGTTCCTGCCCAAGTTTTTGTTTGGAGAAAACTTAAAAGGTATATGAATAACACCACTGCCTAGATGGATAATAACTTTAGGAACCTTAGCTCAGAGACCATATAGTGACTTACCTGATTTTGCAAAAAAATTTTGTTTCCCAATATGTGTAATTTTATGGTTCCATACTCTCTTTTCCCAGGTGTTTAGCAGTAAAATTCCCCTGAACTGCAGTTGTATTTAATAGCTTCTCTTGGGGGGTAGAAAAGGAAATATAAAAAATAGAAGGAGTAAGTAATGAAACTGCTAGGAACAATATGACGTTTCATTAAGGAGTTCAATTATAAATTAGATTTCTTATATAAAAACACATTTTCTATAACTATAGAAATTTATATAGGAAATATAATAGAAAAATATATTCCATTCATAATGGCAACATAGAACATAAACCATACAGAAATAAACTTAACCTGTAAAGGTCCTTTGGGAGAAACTGTAAAACTTCATTGTGGGGTCAAAAAAGAAGTCTTGAATAAATACATTGTTCTTTTTTTTTTTTTTTGAGATAAGACTTTAAATATTTATCATGCATTTGTTATTTAAATACAAATCATGGACATTTTCTTAAGACAGTAAATCAGTTACAACAGGCCTTGATCCCATGCATAGAACCTTACTGAATGGGTATACCTACCCTAACAAGTTCTTCTTCTTTTTTTTTTAATATTTTTTTAAAATTTATTGACACACACAGAGAAGCAGCACAAGCAGAGAGAGTGGCAGGCAAGGGAGAAGCAGGCTCCCTGCTGAGCAATGAGCCTGATGTGGAACTTGATCCCAGGACCCTGGGATCATGACCTGAGCCAAAGGCAGATGCTTAACCAACTGAGCTACCCAGGCACCCCTCCTAACCAGTTCTTAATGGTGAATGTTAAATTGTTTCCAATTTTCTGCATTGGAAACAATATAACAAGAACTTGCTCATACATATATTTCTATATATTCACCTAATAATTTCTAGAATGAAATTGCTGGCTCAAAAAGTCTGCACATTTAATATTTTGGCAAATGCTATCAAATTGTCCACTGAGAAAGGTTTACCAGTATAAATTCCTACCAATGCTGTTTTACAGTGTCTTTTTCCCATGTCCCTTTGACACTGAATGTTATCTGTCTCTTAACATTTTTTCTCAATCTACTAGATTCTCCCCAAATACAACTTTTTTTTTCCCCGAATGCCTGCTTGAAATACAATTATTTTTTTCCCGAATGCCTGCTTATGCTTTAATGTGTTAGGTTTTCTTTTTCCAAAAAACTGATTTGTAGGTGTTATTTATATATTATGAACATTGACTTTTTGTTGCCTATGCTGTAAATGATTCCCTCCAGTTTCCTAGTTATCTTTTAATCTTTTTTCCCTTTTATTGTATAGAAGTTGTTCATTTTTAGGTAGTCAAACCTGTCTTTTAGATTTCATGGCTTCTGTAAATATTTTACTTCTGGGTTTCATTTCGAACTTGGAAAAGCCTTTGACATCTGTCAGTTGCGTAGGAGTCGAATTCTCTGTAATTGTAGCAACCCCGTGGAATCTGAGGCTACCAGCGGCTTCTCCTCCAGGTAAGCAGATCTTGGCTGTAACTCAATGCATGCACCTGTCTCTCCAGATTTCAGGGTGTTATCCACCTTGTTACCCCAGTTCTGTGATGGGTCCAAGAAGAGCCATTAATTTTCAGTTTGTTCAGTTGTTTCTTGCTGGAATTTGAGAGTGATACTTTTGAATCTCTCTTTTTTTAAGATTTAACTTATTTGACAGAGAGAAAGAACACGTGCACAAGCAAGGGGAGCAGGAGAGGGAGAAGCAGGCTCCCCACCGAGCACGGAGCCCAATGTGGGGCCTGATCTCAGGATCCCGGGATCATGACCCAAGCCAAAGGCAGATGTTCAACCAACTGAGCCACCCAGGTGCCCTGACAATTTTGAATATTTTTACATATTGAAGTTGAAACTGCAAGCTTCTTATTCTAAATTATTTTAATGTAAG